>JAODXP020000030.1:13171541-13174041 GCA_027497455.2 Sardinella longiceps
TGAATATTGGGAGAGGACTGGCGAGCGCCTGCTTACTGCGTATTGCTCAACATTACAAGATGATGGCTTTACTGCCTGCCTGTCATCAAGGCAGTTTCCTCAAATCACCCATCCCAGTTCCCCGACTACAGCACTGCCTCATGCTGAGGACATAAGAACCCCCCGGTGAGGGCTTCAATCACCCGCGCCTGCTCAGACACAGGCCCACACACACACACACACACACACACAGAAATTTCCCAGACTCGTCTTGAAATGAGTTTACATAAGAGCCTCCTGGCGTGTCTTGTACTACTAGAAAATGTTTACTTGCATTGAAATGCTCACTTGTCTTACACATACACACACACACACACACACACACACACACACACACACACACACACACACACACACACATAGCAGGTGCCCATTTTCAAGACACAACCCATCACTATAAGTAGCAATGACCAATTGATTGATAATCTGTCATGGAGGGAAAAAGCACAGGATGATCATGCTTGATAAGCCTTTTTCACTAGAGACCAATGGCCTGCAGTTTTAATGAGCTTGTGCGAGTGTGTGCACATGTGTGTGTGTGTGTGTGTATGTGTGTGTGTGTGTGTGTGTGTGTGTGTGTGTGTGTGTGTGTGTGTGTGTGTGTGTGAGAGAGAGAGAAACAGAGTTTGTGTCTTTGATTTCTCTATTTCCAAAGGGGGGCATTTCATGTAACAATCACAGCATTACATTATGACAGACTCTTCTTACACAAAGAGAGAAAGAGAGATAAACACATGCACATACAAATGTCTGTAGCCTACCTACTCTTCATCTGAAGTAGGATTCACTAAGGGGTTCATTTGACATAAACAAAATGAAACATTACTGCAGATAGATTTATACTCCCCCAGATCAAACAGACCTTCAAATTTACAATGTGCACATCTCAGACATACCCAGCTTATAACAAATAAAATCATTGACATTCACTGCTTTGTACTGTAGCAGGCCTAAATAATTTACTTCTTTATTTTTTACCGACAGTTGTGATTATACAGCCACATTGTTTTCAACATGTCCAATACCTATGATACTGAACCTCCATGTTTCACCCAATCCCTTTAATAAAAAATGTGGATTTGTTTTGACTTTCCAGAATGTGAGCACTACTGGTCAATCTGCTTGACAGCCTGACACTAGGGGGTTGAGGGACGCTGAGGGAGACCAGAATCAAGCCTTGCTGTATTGAAGTGAATGAATTTTACCAATGTGTGGAATTTTAAGGACTCAAGAAGTTTGTGACATACATTAAGATAATAACTTAATACAAGTAGCGAAAATGCATAAATTAGTAAAAGACAATGTCATATAAGGCTAGGGTACAGGAAAAGTACAATAAATAAAGATGATACAATAAAATAAATAAATCTTGGGTCAGTATCAGTGATCTGCTGAGACTGAACAATAGCACCAACTGGAAGACAGGTGGATTCCAGTTGACCCAGCTGGAGTTCTTAACTAGTTGATAACGAAGGCTTGTGTGGAACCCCCTGCGCTGCCAGCTCTGTCTGTTTGTGTTTTGATTTTGTGCATCTGGCATCCCAATGAAAGGTAATGTGTGTTAATGAGCCCATGTCTTGTTTTAATGCATCTGGATCTCAGGCTCGACAGACGTTTGAAGGGCCGCAGAGGAAACTCTCCCAGGGGGCAAAGGGGGAGTCTCAATCAAGCTCAAATTGAAGTGATGGAATAGATTAGTGCTGGGGCCGTAACTTAATAGTTCAAGCTCAGCGGTGTAATGAGAGAAAATGAAAACGATCCTGAGGCAGTATGATTTTCATGAACTGACTGGGAGGATATATCATCAGATAGAGAGAGAGAGGGAGAGAGAGAGAGAGAGAGAGAGAGAGGTAGGCTACTTCTACCTAACCTGACTCCGCCAGATGGACTTGCTCCCTCATGTCCATCTGGGAACGATCCGTTGAAGAAGTTTTGGTTTGTAAGTTTCGTTTTCGTTAGTTTAGTTTTGGCTGATTGGATAAGGCATCTGTCTATCACGACCTATGTTGGTGATAGACGGGCCAAATCAACCAATCAGACCAACGAAGCATATAACGTACTAACATACGTACATGTTCTTTAGACCCGCCTCTCGTTGCGCTGCACCTCAACCCGCCTCAAAGCCAACGCTGATTGGTTCGTTTGTTTAGCGACCTGCTCCAAATTCTCGTCAAGACCTGAAGCTCGCGAGATCAGTTTGGTCTCACGAGGCTAACCTCTACCTGCATCAAATCAGTGTAGGTCCTTAATTTTTATCTTATCTGTTAGAGCTTCATCAAGTTTCTCCTTCTGTCCTGTAGATCATTGTGTGTTTCAAAAAAACATGAACAGCATAGAGTTAACATTTGTCAGAAAGTAAATAGACAATCACAAAACTGAGTCCATGGCCTGGGGTAGCAGAAAAATAAGTCTGAAGTAATGCATATAAATCATATAAATCAATCAAATTATGTAGCTCTAT
>JAODXP020000030.1:13181541-13184041 GCA_027497455.2 Sardinella longiceps
TTGCCCAAGTCTTTTGTGTTACCCTTTTTCATTCTCTGTTCATTTAAAGCTATCTCAATGACTTGGCTTTCCTGAGTTCTCCACACTTCCACACCCAGTCTATCTTCTTTGTGTCTGTGTGTTACTGACACACATTTGTCTCCTTGATGTATGGAGCCCTTGGTGTCAGTATGTTAAGGTGGCTAATCTAGTGTCTGTGCCAGTCTTTCACTGGTTGTCTCTTCTCACATGTGTGGGAACACACACACACACACACACACACACACACACACACACACACACACACACACACACACACACACACACACTGACAGACGGCCCACCAGTGCATGCCGGTGTGTGTGCTCTGTAGTTTGCCAATCCCATGTCCTCCTGTGCCCGCTGGTAAAATGTCAGCGCATCACTCCCCTCTGACAAACGACCTTCCGACTTACCTCACACCCAGCCCCGCAGCTTAATCAGGTCCATTACTCTAGTGTGTGTGTGAATGCATTCTTACTGTGTGTGTGTGTGTGTGTGTGTGTGTGTGTGTGTGTGTGTGTGTGTGTGTGTGTGTGTGTGTGTGAGAATGTGTGTGCTCCATGTTGTTCATGGTATTGGATGCACATTCATTACAGACATGACATTGAGCAGCTAGAAGGGACTTGAGGGTCAAAGTTCTTTAAAGGTTAGGCCTGCTTTCAGGCTGAGTGCTTCCCTGGTGTTCTCACTGCACCCTGAGCACCGGCAATTTGTGTGTGTGTGTGTGTGTACGAGAGAGAGAGAGAGAGAGAGAGAGAGAGAGAGAGAGAGAGAGAGAGAGAGAGAGAGAGAGGAGGAGGAGGAGGAGGAAGAAAACAACAGGAGGGCTGCTGCTCCCGGTACTGAAGTTCTGTATCCCTGTCTGATCCCGCAACAATGGTTTCCTCTCTCCCTCTCTCTCTCTGTCTCTCTCTCTCATTCACACACACACACACACACACACACACACACACACACACACACACACACACACACACATACGTAGAGAGAGAGAGAGAGAGAGAGAGAGAGAGAGAGAGAGAGAGAGAGAATGAGTCAAAAGTTAGTGTGAAGTTGTGGAAGAATATCATTCTCATAAATGTGAATATTCTGCAGTTATTCCCTGGTCTGTCTGCTGAGTGTGGTCTGTCTGTGTGTGCAGTTTTGTTCCATCAGAACACAAGCCTACAGGAGTGCCTACTGACAGATGAGACTGCAGAGATCTGTAACACTGTGACAGAGAGGCATGGAGTAAGTCAAGCACTTTGTTTTGCTTTCTCTTTCCTTCTCATTCCCTCTTTCCTCTCTCTCTCTCTCTCTCTCTCTCTCTCTCTCTCTCTCTCTCTCTCTCTCTCTCTCTCTCTCTCTCTCTCTCTCTTGTGCTTTGTGAAAGTAAATGTATTTTAAGACACAAATGTCAGGCTTTGTCTCTAGTGCCCGGACTGCTGGTTGAAGATAAGCATAGAAAGAGGTTGTATTCTGAGGACTCTTTCTCTCTCGAGTTTTTTACTGAGGTCACTATGGCCCGCTGGTTTGGACGTCTGTGCTGTTATTTTACAGCTCTTGATGTAAGTGAACTCGGGAATATTATGATTTTTTTTAGGTTAGTCTCACAGAAATGTGAACCATTGCATAAATTACCTAAAATGTTTGGACTTGAACATTCATGAAAAAGCATCCAATAAATTGGAGGCATCTGAGAGGTATGAATCAGACTGTCCAAAAATGCAAATACTGACATAACTGACGACACCAATTTCTTTGTTTTTCCCAGTTGCTGACGTGACTTGTTTTGGTTCTCGTCTGCTGTTTGATCAAAACAAAGTAATGGTCTGCACACCGGAGAGCTCTTATGAGAGTTTGATTTTATTTGAGAGGCGTTTTGAGGATTTTGACGTTGTCTTTGATCCTACACCCAAAAAAGGGATGTGCTTGATTTCATTTGGCTTTTTAAACTCCTTGCTTGATCCAATCATGACTTACCTTTGAATCACGCTTGTTTTGGAAAAGTTTGATTTATAGGCTACTGGCCAAGTTTATGGAGCCCATGTCACATATAAATAAATTTTACTATACCCTTACCCCAGTGTTTGTGCTGCTGTAACAGAATAGATAGAACAGTAGAGATAGCCGCTCAGAATCAAAAACACTGTTCACCATAGAATGGGGTCCTATGGTCATCCCTCTGTACAAACCCTAGTTCCATCAAAGCACAAGACCTTAAACTTCTGGTAAAGTCTTGGTGGTATTCAGCGACTCATTTACCAAAGCAGCATTTTAAAAATATAATTAATTTTCCTTGTGTCTTGTATGCCATGGAGGTCAGTTCTGAAGTCTTTTCGAATGAACTGTTTGCCTCCCTTATCGCTCTCCACACTGAATGCCACAGAAAGATAAGCATTGGTCTTTGCAAAGGCAAAATTGTCACAGTTTAAATGACTTGGAATGTCTCACTGTTGTTTTAACTGACTAATTTCAGCCTTGTACCAGTGTACCAGTC
>JAODXP020000030.1:13191541-13194041 GCA_027497455.2 Sardinella longiceps
TTTATCCCAGCTGTCCTTTTCTAACCTACCTGACTCTCACATGATGAATATTGTTCTGCTCTCCACACATCTATCTGGGATCTGTACCATTGGGGGGATTTTGGGACCAGACAAAATGGTACAGCCAATCAGAACCATGGGATTTTTAGATGTGATATGCAAGGATGTTTGATAAGGCCTAGCTTTTTGAAATGCATCTCCTTTGGAATGATCCTAGATGGATATGCGGAGCTAGCGGAACAACATTCATCGCACGACAAGTTACAGTTTTGTTTTTCAGTCACAAACACACCAAAAAATCCTGTTTGCTTATATTGTAGCATTTTTTTGGTCCATCTATGTCCATCTATATCTGATGTTGACTATCTGTCTGATAGTGTGTAGAGGCCGAGCAAGTCTACTTGTAATCAGGGGTGAAAGTAGTTTCAATTTCTTACCGGTACTACAACTTTATCGACACACTTTCAGAAAAAAAATGTGTTATGTATGGCCTATATGGATGTACTGTATGGGGCATCCCCAGACATCCAAACCTGCTCCTTGCTCATTTCCAAAGCCGTAATGATGGTATTTGTGTTTTTACTTAATCAACGCATGTGACTTAATTTTAATATGTAAATCCTCTTCTCTTACCACTACTACGTACCACCTATCAATCTTATACCTGTACTTAGTGTAGGTGCGTATAGGCTTACTTTCACCAGTCCACTGGCCACAGGGAGTGTAAGCCTCTTCCTCTGCTTAATATTATTTGTATAGTGTTACATCCATAGCACATCACTGGGGGTTTTATCCCAGCAGTTTTATTATTATTATTATTATTATTATTATTATTATTATTATTAATAATAATAATAATAATAAAGACTTTTGTTTTTCCCATCCAATCTATGTGCATCTAAAAAGAAAAGATTGGAATTGAAATGTCAAAATGACAAACGCTGTATTTCAAAACAATACAAAGCTACCTGAAAAGGGTTGAGGGGAGGGGAAAATAAATAGGGGCTTGTATTGGATGCTGTCAGATATGCCATATTATGTCAGGCTGTGACATATTGATCTATTGTACTCTTTCCAAACCGGAATCTCAGAGTTGTCATTCCATCTTCAACCCTCACCCCCAATACTTAATACACACACACATGCACACACACACACACACACACACACACACACACACACACACACACACACACACACACACACACACACACACACACACGCAACTACCTCCCCATCTTCCACCTCCCCCCTTCGGGCCTTGAAGAGAAAAGCACATCTCTTTGATTGATAACTGGTGCAAACTGCTTAAGGCGTCTTACACAGCACATCTGTGGGCATTTAGAAAGCCATGGAAGAGGCTTTGATTAGCACTGCTATGGCTCTGATTCATTCCTGTGCTTCAACTAGCCTAATGCGCTTTTTCCCCCCTCATCCAATCCCCTGTGAAGCCTCAGGTGTCTGTGTCAAGCAACTCTATAAAAGTACCTGGCTGTCACCATTATCACCTGACACCAAAGGGGTTCTAGAATCATCTTTCCCAGTCTTCTCACACTATTTCTCTCCCTCGTTTTCTATCAAAGTCACATTTTGTTTTGAAGAAAATATATTATGCTATTGTCCTATTAATCCTTAGGCTTCTCAATGTATAACATAATGCATAACAAAACACAATACAATTATGGAATTATGCAGACTAAAATCAAACAGGTTTTGTGGCAATTGCTTCATTCTAATGCTTTGAAAGTATCCTTTGATGGAATTTAAGAGCACAAAAGCAGAGTTAAAGGAAATATCGTGGGCTGGAACATAATAGTCTCTTTTCGAGAGGAGAATGTCTTTGACTGGCACCAGTTCCTCTGACATTTCAAAACTATGATCTCACCTCACGGTGGCCCTGAAGTGATATGTATCTTTTATATCTGAGTTTGTGTGTGTGTGTGTGTGTGTGTGTGTGTGTGTGTGTGTGCGTGCGTGTGTGTGAGAGAGAGAGAGAGAGAGAGAGAGAGAGAGAGAGAGAGAGAGAGAGAGAGAGAGAGAGAGAGAGAGAGAAGTTGTGCACGTACTGTATGTACAGTATGTGTCTCTCTGCATGTGTGTATCTACATTATGGAGAGAAAGAAGAACACAGCAGCCCTTTACCTAACTGACCTCCTTCCATGACTATTGACTTTGTCTGTAATTTTCATTCCACAATCTTGCCCCTCTATCCAGCCCCTCCCATTGTTCCTCTTCCATTAAGGGCCCTTTGACAACCAATCTCTGTGTCACAGGTCCATTCTATCAGCAGGTCAAAGTCTGAACAATTACTCTTGTGGCCTTGAGTATGCCATGCTAGTTTGGGAGTCAAGTGATGACCTCTTGAATAGCACCTAATTAATCATCTCCACTGACAGGAAAATTGATGGTCAGCCAGCGTGTAATAGAGGCTGAACAATGAGACTCTATCATAATACTCTAGTATAATATAGAAAATTCACTATAATATGGACATAATGAG
>JAODXP020000030.1:13199041-13206108 GCA_027497455.2 Sardinella longiceps
CCTCATTGCACATTACTCCTCTGGCAGACCTCTCAATTGACTCATCATCAGTTCATGTCAACACGCTTGGCTGGATGAAAACACATTAATGAAATCAATATGAGAACCAAATTCTGATTAAAGTAATGTTTCAAGAGCACTAGATTGATGAAAAGGTATGGTTATGTGATTTGAATAGTAGCGATAACCGGATGTGGCAGCTGAACATTTCTTCACAGTTCGTGGTGTCAAACATTACCCAGATGTTGATGTTGTCTTTGGATGGGGTTGTCAGAGGGCCTAGGAAGCAATGTTTTGTTTTTCTTCCTTTTTAATAGTTTTTAGCATATAGAACTGCTTGTCAGACAACTAATACAAAGTGATTTGTTTCTTCTACACAGGAACACATCAAAACTTGCCATGTTTTTATTTTTTGTTTTCTTAGGAGATGATCATTAAGGCTGTCTTCATGAGTATGTTGGATATGGAGATGAGATCTACTACTTTTCCATCTCTCTGAAAGGTTTAGAAAACTGTGTCTCTTTCTCTAAAGAAAAGAATGACTGTGCTACAACAACCCTATGCTCCTTTTCTCCTTATATTAAATTAAAACCGATTGTCTGTATTTGCTTGCCATGTGCTTCTTTTCTGGCCTGAGCAAATGTTATTCCATGTGACACCACCTCTGCCTCTTACCTGTCACTTTTCTCTTGCCTTTCATTTTGTAATCTCACCTTTGAGCCATTATATGTCTTTGTCTTGTGTTTGAACTCCTTTGTGTTCTCTAGCTTTTGTCCTGGGATTTATTTGGATTTAAATTTTTCAATTATCAAGTGCAGGCCATAATACTGCTCACTGTTACTATAATAATCTATTTGTTTGCCCATCTTTTATAGGTGTGTGTGTGTGTGTGTGTGTGTGTGTGTGTGTGTGTGTGTGTGTTTATAAGGCCATCATCGGAGACCCTCCACCTCCTCTACCTCCTCCTCTTACTCACTCACTATAGAAATTACCGGAATGAATGAATGAATCTGATGAAACCGAATGTGAGCAAAGGACATGCAGGTCCTCACGTGTACGATGTTTGTGTGTGGCCTATAACATGACTAATCGTCTTCTGTCAATGATTCATCTCTGGGGTCTCCTGCTGGACTTCCCAGAATGCCCCCTGCTTGACCAATCACAGGAAACGACTTCCACTGATGTCAGATATATCCGGAGCTGTGCCCCAGTGCTGGACTCCCTGCAGGGCTAATAGCTCACTGCTCATTGTGAAAATCACTCTCAGGGAAAACCCTTTTCCTTTCTTTCTTTCTCTGTGGCTAGTGTTTTCTTTTTCTTCATATTTCTTTCTTTTTTCTGTCACACAATGAGTGTCTCTTTGTTTGTTTGCTTGTTTGTTTCCTCCCATATTCATCTCTCGATATATATTTTTTTTTCTCAAAATAATTTTTATGGTCTAAGAAAAGATCTAAGATCTTTGTCTTTTTCTTTCATTCTTTCTTTCTTTCTTTCTTTCTTTCTTTCTTTCTTCTCTGTCTGTCTAATGCTGTGTGGTGTGCACCTACATAACATTTTGACATCTAAAGCTCTGACATCTTGAGTCCTCTCTGCTATCCCCCCCTCTCTCTCTCTCTCTCTCTCCCTCTCTCTCTCCTTCCGTCCCCCTGGGCGGGCGTGCTGTGGAGGTGGGGAATTTAAAGTGCTTTTGCTGATAGCGCTGATGGCAGCGCTAAGCTGTGGAGACAGAGAGGCTTTGGGTGACTAAGCCCCCCGGCCCAGTGTGACAGAGCTCTCCGGAGGACTGCTTCTGGGAGAGAGACACTGACAGCCAGACTGACACTACCCTCGCTCTGTGTGTGTGTGTGTGCGCGCGGTTATGCTCTCATGCTGTGTATGTGTGTGTGTGTGTGTGTGTGTGTGTGTGTGTGTGTGTGTGTGTGTGTGCGGTTGTGCTTTCATGTTGTGTGTGTGTGTGGGTTGGTGGGTGGGTGCGGTTGTGCTCTCATGTGTGTGTGTGTGTGTGTGTGTGTGTGTGTGTGTGTGTGTGTGTGTGTGTGTGTGTGTGTGTGTGTGTGTGTGTGTGTGTGTGTGAAATATTGTCACATGATTAATATGTGGCTCTAATGATGATACTGGTACTGTAATATTCCTATGAGTTGTGCTGCTAGATGGTGCTACTTTATGATTAGCAAAATGACTTGATAAATAGTTCAAAGGAGAACTCCAAGGTGATTCAATCCTTAGCCCTGGGGTTTGAGGCACAATAATCTTACTTTCCATTTCATAATGTTTTGGTGCCATTTACTCAGTGCTTGTTCATATATTCTGGTCTATGCTGTTCCAAAGTCTTTGGTCCCACCACTTTGGTTGGCTATCTACTGCAGTCAACAACAGGCTTGTGCGGCAGGACTATGACTGAATGATGCCGAACTATCACTTTAAGGCTGTCAGTCCAAGTAATGTTTATTCTCTTGGATTAGCATTCGGTCTCTGTCTTCAACTCTGTCATCAGAGTGACAGACAGGGACGGTGACAGTGCTGGGGGTTTGGAGGCGTCCTTGGGGCTAACGGAAGCCCAGAAATAGTGCCTTTGTGTGGGGTGGAAGAGTTTTAGGACAGGCATGGATGAGACGAGACAATGTTTGCATGGCTTCTGTCAGTCTGTGGTATTGGACACTAATGGCTATGGTTTGTGTCATAGTCAGGGTCTGTTTTATTGACTCTTAATCATCAAAGAATTTATTTCAAAGTAACAAAAACCGTTGAAAATGGACTCAGACAGAGAGATGGAGCAGAACCCAGAATCCAGACATGTGCACAAACACAACACACACACACACACACACACACACACACACACACACACACACACACACACACACACACACACAATGACTCATATGTGACCTGTGCATCCAAGGGGATCCCTCTTTATGGCTGGTCTGGTTAGACTCAATTATCTGACCACCTACATACATACATACTGTACCATTTTGCAGCAAACAGCTCACTGGAATACGGAACAACCCACCCAAGAGCACAGTCAATGTCAATGGAGAAATATATAACAGCCCTCAACAAAAGGAACCAGAGATAATAGACATGCTGTTGAGGAAAATGTGAAATTTTAGGTTCAAATTCATGTCATGTTTAAAAGATCCACTGGCCCCTGTGATGAACGTGGAATAAACCTCTTCAAAGATTTCCTCTGTCTACATAGCGTGTAAAGTAATGAAAGGGAAAATTGGTTGATTCCTTCCTTCATTTCAGTAGCTTCAGGTTTCAATATGCTGCTGTAATATCTGCCAAATATTATTTTCTGTCAGAGAGGAGCATGAGATGGAATGTGAGGGTGAGGAAAAAACATTTCATATACTTTTTATTTTTTAAAACTAACATTAGACAAGGCAACAAAAGAATGGATGTTTGACTGCATAAAAAATATAGGTCACTGACTGTATAAAACTGCTCTCAGACACCTTTTCAAGTTTGGGGGACTGGCTTGCCATAATGGGCAAGTAATGGAGAAGAGGTATTGTTTTAAAGGATGGAAGGGTTGTACCTGGTGTAAACACTAAGAGAAACTGTTTCCTGTCACTTGTTGCACTCTCTCACTCTCTTTATCCTCTTTTGTGTGTGTGTGTGTGTGTGTGTGTGTGTGTGTGTGTGTGTGTGTGTGTGTGTGCGTGCGTGCGTGCGTGCGTGCGCGCGTATGTGCATGTGTGTGCTGAGGAACACCAGACGATAATGGCCAGGACAAATTATACTGTGTAATTTGATCAAAAGATGCTTGTGTCGATTAGTTCAGATGTCTGACGAAGGAGAAGAAGCGGGCGAGATGGACCTTGTCCGTGGCTCCGACACGCACGCTACCTCTCAAGCTCCAGCCAGTTCCCACTCTCCCGGCCGGTACCCAAAAATGCTCCGCCAGGCCAGTCCACCAAAGCGGCGTGCGTCAGCCCCTGACTCGAACGGGCGCAGACCGGTGCAACAACCTCTAGACGTGACGACTTCGGATCCGCAAAAGTTTGCCCGGCGCTTTATGGAAACAGGCTCGCTGTACCACCAGCGCCAGAATGTCCGGTTAGAGGACGGGCGGCACGCTGCCTCTCCAGCGCGCCGTCAGAAAGCAAGCTCTCTGCACACGTTTCAGGACCGCGGACAGCGCTACCACAATCACGATCAGGACTGCACAGATCATGAGGGGAACAACTGCTCGGATTACACAGAGCAACAGCACAACTGCGATTTAGTACACACGTAAGTAGTGTACATTTGTTTTACAGCTAAGAGTTTATGTCTCGTGTAAGAGTGTATCCACTGTTTGAAAACACGAGAGTGTTCTCTATCCATTGTGATCAGAGCAGTTGTGTATTGAATTCACACGAAGACATAATCAGGTGCTGTTTGGAAATGAATGTAGGCTTCTATATTCGATGTATGGCTTTGATAGCAACAGGTCTGCGTAATCAGTGATTTCCTCTTTAAATCATTTTGAAACATCTTGCAGTTTTGTTGAGAATAGTCTCTGTGAAATTAAAAGAAAAAGAAATGACCGATCACGACACTTGTCAGGCTGGATATTGTGTGCATACTACAGTGGCAGAATATGTTAATAATGCTTTCATTGCGCAATGTTCAGGTTCAGTTATAAAGAACGTAGTGGCTTTCTGTGCGTCGATATTAAGTTGATGCAAGCGTTAACACACCAACGATGCGATCGATACAGTGATAGTGTGTTGATTAATGTGTTAATGCAGATCGCTATGGAAACTTTTTAACTTGAAGGCAAACAAACATTACATTGCACTTATATTCAGCAAACGCTCATTCCGATCATATTTGACCACTGCCTCGAAATACCTGTGGGTAATTGGGAGAGTGATAACACCTTGTGGACGTAGGAGGCTAGGTGAGTTAGGCTAGGTGAGCCTGAAATGCAAAAAGCTTTCACTTTGTGGTGGCCGAGGCAAGAAACAAGAATGCGCTTCTAGCGAGTCCCCCTTTCCCATCAGTAATAACAGGTTTGTTATGCCGACATAATGATACAGCTGGCCTTGGGTTGAATCAGCCTTGATTAATAACAAGGCGTGGAGAGGCCACGGCATTGCATAACTACGCGCCATTCAGAAATCCAAGAAGAATGTTTTAATCCCCCCCCCCGCCGTAAAATGGATGGATTTATCTCGCCAATTTCATTTATTCGATTGGACTTGAAGGTTAAGTAGCCTAAGGAAACGTTCGGGAAATTTTCACACTAGAAAGTGCAAGGCGGGAAGTATTAAGGTAGGAATTAAACATTCGAGCTCTCCCTCAGGTTCGAATCATCATGCATTTTTGCTGAGTAATCTTGAAATGGGCAAAACGGGAGTAGGCCTACAGTACGTGATGTTACGTCATTTAGACCAGCCTGTGTCATCAAGAAAAGATGTAGAGCCTTATGTAAGGCGAGGTGGTAGGCTACTAATCCTTATGACTAACATTTGTTTATCAAATACTGTAGGTATCAAAGTGAACAATGTGGTTAAGGCTTAAGGTGAATGTGTAGAGAGACACTGACACAAATCCTGAGTTGTGCGTGAAAATGAAAGGGAACCATTCACTCTATTTGAGTGTAAAGTCTACAGTATGTTCACCCTTCTGAGAGAGGAACTTTGATTTTGTGACTTCAAAGAGCACCTTGTTAAAATGTTCTTCTCTTCTCCAAAACCCCCATATCACCTGAATGGCTTGATAACCCAGATTCTTTCTTTACCATCTTTTCTTTTATGATAATGTTATTAGCAAAGCAGTCATTATTAGCCACGGAGGACTATATCATAAGAATGTATAGTCTGGAGACTACTGATAGACTGTGCCTCAATGGAGGGCGGGTGCTTGGGTTGTCTTTCAAACTGCCTCTCCACATAACAGGCTAGCGTTCCGGCCAGTGGTACCAGCTGGTATATCAAACTTTTCCCGTAGCCCGCCGGTAACACGGAAAAAACATCTTTTTTTCACGAAAGACTTCAGTGCACTTTCTTGTTCCACTTTCAAAGAAAATGACAAGTGCAATTCCTCCAAAACTAAAGCCAAAGACGATTCAAACGACCTTCGCTGAAGTCATACTTCCTGTTGAGCCTCTGCTGTCTATGGTTTGAGCAGGACTGTCGTCATCGTACTAAGCCTGCCTTATAACTTCCTGTACACACCACGCTGAGATTGGTTATCTGCCGCCAGAGTCAGGATACCACGGTTTTCTATGGGGGGGTCTCTAGACGTATCCGCTGTACAAATTCAAATTTGCTACCGCTAGGGGTACGTCTAGAGTTCTAGGCTAAGTCATTATATGCCTCAAATAATTTTTTCCCCCATGGAAAATCACTTGATTATCGCAAGTGGTTGTAAACTTGCAAAACCTAATTATTTGTGAATGCTCAGAGTGGGTTGAAACTCCTCTGGCATTGTGTCCTCCCATATAAAGCTCTCATATGATTATCTTTCCTGTGGGTTTCATGGAGTCCCAATAATGCAGAGATAATACATTACATTCCCATCCACTTACAAAGGCTCCATTATCCTCTTTCCTCTACTCTATATTTTCAGTATGATCTCTCAAGATGAGAGATGTTTGCATCTAAAAGAAAATGGTCTCCAAGCAATTAACCGAGCACTTAACACAACGACATGCACGCTTGTCCAATCTAGAGATTTGCATCTTAAAACAAAGAGTATTGTTAGCAAACATGTCACTGTCAGTGTGTTTACAAGCTATTGTCCTTTCTATTATCTCCTACTCTCTGTAAGTTCTTCTTTCCAGGAAGAAAGGGAGAGAGAGAGAGAGAGAGAGAGAGAGAGAGAGAGAGAGTATCAGCAAGAAAGTATTTAGCATGGCAAAAAAAAAAAAAGTGTTTAGTTATTCTTTCATGATAAACTGTTGAGAGAGACAGGGAGGTTGAGGAAATGACATGCCGTGTTTGAGCGCACAAGTGACCCTCCCCTCTCCCCAGCAGATGGTAGATCTTGGCATTTTAATTATTTCCACGGAAATATGGAGTGCCTCTCTGCTTTTAAGATGTGAACTGTTTTGGGGAGTGAGAAACACC
>JAODXP020000030.1:13206208-13211208 GCA_027497455.2 Sardinella longiceps
ATCGACTTTCTAGGTTCAATTGCCTTCTAGAAATCTCTACTGCACCATTCTCCAGCCGATACCGACCCCCCACACTTCGACCCCCCTCCCCTTCCCAACCCAAGCCTCCATCACCCCCCCCCCCCCAACCCCACCCCTCCGCTCTGCCGAGGTAACCGTGGTAACCTCCAATTTCTCCATCAGGCATGTCCGCGATGGAGAACAGGAAGGAGAGAGAGGAGCAGTGGGCGAACGCTCTGGCGTGTGACGGACCAATCAAAGCGGATGTCCGCTCGTACAGTGGGCAAGACACGAGTTGTCTCCAGCCCCATAGCACTTTCTTCTGCTGTTCAATAACACTGGTTCATAGTCTTAATTAAAATTTCACGCTGATAGAAGGAGAGAGAGAGAGAGAGAGAGAGAGAGAGAGAGAGAGAGAGAAAGAAAGAAACAGTGACTGACATCATGCCTTTTTTATGGCTAAATTAGACGTCATCTTTGTCTTGTCGCTTCAGTGGGAAATAATTACTGAGTTGTTTGAAGCTGCCAGTTGAAATGAAGCTGTCAGACTGAGCTTCAACTTGCTTCTTCATCGCTCTCTCATCACATTCATCTCTCTCTTTCTTTCTCTCTCTCTCTCTCTCTCTCTCTCTCTCTCTCTGTCTGCCTCTCTCTCTGTCTTTCGCTCCTTCTTTCTGGAGTCACGCACCGACTGTTCCAAGTTTAAAAGCAGAGACAAGCTGGATGATAATTACGTGCCGTCTCCCACGGGTGCTTAATTGTGTTTATCGTCGCCCACGTCGGCCCAACCAGAGGTCTCTGGAGTGGGGAAAACAATCAATGAAAAGTTGGACCCCTAAACTCTCTCTCTCTCTCTCTCTCTCTCTCTCTCTCTCTCTCTCTCTCTCTCTCTCTCTCTCTCTCTCTCATGGGTTCTTCTTGACTCCTCCAGGCTGCCATACAAACACGATGATTGCAGTGGCGGGTCTCTTTCGAGGTGGGTGGTCCCCCCAACACACACACACCCTGCTGTGTATGTTAATGACGAGGCTGCCTCTCACGACCGCTAGTCACCCGCCAGCAGGGACACACACTCAGGCAGGCACCATCATCACCCTGCCACCGCAGGCCCTTCCAGCGTGTGTGTGTGTGTGTGTGTGTGTGTGTGTGTAATCAGTGTGGGGGGCTGCAAATGATGAGGTGCTAATCTCCAGTAATGAGCAAGGGAAGACACCAGAGGAGGTATGGGGAAAAAAATAGAGAAAAGGGATAGTGAGAGAGAGAGAGAGAGAGAGAGAGAGAGAGAGAGAGAGAGAGAGAGAGAGAGAGAGAGAGAGAGATAGAGAGAGAGGTCAGATTGGCCAGACAGACACAGAGAGAGCAAGAGAGGAGAACGGCTTCTCTCATAGCCAGGAGAATGGAGTTAATTGTCTTCCTGAGAGGCACTTCTGATGTGCAATTCATAGCACTTTGATGCCGAGGTGGAGCCAGTCACTTTTGATAAGCCCGGGGATAAAAAAAAAGACCCCACCCCTCCGCCCCCGCCTCCCTCCAGAATTGTTTATTCATGTATCTTATCAGAATATATGTGGCTCCACTCTAAGTGTGTGGCTCTAAGAATGGTAGCCTGCTTGAGCTCATTAGTGTCTAAGCAGCACTGTCAGACGCTCTGAAATCTGATCATGTAAAGCGGCTTGTGCCAATGTATAAATGAGACGGTGAGACTCAAATGATTGCATTTCAGATGTTCATTTTATGCTCATTTATATTTGAATTCTCAGATCCCTAGGCTAAGTACAGTATGTGGTGGGAGGGATAGAGATGGAGTGTGTGTGTGTGTGTGTGTGTGTGTGTGTGTGTGTGTGTAGAGAGAGAGAGAGAGAGAGAGAGAGAGAGAGAGAGAGAGAGAGAGAGAGAGAGAGAGAGAGATTGGACGTGGAGATGAGGTATGGAACATGGCAGACTGATGAGTCGCACAGATGGAGAGATGGAGTCTGATGAGGGTCTAAATGAGAGTGAACGTGTGTGTGTGTGTGTGTGTGTGTGCGTCTCTCTGTGTGTGTGTGTGTGTGTGTGTGTGTGTGTGTGTGTGCCTCTGTGTGCGTGTGTGTCTGTGTGTGTGTGTGTGTGTGTGTGTGTGTGTGTGTGTGTGTGTGTGTGTGTGTGTGTGTGCGTGTGTGAGAGCGTCTGTGTGAAGTAGACTACATGTGACCCTGGTCCTGGTAGGTTCAGCCTTCATCAGGCTCTTAATGATAATCTAGTTAGATGGGCAGCAGTTCCACAGAGAGGGAGAGAGAGATGGAGAGATGGGGAAGGAGGAGGAGGAGGAGGAGGAGGAGGGGAGTGGATGAGAAAGAGAGAGAAGAGAGAGTGAGAGTCACCCATGGACACTTTGTCTCTGCTGCTGCATCACACAGTTGTGTTAAGCTGTTTTTAGAATGAATAAAGCCACAGCTACTGTGCAGTGTTTCATGAACACAATGTATTGCAGTGACAGTGACATTGAATTGTGATTTATATGTCCCTATATGTCCTCAATGGCTATACAATAAAAATATCTTCTGAAACAGTACACAGTATGATGTGATGGTTCAATGATGCATCATGAACATGTCATGAGCACAGCACATGCTTGATGATT
Source organism: Sardinella longiceps (assembly GCA_027497455.2). Taxonomy (NCBI): domain Eukaryota; kingdom Metazoa; phylum Chordata; class Actinopteri; order Clupeiformes; family Clupeidae; genus Sardinella; species Sardinella longiceps. The sequence continues at coordinate 13,208,829 of JAODXP020000030.1, forward strand.
TGCAATTAATCACATAATACTGTAGTGTAGAAATATGCTATGAAATATGTTACAGTATATGCCTCACTGGCCATGGACTATCATTGAGGCTACATGTTCTTGTTCTGATTATGTGGATATGAATGAATATTCATTGGTGTGTGTGCACATGCGTGACCGTTTAAAACACACACTCCATGTCATCTCAAACATATTTAATTAAACAGCACGATCTGTTTGACAAAGACTAATGATTAATCATCAGATATGGTAGAGAATTAATTCTCACTTTATCCATGTAACACATCAGACCTTATGTCACACTAATTATTATTTTAGAGGTGTGCAGTCTCATTTGTGTGTGTAAAGTCTACATCATTAGAATAAGTTAAATAGGCCTAATAGGCTTTAATTAAGTGTTTGAACTGACACAGTTTAGAATTACAAGACATGACATGTTGGCGGTGCTTATGAGAAAATACAAGTTCTGTTTCCTAATAGTCATAAAGCATAAAGTTTATCACACAATCAATGCCATAAAAATACACACACAATAGATAGATAGATAGATAGATAGATAGATAGATAGATAGATAGATAGATGTCCTACATGTTATTTAAAACAAATACATCATACTGTATGTAGGCCTACATCACCATCATGTCAGAGATAATTTTCTAGAAAAAGCAATAGTACAATACAGCGACATAATTTGTGATTCATAATATATTGAATTGAAAATACATTTCATTTATATCTTTTTCAAATGTGCTCACATTTTGGGAACAATTATTCTGCTACCCCACAGCTACCCATAGCTTCCGGAAAATGTCAAACATTGGACTTGGCCCCAAGTCTTTTGTGTTACCCTTTTTCATTCTCTGTTCATTTAAAGCTATCTCAATGACTTGGCTTTCCTGAGTTCTCCACACTTCCACACCCAGTCTATCTTCTTTGTGTCTGTGTGTTACTGACACACATTTGTCTCCTTGATGTATGGAGCCCTTGGTGTCAGTATGTTAAGGTGGCTAATCTAGTGTCTGTGCCAGTCTTTCACTGGTTGTCTCTTCTCACATGTGTGGGAACACACACACACACACACACACACACACACACACACACACACACACACACACACACACACACACACACACTGACAGACGGCCCACCAGTGCATGCCGGTGTGTGTGCTCTGTAGTTTGCCAATCCCATGTCCTCCTGTGCCCGCTGGTAAAATGTCAGCGCATCACTCCCCTCTGACAAACGACCTTCCGACTTACCTCACACCCAGCCCCGCAGCTTAATCAGGTCCATTACTCTAGTGTGTGTGTGAATGCATTCTTACTGTGTGTGTGTGTGTGTGTGTGTGTGTGTGTGTGTGTGCATGTGTGTTTGTGTGTGTGTGAGAATGTGTGTGCTCCATGTTGTTCATGGTATTGGATGCACATTCATTACAGACATGACATTGAGCAGCTAGAAGGGACTTGAGGGTCAAAGTTCTTTAAAGGTTAGGCCTGCTTTCAGGCTGAGTGCTTCCCTGGTGTTCTCACTGCACCCTGAGCACTGCCAATTTGTGTGTGTGTGTGTGTGTGTGTGTGACGAGAGAGAGAGAGAGAGAGAGAGAGAGAGAGAGAGAGAGAGAGAGAGAGAGAGAGAGAGGAGGAGGAGGAGGAGGAAGAAAACAACAGGAGGGCTGCTGCTCCCGGTACTGAAGTTCTGCATCCCTGTCTGATCCCGCAACAATGGTTTCCTCTCTCCCTCTCTCTCTCTGTCTCTCTCTCTCATTCACACACACACACACACACACACACACACACACACACACACACACACACACACACACACACACACACACACACACACAACACAGACACACAGACAGATCTGTAACACTGTGACAGAGAGGCATGGAGTAAGTCAAGCACTTTGTTTTGCTTTCTCTTTCCTTCTCATTCCCTCTTTCCTTCTCTCTCTCTCTCTCTCTCTCTCTCTCTCTCTCTCTCTCTCTCTCTCTCTCTCTCTCTCTCTCTCTCTCTCTCGTGCTTTGTGAAAGTAAATGTATTTTAAGACACAAATGTCAGGCTTTGTCTCCAGTGCCCAGACTGCTGGTTGAAGATAAGCATAGAAAGATGTTGCATTCTGAGGACTCTTTCTCTCTCGAGTTTTTTACTGAGGTCACTATGGCCCGCTGGTTTGGACGTCTGTGCTGTTATTTTACAGCTCTTGATGTAAGTGAACTCGGGAATTATGTTTTTTTTAGGTTAGTCTCACAGAAATGTGAACCATTGCATAAATTACCTAAAATGTGCTAATAGTGAGAGGTTTTTTGGACTTGAACTTTCATGAAAAAGCATCCAATAAATTGGAGGCATCTGAGAGGTATGAATCAGACTGTCCAAA
>JAODXP020000030.1:13218708-13221208 GCA_027497455.2 Sardinella longiceps
GCAAGCAGAGAAATTACAATCACCTTTTGGACCTTCTTTTTATAAACAGGGGTGGCGGGGGCCACACTTAATGGGTGTTTGTGTGTGTGTGTGTGTGTGTGTGTGTGTGTGTGTGTGAGAGAGAGAGAGAGAGAGAGAGAGAGAGAGAGAGAGAGAGTGTGTGAGTGAGTGAGTGTGTGAGTGTGTGTGTGTGTGTGTGTGTGTGTTTGAGTGCCCAAATTTCACAGTGGCAAAGGCAGTGTGTGTGTGTGTGTGTGTGTGTGTGTGTGTGTGTGTAGTCACTTGTAGTGACTCCACAGCACACACTCCTGCTTGACCTTTACCCAGAACTATGGAACAGCATGGAGGAGTGATGCAGAAAGCAAAGGCACAGGAGAGACAGGAGTAGTGATGGCTTTGCACAGGCACAGAGAGAGAGAGAGAGAGAGAGAGAGAGAGAGAGAGAGAGAGAGAGAGAGAGAGAGAGAGAGAGAGATGAGTGTAGAGTGGCTTAGTCATTTAGGAGAGACGCCATCTAGACAGGCTGTGGGAAAAGCATATATTAAATACACGAAACATTATGAATGTAAAAAAAATAATACTGTAGCCTGCAAGACAGGTTCTTTACATGTGGCGATAGTGGGATATTTCAAAGCAGGCTTAATGTTGCCCCTTTTTCTTTTCTTCTTTAGTCATAGTGACCTTTGTCTGGAAGATGTAAAACCATGCCAGTGCTTTTACTTTAGTCATGCAGAGGAAAAATCCTGTTTGTACAAATGCATTCTAGCTTTTTTCAGTGGATTTGTATGTTCACTGCCAGAGGGCCTGACTTCTCTGCAATGGCTTTTTCACTTATTCATTTTATAGTGAGTAAAAGTAAGCATAGTAGATTGATTCATATTTTATCCCAGCTGTCCTTTTCTAACCTACCTGACTCTCACATGATGAATATTGTTCTGCTCTCCACACATCTATCTGGGATCTGTACCATTGGGGGGATTTTGGGACCAGACAAAATGGTACAGCCAATCAGAACCATGGGATTTTTAGATGTGATATGCAAGGATGTTTGATAAGGCCTAGCTTTTTGAAATGCATCTCCTTTGGAATGATCCTAGATGGATATGCGGAGCTAGCGGAACAACATTCATCGCACGACAAGTTACAGTTTTGTTTTTCAGTCACAAACACACCAAAAAATCCTGTTCGCTTATATTGTAGCATTTTTTTGGTCCATCTATGTCCATCTATATCTGATGTTGACTATCTGTCTGATAGTGTGTAGAGGCCGAGCAAGTCTACTTGTAATCAGGGGTGAAAGTAGTTTCAATTTCTTACCGGTACTACAACTTTATCGACACACTTTCAGAAAAAAAATGTGTTATGTATGGCCTATATGGATGTACTGTATGGGGCATCCCCAGACATCCAAACCTGCTCCTTGCTCATTTCCAAAGCCGTAATGATGGTATTTGTGTTTTTACTTAATCAACGCATGTGACTTAATTTTAATATGTAAATCCTCTTCTCTTACCACTACTACGTACCACCTATCAATCTTATACCTGTACTTAGTGTAGGTGCGTATAGGCTTACTTTCACCAGTCCACTGGCCACAGGGAGTGTAAGCCTCTTCCTCTGCTTAATATTATTTGTATAGTGTTACATCCATAGCACATCACTGGGGGTTTTATCCCAGCAGTTTTATTATTATTATTATTATTATTATTATTATTATTATTAATAAAGACTTTTTGTTTTTCCCATCCAATCTATGTGCATCTAAAAAGAAAAGATTGGAATTGAAATGTCAAAATGACAAACGCTGTATTTCAAAACAATACAAAGCTACCTGAAAAGGGTTGAGGGGAGGGGAAAATAAATAGGGGCTTGTATTGGATGCTGTCAGGTATGCCATATTATGTCAGGCTGTGACATATTGATCTATTGTACTCTTTCCAAACCGGAATCTCAGAGTTGTCATTCCATCTTCAACCCTCACCCCCAATACTTAATACACACACACATGCACACACACACACACACACACACACACACACACACACACACACACACACACACACACACACACACGCAACTACCTCCCCATCTTCCACCTCCCCCCTTCGGGCCTTGAAGAGAAAAGCACATCTCTTTGATTGATAACTGGTGCAAACTGCTTAAGGCGTCTTACACAGCACATCTGTGGGCATTTAGAAAGCCATGGAAGAGGCTTTGATTAGCACTGCTATGGCTCTGATTCATTCCTGTGCTTCAACTAGCCTAATGCGCTTTTTCCCCCCTCATCCAATCCCCTGTGAAGCCTCAGGTGTCTGTGTCAAGCAACTCTATAAAAGTACCTGGCTGTCACCATTATCACCTGACACCAAAGGGGTTCTAGAATCATCTTTCCCAGTCTTCTCACACTATTTCTCTCCCTCGTTTTCTATCAAAGTCACATTTTGTTTTGAAGAAAATATATTATGCTATTGTCCTATTAATCCTTAGGCTTCTCAATGTA
>JAODXP020000030.1:13226208-13233708 GCA_027497455.2 Sardinella longiceps
TGTGTGTGTGTGTGTGTGTGTGCACGCGCACGTTGTGTTTGTATGTTTGTTTGTGCATATGCCCACAGGTGTGTGTTTGTGTGTGTGTGTGTGTGTGTGTGTGTGTGATTCATCTCCTTGTGTAATGCATGGTATATCTAATTTCATCATTGTGCAATCGATATTTTATGCGGGGGTCAAACAGCATGTGATTGTGGCTATAACGATATTTCAAATAAGATTTTTTCTCTCATTACAGCTACCTGTCTTATGAGCTACCTTGAAAGGAATTGAAAATGGAAACGCGATGAAGCACTGTCTGTTCTCAAATGGATTATGGATTTTATCTTTTTTTTATTTCCTCTGGCAACCCAGACAAAATCTTTATTATAGTCAGTAATTATAATATATACTAATGAAAGCACATTTCATTTATGCTAATGTAATTGTCTTTCTAGAAACATTGTATTTGGTCTTTGTAGTTGCCGACAGTATCCAACTCATCCAGAGATTCAAATAAATAAATAAGATTATTAAAATCACACACACACACACACACACACACACACACACACACACACACACACACACACACACACACAGCATGCAGCAGGGTGGGTGGGAGGGTGACAGTGAGCAGAGTGAGTGAGAGATAGAGAGAGAGAGAGAGAGAGAGAGAGAGAGAGAGAGAGAGAGAGAGAGAGAGAGAGGTGAAAAAGAAGTGGTTTGAGGCCTTCCCCCAGCTGGGTGAGTTATATGCAGAGAATGGACTGACAAGTAGCTAATAGCATTTTAACTACCCTCATTGCACGTTACTCCTCTGGCAGACCTCTCAATTGACTCATCATCAGTTCATGTCAACACGCTTGGCTGGATGAAAACACATTAATGAAATCAATATGAGAACCAAATTCTGATTAAAGTAATGTTTCAAGAGCACTAGATTGATGAAAACGTATGGTTATGTGATTTGAATTGTAGCGATAACCGGATGTGGCAGCTGAACATTTCTTCACACTTCGTGGTGTCAAACATTACCCAGATGTTGATGTTGTCTTTGGATGGGGTTGTCAGAGGGCCTAGGAAGCAATGTTTTATTTTTCTTCCTTTTAATAGTTTTTAGCATATAGAACTGCTTGTCAGACAACTAATACAAAGTGATTTGTTTCTTCTACACAGGAACACATCAAAACTTGCCATGTTTTTATTTTTTGTTTTCTTAGGAAGATGATCATTAAGGCTTTCTTCATGAGTATGTTGGATATGGAGATGAGATCTACTACTTTTCCATTCTCTCTGAAAGGTTTAGAAAACTGTGTTTCTTTCTCTAAAGAAAAGAATGACTGTGCTACAACAACCCTATGCTCCCTTTCTCCTTATATTAAATTAAAACCGATTGTCTGTATTTGCTTGCCATGTGCTTCTTTTCTGGCCTGAGCAAATGTTATTCCATGTGACGCCACCTCTGCCTCTTACCTGTCACTTTTCTCTTGCCTTTCATTTTGTAATCTCACCTGTGAGCCATTATATGTCTTTGCCTTGTGTTTGAACTCCTTTGTGTTCTCTAGCTTTTGTCCTGGGATTTATTTGGATTTAAATTTTTCAATTATCAAGTGCAGGCCATAATACTGCTCACTGTTACTATAATAATCTATTTGTTTGACCATCTTTTATAGGTGTGTGTGTGTGTGTGTGTGTGTGTGTGTGTGTGTGTGTGTTTATAAGGCCATCATCGGAGACCCTCCACCTCCTCTACCTCCTCCTCTTACTCACTCACTATAGAAATTACCGGAATGAATGAATGAATCTGACGAAACCGAATGTGAGCAAAGGACATGCAGGTCCTCACGTGTACGTGTTTGTGTGTGGCCTATAACATGACTAATCGTCTTCTGTCAATGATTCATCTCTGGGGTCTCCTGCTGGACTTCCCAGAATGCCCCCTGCTTGACCAATCACAGGAAACGACTTCCACTGATGTCAGATATATCCGGAGCTGTGCCCCAGTGCTGGACTCCCTGCAGGGCTAATAGCTCACTGCTCATTGTCAAAATCACTCTCAGGGAAAACCCTTTTCCTTTCTTTCTTTCTTTCTCTGTGGCTAGTGTTTTCTTTTTCTTCATACTTCTTTCTTTTTTCTGTCACACAATGAGTGTCTCTTTGTTTGTTTGCTTGTTTGTTTCCTCCCATATTCATCTCTCGATATATATTTTTTTTTCTCAAAATAATTTTTATGGTCTAAGAAAAGATCTAAGATCTTTGTCTTTTTCTTTCTTTCTTTCTTTCTTTCTTTCTTTCTTTCTTTCTTCTTCTCTGTCTGTCTAATGCTGTGTGGTGTGCACCTACCTAACATTTTGACATCTAAAGCTCTGACATCTTGAGTCCTCTCTGCTATCCCCCCTCTCTCTCTCTCTCTCTCTCTCTCTCTCTCTCTCCTTCCGTCCCCCTGGGCGGGCGTGCTGTGGAGGTGGGGAATTTAAAGTGCTTTTGCTGATAGCGCTGATGGCAGCGCTAAGCTGTGGAGACAGAGAGGCTTTGGGTGACTAAGCCCCCCGGCCCAGTGTGACAGAGCTCTCCGGAGGACTGCTTCTGGGAGAGAGACACTGACAGCCAGACTGACACTACCCTCGCTCTGTGTGTGTGTGTGTGCGCGCGGTTATGCTCTCATGCTGTGTATGTGTGTGTGTGTGTGTGTGTGTGTGTGTGTGTGTGTGTGTGTGTGTGTGCGGTTGTGCTTTCATGTTGTGTGTGTGTGTGGGTTGGTGGGTGGGTGCGGTTGTGCTCTCATGGTGTGTGTGTGTGTGTGTGTGTGTGTGTGTGTGTGTGTGTGTGTGTGTGTGTGTGTGTGTGTGTGTGTGTGTGTGTGTGTGTGAAATATTGTCACATGATTAATATGTGGCTCTAATGATGATACTGGTACTGTAATATTCCTATGAGTTGTGCTGCTAGATGGTGCTACTTTATGATTAGCAAAATGACTTGATAAATAGTTCAAAGGAGAACTCCAAGGTGATTCAATCCTTAGCCCTGGGGTTTGAGGCACCACTAATCTTACTTTCCATTTCATAATATTTTGGTGCCATTTACTCAGTGTAAAGTGCTTGTTCATATATTCTGGTCTATGCTGTTCCAAAGTCTTTGGTCCCACCACTTTGGTTGGCTATCTACTGCAGTCAACAACAGGCTTGTGCGGCAGGACTATGACTGAATGATGCCGAACTATCACTTTAAGGCTGTCAGTCCAAGTAATGTTTATTCTCTTGGATTAGCATTCGGTCTCTGTCTTCAACTCTGTCATCAGAGTGACAGACAGGGACGGTGACAGTGCTGGGGGTTTGGAGGCGTCCTTGGGGCTAACGGAAGCCCAGAAATAGTGCCTTTGTGTGGGGTGGAAGAGTTTTAGGACAGGCATGGATGAGACGAGACAATGTTTGCATGGCTTCTGTCAGTCTGTGGTATTGGACACTAATGGCTATGGTTTGTGTCATAGTCAGGGTCTGTTTTATTGACTCTTAATCATCAAAGAATTTATTTCAAAGTAACAAAAACCGTTGAAAATGGACTCAGACAGAGAGATGGAGCAGAACCCAGAATCCAGACATGTGCACAAACACAACACACACACACACACACACACACACACACACACACACACACACACACACACACACACACACACACACAATGACTCATATGTGACCTGTGCATCCAAGGGGATCCCTCTTTATGGCTGGTCTGGTTAGACTCAATTATCTGACCACCTACATACATACATACTGTACCATTTTGCAGCAAACAGCTCACTGGAATACGGAACAACCCACCCAAGAGCACAGTCAATGTCAATGGAGAAATATATAACAGCCCTCAACAAAAGGAACCAGAGATAATAGACATGCTGTTGAGGAAAATGTGAAATTTTAGGTTCAAATTCATGTCATGTTTAAAAGATCCACTGGCCCCTGTGATGAACGTGGAATAAACCTCTTCAAAGATTTCCTCTGTCTACATAGCATGTAAAGTAATGAAAGGGAAAATTGGTTGATTCCTTCCTTCCTTTCAGTAGCTTCAGGTTTCAATATGCTGCTGTAATATCTGCCAAATATTATTTTCTGTCAGAGAGGAGCATGAGATGGAATGTGAGGGTGAGGAAAAATCATTTCATATACTTTTTATTTTTTAAAACTAACATTAGACAAGGCAACAAAAGAATGGATGTTTGACTGCATAAAAAATATAGGTCACTGACTGTATAAAACTGCTCTCAGACACCTTTTCAAGTTTGGGGGACTGGCTTGCCATAATGGGCAAGTAATGGAGAAGAGGTATTGTTTTAAAGGATGGAAGGGTTGTACCTGGTGTAAACACTAAGAGAAACTGTTTCCTGTCACTTGTTGCACTCTCTCACTCTCTTTATCCTCTTTTGTGTGTGTGTGTGTGTGTGTGTGTGTGTGTGTGTGTGTGTGTGTGTGTGTGTGTGTGTGCGTGCGTGCGTGCGCGCGTATGTGCATGTGTGTGCTGAGGAACACCAGACGATAATGGCCAGGACAAATTATACTGTGTAATTTGATCAAAAGATGCTTGTGTCGATTAGTTCAGATGTCTGACGAAGGAGAAGAAGCGGGCGAGATGGACCTTGTCCGTGGCTCCGACACGCACGCTACCTCTCAAGCTCCAGCCAGTTCCCACTCTCCCGGCCGGTACCCAAAAATGCTCCGCCAGGCCAGTCCACCAAAGCGGCGTGCGTCAGCCCCTGACTCGAACGGGCGCAGACCGGTGCAACAACCTCTAGACGTGACGACTTCGGATCCGCAAAAGTTTGCCCGGCGCTTTATGGAAACAGGCTCGCTGTACCACCAGCGCCAGAATGTCCGGTTAGAGGACGGGCGGCACGCTGCCTCTCCAGCGCGCCGTCAGAAAGCAAGCTCTCTGCACACGTTTCAGGACCGCGGACAGCGCTACCACAATCACGATCAGGACTGCACAGATCATGAGGGGAACAACTGCTCGGATTACACAGAGCAACAGCACAACTGCGATTTAGTACACACGTAAGTAGTGTACATTTGTTTTACAGCTAAGAGTTTATGTCTCGTGTAAGAGTGTATCCACTGTTTGAAAACACGAGAGTGTTCTCTATCCATTGTGATCAGAGCAGTTGTGTATTGAATTCACACGAAGACATAATCAGGTGCTGTTTGGAAATGAATGTAGGCTTCTATATTCGATGTATGGCTTTGATAGCAACAGGTCTGCGTAATCAGTGATTTCCTCTTTAAATCATTTTGAAACATCTTGCAGTTTTGTTGAGAATAGTCTCTGTGAAATTAAAAGAAAAAGAAATGACCGATCACGACACTTGTCAGGCTGGATATTGTGTGCATACTACAGTGGCAGAATATGTTAATAATGCTTTCATTGCGCAATGTTCAGGTTCAGTTATAAAGAACGTAGTGGCTTTCTGTGCGTCGATATTAAGTTGATGCAAGCGTTAACACACCAACGATGCGATCGATACAGTGATAGTGTGTTGATTAATGTGTTAATGCAGATCGCTATGGAAACTTTTTAACTTGAAGGCAAACAAACATTACATTGCACTTATATTCAGCAAACGCTCATTCCGATCATATTTGACCACTGCCTCGAAATACCTGTGGGTAATTGGGAGAGTGATAACACCTTGTGGACGTAGGAGGCTAGGTGAGTTAGGCTAGGTGAGCCTGAAATGCAAAAAGCTTTCACTTTGTGGTGGCCGAGGCAAGAAACAAGAATGCGCTTCTAGCGAGTCCCCCTTTCCCATCAGTAATAACAGGTTTGTTATGCCGACATAATGATACAGCTGGCCTTGGGTTGAATCAGCCTTGATTAATAACAAGGCGTGGAGAGGCCACGGCATTGCATAACTACGCGCCATTCAGAAATCCAAGAGGAATGTTTTAATCACCCCCCCCCCCCCCCCGCCGTAAAATGGATGGATTTATCTCGCCAATTTCATTTATTCGATTGGACTTGAAGGTTAAGTAGCCTAAGGAAACGTTCGGGAAATTTTCACACTAGAAAGTGCAAGGCGGGAAGTATTAAGGTAGGAATTAAACATTCGAGCTCTCCCTCAGGTTCGAATCATCATGCATTTTTGCTGAGTAATCTTGAAATGGGCAAAACGGGAGTAGGCCTACAGTACGTGATGTTACGTCATTTAGACCAGCCTGTGTCATCAAGAAAAGATGTAGAGCCTTATGTAAGGCGAGGTGGTAGGCTACTAATCCTTATGACTAACATTTGTTTATCAAATACTGTAGGTATCAAAGTGAACAATGTGGTTAAGGCTTAAGGTGAATGTGTAGAGAGACACTGACACAAATCCTGAGTTGTGCGTGAAAATGAAAGGGAACCATTCACTCTATTTGAGTGTAAAGTCTACAGTATGTTCACCCTTCTGAGAGAGGAACTTTGATTTTGTGACTTCAAAGAGCACCTTGTTAAAATGTTCTTCTCTTCTCCAAAACCCCCACATCACCTGAATGGTTTGATGACCCAGATTCTTTCTTTACCATCTTTTCTTTTATGATAATGTTATTAGCAAAGCAGTCATTATTAGCCTGACACGGAAGACTATATCATAAGAATGTATAGTCTGGAGACTACTGATAGACTGTGCCTCAATGGAGGGGCGGGTGCTTGCGTTGTCTTTCAAACTGCCTCTCCATGTAATAGGCTAGCGTTCCGGCCAGTGGTACCAGCTGATATCAAACTTTTCCCGTAGCCCGTCGGTAACACGGAAAAAACATCTTTTTCTCACGAAAGACTTCAGTGCACTTCCTTGTTCCACTTTCAAAGAAAATGACAAGTGCAATTCCTCCAAAACTAAAGCCAAAGCCGATTCAAACGAACTTCGCTGAAGTCATACTTCCTGTTGAGCCTCTGCTGTCTATGGTTTGAGCAGGACTGTCGTCATCGTACTAAGCCCGCCTTACAAGTTCCTGTACACACCACGCTGTGATTGGTTATCCGCCGCCAGAGTCAGGATACAACTGTTTTCTATGGGGGGTCTCTAGACGTATCCGCTGTACAAATTCAAATTTGCTACCGCTAGGGGTACGTCTAGAGTTCTAGGCTAAGTCATTATATGCCTCAAATAATTTTTTCCCCCATGGAAAATCACTTGATTATCGCAAGTGGTTGTAAACTTGCAAAACCTAATTATTTGTGAATGCTCAGAGTGGGTTGAAACTCCTCTGGCATTGTGTCCTCCCATATAAAGCTCTCATATGATTATCTTTCCTGTGGGTTTCATGGAGTCCCAATAATGCAGAGATAATACATTACATTCCCATCCACTTACAAAGGCTCCATTATCCTCTTTCCTCTACTCTATATTTTCAGTATGATCTCTCAAGATGAGAGATGTTTGCATCTAAAAGAAAATGGTCTCCAAGCAATTAACCGAGCACTTAACACAACGACATGCACGCTTGTCCAATCTAGAGATTTGCATCTTAAAACAAAGAGTATTGTTAG
>JAODXP020000030.1:13238708-13251208 GCA_027497455.2 Sardinella longiceps
GATGTTTTTTGTTTGTTTGTTTGTTTTTTTCAGTATGCAATGTACGCCACACTGGAAAAGACGTGTGATTTTGGGGAGGTGAGTTTTCTGAATCTTAAAAGAATATGTAGTGGAATATGTTTTTTTAATATTCCAGCCATCCTATTTGGAGCCTACAGTTAACATTCACCATATACACTTAGCTATTGAAGGAAAGGACTACATCTCTGTACATTGCCAGTACTATAACCTTGTAAAAAGCTATGGAGATCTTTAAAAGGGAACTATGCTACGCTACTATACTAACATTTTTAGTTCAATTTACCTTTATTTAGCAGCTTAAGAGTCATTGTGGTGATTGTACAGCAGTTTTTAGGTCGATTGATAACCGCTTCGCCTCGCTCTAGCTCCTCTCGGCGTAGAAATTGAATATGCAATATTCATATGCATAGTTCATCTTTTTACTGTACAGGTTGATATGTTGTCTATTTGGAGGTGGTGGTGCCAACAGCTGTTGCAGGGATCCCTACTGAAGTATTATATACTGTATTCATAATTTCCTCACTACTCATACATATTGGGTGTTCCCAATACCTTTCCCACTACCCCCCCCCCCCTTTCCTGTAGCCCTACAGGTCAACGTAGCGCATCTGTGGCACCTGTCAGCCAAACCCTGGAGGCCGCATGCATGGAGAGGTACAGTATTAGAGATTGTACTTTACCATTTGCCCACATAGCAATAAGTTATACAAAAGAAATTTTGAGTATTTTCCTCTCTGCTCATATTGGCTGCTCATGAAGCTGGTAGTTAAACCTCACCCTCTCTCTCTCTCTCTCTCTCTGTACCCCAACAGAACAAGCTGGAACACCTTTCTTGCCCTCGCCATTAACACATGTTGGTCCCACCCTTGAAGCATTGAGCAGAGAAAGGTATTAAAGAATGTACTTTGCCATTTGCCAACATCTATCTATTAATGCATGGAAGGCCTGTCTGTTACCCTGTGTGTCTATTCCATGCAAAACCCGTGGGCGACACAGGATGCTTTACATTGACATTAAGTCAATTTATATCATAAGCACATGAAAAAGTGGTCTATTTTGTTTTTAGGATGTTCACTGCACTGCCTTCTGTGGTGTAACCAGTTCCATTGATCACAGTGGAAGTTAATTGTTACGGCAGAAGTGGCTTTCACTTCATGCATCCAGCGTAGCCTCCCTGTGTAACTCTTGAACCACTCATCTGACTTACCATCAATTTGCTACTATGTGTGAGAGCAGTGCGAAGTTGTTGGCTTTGGACCAAAAACAACAAATGTCATTATACACTGTATCCATAATTTTCTCACTACTCATACATATTGCATAATTTTCTCTCTGTTCATATTGGCTGCTCATGAAGATGGTTGCCTCCCTGTGTAACTCTTGAACCACTCATCTGACTGACCTTCAATTTGCTACAGGTTTTGCTAATGGCATGTGTGAGTGCAGTGCAAAGTGGTTGGCTTTGGACCAAAAACAACTAATATCTAAATATTAAGCCATTGCCCAAAGCAGTAAATCATTCAAAGCAAACCTTGCATTTATTTTTTATTTGGTGTATTCTCTCTTTCCCTCTCCTCAGCCCCGCAGAACAAGTGGCAGCGATGGACAGGCCTGTCCTCCCCCGGAGATCCTGCAGAGGATCATCAAGGAGACGCTCTGCTTGGACATGGGAATGCTGTTTTTTTTTAATAGGATATCATCATAGAAGATGTCTGACTCCCTGCCTGGCACTAACACACACACACACACACACACACACACACACACACACAGTCCAGCCAGTCTCCCAACTCACTGCACAGCATTTTAATGTATCTGACCACAAATTGTCCTGAAATCCTTGAAGTTAATGCAAATTAGTTAATAATACCATATCCTTAACAGAGCAAGGTGTAAGTTCTAATTTCTTATCTCTAAAACTGGGGGTAGGGATATCTCAGGCTTTTTTTGTTTTGAGTTCTGAGACATGCTTCTTTTTTGAGAGAGAGAGAGGATTGGGGGATATGTTTGCAATATAATATAATAGTATCTGAAGTTTAAGGATTTTATTTGTTCAGTTTGAAAAAGAAAGAAGAGAAACTAGGGAAAAGGAGAGAAACTTAACACTGCCAAGCTGATTCCTGACCTTGTGCCACAGCTTTAATCCAGTTTTATTCATTCTTTATTTCTTGTTTATTCATTGCTTTTTATTTATTTGCTATTCTGGTCTATAATGTGTTTTTGGTATTTATTTATTTGTTATGCCGGTCTGAAATGTGTTTTAATATGTCCACAGATGTAAAATAGCTTTGTAGCTAACTGGTACATGGCCCCTGTCAAATAAACCAATAAACTAAACTTCACTTCACTGTTCATGTTTGTTTGAAATAAACTGTTTGAGAGTTACAATTCTGTTTTATTTAATCATCCAATGTGTGCTAAAGGTGGTGGGGGCGGCATAGAAGTGTCCCCAGCTCGTAAGCGACGTTCAACATGCAACCTAGGAAGTGCAAGTTTTCTGTATGGTCTCAATGGCGGAATAAAACTGTTTTTGTGTTATCGTTATCATACTATAACGTAGAGGGACGTGCCGCGTGACTTATGAGCTCTGCGGATTCAGTCAGTAGGCTATCTGTAATGTAAAGGAAGGGGCCTCATTGAGTGTATTCACTGGTATTACGTAGGGATACACCGAAAAATATTTGGTTGATGTAGGCCTACGTGTCCTGTTAACTCTTTTTCCGTTTGACATCAAACAATCTGCATGACTTAAATATTGCAAATACTCCTTTTACAATCGGAATAAGAATCATTTTCACGAACTTTACTCTGGACAAAATACAAACGAGTCGCCAAATGCTTTCACTTTCCTATCTATCGAGGCTAGCGATAGCACATGAGAACCCGGATGTTCAATAACAAAGCAGCACGTTGACAGTGACGAAGTAAGGGGCAGTACTGTGTGAGGGCGTTTTATCGAGGACTGGGCGTTTTAGATGAGACGCAGCTGGATGATGTTGAATTTTTACCCCCCTCCTCCTTCTCTGTTTGATCCTTTGAAAATGGCAGAAGCAGGAACTCCTTTGTATGGCTGAAATAGTCATTTTAGACTGGTGTGTGTTTGACAGACACATTCAAGAAATCTTTTGTCCAAGAACCAGTGTGTGTTTGTGTGTGTGTGTGTGTGTGTGTGTGTGTGTGTGTGTGTGTGTGTGTGTGTGTGTGTGTTTGTGTTGTATTGAATTAATGGATTTCTGCCTCCACAGTTCTCTTACTCCAGAGGATACCAACAGGACCGATAAGGTCACATGCGTCTTGAAATGTCCTGTTGTCAATCACACACACACACACACACACACACACACACACACACACACACACACACATACACATACACCACATACACACATAGACACACACATACATACACACAGTGCATTCCCACTGATGACAGCATCCTATTTATTATTCCTCAAGAGCAACTAAAAGAGAATTTTCACTTATCCCTTGTAATCCATGCACAGGATGTATTTTCAAGAGACCTCTCTCTCTCTCTCTCTCACTCTCTCTCTCTCTTCCTCTCACTCTCTCTCTCTTTCTCTCTCCTTCATCCAACCATTACTCTCTCTCTCCTCACCCCACCCCGTGTCCTCTGTCATCTCTATGGGACAGGCATCTAATGAGGAATGTTAATGGTGCTGCTAGCAATGAGAGTCAGTGGGAGTTCATATTTCACCTTAAATATCATGGGCAGCCTGACAGCCCCTTGACACAGCCTCAGACAAATCTCTTTAATCTCGCCAAACGTAACAATGTCTGTGTTGGAAAGACAGAGAATGACAATCACAGTGGATGAGTGTGTGCTGTGTGTGTGTGTGTGTGTGTGTGTGTGTGTGTGTGTGTGTAACTCTATTGTGTTCTGACCTCAGTGACCCCAGAACTATGGCTGTGATCAATGAGTGACGCCACAGGGAGAGTCTCTCAGCTCTGGCCATTACTGTGTGTATCTGTTGGCTGCTGCTGCTGCTGCTTTACGAGTGCTTCTCCTGTAGAGATGATATGGTACTAGAGAGAGTTTTACTGGTAGCCATTACAGCACCATACTTCTTATGAGTCATTACACTCTTATGTCCCCATGGGTTCCCTTCTCCACAACTCTTTCCTCTATCCCCTCATCTCTCTTCCTCTTTTTCTTCCCATTTTATTCTGTTTGTCTCTTCCTCCTCTTATTTCTCCTTTCCTCTCTTTGTTCCTCCATTTCGCTCTGTCTCTTTCCATTTTATTCAGTTCATCTCTTCGTCTCTCGTGTTATTTGTCTCTCCGCAACATCATTTCTCAATTCCTCTCTCTCTCTTTCTCTCTTTCCATTTTATTCTGTTGATCTCTGCCTCCCTCATGCTATTTTATCCATTCCTCTCTTTGTCTACGCCCCTCTCTCTCTCTCTCTCTCTCTCTCTCTTGCCATCTGTCCTTCCTCACCTTATTCTGTCCATCTCTCTCTCCTTCAGGTCGGAGGGGGCCATGCAGCGGCGCCACACCACCCTCCGGGAGAAGGGCCGCCGGCAGGCCATCCGTGGCCCCGCCTACATGTTCAACGAGCGCGGCACCAGCCTGACCTCGGAGGAGGAACGCTTCCTGGACGCCGCAGAGTACGGCAACATCCCCGTGGTGCGCAAGATGCTCGAGGAGTCCAAGACGCTCAACGTCAACTGCGTGGACTACATGGGCCAGAATGCATTGCAGCTGGCTGTGGGCAATGAGCACCTGGAGGTGACCGAGCTGCTGCTGAAGAAAGAAGGGCAGGCGCGGATCGGAGATGCACTCCTGTTAGCGATTAGCAAGGGCTACGTGCGCATCGTGGAGGCCATCTTGGCTCACCCCATGTTTGCCGGCGGCCTGCGGCTCACACTCAGCCCGTTGGAACAGGAGCTGCGAGATGACGACTTCTATGCGTACGACGAGGATGGAACGAGATTCTCACATGACATCACGCCCGTCATCCTGGCGGCACACTGCCAGGAGTACGAGATCGTGCACACGCTTCTTCTGAAGGGGGCACGAATCGAGCGGCCGCACGACTACTTCTGCAAGTGCGGCGAGTGTGCGGAAAAGCAGCGGCGCGACTCCTTCAGCCACTCACGCTCTCGCATGAACGCTTACAAAGGCCTGGCCAGCGCCGCCTACCTGTCGCTGTCCAGCGAGGACCCCGTGCTCACCGCCCTGGAGCTCAGCAATGAGCTTGCCCGCCTCGCTAACATCGAGACTGAGTTCAAGGTAAGGCAAACACACAGACAGACAGGTAGACAGGTAGAACTCAAAACAGACAGACAGACAAATAGGCAGACAGACAGAAAACAATATAACACGCCAGAATCAAGACAGACAGACAGACAAAGATAGAACTCAGGTCACCCAGAAACAGAAAAGAAGACTGACAAACAAGCAAGCAGAGAGACCAAGACAGTAACCCAGACAGACAGAGATAGAACTCAAAACAGACAGACAATGAGAGATAAATAGGCAGACAGACAGACAGACAGACAATGATATGACACAACTTACAGTACACAACACAGACAGGCAGACGGACAGACAGGTAAACAATGGGACACAAGCTGCCCAGAAACAGATACACACAAGATAGATACACCTTGGGGCAGGTAAGCAGGCAGACAGACAGACTGACAGAACACAAGACAGACAAACTGAGACTAAAACCAGAAACTGACAGTAGTTTAGCCAAGAACTATGATGTTTATCTCCTGTTCTTATATGAAACATTGCTCTCTATTTACATACCATTTTTTGGATGCATCTGAAGTTTTCCACCTTAAGCCATTTTTTTTATCCAACAAACTTTTCACACAAAAGTGGAACAAATTGCATTAGCTGCGGTACATTTGCCCCAGATGTACTGCACCATGATGTCCAGTTGAAGCTCTAGTCTTTTTGACAGGCGGAACAAAAGCACGGTGTCAGTACCAGCACCAAGAAATTGCCGTAAACAAGTGAAGCTGTCTTACATGGAACAGTTGGGAAATCAATGAGTGAGGTGAGGTGCAGTGGTTTAGGGAGCGAAACAGTCTACAGTGGTACAAGTTTAGATCCGAATCAACCAAGCTGAAGCATCATTGACCAAGACATGACAGCCCATCTGCTCCCAATTAGCTTGTAGGTTCCTTCTACGGCTGCCTTCTCTCTCTCGCGCGCGTGTGCACGCACCTGTGTGTGTGCTATTTCTTTCTTTCTGAGTGTGTGTGTGTGTGTGTGTGTGTCTGTGTGTGTGTGTGAGAGAGAGAGAGAGAGAGAGAGAGAGAGAGAGAGAGAGAGAGTGTAATGTGAGCACCTCTGCTCCTCTGTCTCTCTGTGTGTGTGTGTGTGTGTGTGTGTGTGTGTGGCTGTCTGGGGATTCCCTCGAGAACCCTGGATAGGGGCCAATCCTCACTTTAATGCAATGCAGTCCAGCCCACTGTGCTCAAAGGCTCATTTAGCAGAGATCCAAAGGAGCCTCCATATTCTACAATATCTCTATATCTATATTAGCTTTAGGATGACCTTTTAGAAATGAGACCCACTTGTCCTCTATCACCATTGGAAGCAATTAGCCCTTGCCTAGCTCAACATGGACCTCACTCAGAGAAGAGTTAGCTCATATAATGGCTGATTTGAAAAGTGTTACAGTAGTGGATATATTTCATGAGACTGGGGGGAAAGTTAGGAGAGAGTAAAGAAAGGAGGACACAGAGAGAGAAAGAAAGGAGAGAGAGAGAGAGAGAGAGAGAGAGAGAGAGAGAGAGAGAGAGAGAGAGAGAGAGAGAGAAACAGATGAGACTGCCGACAGTCACGACTAGCTAGTGAGTCGCAGATGTCGGTGTGTGTGTGTGTGTGTGTGTGTGTGTGTGTGTGTGTATGCAGACCACAGTCCACAGAGCTGTAAATTGAAGTGGTCTCCCTCCAGGAGTTTGTTTAATTAGCTGCCGCCGGTCTCATGCTATCCCCTGATTATCAGATGGTTTCCCTGGCGATATAGGGCCACACCGCTTGATTGGGCGAAGGGAAGAGACAACCCCTATGTGGGCGCCAGCAGACAGCGTTGTGGTGGTGGTCACATGGCAATGATGTCACAATCACCGAGATCATTCTCACTCTGCAGTGACATCACAGTCAATTAAATAAGTAACTAGAAAAGCGCTCAGAGAGCGCAGACCTCCGCCAAGGCAATGTGGTCAGACACAATATAAATTCCAGATCATGTTCTGGATCATCCGATCGCCACCAAAATCGAATCAGTTCTTGCTTGTCCCATACACATTGTCCGAAAATTTCATACAAATCCGTGCAGTTCTTTTCGAGTTATCCTGCTGACAGACAGACAGACAGACAAACAGACAAACCAACGCAACTGAAAACATAACCTCCTTGGCGGAGGTAATAAACCATAAGAGGCCGGTATGTGTTGTGCCCAATAATACCCTTGAAACAACTAGCATATTCACCAGACTTGAGTGGTTTAATGCTTTTCTAAAAGTGTTATCACATTAACCTGCCATGGGTTTATTAAAGTGAAACACAACAACTAGAAATGTAAAGAATTATTCATAGATACCAATTCCCCCACCAAAAAATATATTTCCTCTAACTGAATCGTAGCCAAGTAGCGCAGCTTTATTTAAAGAGTTAATCTGTGGGGGGTTGCTGTATTACCCAGACACTATGTTTGAGTACATACTCATTGCTCTTAAACACCCCAATAAGATCTTTGTGTGTGTTGGGGTTAAGTATTTTCCTAACCTAATTCAGCTAAACTCTGCGTTGTTTTTCCTTTTTTGTGAATGAACCGTGTCACCAAGGGGCTTGTGGATCAGAGGATCAAAGATGCAATTTATTATAGATGGCAGTACAGGCAAAGACTAAGCCTAGAATCATAATTCTAATAGTAAGACAATCTCGTAATTCTGGTTTCCAGCAGCAGTGACTCCTGGCAGTCCTTGCACATGGCACACAGGGTTCCAGCAGGTAATAAACAGCAGCCAGCAAGGTCAGATAGCCATGAGCAAGACGCAACATTTGCCCCAAGTTGGCAATCGTGGCCTTGTGCAAGGAAAGCCATGAATACACAACTAGATCACCAGACAGTAAGTACAATAAGAGATAATAATACCTCCAACAGTCACCCCTCTTCATCATACAAAACATCAGTTTTAAGTATAAAAAATAACAAGAAGTTTTTAAACTATAGTTAAGAAAGAAAGTAAAGGAAGAAAAAAAAAGAATAAACCTTTAATAATGATTAACCCCAACATTCATTATAACGCCCTTAGTAACCAAGCATAATCACATACCCACCCACTACAATAAATCTATAAAATGACTGTAATAATCATCATAAAGCAAAAGGCAAATGTAAAGTATGTATACTTGACATATATCTGGAGCCAGACATAGTTAACTTGAAAAAACAAACAGATTATGTTACTTTGGTTCATCTCAATAATAAAAACAAATGAGGCCAGTTACATGAGAAAGCCAAAGTAGTAGATGGGGACAATTAAAGAAGCCAACTTTAGAACACTGATGAGCCAGAAATTGAGGAAACTTGATTAACTGGAAACTGTTCAGTCCCAAACAGCAAGTCTTCTCACAGCGTGTATCTCCAGTACATGAAATTTAAAAGAGAATAGCAGTATCAATGATAGATGTTAAGACCAAAAGAGTATGAATAGTTATTAGTTATAATAGATATAATAAGTGTAATATTAAAAGACATTCATCACATAACAATAAAACCTCAAACATTATCATTTTATATCAATATATGCAATCAAGCAATTGATTAAAACAAATTAACCATTTTTTTTCCATGAGTTGTGTCAAAGAGATGACTAACCCCAACCACGTCAAACAGGTTCGAGACTGGAAGAAAGCTAACGTAAAGAAGCCTAACAATCCTTTTTAAGTATCTCACCTCCCGTGAAAATAAAAAATCCACAGACAAAAAGAAAGTCTTCCGTTCCACTTCCCTTCCTACTCTACACCTCACTCTAAAAAAAAGATTGGCGGAAAATCAGATAGAACACGAAACCCTGTTTGACAGATAGTTTAAGGGGGTTAGAAAACAGATGGGTCAACCAATTTCACATGTGAAGCATTTATCTATTTGTCTTTCTTAGCAACCTTAATAGCAGACCAATTAATCATCAAGGTCTTGTAAGGACCTTTATATTTCTCTTCAAGAGCCATTCGTTGAAGTTTATGTACCATCACCCATTGACCGGGGAACAAAGAATGGCCACCATCCAGAGGCTCTTGCTATGCTTCTTTTATTTGCTTGGCTGCCATCTTAACAGCGTTGTGACACCAATGTTCAATGATAGTTGGGACAAAACGAGAAAGAATAAGCGTGAGTTTGGCGCCAGTATCAATCAGAAATTCAATTATGTGTCAATCATTCAATGTTACAGTAACATAAAGAGTGTTATTCGCTTGTCATATTGCAGCAGCAATCACATGAAGTGAGGGGACCTCAATTTTCCCGGGACTGCAGCCAGGAGTTTTTCAAGTTGGTCTGTGTCTAAATGATGGACTTTTTTAGCCACCTCTTTCTTGTTTTTAAGCAACTCTTTCTTGTCTTTTTAAGCCTCTCTTTCTTGTCTTTTTAAGAGTCATTGGTTGGTTACACTCTCTTCTCCAATGTCCTTTCTGCCCACACCGGTGACAGTTCCCATCACGTTGTGACTTGGTCCAAGCCTGTTGTAACTGAGGTGTTTTGTTAAACCTGCCAGACCATTCTTTCTTGGCAGCATTGACATTTCTCATCCGAACCTTTATGTCCCGTTCAGCTCGAGTGGCTGCGTCAACCAGCTGCTGGAAATCAACCTCGTTACCCTCCCAGTCAGGCTTGAGCATTCGGACAGCTTTGCAGATATCAGGGAGCATCCCATTGAGGAACTGACTCTTTAAAGGCCAATCATTGGAGGCCACAATAGTATCAGAATCTAATTGATGATAACCAGAGTTAATCAAGAAAACATCGATGAAATGATTGGTGTACTCATCCACAGCCTCGTCTTCTTTCTGTAAGCAACTGGAAATCTTTGACCAATTCGCAGTGACCTTGGAATTTTTCCGACACCATTTACGAATTTCCTCCCAAGCCTCATCCAAGAGAACCCCATGATCACCTAAACCCACTTCAACTTTAGCCTTAAGAAGGGCTCTCTCTCTCTCATTCAGATGTTTATGGAGAATCATTAGGCCATCATATGGATGCAGGTCTCTCATCCATTTCAAGTGTTTCAACTTCATCCAGGTATCCAAACCTCCATGACGAGGGTGTTGTAATGTGTTTGCCCACTTTTCCACATCTTTCGCAGACGCAGGTTGATAGATGGCTGTTCGTTGGGCAGAACTGTCAATGGTTCGTAACGGACACAACTTCACCTCTTCTGGCTTACTCTCTGATTCTTCAGTAACCATGGCCAATGCTATGGCTTTTTGTTGTTCCTGCGGTGAAGAGACCATCTTTTCCTTAGGATTCAGAGCAGCCCCAGCAGCTTGCATGGCAACATTAGCAACAGCTTCTGTAGCGCTATCACTCATCTTGACTTCTGGCTGAGCCGCAGGGGGTGGTATGGCAGAGGGAGCAGCAGTAGCCACCACTGCATGGGGCACAGAGGGCACCTCCTGATGGACAGCTGTTGCAACCAGCGGGCCTCCACCACTAGGGAGCAGTAAAGGAACAACCGGTTGAATTTGGGGGGCTACGATAACACCTGGGGAGAGCGCAAAATGACTGATATGTAGAACATCACGGGCAGGCATCTGCATTGACTCAGAAGGCCTGTGAATGGTCATCATTTCAGTGTATTCAGGTGGTGTTAAACGTTGTTCGGGTTGAAAAGGTGTGCTATGCCCAATACTCATATTCTTGTAATTGCCTATAAAGCTTTCACTTGATGAAGAGCTGCCATTAGTTGTTGAAGTGCATTCTCCTCCACCACCACCAGAGGCTCCCTCCACATCTAGCTTTGGAGAAATCCCCTTACCTCCTGGAGGGGGGTTTCCTCCTGACTCGTCATTCAGGAATCTCTTGAGCACGCCCACTTCTGCTCCAAGAGGTGAACCAGGGCTCATTTCAGCTTCAGGTGGCAAGAGTAGAAAACCTCTCTCTTTCAAAATCCTTTTCACCTCCTCAAGTTGAGCTTGAACAGTAGCGCATTTCTTAATCTGAACCGAAACTTCAGCTTTCTGAGCATGAATTTCTTTCAGCAACTCCTTGCTCCTTTTTCTCTCAGCTTTCACTTTATCATCACAAGCTTTGCGATAAGAATACAAATGCGCATGCTTTAACTGATCACCCAATAACAGAGCAATCGCCTCTTTATGTGACCTCGCTCTTGTCCAAAACTCAAACACTTTTCTCACCTTATCTTCAGGCCATTGTTTCTTGTGATCAGGAGTGAAATTGAAGTCGCATCTCAATTTTGTTTCAACCTTTTGCAAGTTATGCTTTCGCTCAAACCACTGAGACACTGCGTCATGCATAGAGAAAAGCTCCAAATGTTTCTCAGAATCCTCAAGATCCTGTTCATCATCAATGTTACCTACATTCCAAACCTGAGGTGTTTGCAAACTTTTATTGCCATTGGAAGCATTTGGAGTTTTATCATCAGGGGGAACTTCAACTGCTGACTCTGATGCCATGTCAACAGAATCCTGTTTTTCAGAGGCTGAGTATTTATTCTTTTTTCCTTTTTTCCTTAACTTTAGAAATTTGGGCGCCAGCGTGAGAATTATCCAATACACTCTAAAAAAACAACAACAAAAAAAACACTATGTTAACAATTTTCCAAATGGGGTAATATGAAGACAAACCCCTTTTGTAAAGGAACTCACAGTTTTTCTCCACAGACTAGGCCCAAATTAAATAGAAAAATGCAAACAAAATACAGCTTCTCTGCTAGAGGGAAACTTGGCAGTCTGTTCTCAAAATAAAGATAACGGATGTTACCTGCAGTCAGCTATTTTCTCTCTCCTAGAGAAATCAACTCAGATTGCACAAAACTATACTGCCTCTTCTAGAAGGTGAGTGTGGACATTCACACCATCTAACATAGATGGAAATTCTAACCACAACCAACCCACACAGTGACCAGCAATGTCTATCCCGAAACGAACAAATGAATAAATGGATACACAAAAACACAGTGATCTTATACCCTAATGATTATATAGTGCTAATAATCACAGATATTGGCTCTTGCTTTTGTCAAACTCTTAATGACACAACCTCATTTATCATTACTTTAGTGATAAATTTAACAGTAACTAATCCCTTTTTTTGTCTTGGATAAGTGAGAAAGACAGTCACCTTGTAATCAATTGTTCTGACAAGAGAAGATGATCAGGCCCCTGTTGGTCAGCTGCACTTCTGCTTCGGTGTTCAAGTACAGATGTCACCTCTTGACCTCGCAGACCGTTCTTGCAGAGTCTCAGCAGCG
>JAODXP020000030.1:13256208-13261208 GCA_027497455.2 Sardinella longiceps
CTCTCTCTCTCTCTCTCTGTATATGTGTAGAATGAGTACCGTAAGTTGTCCATGCAGTGTAAGGACTTTGTGGTGGGGGTGCTGGACCTGTGTCGGGACACGGAGGAGGTGGAGGCCATCTTGAATGGCGATGTGGACCAGATGCCCCCCAGTGACCACCAGAGGCCCTGCCTGAGCCGCGTCAAACTGGCCATCAAGTACGAGGTCAAGAAGGTGAGAGAGTGCAGCTACAGTATGAGAACCTGTCTGACATTCGTGTTAGATCCTGCAGTACTCAACACCTGTGTGTGTGTGTGTGTGTGTGTGTGTGTGTGTGTGTGTGTGTGTGTGTGTGTGTGTGTGCGTGTGGGTGTGTGTGTGGGTGTGCGTGCTTGTATCTGACATACACACAAATAAACTGTTCTTCCATGACACCTGCAAAAACAGATGCTCACAAACACACTTTCTTTGACAGACAGAAAGACAAAAACACACACACACACACACACACACACACACACACACACACACACACACACACACACACAAGTACACATCAGTAGTGCGCCAGTAGTGGTGGCACTTTGTACCATTTTCTTTTGAGACAGCACCTGAAGTACTGACCAAGGGGAGCTGCTGTTTCCAAGACAACCAGGTGGCGGGTTAGTGTGACCTGAGGGTCACCATTGTGGCAGGCATACAGATACACACACACACACACACACACACACACACACACACACACACACACACACACACACACACACACACAGAACACAAAAAAAAATCACTCAAAGACTCGCATGGATGGAATCCTGCTGATAACAACTTGTAATCTTTCAAGTGTCAGGGGCTATTCCACCAGCCCTTGCACACACACACACACACACACACACACACACACACACACACACACACACACACACACACACACACACACACACACACACACACACACACACACACACACACACATTTCAGTTTATTGAAATGCAGGAGACCAAGCATTCCTGAGCACATGCCAGTCACTGTACATTCATCTTTCAGCTCTTTCATCTTGCTCATGGGTGTGCATTGGTTTAATGTGAATGTAGCTTGTGTGTGTGTGTGTGCATGCAACTTGTGTGCATGCAGCACTTGTGTGTATGTAGCCCAAGTGTGTTCATATCTAGGTGCGCGTGTGTGTGTGTGTGTGTGTGTGTGTGTGTGTGTGTGTGTGTGTGTGTGTGTGTGTGTGTGTGTGTGCGTGCTGCTGCGTGCGTGTGTGCGTGCGTATGTGTATATGTGTATGTGTATATATGTATGTGCATATATAGAGGAAGAGGAAGTGAGGGGTATGAGACAGAGCCAGAAAGTGAAGATCATTTCCTGCCCATAAGAATGAGGAGGAGAAACAGAGACGTTGGCTGTGTCTGAAACGGGAAGGACTGTGTCTATGAAGTTACTGAAGCTACAAAGTTATGAAAGGCATGAAGGCACTGACTAAAAACATTTGGGTGACCTTGCTAGATAGCTGTGTTTTTGTTTATAGTATTTAATTGTTCCGGTGCCGTTGCCAAGATATCAACATAATGATTAAATAATTCGATAGAGTGTTGGACATTGAAGACAGCATGAAGGTTACATCTATGCTTCTTTCAAAACTGGGCAAAATGAAGACAGAATTGTATGCATTTATCTGATTACATAACATGCCCTGAGGCCACCAAACGTTGCCAGAGAAAGGAAGGTAACATACACACACACACACACACACACACACACACACACACACACACACACACACACACACACACACACACACACACACACGCACACACACACACACAGGCCTGTAATAAGAAGGCCAAGCAGAGAGACATTGAAAGGAAGACTAGTTGAGGTTTATCTTACATTCACAAAGCCAATGAAAGGCAATGTATGTATCTATGATGCACAGTAGATGAATCTAAAAAATCAGAGGAATGCTTTATTGGGCTGTATGCTTACAAACTATTAAATAATGACTTACTGAGGCTTAATGGTAAATTTACCATTTATAGGCGACGGTTATTATAAACTGCTTCCAAATTCTACAATCCCAGTTACAAACCTATATATTTTGTGATTGAAACAGATTATTTTGGCTAAATGACTTCGTTAACCATAGATGAAATAGTATTTTAGCACAATATTGCATCACAGTCTTTATTATAATTTGCCCATTTTATTCCCCTGTTTCTGTAGCCATGCACAAGCTCTTCTAATAAAGTAAGGCTAAGTAAAAAGGTTTTTGCCATCCTGTGAGAGCTACAGTATGTTCGATGCTTGCTCATGTTTGTCCACATGTGTAGAGCTGGAGGAGAGACAGACAGAGAGGCTGGTGAATGTCTGCTGTGCCAGATCAGAATTCAGCCCAAAGCCATGATTACAGCTCATCACACCAGCAGCCAAAACAAAGGCCAGGAACGCCAGACTAGATTTATGGAGTTAGGGGAGAAAATCCATCGAACTCGTCAACAGGCATTGGCTCATAGTGCCATTCACACACTCTCTCTCTCCCTTACACAGACACACACACAATGACACACACACACACACACACACACACACACACACACACACACACACACACACACACACACACACACACACACTCACTCACTCACTCACTCACTCACACACACACACACACACGCACACACTCCTTCTCTCTCTCTCTCTCTCTCTGTCTCTCTATCTCTCTCTCTCTCACTCACACACACACACACACACACACACACACACACACACACACACACACACACACACACACAATCACATAAATAGTCAGGTGGTGTACGGTTCAGTAGGTAAGCTCATATCAGCAGCATTGATCCATATAGACTTGGCTGAGGCTCAAGTGGGACTTGGTCACCCAGAGTACATTGCAGGCATCTGGCCACAGGAAGCCATAATAATGCCTGCTGTTGGTAATACAATACCATCTGAAAGCACACACACACACACACACACACACACACACACACACACACACACACACACACACACACACACACACACACACACACACACACACAGGCCTGTAATAAGAAGGCCAAGCAGAGAGACATTGAAAGGAAGACTAGTTGAGGTTTATCTTACATTCACAAAGCCAATGAAAGGCAATGTATCTATGATGTACAGTAGATGAATCTAAAAAATCAGAGGAATGCTTTATTGGGCTGTATGCTTACAAACTATTAAATAATGACTTACTGAGGCTTAATGGTAAATTTACCATTTATAGGCGACGGTTATTATAAACTGCTTCCAAATTCTACAATCCCAGTTACAAACCTATATATTTTGTGATTGAAACAGATTATTTTGGCTAAATGACTTCGTTAACCATAGATGAAATAGTATTTTAGCACAATATTGCATCACAGTCTTTATTATAATTTGCCCATTTTATTCCCCTGTTTCTGTAGCCATGCACAAGCTCTTCTAATAAAGTAAGGCTTAGTAAAAAGGTTTTTGCCATCCTGTGAGAGCTACAGTATGTTCAATGCTTGCTCATGTTTGTCCACATGTGTAGAGCTGGAGGAGAGACAGACAGAGAGGCTGGTGAATGTCTGCTGTGCCAGATCAGAATTCAGCCCAAAGCCATGATTACAGCTCATCACACCAGCAGCCAAAACAAAGGCCAGGAACGCCAGACTAGATTTATGGAGTTAGGGGAGAAAATCCATCGAACTCGTCAACAGGCATTGGCTCATAGTGCCATTCACACACTCTCTCTCTCCCTTACACAGACACACACACAATGACACACACATACACACACACACACACACACACACACACACACACACACACACACACACACACACACACACTCACTCACTCACTCACTCACTCACACACACACACACACGCGCACACACTCCTTCTCTCTCTCTCTCTCTCTCTGTCTCTCTATCTCTCTCTCTCTCTCACACACACACACACACACACACACACACACACACACACACACACACACACACACACACACAATCACATAAATAGTCAGGTGGTGTACGGTTCAGTAGGTAAGCTCATATCAGCAGCATTGATCCATATAGACTTGGCTGAGGCTCAAGTGGGACTTGGTCACCCAGAGTACATTGCAGGCATCTGGCCACAGGAAGCCATAATAATGCCTGCTGTTGGTAATACAATACCATCTGAAAGCACACACACACACACACACACACACACACACACACACACACACACACACACACACACACACGCAAGCACGCACTCTCACACACACACACACACACACACACACACACACACACACTCAAATTATGCAAATGTCAAGTTAGCGAAGCCCAGATGTTGACAGTAATAAATTGAAATGGCCATTCCTGGCACTACGGAATTCTTTCCGACTCATGGGCTCTGCAGCCCGGGCATCCACAGCACACAACACAACACAAATATGCAATTTCTCTGTCTGTCACAAACTTTTGGGAATGAGATTTATAGTAAAATAAAAAAAGTAATCTCTATGTAAATATTCTCTTTTTGTGTTATTATGGAGAGAGTCAGGACTGTTTGAGGACGAATACTGAAGTACACATCAGAGAAGTTCAGAGAATAGGGCACGCCTCAGTATGTTTTAGGTAGAAATTTGAATCGTATTTGTTTGATATTGCCATTGTGTGTGTGTGTGTGTGTGTGTGTGTGTGTGTGTGTGTGTGTGTGTGTGTGTGTGTGTGTGTGTGTGTGTGTGTGTATTTGTAAATGTAGGTGTGTATGTGGGGGTTAAGATGTTCTATTTACCTCCAAAGTTCACGGTTCTCTACTCCAGACGTGATTTGTGTGCTTAATATACATTAGACCTGTTCAAAAAAACTTTTTTTGTTATTTTAAAGCCAATTGCTGTGATTCCCATTCTCCAAGCTATGGAATGACCAGATATAAAATTATTTTGATTTTGGACCATGGGAAGGCCTGCCTCATGAGCCATGAAGTTTTAATGCTGATTTGTGTTAAAAACGCCTGAG
>JAODXP020000030.1:13268708-13298708 GCA_027497455.2 Sardinella longiceps
TGGCCATGTGCTTACTGTCATACATGCTAATTACTGTATTTTTCTAATGGTCGTACAGAATGAATGCACTCTTACACTCAAATTTTCAGCCTGAGGCCAAGAAACTGATATTTATTATATCAAGCAGAACATTAAAAGACTTGATTTTGATTTACATTAAAGGAATAGTTCACCTCTTTATGAAAATTGGTTATTCACCCCTTTACCTGGAGTAACATTTGTGGGTAAAAGCAGTTTGGTCTCAGTGCTTGCATTTTCCTAGTATGGCATCCCCAATTTTCACCATTTTTTAGCTTTAGCTTAGCATAGGCACTGGAATGTAATGTTGCCAGATAGCAACTCTTTGGCAACTTTACTTTCCAGCGCCTATGCTAAGCTAAAGGTAAAATTGGGATTGCCAGACTAGGACAACACATGCACTGAGACTAAAATGCTCTTACCCACATATGTAACTCTAGGTAAGGGGGGTGAATAACTAATTTTCATAAAGAGGTGAACTATTCCTTTAAATCACATTATTACTCATGGGGTGTTCGACATTTCAAAAGCTAGACATTGTGGTGATGTCGGTCGGGTGCGTTGGAGAAGACCGTACGGTCATGGATTAGAAGCTAGACATTGTGGTGATGTCGGTCGGGTGCATTGGAGAAGACCGTATGGTCATGGATTAGAAGCTTGAAAGGAATCCCGCACACTGACCATTACGCAAACAAAATATTTATTAAAGATTAAGAAATTACAACGTTTCGGTCTTAGACCTTCATCTAAGACCGAAACGTTGATGAAGGTCTAAGACTGAAACGTTGTAATTTCTTAATCTTTAATAAATATTTTGCTTGCATAATGGTCAGTGTGCGGGATTCCTTTCAAGCTTCTAAAAGCTAGACATTGACACAAGTTTGGTCACTAATGTATATCTTGCTTCTCTAGTTGGCCCTTATAATGGCTTGATGTGAAACAAAGGGTTTATACTGCAGTCGCTTTGGTACTGTAGTAGGGATTGTGAAATACAGTATATATCATAAGTGTAAGTGCACTGTATATTTTGTGTATATGTTAGTGGATATTCAGTGGATATTTTAGTGTATATTAATTGTATATTTAATAGTTGCGCTCTGTAAATTATAATTTCTCAAATCATGTTCATGTTTCCATTCAGTTAGGTTCATTAAGGATGGTGGTGGTGTTGCAGTACCAGCATGCTAGTAGCCTGTGGGTCCCAATCCTGGCCTCCACTGTTGTGCCCTTGATCACAGCACTTAACCTTTGCTTTGGTGTGACTGCCCTGATGTACTTGATAGTTGGCAAAAATGAAATTGGCTTTGGATAAAAGTGTCTGCTAAATGCATAAATGTAAGTGGTTGTGTTTGATGTTGTTGTTGTCTATTGTTGTTGTTGTGCCTGTCAGCTGGGCCAGATTCTCCGCAGTCCCTTCATGAAGTTTGTGGCCCATGCCGTCTCCTTCACCATCTTCCTGGGTCTGCTGGTGCTGAACGCATCGGACCGCTTCGAGGGTGTCAAGAACCTGCCCAATGAGACCATTACAGATCACCCACGGCAAGTGTTCCGAGTCAAGACCACCCAATTCTCCTGGACAGAGCTGCTCATCATGAAGTGGGTGCTGGGTGAGTAGTTGGTGTGTGTGTGTGTGTGTGTGTGTGTGTGTGTGTGTGTGTGTGTGTGTGTGTGTGTGTGTGTGTGTGTGTGTGTGTGTGTGTCTGCATTTGTTTGTGCATGTGTGTGTGTGAGGATTGGGAGAGCGATTAAATTCTGCTGACAGGCTATGACTGAAGCGATCCAAGTGCTGTGGAACATGTGTTCATGTGTGTGTGTGTGTGTGTAAAAAAACAGCTCAATCAAACTGACAGCCACCAGTGGATCAATGCTGTAGATATGAGCTTATCTACTGGACCGTACAACTGTGTGTGTGTGTGTGTGTGTGTGTGTGTGTGTGTGTGTGTGTGTGTGTGTGTGTGTGTGTGTGTGTATGTTATGTCTGTCTGTCTGCCTGTCTCTGTGTCTGTGTATATGTGGGGGGGAGAGTCTGTTACTGCACTGCTCTCAATGATAGATGAGACATTCAAATATTCTCAAGTGAAGCTAGTAATAAAATCTCTGCTATGTCAAGACCTCTTGTCCTGCTCTCAATTACAGATATTTGTTGTTGTGATAGGGAGACCTCTCCAGTCGTAGGCCTGTTATGTGATTGCATTATTTTGTCGTGACCTTGAAAATAACTGCAGTAAGTAATGCCAGAGCCCCGGAGCAAGTTGTATTTATGTGCCTCTGCTTCTCTCTCTCTCTCTCTCTCTCTCTCTCTCTGTCTTTCTCTTTCTATTAGAGCAAGAGCAGAAGGAGAGAGAGAGAGAGAGAGAGAGAGAGAGAGAGAGAGAGAGAGAGAGAGAGAGAGAGAGAGAGAATGAAATTGAGAGGGCAAAGCACAAAAACAAAACAAAGTATTAGAGGAGAACATTAGGGGAAGATGAGATGGAGTGAGAGAGGAAAACATGAGAGAGAGAGAGAGAGAGAGAGAGAGAGAGAGAGAGAGAGAGCAAGAGAAAGTGAGTGACAGAGAGAATGAGTGAGTGAGAGATGACATTCTCATTCCCCTGGCATTCTCAGCAGGCCTTGTAATTACTGCAGAGATGATGCTGATTAGGGCTACATTTCAATAAGCAATTTACAGCCTTTCTCTGCCTGAGTACAGAGCCGTGCTCTCTGCATGCCCGTCTTTGGGCATGGGGGAATCAACTGCATGCCTAAATTTGCCTGTGTTTGTTTGTGTGTGTGTGTGTGTGTGTGTGTGTGTGTGTGTGTGTGTGTGTGTGTGTGTGTGTGTGTGTGTGTGTGTGAGAGAGAGAGAGAGAGAGAGAGAGAGAGAGAGAGAGAGAGAGAGAGAGAGAGTTTGGTTAGAATATAATAAAAATTCCTAGATATTGTCAACGATTTCAGAAAGTGACTCATACTTTACTGCAAATGTGTGTGTGTGTGTGTGTGTGTGTGTGTGTGTGTGTGTGTGTGTGTGTGTGTGTGTGTGTGTGTGCACTCTGTCTGTGTCTGTGTGTCTGCTAAATTATTTTTCAAGCATGTCAATAAAGTGTGTGTGTGTGTGTGTGTGTATTTTCCATGTGTGCCACATACCACAACTTCATATACATCCTTCCTGGTGCATTTTTGTCTACTGTCAGGAATGATCTGGTCTGAATGTAAGGAGATCTGGACTGACGGTCCCAGAGAATATGTCATGCACTTGTGGAACGTTCTGGACTTCGGCATGCTGTCCATCTTTGTGGCGTCGTTCACTGCGAGGCTCATGGCCTTCCTCAAGGCCTCCAAAGCCCAACTATATGTGGACCAGCACGTGCCCAATGCTGACCTCAGCAACGCATCACTTCCTGCAGACATCGCCTACTTCACCTACGGTAGGTCACAAACAACAGCAAGTTTGCACGGTCACCATGACAACCTCACAGACAGACACATATATAGACAGATACTGTAGATACATAGATAGATAGATAGATAGATAGATAGATAGATAGATAGATAGATAGATCGAAACTTGATCCATAGCAAACACACTATAGCACCAACATAGTTACATGTATGTTCTATAAATATACTCTAATATCCTACATACTGTATACACTACATATAGATATGCTCTATGCTAGATACATTACGTAATTATACTCATACATACATACGTACATACATACTGTACATACATACATACATACATAATGTACATACATAGCCTACAACATACTCTATAAATATAATTTATAGATATACTATATAGACATACTTTGAAAAGTCAGAATCCAACAGCATGTGTAGCCTTTAAGCTGATAGTAACAGTCACTGTGTAGAAGTACTGCTTAGTGATTTCTCAGTGAGGGCAATGAAGACACTCCATTTCCAGATTTATAAACCCAAATATTAAAGTTTGTGGACCTTGCCTGAGGGCCTCGTAGCCCCTGATGTGCTCCTCAAGCCCTTAAAGGGATGATTCACTCCTATTCCCAAGATGGCGCACCATTTCAGTCGCGTGAACAGATTTTTTAAATTATTTTTTTTTTTTTTTGTTGCCTTCCAACCGTGCTAACACAGATTATTGATGTCATGAGTTGCTTTTTTAAGGGGTTTGTGAGGGGGGGTGTGTGTGTAGGTGATGAAGAGACCTATTAATAATTACTCACCAACCACACACACACACACACACACAGACACACACACACACACACACACACACACACACACACACACACACACACATACTCACTCATGCACATATACAACTACACACATACATACACTCTTTCATACACACACACACACACACACACACAAACAGTCACGCTCAACAAGCTGGCGCCTCCTGGTTGCTCTGATTGCTGATGCTTGGGCTCATCTACCTGGTGAACCAGTGAGTTTATGAATCATTGCTCACGCTGCCCCCTGCGCCCCCCATTAGTTGTGCGCCGCTACCCCGAGCAGCATGTCTCCAGAGCTGTGGTTCTTTAGCGGCGTAGCCTGGAGCTAGTTAGCGCTAGGCTAACAGTGGGAGTCTGGGTGTTTGATCAGCCTCTCTACTGAGGGAGCCCACTGCTGCTCAGAGCTTAGGGGCCTCTGGGCTGCACTGGGTCTCAGTGGTGCTGCTGTGGTGTGGATGCTGGACGTGTGTGTCTCAAGGCTGGAGCCCTCTCTCTCTCTCTCTCTCTCTCTCTCTCTCTCTCTCTCTCTCTCTCTCTCTCTTCCTTGACTCTTATCAATGCTGCTATCTTGTGGCGTGATGTGGTCATAGCACGACTGGACACAACACACATGTTGGAGTGAGTGGACTGGGGAAATGGCCACTTTTGCTGTGTTGACCAGATATAGAGGATAAGGTTGTAGAGGCAAAGACGTGTGTGAGTGTGAAGAAGCCTTAGAGGATCAGTCAAGAACGGCAAGGTAGCACAAGAACGGCAGAACTTGGTACAACGTAGCCCAAATACATCAAAAGTGAATCAATCTGTTGATCCTATTGATAACAGCACTTAGCAATGTGGAACAACAAATTGATTCACCTCAGATAATTCCTTTAAGGGGGGTGTGAGGTGAGAAGATTATTAGAGAAATGTTGTATGCATGTGAAAGTAATTGTTGTTCAGTTTTTTGGGGAAATTAACAGAGTCTAGTCAAGCCTCACAGCCTCTAATATTTCACTTGAAGAAGTTTTGTAAAATATTTTCACTCTTTTCCTCCCCTTCATTCCTCCTTCATCTATCTATCTATCTATCTATCTATCTATCTATCTATCTATCTATCTATCTATTCTACAGCCAGAAATAAGTGGCGGCCGTCGGATCCTCAGATCATCTCTGAGGGTCTCTACGCCATCGCTGTGGTGCTGAGTTTCTCGCGTATCGCCTACATCCTGCCGGCCAATGAGAGCTTCGGTCCCCTTCAGATCTCGCTGGGCCGCACTGTCAAAGACATCTTCAAGTTCATGGTCATCTTCATCATGGTGTTTGTGGCGTTCATGATCGGCATGTTCAACCTCTACTCCTACTACCTGGGTGCCAAGTATAACCCTGCCTTTACCACGTGAGTACTGACCCAGCACCCAACACCACCCAGCACTTATATACATAGAACTTACACCCTCATTCACAAATTTATAGTCTCTCTCTCTCTCTCTCTCTCTCTCTCTCTCTCTCTCTCTCTCTCTCTCTCTCTCTCTCTCAATTCAATTCAATTCAATTCAATTCAATTCAATTCAATTCAATTCTTTAAAGCTTTATTGACATGATCATATGTAATTGTAGTGTTGCGTGTGTCTCTGCCTAGGCCCTATCATGCCCAAGCACAATGTGCTTTCGTAAACACTGCAAGCCGTCTTTACTTTCAGGTGAATGCATCATTCATATCTCCAAAGATGCAGAGTAGATATACAATCAGGTAGACAGACTACTGTCTCGAAGGGAAAATTATGTTCACTTTAGTGTCTTGCTAAAATTGAATGAATTCTTCTGAGAAATCTAAAGAGTCCAAAATCTACTTCATCTGTGTCTTCTGTAGTCAAGGCTTTATAGATGTACTTATGTTTCTAGACCTTATGTAACCTATTCAATGTTTTGATTTGTGCACCAAGAATGGTTGGCTGATGTTCTGCTAGCTAGTGTGATACCAACATGGCAAGTTTGTGGACTTATTGCTTGAGAGATTGATCTGTCATTGGTTAATTCGTTGTTACACCCATAACATACCCATGATTAATTAGGTAACATCCCGTAGAATGCAATGCGCAATGTTCATGCATCCCTTTGTGAATAATGGAGAATGTTGCGGGAACATCCCTAAAGCAACTCGAGCTTCATGCTGGTGAGAAGGTGCTATTAATCATGAAAATAGGGCCCATTCTCTCTCTCTCTCTCTCTCTCTCTCTCTCTCTCTCTCTCTCTCTCTCACACACACACACACACACACACACACACACACACACACACACACACACACACAGACACACACACACACACACACACATACACACACACAGCAAACACAGAGCACACACATTCTTTGCGTGCACATGTTTATGTGAGGCCTGTTGACAGCAATACACCTGTCTGTGTTTTTCTTCTTCTTTTGGGGAGAGTCAGCTGGGGTAAACTAGGAGAACTCTAATTACGAGTGGGCTGTCACTCTTCATGTATGTATTCAAACACACTCTTTCAGCTTGTTGACAGCTCATTGACGTCAGCCACCACCCAAAACCAACCCCCCCCCCACACACACTCACCCACTCAGAGACAAAATTACCAGTCTGTCAACGGCCATCTTCTATGCTATCTTCACCCCCAAATCTCCCAGCTAATGGATTCTCACCCTCTCCCCTGCCAGCATTGTCCAGCTGAGCAGCAGAGTGAGACTGCAGGAAGCCTCCGCCTTATCAGAGGCCAGGGAAGAAAAGGCACTCAAAGAAAAAGACAAGAAAGCGAAAGATAGAGGGGGAGAGAGAAAGAGAGAGAAAGAGAGAGAGAGAGAGAGAGAGAGAGAGAACTTTTCTAATTGTCTTATGGGTCAGCTCTTGATGCAACTGTGTTGGAAAAGGGGGGGAGAGAGAAACGAGAGAAAATGAGAGAGGGAGAGAAAGAGATGGAGAGTGAGAGTGAGTATCCAGCAAATGTGCGAATGCCTGTCTGCTCACTCCCCCACTTTATACATGGACTGAGAGAGGATTTTTTGTTGCTTTTTCTTTGTCCATTTGCTGGTTTGAAAGCCATCCACTTTGCAGATTGCTGTTTGAAGCATCTGTTGTAATACGCTACAGAAGTGACACCTTTTTGCCACAGTCTGAATGATGAAACCCAAAGTAGAAGAACACAAATGGATAATGAAGCATACATATGCCAGGAGACGGGGAGAAAAGATTAGGGATCTGTATTTGACTTTGTTTCATTTACAAACATCTTTGAAGCATAGCCTACTGTAAATAAGCCATGACTGCTATGTTTACAGTGGGGAATCCAAACCCAAAGGAGATTGTCCTATCTTCACACTTAGCTTTTTTTAGTGCTGTAGTGCTGTCTTTTCCTTTGTGAAATGACTGCTTTGGCAACCAATTGCAGTACAAACAGTAACAGTGTCATTTTGAATCTTTTCCGATTTATTCCAATCAAATTTCAGATATACTATAGTGTCATTAACAACTTACAATAGTTATCCCCAAAATGTATAGTTTATATAAGGTTTATAACCATAGTTTACATTAGAACACTCTAATGCATAGCACTGACGCATAGCACTGACGCTCATTGGTACAGATATTTCATCTTGAGAGATGAACTAAGGATGTTGAGGAAGAGACTGGCTTTTGCTGGCAATCCATGGTGTTCTGCCATTTGTCCCAATTGTTTTGAGAAATGCAAATAGCAAGGTTCGATTCGAAAATGGTACCAAAGCGACTGAGAAAAACTGGAATATCAAGACATGCAAATGTTACGTCCCCAGGGACTCATGTACACAGAAGAGGTTATTTACTCGTAT
The DNA here is from genome assembly GCA_027497455.2 of Sardinella longiceps. Taxonomy (NCBI): domain Eukaryota; kingdom Metazoa; phylum Chordata; class Actinopteri; order Clupeiformes; family Clupeidae; genus Sardinella; species Sardinella longiceps. The sequence goes on from JAODXP020000030.1 coordinate 13,276,743, forward strand.
GTCTAGTGTTGTAAAAAACAGCGCTGCTGTCCAGAGACCCTAGCCTAGTGTATGTGGCTTACTGTGGGGGTATGGGTGTAAGAAGCTAAGGTGTGTGTGTGTGTGTATGATGTGTAAGGAGAGCATTCTTACCTCAAGACCAACACAAACGTGTCTCAAAGCCACCCAGCATGAGCGATATGTTCAGGAAGGCGGGTGGTATGATAATCCCTCAGTCTGTCCTAGCCCTAGATTTGGGGAAAGGCTGTGTACTGCGTTGAAGCTGGTGTTGGCAAGTGAGAGAGAGGCCTCTAAAGAAATGTCTATACTGGCAGCCATTTGCTTTGTGTAGTGTTGTGAGACACTGGTCTACTGCAACACAAACACAAAAACAGCCTTGCAAATGCACAGCAAAGTTCAGTAAACTCTCACTATGTCTTGTCCTGTTGGAAATGGCTCAGAGGCAATGGCTGTGGCGTGGTGTGAGCAGCTCTAATCTTGATCCACATGCGCCCCCCCCCCCACACACACACACACACACACACACACACACACACACACACACACACACACACACACACACATTATCTGAGAGATGTTGGCCCAAACAAGATTTCCACCCATTTGAGATCCGGATGAAGCTTGGCATCACGTGTTAAAGACATAATTACAGTTTTGTCCCAGACAATGCCTTTCTCCTGCCTCGAATTTAATTACAGTTCTGATTAGAATGTTCCTCTTTCAGCCATATCAATGCTCCCGATCAGGATGGCAGAAAGAGGCGTGTGTGTGTGTGTGTGTGTGTGTGTGTGTGTGTGTGTGTGTGTGTGTGTGTGTGTGTGTGTGTGTGTGTTGCCATGGTGATTCCTGGTCTTTTGATCATTTAGGGCTCAAGATTGCAGAAGAGATTGCACCTCTGCATAAAGCGATTTTGGAGGTTTGTGTGTGTGTGTGTGTGTGTGTGTGTGTGTGTGTGTGTGTGTGTGTGTGTGTGTGTGTGTGTGTGTGAGAGAGAGAGAGAGAGAGAGAGAGAGAGAGAGAGAGAGAGAGAGAGAAATAGTTTGTTTCCAAAAAGCTCCTTTGAGTCCACTGCTAGTGCAGTACTATGCATTCATCATGATGTCTCTCACAGACGCAAACAGGAAAATACTGACCATAATGTGGTGAACCAAAATAGCATGTCAGAATGTATGTATTAGTGTCTGTGTGTGTGTGTGTGTGTGTGTGTGTGTGTGTGCATACATATGTGTGTGCATATGCGTGACTGTGTGTGTGTGTGTGTGTGTGTGTGTGTGAGTGCCTTTCTGTCTATGAATATGTGTGTCTTTCTAAGCTGTGCAATTTGCTTTACACCCACCCCTCTCTGTTTTCCGTGTGTGTGTGTCACAGTGAGCCTCTGATGACTAGGGAGTGTATTGATCTTTATCTGCCACACACACAGGTGTCTGGATGGCCCTGCTCTCTCACCCCCTCACACACACTTAATGGCAGCTTCACAAATCCCTGCACATCATCATCAGGTATCATCATCTCCCAAGCATGCAGGGCTCTCTTTGACAAGAGCTGTCTGTGCGTTTGATGTCTCTGGGCTCTGGGTCTAGTTCAGCCTCTGCTGGCTGGCTGGCTGACTCTCTAGATATGCTGCTGCGCCGAGCTGGCTTCTGACAGAACAACATCCTGTTAAAAGGAGTGCTTGCTTTTTCTGGCCTGTCAGATAGGTACACACACACACACACACACACACACACACACACAAACAAACAAACGAACAATCATACACAGGCACGCACACACACACACACACACACACACACACACACACACATCTGAAGAAGTGACAAACTATACCTCCTAAAGTAGACATTACTGTTAGCCTATGTAACAGAATTTTTTATTTTTTTATAAATATCTTTCTGTTAAATAAATTATTATTTTTAAGTTTACAAGACATACTGTAAAATGACTTTTAAAAGGGTCAATGATCTCTTTTTTTGTAGCACAAGTGGGGAAAAAGTACTTCGATTGCAGGCTGTCTGGACTAGGACATTTCTTATGATGAAATTCCTTTTGGCCACAAGAGGGCAGTATTGTTCTGATGTTGCATGGAGGTGTATGGGGATTGCACACGCTCTCCAGAGCCTAGTGTAGGATCCAGCCCTGGCTCTCTGCAGATGAGAGAGATGAATGTGCTACACAATCTCCGTCTCATCTCCCCCTTACAACACCTGCTCACAGACTCCAAGGCTACACATTTCACTGATCTGATTTGTCTTATTTGTGTGTGTGTGTGTGTGTGGGTGTGGGTGGGTGTGTATACAGTATACAGAAATATTATGTGTCTTTGTGTGTGTGTGTGTGTGTGTGTGTGTGTATGTGTGTGTGTGTGTGTGTGTGTGTGTGTGTGTGTGTGTGTGTGTGTGTGTGTGTGTGTGTGTGTGTGTGTGTGTGTGTGTGTGTGTGTGTGAGTAAGTCTGTGCTTGTGTGTGTATGCGTTAAGGGGGGTTGAGTAGCAGCACATGTCTAGGCATTGAGCCTTTGGCTTGATGGGTGACGGGCAGCTGCACCTGGGAGTGGGAGGAGTAGAAGGCAGGTGGAGCTGATAATGATCTTGTGCAGGATAGTGTCTGTGTGTGTGTGTGTGTGTGTGTGTGTGTGTGTGTGTGTGTGTGTGTGTGTGTGTGTGTGTGTGTGTGTGTGTGTGTGTGCGTGTGTGTGTGTGTACACTTGTGTGTGTATACAGTTGTGTAAAATAAAAATGTGTACATACATGTGTTTGTGCATGTGTGCACTTGAGAGAGAGAGAGTGTGTGTGTGTGTGTGTACTGTATGTGTGTGTCAGTCGGGAGAAAAAGGCAGAAAAGGGAAAAGTAATGAGTGTGTGAGAGCATTCATTTGTGTGTGTGTGTGTGTGTGTGTGTGTGTGTGTGTGTGTGTGTGTGTGTGTGAGTGGGGAGAGAGAAAGACAGCAAAGAGAAAAGTAATGAGTGTGTGAGAGTATTCATTTGTGAGCGGTGGGCAGTGAGGCAGAGTGAGGCGAGTAGAGGAGGGGAGCCCAAAGGTGAGTGTGGAGGCCCAGGGGTGCACGGGGAGAGAGGTGGAGGTGGGAGAGGGAGACAGGGAGAGAGAGAGAGAGAGAGAGAGAGCGGGATGATTGGCTCTGGGGAGTCTCCACGAGGCCCAGCCTGCAGAGCGGAGCTCCAACTGCCTAATGGACAGCAGAGACGGATGAGCTCCCACTCCCACCCTGACACATTGACTCTTTCTTCTCCATCGCTTTGTCTTTCGTTAGCTCTCTCTAATTCCCTCGCTCTTTCTCTTCCTCTGTTCCTTTCTTTTCCCTTGAGGCTTTCTTTCTCTCGCACACACCCCCCAACTCTACTGTAGAAACACTCTCCCTCACTCTCTCTCTCTCTCTTATTCTCACTCACTCTTTCTCTTATTCTACCTCACCCTCTTTCTTTCTCTCTCTCTCTCTCTCTCTCTCTCTCTCTCTCTCTCTCCATTTCTCTCTCTCTCACTCTTTCTCAGTCACTCCCTCACTTTTTTGTTTTCTCTCCCTCTCTCCCCATGTGTGTGTCATAGCCATGCTCTCATCTCCCATAGCGATGGGCTACCTTATGTGACTCCGCTCCATGAAACAGCCAAGACAGCAGCAGCAGGAGCAGGAGCAGGAGGAGGGAGAGTATTTACCAACACTGGCACCACACTGCACGTGGGCGAGGTGTCCCAGAATGAGAGAGGGATAGAGAAAGAAGAACAGAGAAGGAGAAAGAGAGAGAGAGAGAGAGAGAGAGAGAGAGAGAAGGGAGGGATGGATGATGAGGGATGGAAATGTATTTTTAAAACAACAAGAAGAAAAGGCAGAAAAAGGCAGGTGAAGAAGGGCTCCAGGGAAGATTGTGTGAAAAGAGAGAGAGAGAGAGAGAGAGAGAGAGAGAGAGAGAGAGAGAGAGAGAGAGAGAGAGAGAGAGAGAGAGAGAGAGAGAGAGAATGGTGAAGGAGAAGTCTAGCCTAGGCTGGGATGAAAGGCAAACAGGAGATGAAAATCTCAGCAAGACGGAAGAAATGTATTGATCCGCAAACCCACACATATGCGCAAGCACACCAAAAAATAACAAACAAATATGCACACACCCTTATACCCTTACGCACACACCGATTTTTATATGCAAACAGCATTCCATGCATTTTAAACCCTGTCTTCAGTGTGTTTGTGTGTGTGTGTGTGTGTGTGTGTGTGTGTGTGTGTGTGTGTGTGTGTGTGTGTGTATGTGTGTGTGTGTGTGTGTGTGTGTGTGTGTGTGTGTGTGTGTGTGAGACTTTTGTTTGTCTGACTGATGGATGAGTCATATGAAGAAGTGTGTGTGTGTGTTTGTTTGACATATCAATGACATATGTGTGTGTATCTTGTTTACATGCATATGGTGCTGCTGGTTCTGGCATGTGTATGTGTGTGTGTGTGTGTGTGTGTGTGTCTTCTGAAGAGCATGTGCTGCTGGAGGGTGTTGCCGAGGTGAGCGGTGACCCTATCAGTATTCATGATGGCCGCATCCACCGTGTGGAGTTGAGTTCTTGAGCAGTGGATCAACAGCACTCAGCCCCCCTCAGCCCCCCCTGCCAGCAGCCAAGCATGACACAGCAGCGCCGCCAGCACCCTAACCCACAGGCAAATAGCACCCGCACACTGGGACAGACAGACAGACAGACAGTGAGGGACAAAGACAGACAGACAGAAGACAGACAGAAAGAAGACAGACAGAAAGAAAAAAATCAAAGAAAGAGAGAAAAAAAGACTGTGAAAGAGACAGTGTCACACAATCAACATTTTCTTAAATGACTGCCCTTTTGGTAGGATATAGAATGTCATGGCAAAATGCTCCTTTTGGTGAGAGAATGTTGCAATTCCCTGTGATTTCGCTCATCGGAATAAGATTGTTCATGTGTGAAAGAAACGAAGCAATCATCCCAGAGAAAACACCAGACAATCATCTTGCAACAATCTGTTCTGACGTGATTGAAAGATGAACGCCATTACTGACTGACTACCTCTACTACTATGTATCATTCAGAAACAGGACTATGCAAACATAATCTATATAGCCTAATCCAAATATAGTCATCATTTCAGTATAGGAATAAATGGATAGTTGTTTGAGTAAATGCATCTATCTAGTGATGTATATTGTATGATTATTATGCATGTCTGAAAGGACAAACCTCCCTCCCCTGTTGTTCTATCACTCCTAGAAAGCCTCACTAGAATGCATTCCATGACGAGGCTTATCAACATTCTCTGTGTGTACACACTGCCACTCAGCGCAGAGACCCCGAGGTCACGGCGGCGGCGCGGCTTCCAGTGATGGCCAGACGGATGGCCAGACAGAGCGGAGCACTCGGCCCAGTCAGACGGCCGCTCCTAATGAAACCCCCCCGCCATGATCAGACTGTCTTATCGCTGCTGCCGCAGACGGCGTAGACACTCCACTTTGGCTTGTGCACCGCCGCGACCTCAGGAGCCTCGCTCGTAAACACGGCTCTCAGACACCTCCAGGGTGCTGTCATCACTGCGCCAGTGTGTGTGTGTGTGTGTGTGTGTGTGTGTGTGTGTGTATGTGTATGTGTGTGTGTATGTATGTGTTATTGTTTGTTTTGTTTGTGTGAATGCATGTGTTTGCATTTTAGTGTGTGTGTGTGTGTGTGTGTGTGTGTGTGTGTGTGTGTGTGTGTGTGTGTGTGCGTGCGTGTTTGCTAGCGTGTGTTCATTTGAGAGCATGTGTGTGTGTGTGTACTTGAGTATGTGTGTCTTTGTGAGTATGTGTGTGCATTTGTGTATGTCTGTTTGTGCATGTGTGTGTGTGTGTGTGTGTGTGTGTGTGTGTGTGTGTGTGTGTTTGTGAAGACCCGTCCTGTTAAACCCCCCTGGCTCAGACTGTGATCAGCGCTTCATTTCCAGGAGCTCTGCACATGGGAACAGGTGTGTAGACTCACTGATGGGATGGGAGACAGAGCTCAAGTGTTTTACCCATAGCCTATATATACCTCCTAGTCACTGGAATCAGAACACACCCAGAGAGAGAGGGATAGAGAGAGAGAGAGAGAGAGAGAGAGAGAGAGAGAGAGAGAGAGAGAGAGAGAGAGAGAGAGAGAAGAGATAGAAAGATGGATAGAATGAGACCCAGACTCACAAACAAGTTTTTCTTAATCCAGAGGATGTCAGTGCTTGTTAGCGATTGAAGATTTAACGAGCAATTTCTAAAAGCAAAACTTGTTTATGTAACAATTATATCAATGAGCAAAGCTCTGTGGTTTGACTTGCTTTGAGAGACAGCTTGTGGGGTGATCCTGTGATCTAATCAGGCCTGTGTTTACAAACACGAGTCAGTGCGATTGAAAGTGACAGGCAGATTTTCTGACTCAGAGGTGGGGAGAGAAGCAGGGTTGTGTCTCTGTCTCATCAAAACGGCAGACAGAATGTGCCAGTCACTGGGAAGGCAATTTAGCACTTGGCCATGACTGTGTAACACGTCTGATTCAGTGTGTGTGTGTGTGTGTCTGAGTGTGTGTCAGCGTCTGTGTCTGTGTCTGTGTCTGTGTCTGTGTGTGTGTCCTTCATTTTGCTCTACTGTTTTCCAAGGGATGTCAAAGGATTGCTGCTGAGCCGCATAAACAAACAGAGAATTAGTTCTAAAATGTTCAGGTGTGACGTGACCTTAAAAAGAACCTCCTTTTCTGACACAGCCAGAAAGGTCAGAACTCTGACTATTTGTTTTCTTACGTTAATTTAACTGGAAACACACATCGTGTTTGACTACCCCTGGCCATGTACACAGAGACACTACTAAAACCTTTATTTCCTCTGGATAGCCATCTTGCATTAGCAGGCTAGTTCATACACAGTTCATGTTACTTAGCAACATTTGGAACCAACAACCTTTACTCTGGCAACCTCCAAAAATGAAGAGGATCAAAGTACTTACCTTTTGCTTACATTATAGGAGCAAGGCAAAGTAGCAGTGATTATAATAACAGTTTATATAACAGATAATATAACAGCTTACAAATAGAATCTTTGTAGACATTAATGATGATCTTTCCTCTTTAATAAAGATGGGGAAGTTAGTTAAAAATTATTTATTGTAATTTTATTGTTAATTGTTTTACAGTGATGTTCATGACTGAAACCAAAGATCATTCAATACTGATCACTTCACCAACCTTCTCTGCTCAAACTATGAGTCATTGAGTCATTATCATTAAGTTTGAACAGCAAAACTAGCAATCATTGTTACATATTCTAATGAATGAATTTCATAGGATCTCCTTTCCTCTTCCCCCGTGAGTGACTTTCATACTTGCTACTGCAATCCTCAGGATGGACAAACCAATGTATTCACTCTTCATTTCAGGGTTTCAAGTGTCATGTACTCCATGTGTGATTTTAGCCATGATTCCAATCATTCTGGAGGTGTTTGCCAGGACACATTTGAACGTGATTGCAGAGCATCCTGTGGATGTGCATCTTTAGCGGCTTGTTTTGCCACAGGGTAGTCTTCAAAATTCCGGCTGCAGGAGGCAGAAATTGATATTCTGATCAATAGCAGGTATCTGAAGCCACTTTGTGGCAGGCAGGCGGGAAGGAAGATGTGAGGACTGACTGCTGAATATAAACAGGCTTAAAGTTCATTTGACATATTTGATCCTGGTGACTTGTATATACGCCGGGCGAATTGGGCTACTTCTCATCCAAAAATAGATGAATTAGATCCATTTCTCTCTCCTACCTCCTTAGATGTGCCTAATGCTATTATGGAGTGATGGCCTCTCCAATGACTTGTACTGAGACACAGAAAGCATATTGCAGTGACAAATCACCTATTAAAACTCAGCCAAATCACGGATGCACTAAAAGAGAGAACACAGTTATTGACACTGGACTAGAATTACGCAATGCATTATTATAATATATTAGCAACATTTGAATTTTGAAATGCATAAAATGAGTAATCATCAAGGTGTAGTCCACTGCGTAAATTTAAGTCTGCGTAACACACACTTAAAGTGAAAGTTTGGTGTCATTCACTCATAGCTCTGTTGCACGCTGTAGATAAGGAGTGGAATGAAAGAATTTGGAGCAATACAATACAACATAGGCCAAGTGCAAATGAGAGTAGTGTTAGAGTTGTAGCTTGCAACTAGCCTGGCTATCGTGACTAATGCTAAAATCATGAAATTTCCAATGCAGCATCACGGGCAATGGGTGGCCCAGGTATTACAGCTGAACATGTGTGTGTGTGTGTGTGTGTGTGTGTGTGTGTGTGTGTGTGTGTGTGTGTGTGTGTGTGTGTGTGTGTGTGTGTGTGTGTGTGTGTGTGAAAAAGCGTTCTGAAATCCAGCCGATGAACAAAGAGGAGCAAGGACAATAAGTAGTACAATGACTCAGCCTCAAATCTGCATATTTTTGTTGCACTTGATTTTGGCATTGTTCATCTTCATGTTTTAAAGATCTCAGTTTGTCTCAGCTTCATCAAATCTGTCCTCTTCTCTCAATTCATTTTTCAATGGGAGAAAGCAAATTATTGATAGAGAACACTGAACACAGAGTTTAGTTTAGGGCATGTGTGTGTGTGTGTGTGTGTGTGTGTGTGTGTGTGTGTGTGTGTGTGTGTGTGTGTGTGTGTGTGTGTGTGTGTGTGTGTGTGAGTGTGTGGACTGAAAGGACAGCCTGTGCTTCAAGAGCAGCTTCAGACAGACGGAGGCCACGCCGTATCCTATAACAGTGTGTCCAAACATTTTACGACGTTGGTATCTCCCAGAAACATCTTCCCCAACCTTAGGGGGGGAAGGAATTGAGAGAAGATAAAACTTGGTGAAAAGGAGAGAGACAGAGTGTGAGAGAGGGGGAGATAAACGAGACGTGTAAACAAGTTTTACGAGTGGTAAGATGAAAAAATGGGGCCGGCATAGGTGATGGTCACAGAGCGAGAGAGAGAGAGAGAGAGAGAGAGAGAGAGAGAGAGAGAGAGAGAGAGACGGACTCTGTGTTCTGCTCTGTGCTGACCTTGTGTGGACAGACAGAGAAAGAAAGAGGGAGAGAAAGACAGTGTGAAAAGAGGGAGGGGAAAGTAGAGGGTGGGTGTTGTGATCTGTGTGTGTGTGTGTGTGTGTGTGTTTGTGTGTGTGTGTGTGCGTTTGTGTGTGTGTGTGTGCTTTGGAAAGGCATACTGGTGAGTAGGCGGATGAGACGTGTGTGTGTGTGTGTGTGTGTGTGTGTGTGTGTGTGTGTGTGTGTGTGTGTGTGTGTGTGTTTGTTTGTATTAGAGATACAAAAAGAGCGTATGTGTGTAGTCCACTCCACGTGGTCGCCTTGACATTTTGATGGATGCATCACACACCCCTCATTTCCTCTCCATAACTTGAGAAAGAAGCACCTCTGACAAATGAGAAGGCAAGAAAGAGAGGGGGGGGGGAGAGGGGGGAGGAGGAAAGGTGGGAGGGAGGGGAGAAAAAAGAAAGGGTGAGGGAGGTATAGAGCGAGTGAGTGAGTGAGAGAGAAATGCTGGAATGGCAGAAACCCAGCGGAGGAGATTAGAGGAACATCTTCCCGTGCGGTTTAAGAGAATAAATCTGCACTCTGATGAGAACCGTTCCCCCACGTGTTAGTTACAGCACCCATACACTAATCACGGTCTCTCGCCTCTCTCTCTCTCTCTCTCTCTCTCTCTCTCTCTCTCTCTCTCTCCCACACACACACACACACACACACACACACACACACACACACACACACAGGATCTGATTGAGGCTTGGTGTGCAGTTTTACTAACACAGCCACTGATTTGATGTTCGCATGACTATGAAAATCATCCACATACTCCTGCAAATGCATGTGTACACACACACACACACACACACACACACACACACACACACACACACACACACACACACACACACACACGCTTCTATATAGTCACAGCTCACAGAGATTCCAGTACCTCAGCTAAATCATTCCCTGTCAGATGCATTTATGCAAAAAATACTTTGCTTGCAATATCTCACTCAGACACTCACTCTGGCACCCTAGCAGTGTAGAGCCTGTTTATTCATCCATGCACATCAACAGAGCCCACCACCATCACCACAACACACACACACACACACACACACACACACACACACACACACACACACACACACACACTAACACGCAAGAAGTACGCAGATATAAATACACATATGCACACACACACACAAACAAGAACACACAACCACACACACACACCCGTTTCAGTGGTGATCATTCAGACTGATGGCCTTTCCTGAGCCATGATTTTAGTGAGTCTTTTAAAAGGGCGTCTCTCTCTCTCTCTCTCTCTCTCTCTCTCTCTCTCTCTCTCTCTCTCTCTCTCTCTCTCTCTCTCTCTCTCTCTTTGTGAGGCGGCGGTGGCGGCAGTCACGGTGAGTGGCGTATGTCTCACGCACCCCGCCATGGCTGTCCGTCTCGACAGGTAGAATGTTAATCGCACTTTAATATTTATAGATGCCTCCACTGTCTGTCTGCTCACCAGCACCCACAGAGAGCCCTGAAGCGTCTCAAGGCATCTGATAGAGAGAGAGAGAGAGAGAGAGAGAGAGAGAGAGAGAGAGAGAGAGAGAGAGAGAAGAAGAGGAAGGAAGAGGAAAGAAAATAGAGAGAGTGACTGAGACAATCATAGGAGAAAAGGGAATAGTAACACAGACACATTTATCAGAGTTGAATCCTGAACCAGATTAATTTATTTAGCCTCACTATTTCATTTGCTTGTCTGGCTAATAAGAGAGCTAATATTATTGTCATAATTATACCTCAACATGCTTATTCCCTTAAGTCATAATGAATGAAATGAAAGAAGAAGAGGAGGAGGAGGAGGAAGAGAGCTAGAGATGGTTGGTAAAGAGCAATGGATTAGAAAAGGAGAGAGAGAGAGCACTGAGTTATTTGAGATGATGATGGTTTGAGAGGCAGTCCTGATGCATTTCATGCGATATTAGATTCATATGAGGGAGAGACAAAGAAAGAGAGAAAGAGAGAGAGAGAGACAAAGAAAGAGAGAGAGGGAGAGATTAACTTGGTCAGTGTTGTCTTGGTGATTGTATTTCGACCGCTTGAAGGGTTGAGTCACAGTTACAGCGTCTCACCCTCCCATCTTGAGTTAGAGGTGTGTGTGTGTGTGTGTGTGTGTGTGTGTGTGTGTGTGTGTGTGTGTGTGTGTGTGTGTGTGTGTGTGTGTGTGTGTGTGTGTGTGGGGGGGGGGGGGGTCAAAGGAGGACTTGCTGGATGGATGGGGTTCACTATAGGCGCAACCCCCCTCCAACACACACACACACACACACACACACACACACACACTCACGCTGGCAGGTCTTTTCAGAGGAGCTGAGCGGCTCCACTCGGTTGGAACTGTCCTAATCACTTGAATCGCTTGGAAATTGGTGGCGAAATTAAATTCTGTGATGTTGACTGGAGTCGGTTGATTGCAGTGCAGTGGCTTTCTGACCAGAAGCGTTGAAAATGCTTGACAGTGCTTTTTAGTGAACGTAACGCTCAGATACAGAGGGGCTTTGTCCTAATCATATTCAAGTAAAGAGGCTATAGAAAGGCTATTACATCACTGGATCACTGACAATATGCACTGGTGGTTCTCCAAAGACTCTGCAGTCTCAGTACAGACAGATCCATATTCAGACTCAAGGACACTCTTACTCTTATGCACAAGCCTACTCGTCTTTCTCCACCCCCCCACCCCCCCCCCCCACACACACACACACACTCTCCCCGCTATTATCACAAAAGCCCCATTACATATATATGAAATAGAAGCCTAGACTGCCTGCCTGTCTGTCTGTGTGTCTGTCTGTCTGTCTGTCCGTACTGTATGTTTCTGAAATGACACATGCCATGCTGCATACTGCTTATCTTGAAGCCTTACTTTACTAATTTTACTAAATGCCTTTTGCTTAGTTAACAACATTATGAGTCCTATTACAAACCCAACTGTAGGACTCTAAGCAGGACGCACTCTATCCTCCTCTCACTCTCCCTCACACTCTCACTATCAATCCCAACAGTGACTCTAGGCAGGACCACACTAATACAAATCCAACAGTAGACTCTAGCAGGACACACACTAATACAAACCCAACTGTAGGACTCTAAGCAGGACGCACACTAATACAAACCCAACCGTAGGACTCTCCCTAAGCAGGACACACACTAATACAAACCCAACCGTAGGACTCTCCCTAAGCAGGACACACACTAATACAAACCCAACAGTAGGACTCTAAGCAGGACACACACTAATACAAACCCAACAGTAGGACCCTAAGCAGGACACACACTAATACAAACCCAACCGTAGGACTCTAAGCAGGACACACACTAATACAAACCCAACCGTAGGACTCTAAGCAGGACACACACTAATACAAACCCAACCGTAGGACTCTCTCTAAGCAGGACACACACTAATACAAACCCAACCGTAGGACTCTAAGCAGGACACACACTAATACAAACCCAACCGTAGGACTCTCCCTAAGTAGGACGCACAGTTGGACTCTAAACAGTCCAACAGACTAATAGCAGTTGGACTGTCAGTGAGTCTCTCAGCTGTGTGGTAGAGAGGCTCATCTGCAGCTTATGAGAAGCTCACACACCCACGGACGTCTGCAGAGCGAGGGAGAGAGAGAGAAGAGAGAGGGAGAGAGAGGGAGAGATAGAAGAAGGGAGAGAAAGAGACAAAGAGGGGAAGAGAGAGAAAAAAAGGGGGAGAGGGGAACATGAGTAAGATTGTGGCTTACACTGAAAATAGGACAGTGGAGGATTCAAACTGTACAGTCATCTCTGTCTCACGCTTAAATGCACCACTTTGCATCTGCGTTTGCCTGCTCTCTCTCTCTCTCTCTCACACACACACACACACACACACACACACACACACACACACACACACACACACCACACACACACACACACACACACACACACAAACACAAACACCACAGTGCATCTCTCCCACCACACGCACAAACACATAGCATGTAGACACATTCAAATACAGCACACACACACACACACACACACACACACACACACACACAAACACCACAGTGCTATCTCTCCCCCACCACACCGCCACAAACACATATAGCATGTAGACACATTCAAATACAGTACACACACACACACACACACACACACACACACACACACACACACACACACACACACACACAGACGTATAGGCTTAAACAGTCCAAAAACCTCCGAACCCCATGTTCCCCCCTGCACCTCTCTCTAACCCTGCTCATTCAATATTTATATGTGGGCGTCCAGCCAAGCAGCCAAGGGGTCCGGTTCTGTTTGTGCAGGCCGCTGAGGCCCAGTGGACCAGTACAGGGTTCAGACAGAGAGCACGGGGCCACAGGGATCTGCACTGAGCCGGGCCCAGATCAGGAGTCGGCCCACTGCCAAGTCCAGACGGGACTGGGATGGGACAGAGGGGAAAGGGTGTGTGTCTGTGTGTGAGTGTGTGTGTGTGTGTGTGTGTGTGTGTGTGTGGGGAATGGGGGTGGGGTGTAGGGGGGAGCGAGAGGGGGAGAGATGTCCCCAAACAAAGCATTGTGGCTCTGGAGGGCAGATGTTCCGATGATATCTCCAAAGCAGAGTCATGAAATACGTCCAAAGAGCCGCGCTTTGTCTCGGAACTCGCCTGAAATTATTTCTCCTTCTCTCACCTCACTCTTCTCTTTGTTTCTCTTCTCTGTATCCCTCACTCCATTCTCTCTCTCTTTGTCTCCCTCTCTGTCACTCGCTTTCTCTCTCTCTCTTTCCTCCAGCTGTTCTCATTGAACAGCACGCTGCCAGCGATTCATTCATACACGATTCAATTCCCCAGCGCACTCTGATGAGAGACTGTTTTAGATCCACTTAGTAATGATTCAGTCTGCCGTGGCAACCTTTTTATTAATGGTGTTATTGTGCGCTTACGCCATGAGATATGAGGTCTCCGACTGCACAGCTTTTGTTTTGTGTGTGTGTGTGTGTGTGTGTGTGTGTGTGTGTGTGTGTGTGTGTGTGTGTGTGTGGATGTGTGATTCTGGATTCGTGCAATATATGGATGTTTCATTGTTAAATTGCTGATCTGAGCAGAAATGTCCACTAACTTCCTCCATCATTTCCTCTTTTTATATGTATGTCTTTGTGTGTGTGTGTGTGTGTGTGTGTGTGTGTGTGTGTGTGTGTGTGTGTGTGTGTGTGTGTGTGTGTGTGTGTGTGTCTGTGTCCATGTGTGTGTATGTGTGTATGTGTCTGTGTGTCTGTGTATGTGTGTGTGTGTGTGTGTGTGTGTGTGTGTGTGTGTGTGTGTGTGTGTGTGTGTCTGTCTGTCGTTAGGGTGGAGGAGAGCTTTAAGACCCTGTTCTGGTCCATCTTCGGTCTTTCTGAGGTGATCTCAGTGGTGCTGAAATACGACCACAAGTTCATCGAGAACATCGGCTACGTGCTCTACGGCGTCTACAACGTCACCATGGTGGTGGTCCTGCTCAACATGCTCATCGCCATGATCAACAACTCCTACCAGGAGATTGAGGTGCGCAGACAGACAGACAGACAGACAGACAGACAGATGCAGAGACAGACAGAGAGACAGACACAGACACAGACACAGACACAGAGACAGAGACAGAGACAGAGACAGAGACAGAGACAGAGACAGAGCACTAATGTGGAAATATTAGTCACATCTGAGTGATATTTAGTGTAATTACTGACAGGATGAGTCAGTCAAACAAGACATTAGTCATTCGGAAATTATTGTTGCATTACTGGTCTGTGGTCAGAGATTTGGAATTAATTTTCTGAGATCAAATGGCTTTTTGTTTGACTAGTTCCTGGTATTGGATAGACTTTTATAGTCTTTCCTCTCTCTCTCTCTCTCTCTCTCTCTCTCTCTCTCTCTCTCTCTCTCTCTCTCTCTCTCTCTCTCTCTCTTCCTCTGTTTCCTTCCTTTCTCTCTTGCTCTCTCTCTGTCTTCCACTGTTTCTCGCTCTCCCTCTCTCTCTCTCCTATCTCATAAAATCCCTCAACTCCTCATCTCTCCCCGCTCTCCTTCTCTCTCTCTCTCTATTGCCTTTCTTGTTCTCTCTTCTTCCTCTTTGTCTTTCTCTCCCTCTGTCTTTCTCTCCCTCTGTCTCCTCCTACCTCATAACATCCCTTAACTTTCCATCTCTCCACATACTCTATTTCTCTCCCCACTCTATCTCTATTTCTCTCTCTCTCTCTCTCTCTCTCTCTCTCTCTCTCTCTCTCTCTCTCTCTCTCTCCAATGCTTCTTCTCTATCCCTCTCTCCCTACAGGAGGACGCTGACGTGGAGTGGAAGTTTGCCCGGGCCAAGCTGTGGCTGTCCTATTTTGATGAGGGCCGCACGCTCCCCGCCCCCTTTAACATGGTGCCCAGCCCCAAGTCCTTCTACTACCTGGCACTGCGGACCAAAGCCTGCCTGGTGCGCCTATGTAAGGCCAAAGGTCATCGCCATGACAGCGAGCTGGAGATGGGCATGCTCAATTCACGCTCGAAGGTCAGTGGGCGGCCATTACAGCTGGGGCAGTAAGGAGAGGATTCATTTGGAAGGCTGGCGAAGAAAGCTTAACGGGCCTATTAGAATGCATAGGTTGTTAGCAGCAAGCATCTCTGCAATGGTATGGTCAATAGCATTATGCTAATTACATAATGTTCTCTTACGACCCTTAATGAGAAAGACTTGGAATGGCTTGCGGGTGGAAATGGAGACATAAATAGAGGTAGAACTGGCAGCTATGGTTCAATATCAGATGGAGGTGTAGTGCCACCGTATGTGTGTGTGAGAGAGAGAGAGAGAGAGAGAGAGAGAGAGAGATAGAGTAAGAGAGAGAGAGGTCACACAAACCATTTCAGCAAGGCCATCCTTCCCAAAATGATGTATCATTGGCAAGAGTTAATATCACTCTAACTAACTATCTTGTGGAGGACTCTTCTGATGCATTAATTAAGCAGTTTCAAAGTCACAAGTGTTTTCCAGGAAGCTGGCCGGATGCAGTGTTTACGCCCGTGATGTAAACCACTGCCAGCGGCTCAAGTGGCTTCTCCTTAGGGCTCCTGGGCATGAATCAGGGGGAAGGAGGCGCCTGACAGCAGGCCGACCTGCTGGGGCCCTCCAGACGGGTAGCCACCGACCCCTGGGTGAAGGGCCTGCTGTCTCTCTCTCTCTCTCTCTCTCTCTCTCTCTCTCTCTCACACTCTCTCTCTCTTTCTTACTCTCTCTCTCTCTCTCTCTCTCTCTCTCCCCCCCCCTTTGTGTTTTACTGTCTCTTCTCACTTTCACTCTCTCTCTCTCTTTCTCTCTTCTTCTTCTTCTTCTTCTTCTTCTTCTTCTTCTTCTCTCTCTCTCTCTCTTCCTCTCTCTCTCTTTCCCTCTCTCTCTGTCAGTGGCAATTCTCAAATGGGCCTTCTGTTGTTTTCCGATCTGCTACTTGATGACAAATTGACAAATGTTGGGCCTGGGCAGTTTGTTTAACATGAGAGAGCTGTGTGTATTTCTAAATAGCCCTGCTTGATGTTATGTCCACATGAGTGTGTATGTTAGGCCAGAAAATGAGAGAGAGTGTGTGTGTGTGTGTGTGTGTGTGAGACGGTGTGTTGTGTGTGTCTGTGTTGCGGTGCTACCAGTAAGCAGGGGAAAAACAGACAGCGCGCTCATCTGTGTGTGTAGATACCTTTAGTCTGCCAAATGAGAGAAGAAAGAGGGGCTTGACATGCTAAAAGTAAACACTGCTGTTCAGGGCAGTAGAGAGGACAGGTTCCAGGTCACTGGCGGTCATCTTTGTACGTCTTTGTTACGTCTGTCTTTGTGTGAGTATGTGTGTGTGTGTGTGTGTGTGTGTGTGTGTGTATTTGCGTGTGTGTGTGTGTGTGTGTGTGTGTGTGTGTGTGTTTGTCCATATCTGTGTGTGGCGTTTGTCCATATCTGTCCGCATTCCATGTGTCTGTGCTGATTCTAGCACTCCTGCAGCCTCAGTCAATGATAGCCTCCTAGCAGGCTAATCTCCCTCCTGTAGGGAAGCAGGCTGTTATGGAAACATTACACTCACCTCAGCTGAAATGCTGTCATCGTCTGAGCCCTTAATTCCAACAAATTCCTTCAGGTGTGGGCTTTGTACAATGCTAAGGAGTTTAGGAATTTATTTTTATATTTTTGTTACTGTTTGTAGGCCCATTTGTATGCATACATCATTTGCAACTTGTATTACCAATTTTATCATGCTAGTTTTGTTGAACGACTATAAAAATAATAGACATTGATAGATTTAGAGATAGATAGAGATACTTTATTTTATTCCAAAGGAAATGAAAGTAAATAGGGAAGAGATAATAAATATAGTTGTTCTATTCCAACCAGCTGCAGTAAATATTGTACTAATGTTCAAGTGTACTCCAAGTAAATGGCACTCATCTTAGTGTAGTATACTTAAAGTAAATGTTTGCATGCCACTGTTGATGTTGGCGTTGGTGGTGTTATTGCAAGAGGAGTTGAGTGGTGTGGTGTGTGTGGGCATGGCCAGCTATCGCTATCCAGTGTGTTAGCTGCTAAAAATAATAGGATAAAGAGCTTAAACGCCCCTCCACCATCTCAACAACTTTCTCTACCTTTTCCTTAAGCCGGAGCGATACCGAACGTACCCTCGAACTAGGGAGGAGTACACGGTGAAGAAGCCCATCAAGAACCCGACTCGCTATCAGGTGAGAACATGTGCTCAAAGTTACGACTGGGGTGGGGGAGGGAGGGAGGGGGTTGATGCAGGGAGAAGCCATTTTTGTGTCAATAAAAGCGAACAGTGATGTAATGATTTAACTGGGGATGGTTGAATGAATGCATAAATGAATGTAAGTTAGTAAGTTTTAAAATGAATAAAAAAATAAGTGTAACCAAAGTACAAGTACCACTAATCTATCTGTCTATATATCTATATGTAAGTTCACATATAATTGCTTTGGCAATGCAAACATCCTCTTGTCATGCCAATAAAGCACCAATTGAGTGATTGAGCAAGTGAGCGAGTGAGTGAGTGAGTGAGTGGTAACCCTCCCTTTTACGGTACAGTATTTAGCAGGTATTTTCACTGTGAGGGAGTGAATGAATGACTAAGTGAGTGAGTTAGTGAAGGAGTGAGTGAAGGAGTGAGTGAAGGAGTATGTGAATGTGACAATGGAGGGGGAAAAGGAAAAGGATGAGTAATTGAGTGGAGAGGTTCGGGAAGATATATATCAAGCCCAGTGACAGCGCACACGCACACACACACACACACACACACACACACACACACACACACACAATAAATGAGACACTCGTGATGAAAGCATGGAGGCTGAGAGACAAGGGGACATCGGCTTTTAGCCATGAGGGAAATCTGCTGTAATATGAGGGAACATTGTGCAGTGTGATCTTCATTCTCCCTCGGCCCCTCAACACACTCTAATGATCTATTACACCATCCCATCTCTCATCACTGAGCTGTGTGTGTGTGTGTGTGTGTGTGTGTGTGTGTGTGTGTGTGTGTGTGTGTGCTCATACTTGCATGTGTGTGTCCATCCACTATGGACAGTGTGTGTTACACAGGGGACAACCATCGATCCTTGCCTGTGTGTGTGTGTGTGTGTGTGTGTGTGTGTGTGTGTGTGTGTGTGTGTGTGTGGCCTACTACTTTTGTCATTGGTCAATACCATTGTTAAATGTGCACCTAACACCATTTTCATTATCCTGGAAAAAATCATTGTTTGTAACATTGTGTTGCCAAAGATGAGAGAGGAAAATTGAGTGTTGTGGTGTGTGTGTGTGTGTGTGTGTGTGTGTGTGTGTGTGTGTGTGTGTGTGTGTGTGTGTGTGTGCGTGTGTGTGCAAATGAGAGTGAAGACAGCAGGAGTGTATAAATATATCTTCCCGTGGCCAGAGATACTATCAGTTACTGTCTGTGCTGTGTGTCGTCCTGTGTTGGAAAATGCCTGTTGGCTTGCGCAAATGTAATTTAAAACACCTCACTTCTTTTCCACTAGTAATTTCCTCCCTCTTCCCCTCCCTCTCTCCTCCTCTTCTCCTCCTCCTCTCCTCCCTCTCTTCCCTCTCTTTTCTTCTCTTTTTTTTTGAACAGAAAATCATGAAGCGGCTCATTAAGCGTTATGTCCTGAAAGCTCAGGTAGACAGGGAGAATGACGAAGTCAATGAAGGTAAAAATCGAATCCACTTTTATGTCCATCCGCTATGCACTTTTTTATGGTCTTTCTGTATTTGTGTGTGTATGTATATGTGTGTTTGTGTGTGTGTGTGTGTGTGTGTGTGTGTGCGCGCCTGTGTTTGTGTGTGTGTGTGTGTGTGTGTGTGTGTGTGTGTGTGTGTGTGTGTGTGTGTGTGTGTGTGTATGTGTCTGTGTGTGTGTGTGTGTGTGTGTGTGTGTATGTGTCTGTGTGTGTGTGTCTAAAATTAGTTTGAAAAAGTGTTATAGTTGCCCTTTATCTCTATAGTTGCCCTTTATCTTTATCTCCCAAAGTCCCAAAATGAAAAGAGTCAAACTTCATTTGGGAAATACCACATGCCTGTACCGGCTTCACATATATCAATGAAAAATTAAATGTTACTGAACTCTTTGTGTGTGTGTGTGTGTGTGTGTGTGTGTGTGTGTGTGTGTGTGTGTGTGTGTTGAAGTTTATTGTCGGGAGAATAGCTTTGTGAGATGAAACATTATGTTTTTGAGGGGGTCCTTTAGACATTCAAGAAAAAAAAAACAGTACACCCCCACAAATCTATGTAAAGAAGAAAAAAGACATATTGCAGTGCATGTGTGTGTGTGTATGCATGTGTGTGTGTCTGTGTGTATGCTGTGGTTTATTTGTGGTAAAAGTGTGTGTTTTGGGTGTGCTGTGTGTGTGTTTGTGTGTAACAGTTCTGATCGTCGGTCATTGTGTATTCCCAGGCGAGCTGAAGGAGATCAAGCAGGATATCTCTAGCCTGCGCTACGAGCTCCTGGAGGAGAAATCTCAGGCCACGGGCGAACTGGCCGACCTGATCCAACAACTCAGTGACAAATTTGGCAAGAACACTAAGAAGCCCTGAGCAGAGGAGGAGAGAGAGAGACAGAGAGAGAGAGAGAGAGAGAGAGAGAGAGAGAGAGAGAGAGAGAGAGAGAGAGAGTGGGGGGAGAGAGGAGACAGAGGTGTGGGTGGAAAGGAGAGAAAAGAAGAAAGAGATTGACAGACAGTAGAAGAAATAGAAGATCAGAGAGAAATAAAAGCAGAATTGGGGTTTTAAAGAATCAAAGCGAGAGACAGAGAGTGAGAAGAGAGAGAAGCAAGCATGGGTAAGCAGACATAAAACAACTCTGGGGGAAGAGTGGGAGTGGGTGGAACACCAGAGGCAGGGTGTGTGTGTGTGTGTGTGTGTGTGTGTGTGTGTGTGTGTGTGTGTGTGTGTGTGTGTGTCTGTGTGTCTGTGTGTGTGTGTGTGTGTGTGTGTGTGTGGGGGGGGGGGCAAAGAAGCCAGGAGGGAGGAGAAGGCACAGGGGACTCTGGTACAACGACAAAGAGATTATCTCCCTTTTAGGTTAGTGGGGCATGAGAAGAAAGCCTGACTGTGTTTGGTAACAGGACAGCGGGATAGAGAAAAGAGACAAAATGTGCCAATGTTCTTTTTTTTATTTCTTTCTTGTTTTTTTTTCTTTTTTTGCACACAATGGAAACTTCATCATCTCTGCGAAAAAGAACTAGAGAATGTCTGTGCCATGGATGTACACAAAGAGAGACAATGTTGACCTTTCTGTTTAGAAAAAATATATATTGTAGAATTGTAGACCTTGTTTTGTGAGAACCTTTAATCGTGTGTGTGTGTGTGTGTGTGTGTGTGTGTGTGTGTGTGTGTGTGTGTGTGTGTGTGCCCTTGTCATTGTCATCGTGTTTCTGTTGTCCTGGCCATGCTGAGCACAAGCCAAGCCCCAAGGCCCCATCTGACCTGAAGGTCAAGGCCAAGATTTGTGTTCTTTGAGTCAAAGGGATGTGAGTTTGTCATTGACCAAAGGTGCTTTAGAGAGAGAGAGAGAGAGAGAGAGAGAGAGAGAGAGAGAGAGAGAGAGAGAGAGAGAGAGAGAGAAAGTGAAGAATAGAGACAGAAAGGCAAGATGAGATGGAGAGAGTGGAAGGAGAAGAGAGGAGGGGAGGAAGATATAGATGAGGCATAGAGAGAGAGAAAGGAGAAAGAGGAGAGAGAGAGAGGGGAAGGGGATAAGATGCGAGATGGAAATGAAAAAATTGAAATGACAGCAGATGACTTAAGCGCCTCAAATAGACGGTAATGTGAAATACGGTCTGGAACTCAACACTCCCACTCTCTCCCTCCCTCCTGCCCATAAAACAGGCCAATTCTGGCCTGTCTCACCGTGAAGAGGAGCAGAGACAACAGAGAAAGAGAGAGAGAGAGAGAGAGAGAGAGAGAGAGAGAGAGAGAGAGAGAGAGAGGGAGAAAGAGAGAGATCTATACAAAGGAAGGAACAGAACTACAGGAAGGAGGAAAACACTGTGACAATGCTTTGTGTTGGATCCACTGAAAAAAATAATAATAATAAAAAAAATGAAAAGAAAGAAAGAAAAAAGAAGAAGAAAAACTGACGCAGCTGCCACCTCGCCACCCTGCTGTTTATAATGGGGAAAATAATGTGGAGGATTTGCTATATTTGGGGGGAAGACCTGACACAGGCAGTCTAATTAACTCTGTTAACAGCACATCTGCTACAGCTCTTTCCAACTCAGAACAGAGACCTCATCACAAGGAAGAGACGCATACAGTACACATTGCCTTACTGTGTAGCCTCTCCACGCCACACATTCTCAAACGCCATATAGGGATGTCAGGTGTGTGTGTGTGTGT
>JAODXP020000030.1:13308708-13321208 GCA_027497455.2 Sardinella longiceps
CCTGTCACACCACTTCTCCACACACACAGGGCTGACGGTGTGGAGAAGCAGTGTGTGCGTGTGTGTGTGTGTGTGTGTGTGTGTGTGTGTGTCTGCTTTGTGTCTATTTCCACGGGCAGTAAAGTGTTTGTGGCGTGATGCGTCCTGTAAAAATCACTTTATTGGCACGGCTGCCTGCTTCGTGCTTTCAGCAGTGGTGATGTCGGATTTCATGGAGTCGGTAAGATTAATGTGCTGTGAACATGGCGGTCCTGTTCAGGCCAGTCCAGACAGCGATCCTCAGACAACACACAGGACAAGCGGAGAACATTAAATGTTTGGACAGGGAGAGTGCAAACACGCTACCGCATATCCACACTAGTTATATTGGGTCAAACAGCAGACGGCAATTTACAATGGCAGGAAATAAATAAACAAAAGCTTCCTTGATGTTTTTTTTAGTCCAAGGTGTCAGTCAAGTATTGTGCACAAACAGGGGTAAAACAACAACATCAAACAAGACATATGCCTACTTCACTGGTTTCAGTGTAATTTAGAACCTGTTTACATCAAAACATTTTGACAAGAGTGAGGCTTCTCTTTGGCTAAACATGGAATGACTACATTTGTGTTGTTGTGTCACCAAAACTCCTGTGTCAGCAGCACCATGACTGACTAATTAGCCATCATAACATAAGGAGGCTTTAGACTTTCTTGTGAGAACAACAAGCTTTCTTAAAATAGTTACCCGCTTTATTTATCCCAAATTTTCTGTCCCTCGTGCCTCCATGCCGCTACGTCTACTTCTCCTCCTCCTCCTTCTTCTTCTTCATCAGCCTTCCAATCCAGCGCCGAGCACCATGTCAGGCCCCGAAGAGGAATTTAGCAAACGCCAGTGAGTGGGTTTGTCACCACCTCCCGTGTGAGGGGATTGACTGGGACAGTGGAGGAATCCAAAGTGGGTCACTTTTTTTGTTAAGTGCAAAGGGGAGGGAGGTAAGACTACCCCATTCACTGACAAAAACACTGGCAAGATAGTCTCGTGTTGTTTTTCTTAGGAGGCATGGGAATCTCTTGTAGGCATGGGCTTGACAACCCAGATGATATGTTTACTGTTAGCTATTTGAATTCGAGTAATATTGCTGATCAGGGTATATCGTGAGCAGAGGTGTAGAGTGGATTTTCTTTAGTGGCGGTATGGGAAATAATGTTAAATAACTTGCCTATAATAAAAGTGAGAAATAGCCTACATAAATTACTTGTTTCATAAGGTGGGGGGACTCCGCACCCCTTGTTCAATGTCTACTATACCCCTATTTGTGAGTCTCCTGAAATGGTAAGGTTCTCTGTTGGCCTTGTAAATATTGCAGTTGCTCCCATTTCAAGTGTAATGCTATTTTCTTCTAGCCTGATTTCATCATTCACTTTCACACTGTTTAATTTCGTGTAAAGTGTCTGAAATATCTCCGTTGGCAATTGTTTCCTCTCCAGAGGGGCTAAGTGCTATGGAATGTTTTGAAACATTTTGCTAAGGTTTGTTTAAAACGCATATTAATTTTTTTTTATCTTAACTCAAGGTTAGTGATGTCCGGGCACAATATCGTGGCTTCAGTTGCTCACTCTGTTTGCTGAATCTGGCCCGCACGGATCTGTGTCAGTGAAAACGAAACTCCATTGTACTGTCCCTGACTGTCTGGAGGAACAAAATGAAATGAGCAGAGCCAGCAGGCACCGTTAGCAGGCTTTCCACATCATTTTGCAGACTTCACAGGGTGGCAGGGGTGTCTTAGTGGGGGGAAAGGGGGACTGAGTTACCAAGACCCCAAGAAGTGGGAGGGCCCTTGTTGAGTCCGGTAGGCTATTGTATTCTAGGCAGTGACGGGGCCCCATGGCCACTGCTTGTGCGCAGGGCCCAGACTCTGGTGCTACTCCCCTGCAGGGTGGTCTGCCACTTATCCTCCCAGCTGTGTGCTTCCAACCAAAAAGAAAATCCTCAGCCATAATTAAAACCAATTTTCTGAATGGTCATAGTCAACAGGTCTTGAAACTTAACAAGAAATATGCATAGCTCTGACAGACAGCCAGGTGAGAGAATATGTTGACATGTGCTGACATGTCTCGTTTGTTTGTTGGACACCTGAAAGTTTTCTGTATTCTTGAGGTGTACTACTTGTTTGAAAAGGCTGAAAGAACACACCTTACTCGGTTATAAAGACCATCTCAACTAGGCTTTAAAAAAGAGAATAGTTGCCGGAGATAGCATCGGGTCTTGAGGCTGTGCCTTTAACGGTCGGTTTCTCACCCCCGTACTTCTCTCTCTTTTTTAAAGCTCCCCGAGACATTCCGCACCACACCGAAATTGTTCTAGTCACTTTCCCTCAAATTGAAGAGCCAGTTACTGGAGAAAGAGAGAAAAAAGATAGGGCGTCACGAGGTTTAACACACCCCTGTTCACCAACAACGGCGGCGGTGGCGACTCCCCTTTTGAGCGTCCTCCTTTTTCGGAAGCTTGTCCTCATCTCTGTCAAGGAGGGAGAGAGAGAGAGAGAGAGAGAGAGAGAGAGAGAGAGAGAGAGAGAGAGAGAGAGACGTGACATTTGAAAGCGTCTGCTGTTAAGACGCACGTTTAGTCTACTTCTCATTGAGATCGATTATTTTGTTGGTATGGTTGTTGAGGACACAGCAGCCCATCGACTTTTTCTTGGAGATTAAAATGCGGCTCAAACT
The DNA here is from genome assembly GCA_027497455.2 of Sardinella longiceps. NCBI lineage: Eukaryota > Metazoa > Chordata > Actinopteri > Clupeiformes > Clupeidae > Sardinella > Sardinella longiceps. The sequence continues at coordinate 13,311,415 of JAODXP020000030.1, forward strand.
GTGAAGATGACATGGGAAGAACCGAGCAAGGCTCCGTGCACTCTCGCCCTGTTCACCCCGCTCCTGTCCATGAGCTGCATCCACTTGTTACTTGAACCCAGTCACGGCTTGACGTCGATATGAAAATGTGTGCGCAAACTAGGATTTTTCTCATTTGAACTTGTCTGGAAGATAACTTGATTTTTCCAACTGACAATCTGTTACCTGAATCTTCGGATGGTCAACATGACTCAGTGTGAGGTTCAAGATGACCCAGACATATGACGATATCTTGGATTTGGGTGAGAAATAGGCAATTTTATCATAGGCGCAACTGTTTATCCCTCTATATTGCGCATTGGGTCGTTGTTGGGTTTAAATGGACTTCATTATTTGGAATAAGAACGCACTCTTGATTTGTGCGTATGGAGTCACCGATCATCTTTTGTTATGACCAGAGGATTTACTGCGTGTGAGAAGGACGTCAGTTTGTGGAGAAACACTCGAGAAGGAATTGTGCGTTCTGGGTGTGAAGCGCATATCTGGAATGCACACAGTGCGATCCGTCGTCTTCCTATTATCCGCGCTCAACTCACCACCGTGCGCAGAAAGTGAGTAAACTGCTCTTTCTCGTGAAAATCAGTCAGTCATCCTCTGCACCACATTCTGCTGAAATTATAGTTACAATATGTGACTAATGTTTAATCTATGAAAATGTGTTTCATGTAGGCTACTTCTGTTTAATAAATTCCCATTTTCGTTCTCTCTTACAGTTGACCGCTGACTGAGGTTAGCGGGGGCGCGCGGTCATGTTGAGGCAAATGCTCCTGAACTCTACAGCGGCGGCGCGCAGCTTTGATATGATGAACCAAACACACACACCGCCGACACTGAATGTTTCTCAGGGCCCAGTGAGTGTAGCCGCCTTTCTGAAACCTACGGGCAGGGGCGGAGGACTGCGCGAAGGCGAATTGAACAAGCCGGATTTGGCTACCTACGTGGTGATGTGCCTCCTGTTGTTTCTCTTGGTTCTACTGATTGTGTTCTTCATCAACTGTCAGCTCCGAAACTCATTCTTCGCCTCCATGCCCTATGACAGGTCGCTCAGAGAGGCAAGGAGCTCCTACAAATGAACTGGACCTTACATGCTCAACCAAAGCACACCTATTTGACATCAAGCCTGAGATGGGCGCGTTTGAGTCCATACCATATACTGTGTTGATTAGTGATGGATGTTGGCTTCAACACGATTGAGATAAATGAAGTGTGTGTGTGTGTGTGTGTGTGTGTGTGTGTGTGTGTGTGTGTGTGTGTGTGTACGAGAGAGAGAGAGAGAGAGAGAGAGAGAGAGAGAGAGAGAGAGAGAGTCTTTGCCTGCGTGCGTATGCGCGTGCAGGCGTGTTTGTACAGAAAACATTTTGTATTGCGCACTATAATTAATTATATCTGTATGTATGTTAAGTCTTGTGCACAGTTGTAAAACCAATTATTTTCTTGTACATCATTAAATCCAAGTTAATGTAACTTTTCCGTGCAATTGCTTCGCTAAGCAATGTATAGATTAGCTTTGTGGTAAAGACACTCCTAACCTGTTGTTGTTGGAGAGTGGATCATCCCCATTTAATGGTATGCAATTTATATAGCTAATCTTTTTGGTTTTATGAACTGTTTAGGTGGAGCACAATGAACTTGGCCTAATCTGTATCCTTGCAGATGTTCCGTATGACATCCACCGGTCTGAATTAATGTTACGATTCACCAACTACTTAACAGAAACAAAGGCGCAGTGCAAGATAATTATCTGACATCCTATAATCCACCGTGCAGGCAATTTCATATTTAAAAAAGAAAAAAAAGATAGGCCCAGGATTTAGATGAGATTCGATAACGAGTTTGATGTCACCCTTAGTTGAAGTAATCTATCAGACATTTCTATCTGGAGTGAGCTCGCTTCTTTCCGGTCCAGTATGAAAGGAGAACATTATGGACAAAAAGACAGTGTTTTATTTTGCTAAGGGGAGTGAGAGGAGTGAGCCTGTGCGCAATAAGGCGATTCCTGGAGTGTGTTTCTCTCTGTGTGAGCAGTAGAACTCATGGTTAAGTTCGGGGGTATGTAGGCTAGTGGACCTGTGAGCTGATGGCCAATCCGGTGCAGAGAATGACACCATAAACAAACAAACAAACAAACAAACAAACAAAAAGGAATGGCTGACACCTGTGGCAGACATAGCCCAATAAACAGTCGCGCGACACTCTTGCTAGCCTACCTGAGGCCAATCAAGGACCACCACATGAACAGTTCTCTATGAATAGAGGAGTAAGCTTTACACTAAAATCGGGTGTTCGTCATTGGGTGAATATGAGTCCCCTTTAGCATGGCACATTGAAATAAATGATTGTGTTTCCCTTGCACGGATGGCCTAAAAGACCTTACAGCATTGCTGCACAGATTGTCTTCAAATTCATAGCATAACAGGCTATAGGCCTATGGAATTACCACATCAACGGCATGGAAAACAGCATAGATTTGCTTTCTAATAGCAGGTGTTGGCCTAATTGGGTCGAGAAAGCGTTTTGAAGCACGACACCGCACCTGTCATTAGAAAGTTCCCTTCACTGCCACTAGGCGGAGCTCTTTGGCAATTTATTTAAAGAGTTCTGGCGCGTGTTCTGCCAAGTGGTGGTAAAAGCGAAATGTAGCCTTGTTGGAAAAGTTTCATCAAACACGTAAACTGGAAGAAGCAACAACTCGATATCCAATTCCCTGCTGAAATGAACATATTTCATGTTTGAACATCTTACTCACGCCCATTTTTTTTTTTCTTTGAATTAGAAAACTTCCCTGTGTAATATTGGATGATTTAATGGTATTGGCGAAATATTTTGGGGTCTTGTAAGAATCTCCGAATGAACTCCGCATGCAGAGTTTTGCCTCGAGAAACTTCGCCACAGTCACAGGTGAGGTCCTGTCGCTAGTGCGCATGGTCCCTCCTGCTAGCGCTAACCTGCCCAAGAGACAGGAAGAGGAGATTTGCTTTGTGTGGAGTAGTGCTCACTCGTCAAACTCTGACAAAATGGGCAATGCTTTAAACAAGCAATAATGTTGAATGTCAACGGAAGAATGATAAGAAACGGACGAATAAAACGACTATTTTGATGGACATAGCGCATTTCAACAGCACGGATAGTTTTTTTTAGCTGCGTTCTAGTGTGACATAGTTGGCAACACAACTAAGCTGTGCGAGGCTCTCTCAAACTTGGGAGGATTACCCGAAGATATAATAACACTTCAATTGATGCTTGCAGACCACGTTTCTTCGAAATGTCAATTTACTTTCTCCAAGAACGACGAAGAGGGATTACCAAAAAGTTGAAATAAGTGCGACGTTTGTGGGGTTCATATTTAAATTTCCCTCCCTTTTTACCCCAGGGCAGGAACAGAAAAGGGGGTTCTTTTCAGAATCAATCAGCACAGTTCAGGGGTCCTGGCAGAAAATTGGGAGCCCAGATAGTTTGAGGCGTTTGGGAGTTTTTATGTAATCGCGACGCTGTATACCTTGTCATAAGGATACACTCACTGTTTGAATAGTCCGGGTGTTAAATATTTTTGATTTTCATAAAATCAAACACACTAGCCATGGATCCGGGAAATGGTGCATCAGCCCCTGTTTCTAAAGGAGGAAAGGAGAAGAAGCCTAAGAAAAATTATGAGGAGGGAGGAGATGGCAAGAAGAAGTTTGTAAGTATTCAATGTGTTGTTTAGTGTTACATTTAATTGATGAGTTTTGTGTACGATGTCCTGAACTCCAGAAACAAGTGTTAGCCAGCTAACTTAGCTTGAGCGAACTGAGTTTGACACTAACTTAACGTTACGACAGCTAGCCATCATCCCTCAAGTTAGCAGTCAGCTAAATTACCACTAGCTTTTTCGAACTCGAAGTTGTTAACGTTAATGTAGCCCCACGGCAAGTTATTTCTTTTAGAGAGTTTGTCCACATTTCGAAACATAATGATAAACATAAGCGTCTGAAAGTACTAAAGTGCGTCCTCGTGTAAGATTGTTAGTTGTTAGTTTGGTATTGTGTGTTCAGGGCAGTGTTACTCATTTTGGTGCATGGTTCAGCAGTCAAATGAGGAAGTATTGAGAAACAGATGCCAGAACTCTTTGAAATGAGCCACGACCCCTCTTAAAGTCGTAAGAGTCCTTATGAAACAGATAAGACAACGGAGAAAACCACGTTGTTTTATCAGAATACATTACTTATCTTAGTGCAATTATTTTGCACTAAGGTTATCTGTAAAGTTTTAAAACAATATGACGCTATTAATAGTCATATTAATATTCCTCCAACGTGTAAGGTATGTTAAAATGCCAGTAGGCCTATCTGATAGCCTAGGTGGTCTTCTTCAGGGTCTATGAGTCTACCTTTGAATTTCAATTTGCTTAATGATCTATATCAGGTTACCTAGTGTTTACTCACATGGTTACGTTAGGCTACTGAGCATTCATATAGAGACTTTTTTTGGACACACATCTAACAATCTGAGATGGGTATTATGCATTCGAAGATGAACTGCTGGTAGTTAGTGTTAAATAATAACATCACCTTATATTCAGTATCTAGTATGACCCTGACCAACCATCCCTGCGCTGGGGGTGAGGATTTGCATGTCATACAATCCCCCCTAGTCCTGAGCAGTAAGGGAAACCGATAGTCACTCATAAAAGGTAGCCATGGATTCAAAATAAATTAAGAGCACAATGGACACATGCTCTGTGGCACTCCAGCCTTGTTGAACAGATGTCTTGAGCCTTATTTGAGACTTAACCGGTCATTACCCAGAGAGTCTTCAAAGTATTTTACCCTTAGGCGGGGAAGCCATGCTCCTAAAAGGTTGCAGTTTTTTTTTCTTCTTCTTTTTGTTGTTTTGCTTCTTTTACCTCACATTCCTTCTGTTTAACCCCAGTTTAAACCTTACCCATATGGTAAGAACAGAAAGACCATGCTTGATGTAGGCCTAGGTGTCGTTTGCATGTAGGTGTTAAGCTGTTTGCTTAAGTATATCAAAGCCATGTTCGCAGGTTCTGAGGCACCAGACCTAGAAAAAAAGAGGGTGTGTAAAGAAATGTAGAGGTCAGAGAGAGAGAGGTCAGCTACATTCCAGTTCATTTATGATTAAAGATAGGGCCAATGACTTCATCTTTACTTGGACTTTGGCTGTTAGGGCTTGAATGCGTTGGAGTTTGTGTTATGACACTGACGTAATTGAGGATGTGCCTTTTTTTGGTTTTAGTATGAAGACTATAACCTTCCCTTTGTCAAAATTGGAAGCCGACTGCATTGCTTAGCATGGCTTTGTTTTAGACCTGCCCTGTTTTAAGCATGAATTATCAAGCTGGCATATTAGCAAAGTTTTTTTAAAATTTACTTTATATTTCCTCTGCAGTGCTAGTCAGTCGAATACCCTCAGGGAGCTGACCCTTGAATCAGCACATTGCATTGTGATGGATGGATAGTGAGTGAGAAGAAAAGAGAGAGTGAGTGAGTGAGAGAGTGAGAGAGAGGAAGAGAGAAAGAGAGTTGCAGTGTCACAGTGTCATGTCAAAGTTAGCCAGGGGTGAGGAAAGAGCATTCATCAAGGGACGGGCACAGAGGCAGCCAGTCTGTTTGTTCTGCTCCAGCTCCAGGGTTCCTGGCTCAATGTCCTTGTCCTCCCTGGATGCTAACTCAGCAGTTTTCCCCCCGCAGTATGTTGTCTTTAACTGTGTGTTTGCTCCATGATAGAAATGCACGCACGCACACACACATCCACACACACACACACACACACACACACACACACACACACACACACACACGTGGCACAGACACACATTGTTTGATGGTCAGACTGCATACTGTATTATTCACATTAGGCCTATTGGTTTGGACTTATTGTATTTTCAGTTGTATTGCTTTCAAAAGCTTGTTACATGACCAGACTCCCCTTACACTTACAAATGCAGTGAATGACTTCCATAATACAGAGCAGAATTTCACCAATTTCTTGGAAATCACCAAAGGGAATTCTACCTTCTTGCTAACTGTGGTGTACCGGATTTACCCAGCAGCTGGACAAACTAGTATAGGCTTTTTATATTTTTGTGACTATCATATCAAAGCCACTAGTGTCTGATACCATTAGGCCTACTCCCACCTCCCACGCCCCCACCCCCACCCCACATTGACTGACTCATTTTCTGCGGGAAATATAGCTACACATGGCAAACTAAGAGACTGTGTTTCTCACTTTGAAAGTCTCATACAGTATCAGAGTACTAGCCTGACGTTAAGATGCAAAGGTAAAGGTTTGAGGTGGGAGAGGCCCTGATTGCTGACGTGTTGCTTATCACCCCAGCCTCACCGGCATTGCTGATGTCACCTTTCAGCATGTGCAGCTGATAATGGTGTTGGTCAATTGTTGCTGCATTGAACAGGTCACATTATCATTGTTCGTCATCTGGAGAAGCAGTCACATCCCATTTTGAAGGCGCCGTAAAACTTTGCAACAATACACTAAGGAAAGGTTGACAATACATGCTTCAGAACCTACAAGCGTGCATAATGTTCTCCTTGCAGTGTTGTCCTTTGAGATGACTGTACATTGAGTCACGTTGTTGTTGATGCGATGTTATTAAGTGTCAGGCCTAGTTAGGCTTTGCATTGGGATGGAAGTGAATGGGAATTGTCATTGTGCATGCACTCAGTGTGTGATGTGATGTGCACCAGGGGAGAGAAACCTTTGAAAAGTGATGTAACTTGGCTTTGAAGCACCGGTCCACATGCCAAGCATAAGAACACATAATGAGCCAACAAACAGCTAAAGCAATTGGGCTTTCCCTGCCATGCCTGTGAATGCAGCCAGCTACACTGACAGCCAGACACTGTGAACACGACTTTTCAGATCTCACACACACTCACACCCACTTACATGCATAATACCTTGCTCTCTCTACCATGCACAACGTGGCCTCATGGCTCCGTTAAGTGGACTCGGAAAAACAACTCTGACTTTTTCCTTGCCGTCAGCTTTGGTGCCTTTCTGTGGTCACTAATGATGCTAGCTAGCATTGCAAGTCCACTGGACCTTGTAAACACCCCTCTCCTCCCAATCCGCTCCTGCTAGATTGGAGTCCTCTTTGCTGCTTGCTCAGGGTCCCGAATTAGCGGACAGATGCCTGGAGTCAGCGCGGCAAAATCGGACCCCGTGAGGATTGCGCTTTGGGCCCCACTCCATGCAAATCATTTGCTCAGCTGAACCGGTGAAGAGGGAAGAGAAAAACGACATTGCCCATCATGCATTGGTGCTTTCCACCTGCTACCCACTTTGCAAAGATGACTTGATGAAGCTTTTTGATAAAACTAAAGGACCTACACAAAATGCCTTGTAGGTTTTGGACAGTTCTCTGTTCACTGTGAGGCAAGTTCAAGCGATGCAGCTGCTTTTAGAAATAGATAAACTGACTCTGATTCAGATTCTGAGATGGACTAAAGATTCTGAGATGGGCCATTTTGTGAGGTCCACTTCCTCCTAGACTGGAGTGCTTGTTATTGAGTGTAGTAGGCCATAAAGCCTTCTTTCTGAAGAACCTTAAGAACAGCTGCCTGTAAGAGATGCAGCGACATGCTCTCTGTTGAAGTTGTTGTGGCTGCTACTACCCTCTGTCAGATCGATTGTTTGGTCTCAATTGTGTGTGTGTGTGTGTGTGTGTGTGTGTGGACAGGGTGCCCGCATGAGTGTAAATACATGGGAATGACTACTTTTGACTCCCCTATGGAGATTAGTGTTCATGCCTGAGGGGATTATAAAAGGTTCTGTGTGTGTGTGTGTGTGTGTGTGTGTGTGTGTGTGTGTGTGTGTACGCCTTTTTAGTTCAGAAGTAGAACTTGAAGCAGTCAGGTCTCACTTTCACTGTTCAGCAGCAATATCCTGCCTGGCGATATAATAAGCCAAAACCATTTCTTGGAAATCTACTTGAATTTTGTGTGTGTGTGTGTGTGTGTGGGTGGGGGGCATTAATTATGTGCAGTTATGTAAGAGGCTAATTGTAAAAGCATGCCAATGTAATGCACTGATATTAATATAGAATGTTTGCAACTTTGGTCAGTCAAAAGGCCTAAACATTTGCAACGGGCCCATGGGATTTATAACCCTAGCTTAATTAGACTGGGAAATACAGGCTAGTCTAATGACCTGTTTCAGCATACCTGTATGGAACGCCATTCATTCTCGTCTGGCACATGTTTTATTGATTGACAGCATTGCAGATAATAGCTGTTTATAACAGGCTCTGGATACAATTATGCCTCTGTTTGGTCTGTAAATATATAGTGTTATTAAGATTAGGTCCTAAGTGTCATTAAGTGTCAGAAGGAACTAGGCCTATTGTCAGACACTTGTCAGACAATGTTTTAGCCTGTTAGCTGCCATTAGTTAATAGATTAGCCAGTAGTATAATATTCCATCCTTTTGTCTGTCTGTGTGTGTGTGGTAAAGGGGGATAGTTCACATCCTAGTCATAGAGCCATTCACAGCTTTAGATGCTGTCTAGCACAAGACCTTCTGTCTGTATTCTAGCATTAAAATGGCTGTGCAAATAAAGACCATTAATGCAATGTCTTGAACCCTCAGTGCGAGTCCGACTGAAATCGAACTTTTAAAAGGCTTGTAAACACCATAGTCTGACTGAAATCGAACCAAACTGAGCTACTCAAAAAGCCGATCTGATAAAAGCACCCAAACAATGCGATTGAAAGTCAAGTCACTTGTGTATGTAACTGCCATCAAGGTCTCTTACATCTCTGGCAGTTTTCTGATCCAGAAGTAGAACTTCAGGGTCTTTTCTCCGCCTTCTGTTGCTATTGTCATTCATTGTTGGCTTTCAGCATGACCAGAAATTCTTAGACCCTGACCCGTCTGTTCGGTCATGTCTGGTTAGATGGGAGGGGTGTGTGTTTGTGTGGGAAGAAACATAACAGGGCACTTTTGTCTTGGCAGATTGTGCGATTTGAACCACTCCACTCACACACACACACACACACACACACACACACACACACACACACACGCATGCTGAAAGAAACTCAGCCATTTAGAAATGTGGACACACACACACACCCACACACACACATATTCTGAATCTCAATGCCTTCCACAGGCCTGTATTTGCGTAACTGACAATGAATGACCATTTCTGCTGAAAGCCACCTGCATGCGTGTCATCAATAAAGTCTGGCGGAGTGAGATTCACAAGGAGACCTTCATAGGAACAGTATTCATTAACAACCACAGCAATCTCAGTAACTACTTAAGCTTCCTCACTAAACAATCCCAATAAGTCCCCGTCACAGACAGACCTTGTCTCTCTATTCACAAGTTCAGTAAAGAACAGATCATGTCAATAAATTGCCTTGAGTTGTTCCTTATTCTTTTCTATGTTCCTTGCACAGCTTGTACTGACTTATGTCTCTAAGCAACAGGTGTAAATCTGGTCCCCTTGACCGGAGAGAGGACTTGCTTGAAACAAATATTTGACTCTCACTCCTGGCACTACTCATTATCCAGAGAGTGAAAGAGCACAGTCAAGGAACTTTTTTTTGCTAGGTTGGCGCATTGTTTAGTGAGCACAATGTCTGTTATGTGTTCTCCCTCCCACTTTGTGTGTGTGTGAGTGATTGAGAGAGTTACTACTTTACGTCATTCTTGCCTGTGTGTTTGAGTTTGATAGGGACAAAAGAGGACCCACTCCATGTCCGGATGCTGCGTACTTGTGA
>JAODXP020000030.1:13326208-13333708 GCA_027497455.2 Sardinella longiceps
GGGAGAGGTGGATGGATGAGTGGTGTTAATGAGGAGGTGTCTGGTGCGGATGACCCCACCTGTGGAGCACAGATGAGAGCCTGCAAACAGAGGAGCTAATGATTAAAGTTTCTCTCAAAACACTGGAAGACACAACTCTCTCTGTGTGTGTGTGTTTTGTTAGTAATTCTAAGTCTATTTGTGTGTGTGTGTGTGTGTGTGTGTGTGTGTGTGTGTGTCCTCAGCTGCCTGTGAATCAGTGTTGATTAATGGGTTGTTCCGTGACCTTTGGGCCTGTAGAAAGCTGACGAGCAGGAGCTAAACACATTGAAGTGAACATTCGCATTTGCCACCATTTCTCTTTTGTCTGTGCAACACACACACACACACACACACACACACACACACACACACACACACACACACACACACACACACACACACAAAATACTTGCATACATACAAAGACACACACTCACAAAATACATGGATACATACAAAGAGGCACAAACAAACAAAATACACTGATGCATACAAAGAGACACACACACACACACACACACACACACACACACACACACACACACACACACACACACACACACACACTTTTTTTAGACTGCTGATGAGAAATGTAGTGTTGAGCTATAGAGAGAGTGTGTGGGAGCTTTGTGGAGCTGGAGGAGATGAGGTGATGATGCAGATGAAATGTTTCACCGAGACCAACTCCAGCCAACTGGTCATAGCACCAGATCCCACTCAACCATGACCGGCCCAACCATTAATAATCTAATCTGCACAATACAATGGTGGTGCGTGTGTGTGTGTGTGTTTGTGTGTGTGTGTATGTGGGCGGGGGGGATCTTCCAGTTATTTTTATAGATTTTTTTTTCTAGGCTATTTGTGTGTGTGTGTGTGTGTGTGTGTGTGTGTGTGTGTGTACACAGTATGTGGGTGTGTAGGCCTACAGGGCCTATCTGTGATGTGATGTATGTGCTTTTAATGTGTATGCAGGCTGTACTGTAGTGTTACTTATCATTCCTTGCTAGTTGTGCTCAGTGTGTTCTGCTGATGTGTGCAGAGGGCGTCGACTTGTGAAACTTTTCAGGTTTTTGAAATGACTCCCTTCACAGGCAAAGCGCTAGGCTAGTATTTCCTGCTACTCTACAGCCGTTGCACAGTAAAACACACACACACACACACACACACACACACACACACACACACACACACACACACACACACACACTCACAGAAAGAAAGAGAGAAGAGTCGTTGGACTTGGTCTTTCTCAGCAGTTCCCAGAGACATGATGGTGCATGTGGTGACTCCCTCGGCTAAACATAAAAGGCAGAGGCAGCAACTCCCGAGTCCCTGGGCCTGCCTGGCAGCGTCAAAGAGGGGCTGCACAGCACTGCAGCAGTCTGCCCTGTGAAACAGACTCCTCTCTCTCTAGCACTCTCAGTCTATGCAAAGACGCAGGTGGCTGCTGTTGTTATTCTTCTTCTGAAACTTCTCTTGTGAAAGTAAAACTTTCTAGGCTTTGCTGAACTTGTTACAAGCAAAAAAAAAGCTTTGAGAAGCCTCATTCAGATGCAAATGTGAAGTTTTGTGTGGAATAAATAGCCTAGCTTATGTCAAGCGAATGGAAAACTTCACTTTAGATCCTATGCATTTGTGTATGTATGTACCTACTGTAGTAAGTAGTAGCCTATGTATGTACAGTATGTTTGTGAGTGAGTGTACAGTGGTCTTTGTGGTGTGTGTGTGTGTGTGTGTGTGTGTGAGAGAGAGAGATGGTATGCTTGTATGCCGGCGAGGAGAAAGAGATTGGTCAAAGGTGTTTTTTAACACAGGCCTATGCTCAAAATAGACTCCTGTCTTGATGGTCACGGTCCCCCTCTTGGTCTGTTGCCTCACGAGTTCGAGCCTATGCTGTGGTTTGGCTGTTTGTTTGTGTGTGTGGTCATGTGTGCATGACGCTCACGTTCAAGGTCCACTTGGACAGACAAGTTGAACTACTAGGGTAACTCCTCACAACTGCTGTCAAGAATGCAGAACAGGAAATCTTGCTAATACCAAAATTGCTGTGTGAGTGTGTGAGGGGAGTGGCTGTCATTAGTCCTTTATGACGAGAACAGCAAGAGCAGAGCCTACTAAGAGAATGCAGCCACTTCAAGCATGGCCTCACCGTTCCCACTCAAGTAGGCTAGTGCTTTAAAGAGTCTCTGTGGAAAGGACAACATGAACACACACACACACACACACACACACACACACACACACACACACACACACACACACACACACACACACACACACAGGCTTCCATAGGGCCCCCTTGTTGTTGTATGTTGCAGTAGGTGGCAGATGGGGCGTGGGGTGTAGTGGGGGTGGGGGGGGATTTCCAGGGTCAAATGTAGTGGCTCTTTTGTTTTTGTTTCTTTTTCCCTCTCTCTCTCTCCCATGCTGGCCATAAATGCCCCCACCTTCACTCTCATTCTTTCACACACATATGTAAGCCACTAACCCCCCACATACAGAAGTACACACACACACACACACACACACACACACACACACACACACACACACACACACACACAGGCCCCTATCATGGTCCCTCATCGCTGGTCATTATGAAATCATTAGCTGTTTGGGGCCTGCTAGGTCCAGTGGGGCCTGGTGTGACTCAACTTCCTCTTCCTGTTAAAAGGCCTGAGTGGGAACACTCAAGTGCCTGGGAGAAACCACTCTATGCTAAACACTCTCCAGCCCTCGCTCTGTTTTTTTACTACATCTCGCTCTTTGTTTGTTTGTTTGTTTCTTTCTTTCTTTCACTCTCTCTCTCTCTCTCTCTCTCTCTCTCTCTCTCTCTCTCTCTCTCTCTCTCTCTCTCTCTCTCTCTCTCTCTCTCTCTCTCTCTCTCTCTCCCCCTCTCCGCACCCATCCCTTAAAGTGATGCTACAGGTAGGAGCTCTTGAGAGGGCCTTGAGTGCCTTCCTGTCAGATGAGGGCCGACTTGTGTGGCTTAATGTTGGTGGTGCCTGCCTGCCGTTGGTGTGCTTCTCTCTCCTGGCCTGGCTGATGGGGAGAGTGGAGTGGACAGCAGTTTACTCTTCTGCTCTTTCTCTGACAGCTGGGTGCTGCTGTGGATGGTGGTGGTGGTGGTGGTAGTGGTGGGGGAAGAGTATTGACCCTTGGCTTTAAGCATGCTATTTAGAAAGCAAAAATAGCACCATCCACCAGTCAAATGCTGGCAGATTTTGAAATTTCGGCTGGTAGATTGCTATTGAATTTGCTATTGAATGTCTGACAGGTGACTTTCACCAATTTATCAGTTTGTGATTGGTATATATTAGCATTTCAAAAATGTGACTTTGTCCCTTGACTGGAGAGCTGTTAGTTCGCTGTAGTTTGACAGCGGGAGGGTGTGGAGGAGGAGGTGGTGGTGAAGATGGAGTGTTGACCCACAGCTTTAAGTCAGGCATTTATGTTGTCAACAGCAATACTGCTACTCAGATACAAGCTGGATGCAAGAAGAGGGGAGAGATAAACAAAGAGTGCTGAAAAAAAGGAGAGACTAAAAAAGAAAAGAAGAGAGGCTTAAAAAAGATCAGTGAGAAAGTGAGAAGAGTTTTAAAAAAAAGTGAGCAAGTGAGTTTGCTCTCTTAGCACGCGGGCGCTAATAAGGCTCATCACGCCGCGGTGCCGCGTAAGGTCAGGGCTGCCAGCAAAGCAACGGCAAGCACAGCTAAGGAGCGCTATTGCCGAAAAGCGAGAAAAAAAGTCCATTATCTCTCCACAGGAGTCATAGCAGCGGCCCGCCTCCTCTAGTCAGACCTGTCTCTCTCTCTTTCTCTCTCTCTCTCTCTCTCTCTCTCTCTCTCTCTCTCTCTCTCTCTCTCTCTGACCTGCTTTGCCGCCTGTGAAAAAATAATGATATGAGATGAAGCAATCTCTAACAGTTTTGTGTGTGAACCAACCCAGCCACCATGACTGCAAACCTGGGACTGTCTGTCTGCAACCCTGCATGCCTGTCTGCCTGTTTGCCCTTCTGTTTGATATTTGTGCAGCTTAGCAATATGTCTAAATGGGCTCACTCGTACCAGTAGGGCTAACTAAATGCTTACATACATACATACATATATATACACACACAGTACATATACACATGTACATACTGTATGTACACATTCAGTACATATACATTCACGTACATAGACAGATAAACTAATGTATACAGTGTGTATACATTTAAGATGCGGATAGCATAGTACATGCATAGGCCTACATAGTATAGAACATACACATATACATAGTTAATATATAGAATGGGGGTTTTCTGATCTTAACTGCTGTCGATCTAAATCGCAGTCACTTTGGTTAAAAATCTTGCATTGGCCCGCTGAAAGTTCAGTTTTTAAGTATGTGGGCTGCAAACAGAAAAGTGTGGCCACCACCCCTGCAGAAGTGTTCTGTATATGCATCAATTGGCTGTGTCAATGCAGTGAACACCTACTATAGTAAAACAGCCATTTAAATGGTCCGCGGTGTTGACACATCAGGCATGTGGTGAAGCACTGTCATTCTCTTCTGTGGAGTTATTCCATTCATCTCAACCCTCCAGTGGGAGAACAGATCTTAGCAGAGCAGAGCTGAGCTGAGCAGCACTCTTGGCTCCCTTATTGTCTGCCATGCTCTGGCATTGACTGTGCATCCATGGCGGCCCTGTTTCGCAGCGGAATGCACCCGGCCCCATTGTCGCTGTTGTCGCCGCGGCACCAGTTGTCGGGGCAACCTAATTAATCCTCAATGATAATAGCCCGAGCCTGATGTGGCGACCTGCTTCCATGGCAATGAGAAGGCATTGTTTATTTCGCATGCTGAAGCTTCCTCTTATCTCCCAGCTAACGAGGACGGGTCAGACGAAGCAAAGTAGAGCTACGCCGAAGACTCAGTGTGTGTGTGTGTGTTTGTCTCTGTTTGGTGGGATTGCTTACTGTGTGTGTGTGTGTGTGTGTGTGTCTGTGTATCTGTCTGTCTGTCTTTCTGTCTATCTGGGTTGGTTGGATTGCTTCTGCGTGTTTCCATGTATGTGTGCCTGTGTGCAAGTATCAGTGTGTTTGATGGGACTTCTGTGTGTGTGTGTGTGTGTGTGTGTGTGTGTGTGTGTGTGTTTATTTGTGCTGGGCAGGCTTGCAGGGATGGGAGCAGTCATGCAGAAAGCTGCCCCCTCCACACGCAGCGAGGCATCTCTAACTGGTGGGGTAACGAGAGAGGGAGAGAGACAGACTGGGAGAGAGAGAGACGGGGAGGGGGGATGGCAATGGAGGGACAGAGAGAGCCAGACAGACAGACGGGTTGGGGTTGCTGCAGAAATCAACCTCATTTGAATTAAAGAACTTCCTCTCAATAAAGCCCATGCTCACTTCTCTTGAGCAACACACACACACACACACACACACACACACACACACACACACACACACACACACACACCTTAGTGTGGGCTCATGTTTTGATCTGTATCTAGTATGTTATAGCTCCATGTCAATCAACTCCATGCCTCTGTGTGTGTGTGTGTGTGTTTATTTGTAGGAGTTTGTAAGAGTTTATTTGTGTTGCTTTCTTCTCTTCTTTGTTTTCTCTTTAGTTTTTTTCCATCCCTTTCTTTCTCTTCCTCTTTCACTCTCAGCCCTGTAGCCTCTCCTCCATGACTTTCATCAAAGCCTCTTTCTAGAAGAGCATGAGTCTGTACTCCATATTCCATACTTACACCCTACATTCCTCATTAGTATACTAAGAGTTGGACTCACTGGACTTGGAGCCGTTGGTGTCATTCTGGCGCTAATCATGCCTCTCTGAAGTGTCTATTAAAGTGTGAGTAAGAGTGAGGGTGTGGATGAGGAACTGTGTGTGTGTGTGTGTGTGTGTGTGTGTTGAGTGAGTGAGTCAGGCCTCCTTGTCACTGACTTCCTGTTGCAGCCGCTGGCAGGAAGTGGGCTGCCACTCAAGAGGGCGTGTCCCGCTCACAGCTTTTTAGCCACGCTGACGGCATGAGCCGCCCGCCGTCCAACCGAGACCGGCGCCATGGCAACTGCAAAATACACACACACACACAACTTGGGAGTGAAAAGTGAACCTGACTATTTTTGGCAACACCGGTGTTAGTTTCACATTACGTCACACATCCACATTAAACAACTACTTTATTTCTCTCATCACACACACACACACACACACACACACACACACACACACACACACACACACACACACCCACACCCACACCACATGTTTACCTTGCCTGGCCTTGAAAGGCACTCTGTGAAGTTAAAAGGCCCGGTACGCACACACGGTCAGAAAGCACAGGAGAGGAGCTGGCCCTGAGATGCCTCAGCTGCCGCCGGTCTCCATGTCTCTCCTGTCGCCATTAAGCCCCATTAGCCTGCTGTGTAATTGCTTATGCAGCACCGGCCCCCATTAAATAGCAGCACGCAACACACACACAAACATACTGTACACACACACACTCACTCACTCAGACACACACACACACACACACACACTCAGTCTTCTGGCCCCTATGAAAGAGCAGTGTCTACCCGCCTGCCTGCTACCACATTAGCTTCTGCCAAGTTCCCCTCCAACACACACACATGCACACGCACACACACACGCACACACACAAACACACACTCTTCTGGCTCCCTAATGCTTAAATGGCCTAAAAATTAAAAAATTGGAAAATGATTACGCCCACTTCAGTGATGGTGCATTGGGTCATTTGGGAGATATTTTGTATTGGAAGTTGGTACCCATCATGAAATAAACCCCCCACCCCACCCAAAAAACAAAATCGGACATGTTTTTTCCCCCCTTTTATCATTAAAAATAAAATAAAATCTTAAAGAGAACACTTTGGTTCACCTGTCAGATGATGCAATGTTCTAATGTGATAAAGTACATTTACATAATACATTGTGGCTGCTGGTTGACCGTAAGCCACAATGTATTATGTAGCAATGCAAGTGGATATGGGGTTCGAAATACTGCCGTCAGTCAGAGGAGTCAGTGGATGGTGTTTATAAACTTGTAGATGCACATATGACTGAGCAGAGCACAACAAAGGGTTTTCAAAGCTGTTGGCAGAGATGTACAACTTGGAAACACCAGCAGGGCAGATCTTTTGTGGCACCCACACTACACTGGGCTTCAGCAGTGCCATGAATAAAGTGATGGCGTTGGTGGAGGCCGATATGAAGATGGAGCAAGTGCTACAGAGTTTCATGGTGGATCTGGATGTAGACAGCAAGAATGCCAGTGTGGCTGGACAGGCACTGGACATGTGCCTCAAGTTGGTGGCTCCTGAGTATTCCCACAAACCCTGGAACCGCTACAGGGAATTCCTCCTCTTCCTTGAGCAAAGGCAGGTATCCAGTGTGCTGTTTTCCTACAAAGACAGCAGGTTTGGTTGTCTCTCCAGGGCAGCAGCAGTCCTAATATACCATTTTGGCC
>JAODXP020000030.1:13338708-13351208 GCA_027497455.2 Sardinella longiceps
CAACTTGGACTGGCAAGATAACACAAAGGTCAATGAGGCGCCACCTTCTCTTCTCCTTCAGCAGAACCATGCGCTCATCACTCCCTCTAGAACAGCTGATTCTACTTCGTTAGAAGAGATGTCTAATTAGATTTTGAATTATTTAAATAGTTTGGTCCATTTGAAACGCTAATTATGAAGGCTGGCAAACATTAAGTGCTGAGTGGTTAATGATGATGGAAAAACATTTGAAATCATTGGAACAGTGGAAAGCATAACCAAATTAGAAAAGCGCACAGAGAGCTCAGACCTCCACCAAAGCAGTGTGGTCACAGACACAATATGAAATCCAGATCATGTTCTGGATCCAAATTTGAATCAGTTCTTGCTTGTCCCAATACACATTGTCTGAAAATGTCATCCAAATCCGTGCAGTACTTTTCAAGTTATCCTGCTGACAAACAGACAAACAAACAGACAAACAAACAAACAGACAAACCAACGCAAACGAAAACATAACCAGCTTGGCAGAGGTAATGAAACGGTCATCCAGTCTGAATCGATAGGGCGATGGCGGTGTAGGTGATTGATTTGTGTTTTTGTTCCCATACTTACCCCTCGTGTTCTAGAGAGAACCGAAAGTTCTTGGACTGCTAATAAGCACTCACTTCCCCCTCCTCGTGCAACACACACACACACACACACACACACACACACACACACACACACACACACACACACACAGAGAGAGAGAGAGTCCAGATTACGTGTGTGTGTGTGTTGTGAGCATTACACATGTACTGTCCAGTGTCCAGCCCTCAGCACATTCCTTCTCTAGGCATCTCTGCCCCATGAACCTGATTTGACCTTGTCTCCTCTCTACAGAGGCCAGAAGGTCAGTCATAGTGACAAGCTCTTAATATAGCCCTAAGCCAACCTGCCTCTCACTGTGTACTCCTGTCAGCTAGTGTAGAGTGTGTGTGTGTGTGTGTGTGTGTGTGTGTGTGTGTGTGTGTGTGTGTGAGAGAGATCCTGGTTAATGGGGAGAGAATCTGCTGAGTGGGGTGATGGTCATGGCAGCAGGATTCTTTAGTGTGTGTGTGTGTGTGTGTGTGTGTGTGTGTGTGTTGGCCTATTAGGCTGAAGGATTCTCTTGAGGAGTGGTGTGCAAGGAGAAGGAAGGCAATTGACCACTCAGGTGTGTAAGGGTTTATTTCTTTGTGCGTGCGGTAGGGGCCATTAGAGAGACCCTGGGAGCCTGGAGAGGGTCAGGAGAAGGGAATTAGCTGTGTGTGTGTGCGCGCGTGTGTGTGTGCCAGTGCATGCGCATCAATCTGTCCAAACAACCCAGCGGAACACTTCTGTGGAGGAGTGCATGGGAGTTTAATGTAAAACAATTACACTATTTCAACCTCTGCCTTATTTCAGCTGCGACAGAAACAATACAGTTGCCTACAGCGTAGTTAAAATGCTAACACTTGCAAAATCTAGGCGACTATACTGAAGATCGATCCTGTAGGTCGATTTTTTTCAAACGTCACAGTAGAAGCCACTAAGTTCAAAGTCTTTGCAGGTGGCAGTCGACACATACAGAATCCATATGGAGATAGCGCTATCTTCAAAGAAACATTCTAGAAACAGTCTTGATATGTAACCTTTGTCTTAACATGATGTTAGCGGTTTGGAACAGAACTTTATCAACTCTTTTGTCTCCACTGAAAGCAGGCACCTTAAACCCCAGAAATAAGGCCTTGAAATGATAAGGCCCATTCATAGCCTTTGTGTGTCGTACTTACGTCTGTATTTTTGGCCAGACCCATGACCAGTATTGATGAGCCCCAACACATTTAAACCTGACATGTTGGCTAAAAATAACAATATAGTCATTGATCTAACTGTCATGCTCAATACCAATTCCAGGTTGTTTGATTTGCAGAAAATTAGTTCAGCATGATATTACTGAAGCATAGACTAGCCAAGACAGTTGGCGGAGATGTTGTGTGTGCATGGCCGCCCATTGTTGTCTCATGGTTACAATCATGTTCAAATTCCTTACGGAAAAATCGCAGTAGAATCTGCTATGCTACTTTGATAATGCGTAGACTGTAGCATTGCATATTATCACACCATATAGCATCATAGATTAATGAATTAGATTAAATAATATCTGCCTGACCCAACGGGCCCCAGGTTTCCCATCACTACTCTCTGGCTCTGTGTCTGGCTCAGGTTGGACTTGGGCGTGGGTGCAGGCAGTGAATCTAAACTCTCTCTCTTTCTCTCTCACACTCTCACACACACACACACACACACACACACACACACACACACACACACACACACACACACACACACACACACACATAACCATAGCAAATCTTTTGGTTTTGTTGCTGTTCTGGAGCAGATAAGTGTTGGCTGCAGCTGATGGTGAGACAGCGTGACTGTCCTAGGCTCTCTGTCTCTCTCTCTCTCTCAGTTTTGCGCTCTCTCTCTCTCTCTCTCTCTCTCTCTCTCTCTCTCTCTCTCTCTCTCTCTCTCAGTTTTGCTCTCTCTCTCTCTCTCTCTCTCTCTCTCTCTCTCTCTCTCTCTCTCTCTCTCTCTCCTCTAATGCTGTTAAAAAAGACTGCTTAAAAACAGCATTGTCATGCCAACCTCAGACGCCAGGGAATAGGCACCCAAATAGAACACAGATAGCCCAGCCAAAGAAGGAACTGTGTGTGTGTGTGTGTGTGTGTGTGTGTGTGTGTGTGTGTGTGTGTGTGTGTTGGAGGAACGCCATTTTTTGGCATCTCGCATACTTTTCTAATGATGGCACTATTCTCAGAGCGAGAGAGAGCGAGAACTGGCAAGTTAGATAAGCTCATCACTCACACACAGTGCTGATATGCTGGGAGATATTTGGGGACAACCACAGAGCTCAAATTTGAGGCGGAAGGATATCAGAGGGTGAGATGGACGGATAGCAGAGGATGAACTGGATAGATAGATGGATGGATGGATGGATGGATGGATGGATGGACAAAAGGAGCAGATGGATGAGAGTGAAGTAGTGAAGTGAAACAGGGTGATGGCCTTGGAGTATAGAGCATAATGGATTGGAACAGTCTGGGACGCACTGATCCATTTTGGAACTGATGAGACCAACAGATATGGACTGTGGTGTGTGTGTGTGTGTGTGTACGTGCGTGTGTGTGTGTGTAAGAGAGAGAACTTACAGGCCTTTATCAGAGCTAGTTGGGAGCTACCATACAGTGGGGAGAATTGGGCTGTTTATGCTCATCTCTCTGCTCACATTTGTGTGTCCGCAAATCGTGTTTGTGTGTATGTGGGGGGAATGTTAGCATATCTCTCTGTGTGTGTAGGTTTGTGTGTGAGGACGCACATAACGTACGTTACATAATCTATTCCCCCATTTAGCCGCAGTCGACAAAACGGTCCCTTACAGGCCTGGTGTGCTAATCAGGAAACAAATCAGCACCTTGAGGATGGGTCCCCCTTTCCACTCCACAAAGCAATCAGACGCCTTCAACACTCTCTCTCTTTCTCACTCACACACACGTACACACACACACACACACACACGTGTACACACACACACACACACACACACACACACACACACACACACACACACACACACACACAGGTCTCCAGGGCATGTAATAGGGCTTCCTCTAACCTGTAATTTGGGCCTGGGGATTCCTTCCGCCCCCGGCTCTCCATCGTCAGCAGGAAAAGGGAGAAGCGCCCCATGCGTCCGCCAGCCAGCCTAGAGAGCAGTTTTGCTGTGTCTAGCACTAGCAGCCTTTGCCCCCAGTACTGCTGCCTGCCGTTGGGAAAGTGAAACTAGTCTGGGTATGGAAGCCTTGCCAGACAGCGCTGTGCGAGGTAGTAGACGGTTTAGTTGTTTCATGCTCAGGTAGGCTCCAGGTATCTAGGTCAGGAATGGTGTACTTGGGTATGTTCTGACAGGTGTGTCTGTACGCTGTGTGTCTCTTGAGGTAATACATGTTTTTACAGTAGTGTTCGCCGTACCTTTGGGGAATGTGTGTGTGTGTGTGTGTGTGTTTGTTTCATGCTATTATAGAAGATGGTCTGCTCTCTTGCTGCTAGAACCCCAGGTCAAAGGGTTACTTACACTTCTCCTCTTCCTCTTATGGCCTTGGCCCAGTTGGCTTTGAACACACACACACACACACACACACACACACACACACACACACACACACACACACACACACACACACACAGGGACTGAGACACATGGTAACATGGTACTTGCACACTGTACACATGGCATATGCACATGCACCGGTACTGAAGTCTTGTTCTATGTCAAATAAACATTTTCAAATCCTTCTGTGTCTGTGACACATTCACAAGTGTTTCTCCCCTAGATACACACAACTTACACAACTCAGTCCCAGAAACATACTGTACTTACTCACACAGTCCCCACCTGTTGAGAACTTCATTTTCACATTTGATCACACTGACATGAGCAGTGATACACACACACACACACGCACACACACACACACACGCTGAGTCACAGGGTACACACTCTAACAGGGGTGACTCAGTAACTGTCAGACGTCCCGCTGTGTGACTACTTCCTATTTGTCAAGACTAACAAATGCAGGCGCGTGTTGTGCCAGGCCGAGTGTATTTCCTGGAGTTGGGGTGCCACCTTGTGGTCATTTGAGGGACATATCATTTCAGGCAGTATTGTGAGCACCTGTAGGGTTGTTTGTGTTCTCCCTTCTACACGAATGCATTATAATGTTATTTAGGGACTGAATGATTCTTCGCTCTGTCTTGTAGCTAGTTGTACTAATATAAATTCCTTTGCAGAAATATGAAATGTGTGTTGTACTGTAGCTCCCTAAATCCCAAGAAACATAGTTGTCAAAAACAAATTTTGTTTTTGTTGTCAAAGTCGATAACCATCTCTGTGTTAGTCTAGCTCTCAAATTAGGTTGTTGTGCCACTGAAACCTAATATGTTTTCAATACATTAGCAATGTCGGATAAAACTTGGATAAGTAAACTTCTGTCCTTTCTCAAATTACAAAACAAATCACAACAATGGATGTCTCCACACACTGTGTCTTTTGTAAATGTTGTAATTCTCTGTTGATTGATTTTTACCGTGACCCCGTCACCTTTCCTCACCTCTCCCGTTATCTCCTCCTATCTGTCTGTCTATCTTTCTATTCCTCCTCCTCAATCCATCTTTCTTCTCCTCCAAATTCTTTCCTCCCCCCATCCTATCTAAACAGAAACTCAAAAGGCTGATTCCTGATGAGGTAGGTTGGTGTGTAGTGTTGGAACAGCTGCTGTGTGTGTGCAGCTCCACGCGTGTGTGTACATGTGCATGATCTAGTGTGTGCCGCCCAGCTAACGTGTGTGTTTTTTTTTTGTTTTTTTTGTTTGTTTTGCATGCCTAATCCCACCCTTAACACTAGGTGTGTTATGTGTGTCCACATCACAGTGCAGCTAACCTCACCGACGTGGACACACACCCTTACTCTCACTCACCCCTCACACACACTCACTTACTCACCCCTCACACACACGGACACACACTCACACACACGCACACACACACACACACTCACTCACTTACTCACCCATCACATACACACACTCACTCTCTCACCGCTCACACACTCACACTCACTCAACTTGACCCACCATCCCTTGTGTCCCCTTCACAGCTAGCTTTGCAGAAAGCATCAGGTTCCAGCTGAGCTGCTAGGCTATGTCCTAATGCACAGATGGGAGCTTGTATTGGTCCTGCTTTGGGTGCCATAGTGCACTGCACATAGTGCAAAGTCAGACCAATACCCTACTGTGTAGTTCCTCAAAAGCAGGTGTTTGGGTAAAAGGTTGGAGCCTGACATGTGCTTTGGAGGTTGTTTCCCCCCCCCCAAAGCTTTTATAGCACTTTGCTGCCCCCTGGTAACCACCAAAGGTACTGCTGCTCCACTGCTGGTCCTCCCAACCCAAGTACCAGCCTGCCAGCCTGCTTTAGCCTATTGCTCCAGTGTGCTGTGTCCAGTTTGCTTTCTGTTGTGTTATACGTGAGATGCATTGCCATCCCAGGAACATTTAGCATGGTGTTGTTCACACAATGGAGAATGTTCTGACCAGTTTGCACTTCACCTTGCATGACCTACTCACAGACCTCTCCCTCTTTGTCTCAACTTGCCTCTGAAATGGACCGCCAGTCAAAAACAGCCAACCCAAGATTGAACCCAGCCTATCAATGTTTAGTATGCACAGTGGAAATCGATAAAGCAGAAAAAAGAACAATGCACTTTAACTTTAGGGATAATGGCTCATTGATACGCTTCTAATTGGAAATTAATTTGCATGATAACAGCCCTGAGCCATTAATTTTTTTGAGTACTTTCTGAAGTGATAAGGCATTCACCACTAAGAGTCAAAAGCAGTGTTTGCTGCTTTGCTGTGCGAGGCTGTTTCACTGATCTTGGTTGAATGACATCAGGTTCCTCATAGAAGGAAATGTAATTAGCGGTAGATAGCAACACTTCACTCTTAAAGTGTTAAGTTGGCTGTGGCGAAGTCTAGTCCCATCAGAGGCTCTAGTTTGGGCAAAGGTGCAGAGTTTTTAAAAACACCATTTCATCTGGTGAATTGAATGGGTCATTCTGTGTCAAATAAAACTATACCAGGAAAAAAAAATGTGATGTTTGGGACCTAACCTGACTTTGAAATTGAGGCTGCTGATCACTGTTAGTAGGTATTTATTGAGGAATGCCAGCATTTGCAACAACTAAGAATTTGCCAAGGGGTAGCTAAAGCTCACAGATATGGGCACAAGGGGTTGCCCATTACTTAATTAGTTAATGTTGGCTACTGATGTCTTTATTGCAACAAATTCTGTCATTCACATATCTACTGATAGCTCTCGGCAATGTGATACAACAAGGCTAGGGGTTAATGCTAAAAAGTAACATTTCTGTCCAGCCCAAAATTATTATTATTCCTTTTTGGGGGGGAGGGGGGGTCATTAGGCTAAACCTGTTTCCAATCTCATCCTGGAGGCAAACCACAGTCTCCAAGTTATCTGTTAATGTCCAACATTGGCATTTAGTAGCATAATTGGAAAGGCCCTAAGCCAACTCCATGTTGTTTTAATATGCCTGCTAGCTACACCACTAACTTTTGATGATAATTTAAAAATGACTGCAAATTGTGTCTCTCTTTAGCTCTATCTTTAATTTCTTCATGCTCACTCTATATGAGTAGGTAAAATACTGGCACAGCAATAATTAGTTATGAATGATAATATGTTTTTTCCAAGTCTTCTTTCTTTGTAGAAAGACAATGAGCATGCTATGTAAACATTCAACGCTTCAGTCAGAATGAGAACATATTTGGCCTACCGGTAATTAGTATAATGTTTGGGCTGGCTATGAATAATACTTTTTACAATATAATATTAATCCCCAAAAATAAAGGTATATCAAGGGCTGAATTTGAATTTGAGCAGAAATATTACACAGGCCACTGTATTGGGACTCAATTATGAGTTTAGACAGTGTTTGAATAAAAGACTGGGAGAACAACCTTCAGACTTCAGACTGCCATCAACTTTTCAATTTACCTTATCTTGAGATAACATGAAATGACCCAAAGAAAAAAATTCATGCAGAAATTCACCCTTCAGTACATCTTATAAAGATGTTCCCACAGGACTTCTATTTTGTGCCACATTAACACTTGTCCATACTGTGTGTGTGTGTGTGTGTGAGTGCGTGTGTTTACATGGGTGCATGTGACCTCTAAACTTTGCCCTTTGACCCCTCCGGTAGCTGGAGCGCTTCACCAGCATGCGTCAGAAGAAGGAGAAGGACAAGCCGAGCCACTACCCGGGCCAGAGGCACTCCACCGCCGCCCAGTACGAGGTGCCCGCCGGGGCCGCCATGCTGCACGAGCACTCAGATGAGTATGTGCTGGACCTCTTTGAGAAGATGCTGGTGAGTGGGTTTGTGTAGGTGGTAAAACAATTATAGCTGATGATACTATAGCAATCCATTTAGATTATAGTTTAATGGACACTGTGAAGACTTAAGTGTGTGTGTGTGTGTGTGAGAGAGAGAGAGAGAGAGAGAGAGAGAGAGAGAGAGAGAGAGAGAGAGAGAGAGAGAGAGAGAGAGAGAGAGAGAGAGAGAGAGAGAGAGAGAGAGAGAGAGAGAGAGAGAGAGAGAGAGAGAGAGAGAGAGAGAGAGAGGGAAAGGGAGAAAGCTGTGAAGAGTTAAGTGTGTGTGTGTGAGTGAGAGAGAGGGAGGGCATGTTGTGGACACTTGAGTGAATGAGTGAGTAGTGAGTGAAGTCGTGTGTATGTGCTTGTGCGCACGAGAGAGAGAGCGTGAAAGACGGACCATTTAATGATATGTGTGCACAATAGTGTGTGAAATGATTTCTGTATTGTAAGACATTGAAGTAGTTGATCTCTGAGGTGGTCTCAGTCCACATCTGGATGTGTTTGTCCATTTGGCTTCATTAGCAAGACAGATGCAGTGTGGGACCAAACTACAGTAAACTCAACCAAACTAAACTAAACACAAGGGCCTACATGGAGCGCTCCTCTTCTCAGCTTATCATTTTGGGCCTCCTGGAATGAATTTATGTCTGTCATTATGATTATGACGACCAGTGCAAGTGTGTGTGTGTGTGTGTGTGTGTGTGTGTGTGTAAATGAGAGAGAGAGAGAGAGAGAAAGAGAGTTTATTTGGAAGTCTTCTAATCTACCTAATAAGATGGATTGCAGGTTATGATGAGTGTTTATTTTGTCCTAGTGATCGTAATGATCCCTCGCGTGTGTGTGTGTGTGTGTGTGTGTGTGTGTGTTAAAAATTCTCACCACTCTTCACTCTGGTGATGAATGTGTGTTTGGGTTATAGGAATAATGGTGGTAACGGCAACAACTTAATGGTGTGTGTGTGTGTGGGTGATAGAGAATGTGTGTGTGTGTGTGTGTGTGTAAGAGAGGGAGAGAGAGTGAGTGTGATGATTTAATGTTGTTTTTGTCGCAGCGGCTGATGATTCTGTCAGAGTGAGTGAGAGCGTTTGAGTGTTTTTATGGCGCGGATGATGGCGTGATTGCTGCAAGATATATTGGACGCTCATTTTAAAAATCGTCTCTTCTCTACCTCTTTCTCTCGTCCTCTGTCTCTCTCTCTTTGGCTGTCTCTTTTTTCCAACCCCTTTCTCTCCCTCCCTTTGTACCCCCTCTCTCTCTCTCTCTCTCTCTCTCTCTCTCTCTCTCTCTCTCTCTCTCTCTCTCTCTCTCTCTCTCTCTCTCTCTCTCTCTCTCTCTCTCTCTCTCTCTCTCTCTCTCTAGGTGGACATGAATCTGAATGAGGAGAAACAGCAGCCCTTGCGGCAGAAGGACATAAGCATCAAACGGGAGATGGTGTCCCAGTACCTGCACACCTCCAAGGCTGTAAGTGCCCTTCAATATAAAAGAACGAACACACACACGCACGCAAACACACACACACACACACCCATCTACAGAGACGGATAGTCTTTAAAAACACAGAGGCTGTGATCACAAAAGTAATCACCCTCCACAATCCCCTCTCATTTCCCATCACAGTATAATAATAAACTACAAACTACCACTGCTAACTAAACCAACTAAACATTCAAGTTGTGGAGTTAGCCTCTACAAATGTTTGCAGTACCACACACCAAGAAGAATTTAATAATATAATCTTAATAAGATGTGATTCAGATTCAGAACGGTGATCTCTACTATTTTTGCCATTAGCAAGTTATCCCTCTCTGGCTTTGTGTCTTATTATTCAACCATTCATCATTAATTAATTAATAAAGTAGAATCAAATAGAATGGCTGAGGCAGAGCCCTGTTAGTTATTTCCCTAGGGCATTTGACGTGTAAATGTTGAGACCTAGCTCACGCATCTAAAAGACAGCTATTGCACACAATGGAATTGATTAAGAATGCAGATATAGTTTAGATGTGACCTTTCTGATTAAATTAAGTTTAATCAGGCAATTAATTGTCTGTGTGTGTGTGTGTGTGTGTGTGTGTGTGTGTGTGTGTGTGTGTGTGTGTGTGTGTGTGTGTGTGCACGTGCATCTACAGAGTCAAAACCAGAAGGAGAGCTCCAAGTCGGCGCTGGTTTATATTCAGGAGCTGAAGAACGAACCCCGGGACGCACAGCTGCTCAGCATCCTCGAGTCTCTCAGAGTTTCGCTCAACAACAACCCAGTCAGGTAATATAAACACACACACACACACACACACACATATAAACACACACACTATCGCCAGTCATTAATGCAAAGTTTTATAGAAGTCCCCCATTGGAATGCTGATGGTGTTGTGTTGTGTTTGTGTCTTCCCTAGTTGGGTGCAGCAGTTTGGGGATGAAGGCATGGCTCTGCTGCTCAACTTCCTCAAGAAACTCCAAGAGGAGGAACCGTACGCTACTTTATTTCTTTGCTCTATACACACATACACACACACACACACACACACACACACAGGTTCTTTCTCGCTCTTTTGCACACAAATACAAATGCACGCCACTTTCCCATAGACACTCTCAATCTGAGATGCACAGCTTCTTAACAACCTTGAATTTCCTTGAAAACTTTCCCTCAGCAAACAGTCTCTCTCTCTCTCTCTCTCTCTCTCTCTCTCTCTCTCTCTCTCTCTCTCTCTCTCTCTCTCTCTCTCTCTCACACTCACACTCACACTGTCTCTCTCGCTCTCACACTCACACTGTCTCTCTCACACACTCACACTCATCACTCTTACAATTGCACAATTCCACCCTCACTGTGCAGTGGTCAGTCACTCTCATTCGTTCTTTTGTGTGCCTCTCAGGAACATGGACCCCAGGAGCATAGAGGTCAAGTGTCAGCATGAGATCATCCGCTGTCTCAAAGCCTTCATGAACAACAAGGTGAGGGAGACGGAGCCTCAGTGGTCTCAGCGAGAACAGCACCTAACATCTCACCTCATCTCACCTTCTCTCTCTCTCTCTCTCTCTCTCTCTCTCTCTCTCTCTCTCTCTCTCTCTCTCTCTCTCTCTCTCTCTCGAGTTTATCAGGTTTATTGCTATGCTGGACGACAAGAGTATAAAAGCAGAGCAAAACAAAACATCAATAAAAATGAAAATGAGATCAATAAAAATGAAAAATATACAGAGTGATAAATTGCATACAAATGCAAACACAAACCTCAGCATATAATCATGCCATGATACCAAAATAGCCAAATAAATATGTGCTCTTCTCTTTCTCCCTCCTGCCCTCTGGTTGGCTCTGCTAGTACGGTCTGAAAGCCATGCTGATGTCGGCCGAGGGCATCCCTCTCCTGGTGAGAGCCATGACCCCCAAGGTGCCACACATGATGGTGGACGCCGTCAAACTCCTCTCCGCCATCTGCATCCTCGACCACCCAGATAACTTGTGAGTGGATATGTGTGTGTGTGTGTGTGTGTGTTTGAGTGTGAATGTGTGTGTATGTGGGTGTGTGAGTACTAGTATGTTGGTAGATTTCATGTCTATATATGTCTATGTATGTATCTGTAGGTATGTAAGGTAGTGAATACCTTTATCACTTAATGGAACATTAAGTTGCCCCTATTTTCCTCAGCATCTGTTGCAATTGTGTGTGTTTGTTTGTGTTTGTGTTTGTGTGTGTGTGTGTGTGTGTGTGTGTGTGTGTGTGTGTGTGTGTGTGTGTGTGTGAAGTGTTTGGCGCGTCTGCAGACACAGACAAAGTGCTGGTAATTTTCACAGTTTTGTTGCGGTAGTTTGTTTTGCGAGTGGCCTTTGATGTATGAGCGGCGCTGCAAATGACTACGCCCACGAGGCAATCAGCACATCAATTCACTGCCATTGTCTGTCTGTCCCCCCACAGCCCAATTGGTTTGGAATGAGACACTTTGTTTGGACTTAACTGTTTGATGTTTTTTGTGGTGTGTGTGTGTGTGTGTGTGTGTGTGTGTGTGTGTGTGTGTGTGTGTGTGTGTGTAGGCATGAGAGAGTTTTGGAGTCCCTAACAGAGTTGGCAGAAGAACAGGAAATTGAGAGGTTTGAGTATCTACTTGCCGGCATGCACAAATCCAACATTGGACTCAAGGTAAAGTCACACATGTGCGCGCACACACACACACACACATACACACACTTGCCTACTCAAGTATACTTCCATTTGCATATGCAGCAGAGTATTATTGACCTAGTAATGTGATGTCATTCATATTTGTTTAGAGAGTAATAAAACTGTGTGTGTGTGTTTTGCCCACTCTGCAGGCAGTATGTATGCAGCTGGTGAACGCTCTAATCTCCCGTGGTGAGGAGCTGGACTTCAGGATCCACATCCGCTCAGAGCTCATGAGACTGGGCCTGCGGGAGCGACTCAACGTGAGTCCCACTCACACCTGCCCTACAACATCCCCCCTTTACACACACACACACACACACACACACACACACACACACA
>JAODXP020000030.1:13356208-13376208 GCA_027497455.2 Sardinella longiceps
ATGGGGCTTGTTGTGAATGGCAAGGCCAGGCCAGGCAAAGCAAAGCAAGGCAATGAATGGGGCTCATGTCCTCAACTGATCTGGAATCAGAGCTCCTGAATAGAGTCTTACAGTCCTCTCTCCCCTTCCCCCAGGCCACAGTACTACAAGCTGATGGACGAATGCATCGCCCAGATTGTGCTGCATAGAAACGGTGCTGACCCGGACTTCAAGTGCCGGAAAGTGGATATCGAAGTGGAGTCGCTCATCGGTAAGGGTCCTCGTGCAAGCCTGCTGCACTAGCACATCTCGCCACATGGGGGCACAAGAGAGGAGTCTGATTGGTAAGGTCATGACGATGGGCGTTTGGATGGCCAGCAGTACTGGCCGGGTCCCGGAGGGGTGGGTGGGACGTGTAGTTCATCAATGCTGATCTTGGGTCAGACGCTAATGTTTATTCATCATCCAGGCTGGTAAAGGCACTCACATCTGTTGATGATTCAGTCACTGGTGTATGCAAAGGAAGCCGTCCACTAGATATCAAAAATGTCACACTAAAGTTGCTCCCAACCAGGTGTCCATTTCCCCAAAGCAACTTAGCGGTAGTTAGTCTGTGATGGGAAATGGCAATGCAGGCAGCAATCTGGCTAACTTGGTGCTGCATGCTAGTGCTACTTTTGGGAAACGGACCTCTGGTTAACCTGGCTCACTGTTTGTAGTTCATATAGCAATGACTGCATTTTTAAGTTCCATAACTTATGATGATCTGTCAAAAATGTGCATCAGCACATATACAAGTTTCATCATCATCTTCCATGTGGGGTCATCCAAGCCTTTGCCATAGCCAGATCTGACCAGGTCTTTCACACATACAGTAAAGCCTCCAGTCCAGATCCACATCATAGACCAGGTCTAGTAGTTCTGGCCAAAACCCCAGCCTGCCCTCCTAACTTACTCTTGCTTTGCTGCCCCCCTCCCCTTCCTGCCTAATCACACACTACTGAAAGACCTGCTCTCATTTCTAGAGGCAGGTCGTTCACACTTTGGTTTGAGAGTGTGTGAGTGTGTGTGTTTTTTTTATTTGGGGCTGAGAATCAGGCAGCGTCTTCTAGGCCAATCGGTGGTGGTGGCTCTGGCTCTGGCTCTGGCGGTGACTATGGCGGTGGCGGCAGCGGTGGTGGTGGTGGCGGCGGTGTCTTCAATGCGGTGCTCTGAAATGGGCCGCCCGCTTTTCTCGGTCTGGTTATTATCAGAGGAAAGCAGCCTAATTCTGCCCCGCATGCATTATTTAGCGCTTTCCTTTGAACTTGGAGAAATTTCTCTGCTTGCAGTTTTTTTCTCTCTCCTTCCTCTTCTTTTCTGCTTCTTCTCATTTCCTTATTTCTTATTGGCTTCACTTTTTTCCCCCATTTACATTGCCGTACCTTACACACATTTAGAGACACACACACACACACACACACACACACACACACACATAACCCCACACACACACACTCACTTACACACACTTGCACTCAAATAAATACTAAGACGCACACACAAATAGCACCAACCAACTACCATGCACTCATAATCTCTTCCTAACACACACACCCACACCCAAACACACACTCACACACACACTCATACTCACAAATAAATACATGCACACGGTATAAACACATAACTGCACAAACAACCCTATTTTCATGAACTTGCAGGCTTAATCTTTCTCTCCTTCTCTCTCTCTCTCCCTCTCACACACACACACTCACGCACAAACACACTCACACACACACACACACACACACACACACACACACTTTTTTTTTTTGCACTGTTTTCCTCTCATCCTCTCCAGCTCCAGTGTGAGTTTATGTTAGGCGGGTTCCACTCCAGCGCCGACTTTTTCTTTCATTCCCTTCCTCATTAGATTGGCCTCAAAACACACACACACACACACACACACACACACACACACACACACACACACACACACACACACACACACGCGCACGCACCATCATTTTATTTCTCTTATTTCGCTCTTATTTCCCCTCTTACAGTGCCCCCCACTCCCCCAACACACACACACACACACACCCCGCTCGCCCCGGCTCTGCTGCCTTTTGCCAGTGCTCTCTTTCTTATTTCCCCCATTTCCCTTCTCTGTCGCTCATTTTCATTCATTCATTTATTCTGTCTTTCTCGCTCGCTCACTCTCTTTCTCTCTCTCTCTCTCTTTCATTGATTTTTGGACCATTCTCCATTTCTTTTTCACCCCTCACCACTCTCCTCATTTCTCCCCTAACTGCCTGCCTGCCTGTGCACTGCCTCTGTCGCCATCATAACTGCAGCGTTATAGCTCTCACACTCACACTCTTGCTTTCTTTCTCTCTCCCTCACTCACTCTCTCTCTCTCTCTCTCTCCCGCTCACTCACTCCATCTCTCTTTCTCTCTCTCTCACTCCCTCTCTCTCTCTCTCTCGCTTCTCACCCCCATCTCATTCTCATTCCACCCAAGTCTGTGTTTGCCTTTCTTCATGCATAGCCCGTTTGCCACCTTCCTATCAGCGTCCTCTCATGGCTCCCTCTGTCCTGCTCACCATCCCTCCTTCTTTCTTTCTTTCTTTCTCTTTCTTTCTTGTCTCCTTTTCTTTTCCTCTGTCTGATAGTTGTTCTCTTTCCCTCTTTCTCTCAATTTCCCACTTTTTCCATCTTCACACCATCTCTTATCACTCTATTCATAGTACTTTCTCCATCCATTCTTTCTCTCTCTACTTCTTTCTTTCTCCCTCCCTCTGTCTTTCTTTCCTTCTCTCTCTCTCCGCCTTTATCTCTTTCTCTTTCCTTCTCTCTCTCTCCGCCTTTATCTCTTTCTCCTCCATCCTCTCTCTCTCTCTCTCTCTCTCTCTCTGTCTCTCTCTCTGCAAGCGCTCCATTCGTTCCTCTCCTCCCTCCTCATGAGCAGCAGACGTTTCCACACATGCTCTCTGCCCTCGGGCTTCTCTTTGCCACCTGTGCCGCCCCACTCCCCCGCCTCCCCCACCGCTCTCCCCCCATCTCATTGGCCCAGCGCCGCCATCATCAGCCCGCCGGCAGCGTCCCACAGGTCGATCTGCGGGCCCATCCAGGCCCTAGGGCGCATGACCCACCCACCCGCCCCCACCCACCATCTCCTCTCTCCCATCACTCCTTTGAACGTTGAATTTAAATGATAAGAAGGGGAAAGGAGGAGAAGAAGATGGTGATGAAGAAGAAGAAGAAGAAAAAGAAGGAGGAGAAGAAGGGGAAAAAAACCTGCAGCTGAAATGAAGTCACATCGCAGATTTAATCTCTTGAAAAGAAGCGCAGTGGGGATTTGGAGAGCGAGTGCCTCCTCAAAAGCGCGCTATAGATAGTGACTGCAGATTAGAACACCCCCACCCTCACCCACGCTGGGTGCTCTACCTCTCTCTCTCTCTTTCTCTCCCTCCCTCCTTATTTCCCTCTCCTTCCCTTTCTCTTAGTTGCTTTCTCCTTTTCTCCCAGAATCTCTTTCCTGTCTTTCTCTCCCTCTCTCTGTCTCCCTCTCTCTCCCTCTCTCTCTCCCTCTCTCTCTCTTTCCTGTCTCTCTCTTCATTTTTCATTTTTCTCCATCACTCTCTCTCTCCATCTCTGCCTCCCTCTCCCTCTCTCTCCCCCCCGCTCCCTCTCTGCTGGGTGATAGCATCAGATTTTAATTAGATTCTTTGGTAATCAGTGCACGGATCTGGACTTTGAAGGAGGCCGATAAGACAGGCAGTCTAATCAGACTGAAGGGCACTCTATTCCAGTCGGAGGGAGTCGGATGCCCTCGCCAAAACGTGACGGGTGCAGATGGAAACGTATACACACACACACACACACACACACACACACACACACACACACACACACACACACACACACACACACCACACAAACATACAGTACAAGTTACTCATGTGTCTCCCTGTGTCCTTCTCTCACTCTGTCTTCATTTCATCTCTCTCTCTCTCTCTCTCTCTCTCTCTCTCTCTCTCTCTCTCTCTCTCTCTCTCTCTCTCTCTCTCTGTGTCTCTCTCTCTCTTTGTGTCTCTCTGTCTGACTGACTGTTGTTTTCTTTGCTGTCTATCTGTTATTCCCTTGTGCAGACAAAATGGTGGACAAGACCAAAGTGGAAATCAGTGAGGCCAAGGCTGTGGAGTTGGAGAAAAAGGTATGGGGAATTCACACACACACACACACACACACACACACACACACACACACACACACACACACACACACACACACACACACACACACACACACACACACACACACACACACACTCACACACTCAAAAACACACACACACACTCTTCACACACAAAAAAATACTAAGGCGCATGCACAAATAACACCAACCAACTACCATGCACTCATGATCTCTTCCTCTCTCTCACACACACACACAAACACACACGCGCGCTCACTCAAGAATAAACATATGCTGTGTACACAAGGTGTGAACGATTCACCCACGCTGCGGCGCAAAGGTTCAAGCTCTGGCCTGCACTTCCTCTCCAAACAACCCAAATAAACAAATACACTCTCAGGCCCTCTGTCTCTGTAGGTCTCATTACAGGACAAGAGG
Source organism: Sardinella longiceps (assembly GCA_027497455.2). Taxonomy (NCBI): domain Eukaryota; kingdom Metazoa; phylum Chordata; class Actinopteri; order Clupeiformes; family Clupeidae; genus Sardinella; species Sardinella longiceps. The sequence goes on from JAODXP020000030.1 coordinate 13,360,809, forward strand.
AGGTTATTGATCACCGATCGCCAATAGATCATGCTCTTGGTATCTGATTACTATTGCAGTAATTCTGTATAATAAAATAGTTAGTTTTAATTAAAGATGTTGTGACATTATAGAAACTCCTGCCCGTTACGGCGTGAAATATTGAAGTGCATATAATAAGTTGTTGTTGTAAAATTATGAGCAGCCTGCTAGCTGCCAATCATAATTTATTGATAGTGTTCTAGATAGTGTTGAAGCGCCAAGAGGCGAGCAAACAGGGATATTAATAACCTGATTTTTTTTTCTGCATTTATATAAACACTTCATCCTGAATATGATCAAAACCAGGAGAAGCCTTATATTCGGGACACCTGAAGTGCGTGGAAACGTAGTTAGTGTGTGCCCACTCAAACACACACACACACACACACACTAGAATATACTTGATCGTCCTAGTAATCACTTCTTGCTCATGGGTACTATACTCTTGACACATGAGGCTGGTCCGTGTACTGTAGCGCAGGTAATGGGACACACTAAACCAGGGGTCTCCCACAGGTAGCTCAGGAACTACCAATAGCTCGCCACCTGCTTCTCAGTAGCTCTCCAAAGGCTCCCAGGAAATTTAAATGAAGTTCATAGCATATGTTGTTAAATGTAAAAATGTATATAAAAGCACATTCAGACACACTGCCCAGCTTAACTGCTCTCTGATGAGAATTTATTTTGGTAGAGTGCACCAGATTTAGCTCTAACCACACAACCGTACCATACCAAGGTCAAATGGTACAGTAGCTCTCGGTCAAAGTAGGAGGACCCCTGCACTAAACAAACACCTGACTAGACTGAACTGCACCAACCAACTCAGCAGAACCCCCCACATCTGCAACATTGATGGCAGTGTCCAAACGCTAAGCCTAGTAAACCTCATCATGGCCGCCGTCCCCAGTCCCCTTCCTGCCCCTTCCAGGCCTTTGAAATCCGTGAGATGGGCTTTTTTACAGAGGGGTCTCCTATCTGGATGCAAAGCCTGGAACCTCTTTGCCATGCTCCACCGTGGAAGTGCATGAAAAGAAATTTGATGTGATTTGGCTGCGGACATACGCCGTTTGTGTGTGTGTGTGTCTGTGTGTGTCTGTCTGTGTCTGTGTGTTCACATGCGTGATGTGTATTTCTGCACACACAGATTTGTGTGTGTGTGTGTGTTGTAGATGTCCCTGTGTGCGTGTATACGTGCAAGCTTGTCACAGTGTGTGTATGTGCGTCCGTGCGTGTGTGTGTGTGTGCCCAGTAGTTGGATGCGGATATATGTTTGGCATGAGTCTAAACGAGCAGAGCCTGGGCTCTGGCTGGCGCCGCAGGCGTGATCCATTTGCAGCTGTATTACAGGTCCCCGCGGAAAAGCCAAGCGTGAAAAATGACAAGGTGCTCTGCAAAGGCTGTTCTTACTGCTCCTCTTACATATCATTTCAAACATGCGCGCGCACACACACACACACACACACACACACACACACACACACACACACACACACACACACACACACACACACACACACTGGCTGCAAATTACAGCTTGGTTTCATACCAGCTAAATATAGATGCATAAATACTTGAAGGGTTTTCTGTGCAGTACTGTATGTGTTAAATTTGAAAGTAAAGAGCATTTCTGTTTAAAATGTTGAAATGCGTGTATATATACACACACGATCACTTATACAGGCATACTCACATACTTGCACATAGTTTTTACTCCTAAAAACACATCATTTATTGTCTTACACCCACATGAGTGCACACTGTGCCCCTCTGTCATTTACCCTCACATTCTGACAAGCTCTGTCCTTCATTACTCTCTCTCTCTCTCTCTCTCTCTCTCTCTCTCTCTCTCTCTCTCTCTCTCTCTCTCTCTCTCCCTCCCACTCTCTTCCTCCGTTTTCAGTTTTTCTTTCTCCTTCTCACCATCTCTTTCTCTCTGGCTCTGTCTCATTCTCCCTCTCTCTTTGGGGGAGCTGAACTCTCCATCAGTGGTGGTGCACATCATCTGTCTGTCTGCCTCTCTCTTTCGTTCTCTGTCTGCCTCTCTCTGGCTCTCTCTCTCTTTCTCTCTCTGTCTTCTAGGTCTCTCTTTCCACCTCTCCTCGCTCTCTCTCTCTCTCTCTCTGGATCGCTCTCTCTTGTCACACACGCTCTTTCTCCCCCTCTGTCCATCTCTCTCTCTCTCTCTCTCTCTCTCTCTCTCTCTCTCTCTCTCTCTCTCTCTGTGTCTCTGTCCCTCTCTCTCTCTCTCTCTCTCTCTCTCTCTCTCTCTCTCTCTCTCTCTCTCTCTCTCTCTCTCTCTCTCTCTCTCTGTGTGTCTGTCTCTTCCCCCTGTGCCAGCTGGCTGATGTTTAATTTGTAAGGGGGGGTTGGGGAGTGGGGGGGTGCGACAGCAGCAGACTGAAGATTTCCTCTGCCTCTTCCTGACGCTTCCCTGACAGGCTCATCCCTAATCCTCACCACCACCAGTCTCCGCTCACACACTCTGCAATTACCGTGTGTGTGTGTGTGTGTGTGTGTGTGTGTGTGTGCGTGTTAGTGTGTGTAAGTGTGCGTGTTAGTGTGTGTAAGCGTGCGTGTTAGTGTGTGTGAACTTCCACCCTACAATTTCCTTGTCACAGACTCATAATGGAGAACACGGAGTTGTCCCTCAAGTATGTCGGGGCGTGGGTGTGTTGTGCTTGCTTCGTGTGTGTTGTGCTTGGGGAGTGTGTGTGTGTGTGTGTGTGTGTTTGTGTGTCTGTATGTGTGTGTCTGTCTGTCTGTCTGTCTGTGCTTGTGTGGAGGTTGACCCCTATCAGGAAGCTGTCAGACTATGTGTTTATGTGTTCTCTCTGTCCATCTGTCTGTGGCCTCCCTATTCTCACTCATTCTCTCTCTTTCTTTCTTTCTCTCTCTCTCTCTCTCTCTCTCTCTCTCTCTCTCTCTCTCTCTCTCTCTGCCACTCTCCCCCACCTCCTTCTTCCTCCCCATCTTTCTCCCTCACTCACTCTCTCTCTCCTTTATTCTCTCTCTCTCTCTCTCTCTCTCTCTCTCTCTCTCTCTCTCTCTCTCTGTCACATCCATTCTCTCCCTCTGTCTCTCATTTTTCTAGTCTCTCGCTCTCTAATTTGGAGTAATAGCCAGATGTCAGTGGATGAGGGGAGTGTCTTGGTAACAATCACACACGCTAACCGTGTCCATATGCAAGCGAGCGAGCGAGTGAGAGAGCGGGAAAAGAGAGAGAGTGACTGGGCCAGTGTGTATTTGTCCATCCATTCCTCCCTTCCTCCCTCTTTTCCTCCCGCTTCCCCTGATGCGCACACGTAATTAAGAGCCCAACACAGCATGTCAGTATCGGCGGCGCGGCGCGCTGGCTGTCTGTCTGCACACAGGCGCGGAAAAAACGACGGGAGCAAACGAAACGTGAGCAGATTAGCCAAATGGAGGAGTTGATGGAGGTGGCTACAAGTAGCACCAGACTAGGGTTTTTTCCATTCATTTTGGCCCCCTCCACACGCCTACACACAGACACACAGACACACAGACACACACATAAACATACACACACACACACACACACACATACAGACATGCACACACACACACACACTAGGGTTGTGCGATATGTTATCGTCTGCGGTATATCGGGAAAAAGAATTTCCACGATGGGAATTTTGTCATATCGGCAAAAACGATAGACTAAGTCAGAAAATGTTTTGTTAGTGTCTAATGAAGCTTAGGAGAAACGGCCTATGCATATGCAACGCGCTCACTCGCAGCCTCACCAAGCTCCGCCCATGCCTTCAGCACAAGCTGTTTGAGTGCAGCTATGGAAGTAGCTGGCGTAGCCTAACCTAAAGCCTATTCCAATTCAGAGTGAAGATTTAAGACAACATGAGACAACCGCAGCGGTGTGAATCAAAGTTTTCATGTAGTTGCAAGAAGTTTCAAGCCGCTAAACATTTAACATGTCAAATCACAGTTTCAAGGTTTCCTGCCGCGATGTCAGGGCAGCATCAACAAGGGCAGGCAAACTTTGGTCAGTGGAGAGATGGAGCGAAGTAGAGTCGTTGCATAGACTGGTGTATGCGCACATATGTTGAACACGTTTTCTTTCTCTTCACAAATAGCCTACGTTACTGTTTGAGTGCAGCTATGGAAGTAGCTGACGTAGCTTAACCTAAAGCCTATTCAAATTCAGACCGAAGATTTAAGACAACATGAGATAACCGCAGCGGTGTGAATCAAAGTTTTCATGTAGTTGCAAGTAGTTTCAAACATTCAACATGTCAAATCACAGTTTCAAGGTTTCTTGCCGCGATGTCAGGGCAGCATCAACAAGGGCAGGCAAACTTTGATCAGTGGAGAGATGGAGCGAACTGAAGTTGCATAGACTGGTGTATGCGCACTGTCATGCATAGTCTATTGAACACGTTTTTTTTTCTCTTCACAAATACGTTACTCACAGAAGGTCTACAGTCTATGATACGCGGGAAGAATTGCTTATTCTTTCTCCGTTGCTGTTACGGACATGTTGATTATCTGAGCGCAAATGGAAGCACAAATAAACTAGACGCAATCTGACTCAATGCTGACCTAGCGATCTAAAAGGGGTGGTTGGTTCTGGCACTTTGGAAATTATTTTCTATGTCAACTGTAGGCTCTCGTCTGTGACAACATTGCTGCTAATATTCTATTATGTTGAAAACCGCCCTGTACAAAAAAATCACATCGGTCTATCTGCTGCTTGCGTTGTAAACGCGTCTTACATGCATTGCCATGGACAATTTATGAAGTGAGTTTGGGAGAGGCGTGGTCACTCACTCACGCAGTGGCACAATTGTCAGGTTTAGGATCATAATTTTATATTTCCTTCACAAACAACTCTGTCAGGTGAATATTTATAGGCAGCAATTACTTTACAATTGATTAGGCTACCTGTACAACATTTTCAAGAAGTGTCTTTCTAAACCTTGAAAACGCAACATTTAAAACCCAAGCATTTTCAAGGGTTTCAGGCACCTGTATGAACCCTGTGTTAAATTGTAGGCCTAATATACTTTTTATCGTCAGTTATCGTTATCGTGATAAAAAACAGAAAATATCGTGATATACTTTTAAGGCCATATCGCCCAACCCTAACACACACACACACACACACACACACACACACATACAGACATGCACACACACACACACACACACACACACACACACAGACATGCACACACACACTCACACACAGACACCCTAAACAGTGTCCCCAGCTGTCGTCTCTCTCCTCCCTCTGGAGAGCCAGCGCTTCCTGACACACATGCAAGTTTTAATGAGCTTAGTGGAGACCAAGAGGGGTTTTAATCAAATACCTCTGATGGCCTTGGCCACAGGGCTGGCACAGCCGGCAGCTGGAGTCTTCGCTGGGGAAGAGGGGGGTGCTGGGGGTGGCGGGGTGGTGGGTGGTACGATGGAAGTTGGGCACATTGGGGGACGTCGGTGTGGATTTTAAAGAATTAATCTGAACACACACCAACACACACACCAGGCATCCTCCCGCATGTTTGCATGTTTTCCTTCTAATTGGTCAGATGAAAGAGCTGCCGGAACACAGGAATGCCCGCACGCACACATACACACACACACGCACACACAGAGATACACACATGTATGCTTGTTCACTCTACAAGCACACACAAGCCCTCCAGGTATGCAACAGCCTTTGCAAGTCAACACTTCAAACACACGTTTCAATTTTATGTATGCAAACCAAGTTTTATTCGCTGTAATTGAAGTGAGGTTGCTCTTGATTTCACTCACTCACTCTCACACACACACACACACACACACACACACACACACACACACACACACACACACACACACACACACTCAGTCTTTGACTGATTGCTTTGGAAGCTAGCGCAACGCATTGATATGTGAGTGCTGCTGCGCCACTACACAAACACACACACACACACATATACACTTGGTGAGGTGTGTGTGTGTGTGGGATGGCGTGATGTTGATTGACAGCTGACGTGTGTGCTTGTGGTTGCCGTGGCAGCTGGATGCGGAGCTGACGGCGCGGCACGAGCTGCAGGCGGAGCTGAACAAGATGGAGGGCGACTACAAGCAGCAGGTGCAGGACCTCAGCACTGAGAAGGAGCGGCTGGGCTCCGAGAAGAGCCAACGCGAGAAGGAGAACCAGGGCCTGCAGGGCCGCATCGGCGAGCTTAATGAGCAGGTGAGAAACACACACACACACACACACACACACACACAGACATACAATAGGCATGTTCCAACACCCACTCACTTTAACTTGTATATGTACAAAGATGTATTGTCGCCACTCATACAATCACACACACAGACACTCAGACACACACTTCATTAAACAAATCATGTGCCAACAGCACTGTACGCCTTAAAATCACCTGATAAACTCACATAAAGTCACTCTCTTCCTACATTCTTGCATACAGACTCTAAACACCTACACAACCCCCCCCCCCCCAACAAAAAAATAAAAAATAAAAAATAAAAATATATATATATTTTTTTTTTCTAAAATAAAATCAACCACACAGACTACAGCCTACACAGACAGTCCTTGGTAATGTTTGACACACACACACACACACACACACACACACACACACACACACACACACACACACACACACACACACACACACCGGCCTTCAACTTGCTCAACTCTTCGAGTTGATCATCCTCAGTGCCCATAGCAAAGGCCAAGGCTGTTTCTGAACAGTCCCTCTCAGCCGGTTTTGCTCTGCAGATCTCTGAGAAGTGTTGGCCTCAGGAAGCACACTCATTATCCCATTCAGACGCCCTTGTCCATTCATGAACACACAGACACACACACACACAGACACACACACACACAGACACACACACACACACACAGACACATAGAGGTACACAAGCAAACAGACAAACACATAGAGAAACACAAGCAAACAGACAAACACAAACAGACTCTAACATCACCTCATCCTCGTGTCTCAAGGCGAATGGCTTCAAAGCTGAGGCTACACTGCTGCCTGCAATCGAACGCCTCTGAAAACACACCTTTGTCCTTCCCTCACGAAGAAAACTATAAGTACACACGGACACACACACACAGACACACACACACACACACACACACTCACTCAGGCTTTTTAGAGTCTGCAAGACCCAGGTGCCCCAACAATAAACACCATCAGTGATGACACACACACATACACACATACACACACACAAACACACTCAGGAGAAATATTGGCAGGACACCACACAAAAGCAGCCGCCAGGGCCCATTCACTACAGAGCATTCAACCGATCTCTTTAGTAGACAACTGTACCCAGACAGACACGCTGTGCGCAGTCAATACCAGCTGTCTTGTCCTGTCCACTGATGGGTGAGAGCTCTGACCTCGCTGTTTTGGAGCCGTGAGAGGACGGCGGAGGACGCCGGGCGGAGGATAGCCACGTCACGGCCGCTGCGTGTTCTGTCTGTGCATCTGTGTGTTTGGAGTCACAGGACCTTGACAGAAGAGCCAACCAGCCAGTGCTGTGCTGTAGTTCTCACCCCTTTCTTGAAGACGTCTCTCCTCTTCATGATGGCCTTCACTGAAAGGCTTGTTGGCTTGTTCACAAGTTTTGTTAAATCATTCAAATCCTGCAGAGTCTTAGGGAGGGGGTGGAGGGGGGGGGGGCACTCGTGAAGCCAGCAGACTTACACCCAGAACTGATGAAAGGGTGTTTCTTTCTCAGACACACACACACAGACACACACACACACACACACACACACACACACACACAGACACCCCCGCAGCACACACATGCACTCACTCACTCACACAGACATCACACACACACACACACACACACACACACACACATCGGCAACCGTCTCTGTTCAGTGTCTCCAAGTCCTCATCAATCCCAGCCACACAAGAGCCATCAAAGCCAGGCTGTGCAACAGAGGCGCCTCGCAGAGGCCCACATGTTGTCTAATTATAAGCAAGAAGGAGGGATGGAGAAGAGAGAAGAAGCAGAAAGAAGAAGAAGAGAGAAAGAGAGCGAAAGAGAGTGTGTGAAAGAGGAGTGATTAGGTTTTTCTTTTGGCAGTGCGGATGGAGAGGAAACTGTCCACTGTTAAGTGGAAGGATAATAATAGATTGTCTTTGATTGGCTGAGTGTGCGTCACACACACGTACATACACGCACACACACACACACACACACACACACACACACACACACACACACACACACACACAGAGAGAGAGAGAGAGAGAGAGAGAGAGAGAGAGAGAGAGAGAGAAGTGCGACAAGAGAAGAAGAATGAAGTTTCAAGAGAAGAGAGAGATGGTGGGAGGAGGCAAGGTGAAGACGCAGAGATGGACAGAATGGGAGCAGATGGATGTGTGAACGAGACGGAGAGAGAGAAAGAGCGAGAAGGAAAGGAGAGAAGCGACGGAGCAGACAGGAGGAGTGTGTCAGGGTCGGTATGTTCATCCAGCTGGACCCTGTCTGGAGGTGATGGAAGGTGGTGTGTGTGTGTGGTGACCGAGAGCTGGCCTCACGGTCATCTGTCACCCCGAAACACACACACACACACACACACACACACACACACACACACACACACACACACGGTTCACTGGCAAACCAGGTCAGTTAAAGGTGCGATGTCCGAGAGGAATGGCTCCAGTGCTCTTCAACGACTGCAGTGCGCGTGCTGAGCCAACACAAGCCCACCTCATCCATCCTGTCAACAAACCAGCCAACCCACAGTCTTATCAACTGACCACACACACTATTACACCAACACACTGACCACACACACTCTTCCGCATTTCACACACACACACACACACACACACACACACACACACACACACACACACACACACACACAAAAGTATTCAAAGCACCACCCAATAGACACCCACTGTACACACCACAAACACATTCAACACATACACGCTCACTTATTCATATCACACACATGTACACACAGATCATAGACAGACACACACACACACAGACACACTCTCTCTAAACACCCACCTCACGCTCACACACTTACACGCACACGCCGACTTTGTCTTTAAGCGGCAGCCCACTGCTTCATCCTCCTCCCTTGGCACGGCGGCAAATCGAATCGGCTTTCGCCGCGGCCGCTGCCCACTCTCGGAGGCTGGCCGGCTGGTTTCGCTGGCAGCAGGCTAAGCGAGGGGCCCCTCCGCCTGACACCGCCGAGCTCTCTCATCCCTTATTAGTAAATTGGTCATTTTTTAATGAGCTGTGTCAAGTCGGAGGATGAAGAAGAGATGGCGCTAATTAGTCATGGGATCTGACAGAGAGAGCGGCGTTTTCTGTCTCTCGTTTTTTTTTTTTTTTTTTCCCTGAGGGGCTAGTCTTAACCTCTTAAAAACTTTTCCCTCGTTTTCATCTCTCTCGTTTGCACTTGCAGTCAGTCTCGCTCTCTGTGTCTCTCTCTCTCTCTCTCTCTCTCTCTCTCTCTCTCTCTCTCTCTCTCTCTATCTCTTCTTTCTGTCTCCATCTTTCTCTTTCATACTCTTACACACTCGTTACTAGCTCGTCAGTATAGCCTCTCTTCTCACACTTCCCATCTCTTAACGCATCTCACTTTCTCTGGCTCAATTTCACATGTGGAGACTCTTTAAAAATCTCTCTCTCTCTCTCTCTCTCACACACACACACACACACACGCACGCACGCACGCACGCACGCACACACGCACGCACACACGCACGCACGCACGCACGCACGCACGCACGCACGCATGCATGCATGCACACATATTTGCTAACTCCCTCCCTCATTCCAGTTTCCCTTTATCCTCATCTAACCCGCTCTCATCCGCTGTTTATTTAGTCCCTGCACTCTCCTCTTTGAACCGCTCGCCTCCTGTCTCAAGCGCATCACTTCCTGTTAGCTCTCCTTGGACACCCCCTAGCTGCCGTGCCCTCTGACCCCCCACTGTGGCTCCTCCGTAGATAGTGGGCCATCAGTGCAAGAACCTACTTCCTTCCTTCCTGACTCCCTTTCACGTTATTTTACTGACTGCTTTGATCTTTAGTGCCTGCTTGGTATTAAATTAAATGTATCTATTTATTTATTTTATTTAGTTGCCTTTTTGCCGGTCAGCATACTGCATGACTTTTCGTCATTAGCCTCGTACACTCTGGTGCCCCCCCACCCCCCACCCTAAATAAGCTCCTTTGAACATGCAGACATGACTTCAAAGATTTCTGTTTGCTTGACCCCTGTAAATTACTACTGTGCAGGGCTGTGTTGGGTCCTTTCATTTGTGAGAATGATGTGGCTCAATATAATTTCTCTCACATTTGCACAAAGCAGTGTCCTCTTCATGGTTCCTGCGGTTGCTAATAATTTAGTGAAATTTAGTTGCCGTCAGCTCCCGCTCTACTGTTTTTGATTCCAAACTCGCAATTTCTTACATGTTGTTCCAAATTCTTTCATTTTCTTTCCTACCAACAGAACTCAGCAAACTCATACAGTGGTGCGATGATTGGAATTCCTCAGTACTATTTTTTAAAGCAAAAATCCAGTCATTCAGTCCATAATCTTGATCTTTAAGGCTACTGAGTGCTATGGGAAGGTATCAGAGCAGCAGCATTTGGTTCAAAGTAGACCCAATGCACACTTGCTGCTAATGCTAACAGATGCTGGCATATGAAAGCAAAATAGTCATCAGGTAGAGTTGGCGGCAGTTTTGCTATTTTGCCTGCGTTGCACAAAATCCGGTCATTCTCATACTTTCGGACAGCACTTAGAAATGTGGAACAGCAGGGCTCATCACTCTGCATAACTCCTTTAAGGCCAGATAGATATGTCAAATGTCAATGTCAAATTTATTTATAAAGCACTTTATATTCAACAGCAGTCAACCAAAGTGCTATAAAATACAAACGAACAAAATACAATAAGAAGGCATGAAAACAAAATAGACAGAAGCTATGTAGTTTGTGTCTGACTCTTTGTGTTCCTCCTGCACACAGATTGAGAAGCTGGCTAAAGACCTGGAGGAGGCCAAGACCAAGGTCATCACAGTGACCGTCCCCGTGCCCGTGCCTTCCACTGACCCTTCGGCTGCTGGCCAGACCGGCCCTCCACCCCCACCTCCCCCTCCACCTCCACCGCCACCTCTCCCCGGTCAGACTGGCCCCCCACCCCCAGTACCATGCCCCGCTGGCCTGCCCGCTCCCCCGCCACCTCCACCTCTACCAGGCATGCCAGGTCCTCCACCACCACCTCCACTACCAGGCATGCCCGGACCCCCTCCACCCCCACCCTTGCCAGGCATGCCCGGACCCCCACCCCCTCCACCGCTGCCAGGCATGGGGGGTCCTCCACCTCCACCGCCTCTACCAGGCATGGGTGGACCACCACCCCCTCCGCCCCTCCCCGGGATGCCAGGGATGCCGCCTCCACCTCCTCCTCCACCTGGAGGCCCCGGCATGCCTCCTCCGCCCCCCATGGCTGGCATGCCTCCCCCTCCACCGGGTGGCTTCGGAGGCTGGGCAGTCCAAGCGCTGCCCTTCGGCATGGAGCCTAAGAAAGAGTACAAGCCAGAGGTCCAGCTGAGGAGAGCCAACTGGTCCAAGGTATGTGTGTGTGTGTGTGTGTGTGTGGTGGTGGTGGTGGTGTTGTTGTTGTTGTTGTGCAAAAACCTGTGCTTGTTAGTGGTCTTGTCCATGTCTTCTCCTATGGAGTGTCGTTGTTTTTAACTGTGTGTGTGTGTGTGTGTGTGTGTGTGTGTGAGGGAGAAGAAGAGCAGGTGATGTGAGGAGCGCATCACCATGCATGTATGTCATTAATGGGCGCATGCCTGTGAAACATGATCGCCGATCATCAGCACTGCTGTGTGTACAAGAATACCGTCCTCTCTCTCCCTCTGTCCCTTTGTTGCTCTCTTTCTTTCCTTATTTCTGTCCTCTGTTCTTCTCTCTCCTCCCTCCCTCCCCCTCTCTCTTTCTCCGTCTTCCGCACTCATTGTTTCACGCTCTCGCTCATCTGCAAGAGTTAAAAACTTCAGAACAGAATTGTCTTTCCCCCGTTGCCTAAAGCTACTGTTTAATGGCTTCAGTTCAGTTCATGAGCACTTAGTTCCTCCCTCCCTCCCTCCCTCGCTTTTTTCCCTCTCGCTCTCTCTCTCTCTTTTTCTTCTTCTCACAGCGGTGAGAGCCCTTTGACGAGGATGTCACAGAAATTGCTTTTTAATAAGCTTGCTTCTTTTTAACCGGGCCTGTGAAAGATAATTAAATAGCTGCTAGAAAGGACAGCATTCTTTTGTAATTTAAATTAACATTTTTTTTCCCCCCTCCTCTCATCCTCTCTCACTAGTCTCACTATCACAAGCAGCCCCCCACCCCCCATCCCTACCCAACCTCTCCCCACGAACGTGAGCAGACACACACACACACACATACACACACACACACACACACGCACATGCACACACACATTCACACTCCCAGTGGCGTCAGGGTAATGAAAGGCTGGTATCTGAGAAGTCACCACCTCTCTCTCTCTCTCTCTCTCTCTCTCTCTCTCTCTCTCTCTCTCTCTCTCTCTCTCTCGCTCTCTCTCGCTCTCGCTCTCCCCTTTTCTCTCTTCCTCTGTTTGCCTCCTGCCCCTCCTCTCATCCTCCCTGTCTCCTCTCTTTTGTCCCCTCGCTTCCCTCAATCCCTTTCTACCACTTATATTGCTTTCACTTCCTCCTTTTCTCTCTCTCTCTCTCCCTTGCTTTCCCTAGCACTCTTTTCTCTCCCTTTTTCATATTTCTCTCTCTCTCTCTCTCTCTCTCTCTCTCTCTCTCTCTCTCTCTCTCTCTCTCTCTCTCTCTCTCTCTGTGTCTCTCCCCTACTCTCTGGTCTGTAATGTGGGGGAGGAGGGAGGTGAAAGCGTAGGTAGAGAAGTTAATTTCAAGGCAGTTCAGAGCTTTATTAGGCTAGTGAGAATGAGAAAGAGAGCGAGAGCTGGAAGAGAGAATGAGCGAGAGAGGGAGAGTGAGTGAGCAAGGGAGGGAGAGCGAGAGAGAGAGAGCACTGCGCAGGAAGTGTGATGAGCGAGTGTGTCTTTTTACCGCCTCCCTCGGCCCTCCCGTCTCCGTGACTGCGGGCCTTTGTCGCCCTCCTGCTCGCTCGCACCGCGCCCCGCTCCCTTTTGTGCTCAAAAATCAGGATCGCTTTTAATGAGTTTCGCCTCGCCGTCACCCTTCCTTTCTCTCCCGCCGTCTATCGCTCGCCATCCTCCCTCATCTTCGGCTTATCCCCCCTTCCCTCCCTCCCCTCCTCTTTCTCTCTTTCTCCCTCTCCTCCCTCTCTTATCGGCCCTCTCATTCTCCCTCCTCTCATTCTCCAGGCCTTGTTTTACACACGCTCAGTCTCTCGCTCCTCTCCTCTTGTGTCCCTGATAAAAAAGGAAGCTGGCGGGGTCCATTAAAGGCCTTTATCGCCACGGCAACCTATACAACGACTCATAGTTTGGGGCTTTTGCCGGGCCTTTGGGTGTTTGGGCGTGCGAGATTGAGGGATGGACCAATGAACGAGAGGGAGAGAGAATAGCCAAAGAAAAGAGAGAAGTGAAAAAAGGAAGAGCGGAAAGGAAATACAAGGAGGGGAAATAACCTCATCTGCCGTGAATTGCCTATTCTGGAGTGAGAATTATCATAATGCAATTATCGCACTACATTAACAAGCCTCAATGGCTCAACGAGAGGAGAATTGATAGCCTGATTTTCCCCCCCTCTCTCTCCGCCCCGGAGCCCTCCCTCTTCTTTACCCTCTCTCTCTCTCTCCCTCTCCCTCCCTCCCTCCATCCCTTGTCCTCCTTTGCTATGGCCCTGATCACTCGTTCCCAGCCGCCTGCCTTTGGGCTCCATTGGAATGAGCTGCTGCTACTGTGTAGACTGCAGGCCTGTTGCGGCGGCACGAACGCTATACCCCCCACCCCACACCCCCATCCGCTTCAAATGGCGGGCCAGCACAGCACCTGATTGGCCGCTGCCAAAACCCACAGCCCCAGTGCTACACTGGGAGTGTGGAGCTCATAGCAGGTCTGGCCCGAGGCGGGAAGAGAACTGAGCCTAATCCCACAGCGAGAGGGATGGAGAGGATGATGTGTGTGTGTGTGTGTGTGTGTGTGTGTGTAGGTGTGTGTGTAGGTTTATGTGTGTGTGCGCGTGCATTCCTGTCCATGTCCATGTGCTTCTTTACATGTTTGATGATGCCTTTGAGTGTGTGTGAGTGTGTGTGTGTGTACCTGTTTGATGTGTGTCGGTTGTGTCTTTGGGGATTTGCCTATGTTTCCCATGTTAAAGGCAGAGCTTTACATGCTGAATGACATGCCTTTGTTGGTCTGATCCATCTTGTCTTTGACATTTTTTGTTAAACATTGGCAATGAAATGATAATAATAAAAAAAATGTCTGTCTCTGTTTGTCTCTCTGTCTCTGTGGAGCAGATTGGGCCAGAGGATCTGTCTGAGAACAGCTTCTGGACCAAGGTGAAGGAGGATCGCTATGAGTCCAACGAGCTCTTCGCCAAGCTCACCCTCACCTTCTCCTCACAGACAAAGAGTGAGTGTCTGTTTACACTTATTCACTCACTCACTCACTCACTTATTCACTCACTCACTCACTCACTCACTCACTCACTCGCTGGTACATGATCTTTAAAGTGTATAGCTGCTAATTACTCTACTTTTTATCTCTCCATGTTCTACCCCTGCCTGCAACTCCCCCACAGCTTCTAAAGGTAAGCAGTGTCCCTTTGTGTTTGTGTGTGTGTGTGTGTGTGTGTGTGTCTGTCAGTGTGTATGTGTCAGTCAGTGTGTTCCTATGTATGTAATCATCTCTGAGATGATGGTGTGTGTGTGTGTGTGCGAGCCTGCGCGTGTGTGTGTGCCTGTGCTCTGTGCCTTCGGAGTGTATTCCTCCCTGTGTGCGTGGGTGTTGTGATATCTGTCAGCTAGCATTTTGCAACTCGTTGGCCACCCACCAGCGATTGCAGGTGGCAGGAGGGAAGGCTTGATGGACGGGTGACCGTGGAGAGAGAGGGAGAGAGAGAGAGAGGGGAGAGAGGAGGAGGGAGAGAGAGAGAGAGAGAGAGAGAGAGAGAGAGAGAGAGAGAGAGACCGAGAGAAAGAGAGAGAGCGAGACAGAGAGAGAGAGTGTGAGTGATGTAGGGAGAGGAGGATAGAGAATAAGAAGCGGAGAGAGAGAGAGAGGGATGGAGGGAGGGAGGGAGGGAGGGAGGGAGGGAGTGGAAGATAGAGAATGAGAAATGGAGGGAGTGAGAGAGTGACTGAGGGGGTGCTGAGGGAAAGTGAGGGGT
>JAODXP020000030.1:13386208-13393708 GCA_027497455.2 Sardinella longiceps
TCTCTCTCTCTCTCTCTCTCTCTCTCTCTCTCTCTCTCTCTCTCTCTCTCTCTCTCTCTCTCTCTCTCTCTCTCTCTCTCTGCTCACCACGCTTCGTCTTATCGCTGGGTGGAAAGAGATGGATTCGGGGCTTTACTTGAACACCATCGCTCGTGCAATTAAATTTAAGCAGAGCGAGAGAACGACAGAGAGAGGGGGGGAGAGAGAGGAAAACGCGATTAGAGAGTTGATGGCATGCCACAGAGTGGAATCTATCTGGGCTTTATTACTGAACACAGTGTGTGTGTGTGTGTGTGTGTGTGTGTGTGTGGGACAAACAGGGGAAAAGCTTATTTCATTATTTTCAGCATCCTGTGTGATGGCAGAACATCAGGACAGTGGTTGTATCACAAGTGCTTGAGCAGACACGTACTTCCTCCACATCCCAACATACACACACACACACACACTCACACACAGACATGCAGTAGACACATGTTGAGACATGTGTGTGTTTGGGGTGGGGTGCGGTGGGGGGTTATTTATCTGTGAGCCTGGAGCAGTCTGTGCAGAAACCTGGAGCCTGGTTGGCAGTGTGGCTGCATGTGTTACTTTTATTTGTGGTTATTAAGGCAGATGAAAAAGTGGAGCGCAGTCACGGGCTAATGTTGTCTTAAGGGCACAGCAGCAGCAGCAGCAGAAAAACAATTACTGCACACTCACTCACTACCACCTCCCACCGACGCCGCTCCCGCTCCTGATGACAACACCCACCCCCCCCCCCCACACACACACACACACACACACACACACACACACACACACACACACACCCTCGCCCTACACCACTCAGGCCCACCGTCAGTTTCCATCCAATAGAGGGAACTAAGTGGACATTTTTGGTTCCTTGTTGTTTTTGACTAGAGTGTGTGTGTGTGTGTGTGTGGTTGGGTAGTCATAAACAAGGTGCACCTGTTCACTAAAGTGACCAGTGA
The DNA here is from genome assembly GCA_027497455.2 of Sardinella longiceps. Taxonomy (NCBI): domain Eukaryota; kingdom Metazoa; phylum Chordata; class Actinopteri; order Clupeiformes; family Clupeidae; genus Sardinella; species Sardinella longiceps. The sequence continues at coordinate 13,387,183 of JAODXP020000030.1, forward strand.
GTGTGTGTGTGTCTGACTGGCATTTGCTGTATGACTGCTAGACGCTGGCTTGGTATTTCCTCTGGCCTGCTCTTGGGGTTTGACCTTAATTTGTGACCTTTAAAGAATTTATGGCTGTATTCCTATGTTCGTGTGCGTGTGCGTGTGCATGTGTGTGTGTGTGTGTGTGTGTGTCTGTTTTAGACAGTGTTTTTGTTTGAGTGGTGCCATGTCTGACCATAGCTGAAGAACCTCTCAATCTCACTTGTGTGTGGGTGTATGTTTGGGAGTGTGTGAGCATGTCTGAGTGGCAAGTCAAGTATCTTTGTACTCTTTCCTCTCTGAGTGCTGTGTGTGTGTGTGTGTGTGTGTGTGTGTGTGTGTGTGTGTGTGTGTGTGTGTGTGTGTTTGTGTATCATTCTAGTTTTCTGTGTGTTGCTGAGACCGAGTCCTGGTTTCCCTGCAGGCACGTTTAATTTTTCACCATGCCACTGCTGCAGCATAGAAATGGATTCTCCTCCTCCTCCTCCTCTCTTCTTCTCTCTCTCTCTCTCTCTCTCTCTCTCTCTCTCTCTCTCTCTCTCTCTCTCTCTCTCTCTCTCTCTCTCCATCTCTTCTCCCTCGCATCTCTAGATCTTTCACTCCACCTTTCTCTTTTTTTACCCCCTTTCTCCCTGTTTTCTCACCTGTGCCCATTTCTTTCTCTCTCTTCATTCTACTACTCCTCTTCTTTCTCTCTTTTTTTCCCTACTCCTTTGCTTTCACTAGTTTGCCTTATGCAGTTCTTTATTCAAATTCTCCTTTCACTTCACTTTCCTCCTTGGCTGCCATGTCTCCTTTTCAAGTTTCTTTCTCCACTCTCTCTACTTCTATTCACCCTCTCCTCTCCTCTCCTCTCCTCCTCTCCCCAGCCCTCTGTGCTTTCTAATCAAAGATGAGGCCCATCCTTCTTTCCCTCCCTCCATTTCTCTCTCCCTCTCTCCCCCGGCTTGTAGATTAGCACTTGAAGAGAGGGGGATGAAACTCCCTGAAGACATCCATTCATTTTGTCCATTTTCAGGTACATTGGCAAGGCGCTGCGGCCCGGCTTCCCCCCCGCGAGCGCTGAATTTTTAAAAAGCCTGCGTTCAAATTAAAAATACACGACCAGGCTTCGCCCGGCCACCACGTTCCACCCATGCAGGAGAAGGAAACGAGTAGAGTGGAGTGGAGGAGAGGAGAAGTGCTAGATATCTCTCTCTCTCTCTCTTTTTTTTTTTTGTCTTTCAATTCCTCCCGTTGCTCCCAACTGCACTTTTACATTTCTTTCTAAAAGCCCGGACTGGTCTCTCGTCAATAATGGATACGCTACGACTCCATCTGCTCTCTCCGGTCCCTCAATCTCTCGTCTCTCTTCCTCTTGACATCTCTCTTTCTCGCTCGCTCTCTTTCGCCCGCCCCCGCCGCCGCCGTACACTCATGTCAAGGCTTTGGTGTCGAGCAGCCCACGAATCGGACTGCGTGCCCCGGACGAACGTGTCACGATTAAAAATGCCTGATGGCTTTCAAGCTCTCTGGATTTTGTACTAATACAAGCTTCACAAGCTTGTCCTGACTCATTTCTCTCCTCCTTCAAGTCTAAAGTCAAAAAGAGAAAGAAATTTCCCTTGTCTGTCCACAGCTCCCCCTGAGTCTTGTCTGGTCCAGTCAGTGCTTTCCAGAACAGCAGGCTTCCAGGGGAGGGAGAAGATCGTGAGCTCAGCTCTACCTCTCCACTTCGATACCCCACCCCCACCCCCCCTTCTAGCACCAATCATTTTCACCTCGGATGCCCGCTCACGCTTTCTTTTCAGTAAAAGACTTTCGATCTCGTCCGCCGCCGCCACCGCCTCACATCAGAGACACAGGCCCTGAGACACAGGTTCAGCTGCTCGCCGGGCCGCAGCTGTCTCGCGTCCCTTCGCCATGACAGGTCTCATTTAAATCAACCAATCCCATCCCTCAGAGAGAAAGAGAGAGAGAGAGAGAGATTTAACTACCTTTGCATATGATACCCAGATTCCCCGGCTCAGACAAAAAGCAAAGAGGACTTTGTGAATAAATAGATACTAAATAAATGAAATGTACAAGACTGGATGGGAGACTGTTGGAAGCTTCTAGTCGTGTGGCAGATGGCGGAGAGCTGAGGTTTGAGCGGTCGGTGCTTGCGGTGTTGTGACTGCTGGTCCCCTGGGCCCAGTGTTTGGATATCTAAGACGGGGAAGGGTGTGTGTGTGTGTGTGTGTGTGTGTGTGTGAGTGAGGGGGGAGGGGGGGGGGTGCGGGTGCTTCTGTTGGAGGCCAGAGAGTTGTTTTTGTCACTCCCTCGAGCATGCGTTGTGCATCTTAAGTAACTGGGAAAACTTCAGCTTTTTTCTTTTTTTCTTGTTTTCTCTCTCTCTCTCTCTCTCTCTCTCTCTCTCTCTCTCTCTCTCTCTCTCTCTCTCTCTCTCTCTCTCTCTCTCTCTCTCTCTCTCTCTCTCTTTCGTTTTCTTTTGTTACCCCTACGTCTAAAGTGACTTTCATTGTTTGATGTGTCGAGTGGAGCTCACTGCCTTGAAGAGAGACAGAGAAGGAGAGAGAGAGAGAGAGAGAGAGAGAGAGGGGAGAAAGGGAGAGAGAAGGAGAGAGAGAGAGAAAAACATCAAAGTGACAGGGATGGAGAGTGAAAAAGACAGAGACGGATAGGAATTAGAGGCTAAAGGAAGAGATGGAGACATGAAAGGAGAAGCCTGGCGAGCGAGCGAGTGAGTCGGAGAGACAAAGAGGAAGAGGAGGAGAGGAAGAGGAGGGGTTCAGGCGGCGCGGTGGCCTAAACATCGGAAGGACGCACCGAGATGGAAGACTTCAGAACACCGCACGCGTGATGTACCTTGCCGAGACAGGCAGGCGGCCGCGACTCGCTTGCGACTTTGGATTGGAAGGCGAGCGAACCTGCAGTGCACAAACACAGAGCGACAGAGCGAGGGAAGGGAGAGTGGACAGACGGAGGGAGGGAGAGATGGAGAAAAGGGACGGATCGGTGGGCGGGGTGGGGGTGCAACTCTGTGCTCGTCTGTCAGTCTTCTCGTCTCCCTCGCTCGCTCGTTCCCCGGCCCACGCCATCTCCACAGAGACGGGCACGGAGAGAAAAGAGCCGCAGCATGGGGTGTTTTAGCACCAAATCCCCTTGACACCATTTGGGCCCATTCAGCAGCGTGTGTGAGCAGGAGATGGCAAGAGTCTCGCACACAACCATACACACACACACACACACACACATTTTTTATTCTCGCACACTCGACTTTGGCACACATACATTACCACCATTCTACACGGTGTTCCATACCTTGACATCCTTTCCCTCTCGCACACAAACATACTTACCCAGAATAGAGATGTGTGTGTGTGTGTGTGTGTGTGTGTGTGTGTGTGTGTGTGTGTGTGTGTGTGTGTGTGTGTGTGTGTGTGTGTGGTTTTGGGTGCCTTAGGGAGAGGCCTGGTGCTGAATACTGCATGCCACTTAGAGGCGGGGAAAGCGCAACGGCGCTCACTTAAGACCACTGCCAGCCGCCAAGGGAAAGAAAATGACGGAATAAAGCATGTTTAACGCTCTCCACCTCTCTCTCTCTCTCTCTCTCTCTCTCTCTCTCTCTCTCTCTCTCTCTCTCTCTCTCCCACCTCCACTTCGTTGTCCTCCTCCTCCTCTTTCTTTTCATCTTGTCTTTCTTTTGCCCTCCCCCTCATCCCTACTCCCCCGTTCTTTTCCTTTCATCCGTGTTCATCCTCCCCTGCACATTCCATTTAAAAAAATAAAATAAAAATAAAATTCCCAAATGCAAGCGGAAAAAAGGAGGGTCGGCGATGGGATTTTCGGGATTGAATGCTCATCCCAGATTAAGGGTTCGGGGGGAGTTTTCTTTATGGGCCGTTGCTAAGATTTGCTAGGCCCTGGAGGTAGGCTGATACGATGCTGGTTTTGCTGGTCATTGCAGGTGTGTGTGTGTGTGTGTGTGTGGATTCGATTTCCACGGATTTACCATGGTGCTCGATTTCTAAACATCGTTGCACACACAAACCGCTTTCCTCTGGCCCATAATTCATAAGCGGTGGATATATCTTCTTGGGCCGTGAGAGACTTAGGGAGGATGAGGTGGGTGTGTGTGTGTGTGTGTGTGTGGTTGGGCCTGTGTATCATGCACAGTTTAAACACCCGGGGTCCGTGGGGAGCACCGGTGTCGCCTGGCTTTGCGGTTCTGGGGGTGGTGTGAGATGCTAGACTCCATGGAGATTTAATGTACTGAGCGTGCTGTTCCGTCAGCCTCTTTCCTTCCTCCCTCTGTGTGTGTGTGTGTGTGTGTGTGTGTGTGTGTGTAGGGATATATTTGTGTTTGTGTGTGTCTGTCTATGTAGGGATATATCTGTGTGTGTGTGTGTGTGTGTGTGTGTGTGTGTGTGTGTGTGTGTGTGTGGTTTTGCTTTAACCGAGGGTGGGTTTTCTTGTCATCCGCTCCATGTAGTCCATGTCCCCAAGGCTGTCATCCTGTTGCCCCCTGAGGGCTGAAGACATTTAGACTCTCTCTCTCTTTTTCTTTCTCTCTCTCTCTCTCTCTCTCTCTCTCTCTCTCTCTCTCTCTCTCTCTCTCTCTCTCTCTCTCTCTCTCTCTCTCTCTCTCTCTCACACTCCTTCTCTCTTTCTCTCACTCACACTCCTTCTCTCCCTCTCCCTCTCTCGTTTAAAAAAGTGAGAATGTGCTTCTGTGTATATGCACGCCTGTGTGTGTTTTTGTGTGTGTGTGTGTGTGCCTATGTATGTGTCATGAGGCTCAGTTTTGACGCGGGCCGTCGCCCTTAATCCCTGTAATCTGGATTAATTAGGAATTATAAAGCGTAATCTTATCAGCGGGATCCGCGCGGGCGCGGCACAGACACCTCGCCTCGCCTCGTCTCCCTGGGCCTCGCCACTCACTAAGCACTAATTTAGTATGTGGATTACACTCCGGCAAGAGGGATTTGGCCTTCGCCTCTCACTCCCTCACTGTCACACACACACACACACACACACACACACACACACACACACACACTGGTCTGTTTCACTCTGCCTCTCTTTCTCTGTTTTGCTTTTCTAAGTGCGTTTCTGTCCTTTTCTCTGCCTATTTTTCTTTCTTTATCTGTCTCTTTCTCTCCCGCTACTCCCCCTCACTCTCATTTGCTCTCCTCATTCTTCCATCATCCATCCATCCATCCATCCATCCACTTATCCACCCATCCATCCATCCATCCATCCATCCACTTATCCACCCATCCATCCATCAATCAGTCTATCCATCCAGCCATTCATTCATCTTCTCTGTTTTTTACATATTCTGCTACTTGCATCTATTTTGCTTAACCACCCCCGCACGCACGCACGCACACACATACACACACACACGTACACACACACACACGTACACACACACCTTCATCAGACTGCATAAACTCATTCACTCCTCACTCCTGTCTTCCCTCTCCTCTTGCTCCTCATCCCCCCTTTCTTATCTTTTTATTCAGCTCCCTTCTCCTCTTCTTTCCTTCTTCACCCATCTCTCTCTCTCTCTCTCTCTCTCTCGTTCTCTGTCCACCTGCAGCTGTGAGAGGTCAGCACACACACATGTTCAGTCTCACCCAGAGACCATCCCTACCTGCTCTCCTCATGTTTTGCCGTGCCGCTGTGTGCCGTGGCAGCGAGGCAGCCGCGGGGTTGCCGTGGCGATGCGATGCCAGGCGGCGTGTTGCCGTGGTAGCGATGGCTGGTTAATATTTCAGGAGCCGGGGTGCAGCAGGTTCTGTGAGGAGGTTTTTTAGGTGCGGCGGGGGAGAGAGAGAGAGCCGTCGCGCAGCACGCCGCTCATTATAACCCTGCCTGAGGGGTTATGCACACACACTTTCACACTCACACACGTAAGCACACACACTCTCACACACATGTGTACACACACTCTTTCCACGCACAGAGATACACTCACTCACTCACACACACACACACGCACACACATGTACACACACACTTCCACCCACACACACTGGAATTTCTCATGCCCACGCTGCCTGTCTGTTTGTCTCTGTCTGTCTGTCTGTTTGTCTGACTGACTGACAGAAAGGTTGTCTGTCTGTCTGTCTGTCCATAGCAGCAGTTGTGTCTCTCTCACCTGCCCTACACCCAGTTTCCAAGTCCCTCTCACTCTTGCTTTGTCTGGTCTTTCTGCAGCTTAGGGCCAACCTTCGAGAGATTTGGTATTTCAGCTGCTTCTCCACCTCTGCTTTATTTTCTATTTCTCTGACTTGCATTAATGGTGCTCTTCTGTCTGGCCATCCGCTCTGTCCGTCAGGCTGTGTCAGGTGATTTGCTTTGAGTAGAAATGCTCTAGAGTGGCCATCTCCCCTCTTTGGGAGCCCGGCTTTTAACCGCTCACAGAGATTGATTTGGCTCGCATTGATTTCCCCCCTTTTTAAATAAATGTCTTTTTAAAAGTCAACCTTTCTTTCTCCTTTTCTTTTTTTCCATT
>JAODXP020000030.1:13403708-13411208 GCA_027497455.2 Sardinella longiceps
CGCATGTGTGTTTATTTATTTATTTCCACGTCCGGGCCTGAGCATTTCCCCCCGTCTCCATTTTTCTAGTCAATCATCCGTCTCACACTCTCCTGTCGGAAATGTAATCACGGTCGGGGCGAAGGCAGCCAGCCGAGGGAGGGAGGGAGTGGGAGAGGGAGGGAGAGAGAGAGAGAGTGATGGAGGGAGGGAGGAGGAGAGAGGGAGTCCGAGATGAACGTGTGGAAGAGGGAGAAAAAGGCATTTGTATGTGTACCCAATTACCACTCTGCCTAGGCCCAAAGTCACCTTCAGTTCACCCGCACTCTTTCTCTCTCTTTCTCTCCCTCCCTCCCTCCCTCTTTCTCTCTCCCTCTACACACACACTGAGAGGGGCTGAAAATAGCAACACAATATACTTACGGCCCCCACAGCCCACTTCAGTGCAGTGTGTGTGTGTGTGTGTGTGTGTGTGCGCTTTGAGGGGTGTGTTGTCATTATGGACATATTGTTGTGTGAACACCTTTGAGCTCTGTGTGATTGGATGGGATTGGGTGTGTACAAGTCTGCACACGTCCACTCTGTGTGTGTGTGTGTGTGTGTGTGTGTGTGTGTGTGTGTGTGTGTGTGTGTGTGTGTGTGCGCGCGCATGTGTGTGTGCTCACCTACAAACCATGCTTGCTTTAGAGGTAGTTTGGAGAGCTCTGAAAGTGTTTAAGTGTGCATGGCGCATTCCTGAGTGTCTGCACCCTGCTAACGGGCTGAGTGTACTCAAAACTGAGGAGTGTGTACACTTGTGGCGAGCAGGAGTGTGCACCCACGTGTGTGTGTGTGTGTGAGTGAGAGAGGGTGATGTGTGTTAGAGCTGCCAAAAGTGTGTGAAAATGACTTCTTGTGAATGATAAAAGGATGGAAGAGAGTGTCTGTCTGTCTGTCTGTCTCTCTGTCTGTCTGTGAGGACACAGTTGAGTGCGTAGGGAAGCATTTAAGTGTGTGTGTGTGTGTGTGTGTGTGTGTGTGTGTGTTTCTGTGCCCCTGTGGGCCGGCCCTTCTCCCGCTGCACTGATGAGTGGCTGTGACTCCTCCCCCCGGCCCGTGACCTCATTAGCGGCGACCTCGTTAGAACCTCGTTACGCTCTGCCTCTTAATTAACACACTCCACAGCCAGCCTGCCAGCGCGGCCTGCTTTCACACACACACACACACGCACACACACACAGACACACACTCACACACCCACACTCACCATCTTTAACGCTCTGTGTCGTGACTCGCATATACACTTACCATACACACACACACACAAACACACACACACACACACACAAACTTCCTCTCTATCATACTGTTGCGTCTCACAGATACACCTACCCCTACACACACACACACACACACACACACACACACACACCTCTGCAGAGGTTTGCAGATAAAATTTACTGACTTAATGTAAAATATGAGTGAATCAGGAGAGAGAAACTACACTTCATATGGATAAAGGAAAATGTTACAATTGAGACTAAAAGCATCGGTAAAGAAGCCACATCTTTGCTTTTAACCTTTCCATGTGGATGCGTGTTTGTGTGTGTGTGTGTGTGTGTGTACGTGTGTGTGTGTGTGTGTAATTGCTTGCATCTTATCCTTATCCTCTACATGCACATTTCTGCTCCATCTCCTTCCATCTCCTGCCATCACATTTGTGTGTGTGTGTGTGTGTGTGTGTGTGTGTGTGTGTGTGTGTGTGTGTGTGTGTGTGTGTGTGTGTGTGTGTGTGTGTCGGTGAGTGAGGGGAGCAGTTAGAGGCAGGGTTAAACTTTTATAAAGCTGCCATGTCTAGGCGCCTTCACATGAGGAGTAGAGCGGAGTTGACACGCTCACCCAGGCGTGAACGCCGCCGCCGTCCGCTCTGCTCCCAGGATGCACTGGGCCGTGCGCACGCACGCTCACTCGCACGCCCGCTCGCCACTCGGCTCCACTCCCCCCGCAGCTAGCACTCAGGCTAACACGGCCACACACACAAGTATTAATGACGGGTGTGTGTGTGTGTGTGTGTGTGTGTGTGTGTGTGTGTTCTGTACATATGATGAGAAGATGAAAAATGTGTGTGTGCGTGTGTGTTTTGTGTAATCTATAACTTTGTGTATTTATATGTGTAAATGTATTACTGTTATTTATTTTATTCATCGGACAACATTTTTTCTGTGTGGGTGTGTGTGTGTGTGTGGTCTAGAGTAATATTTAGTGGTTGTACAGACGTATGTGTATCACCAACACATCAGCAGCTGTTGCACGAGTGTGTGTGCGGGTGATGTGTGTGTGATTTCCCTGTGGGCCACTGGCTTTATTAGACAGTAATGTGGCTCGCGTCAGACCCAAGACCTTAGTGGATTAGGAACACCATGTGCTACATGTTTTCTTAAACCAGCTTACACACACACACACACACACACACACACACACACACACACACACACACACACACAAAGACAGTGTCCGTGGACGTGGACCCTAGGGATCCAGATCCTATTCTGATTGAGTTCAGCTGCTTTCATTTAAACCCATTTGACAGACAGATGTTAAGGGTATATTTGTGTGTGTGTGTGTGTGTGTGTGTGTGTGTGTGTGTGTGTGTGTGTGTGTGTGTGTGTGTGTTGGGAATTGTGGCGTGGTGGGGCCTGCTACTGTCACAGATGCTGTGTGTCCATTACTGCTCCATCAGCAGTCACATGCTGGCATGTTTGTGTGTTTTGAGGGTAGTGTGTGTGTGTGTGTGTGTGTGTGTGTGTGTGTGTGTGTGTGTGTGTGTGCACGCATTCATGTGTACTGTAAAACGGAAAGAGTGGGACTACCAGTAGCATCTGTCCAAGTGTGTTTGTTCAGTGTCCCATTAGCATAGATGATTCCTTGTTGGCATGTCTGTGGGGCTTTGAGGACATATCAACCATCTCTGTATGTGTGTGTGTGTGTGTGTGTGTGTGTCTGCACGCTCATGTCTACAGTGTGGATGTGTGTGGAATTTTAGGGCATGGGTGTGTGTTGATGTGTTTTTAGTGTGTATGTTTGCGGGCCATGCGGGGTGTGTGTGTGTGTGTGTGTGTGTGTGTGTGTGTGTGTGTGTGTGTGTGTGTTCCTGCTCGCTGTCATGCACCAATCACCCCAGGGCGTTGCTGGTGGCATGACTCCACCAGGGTGTCGTTAGCCGTGGCAGCAGCAGTAGCGGTGGGCCAGTAGCAGTAGCAGCGGCATCAGCAGCCAGGCGGGCAGATTTCACCCTTGAGTAGGTGGGCAGATGGTGGAGGGGCAGCAGGGCCTCGGCTCCGGGGAAGTCCTCAAGGAGAGCAGCCCTGCAGCCAGCGCCCGCATGCCAGGGAACCAGAGATGGAGGGAGAGAGAGATGGAGAGATGGAGATGGAGAGAGAGAGAGGCAGAGAGTGGGTTGGATGAAAAGGAGGAGAGATGTGTCAGAACCAACAACAACCATTTGACGTAGTGTGTGTTTATTTGTGTGTGTGTGTGTGTGTGTGTGTGTTTGTGTGCTGTATTGTGTGTGTGTGTGTGTGTGTGTGTGTGTGTGTGTGCGTGCACGCTTGTGTGTGTTTTGTGTGTGTGCGCTTGTGTGTTTTGTTTTTCCCTGTGGTGTGTGTGTGTGTGTGTGTGTGTGTAGATGTTACAGCTCCAGCCCGAAAATCCCTGCAGTGGGACTAACTGATAACTGATTGTCCATGCGTTTAAAGACAGTTGGCATGCGCTTTCTTTAGGCTACTGCTGGCCTGCTGAGTGTGTGTGTGTGTGTGTGTGTGTCTCGCTCTCTCTGTCTCTAACTCCCTCCCTGTGTGCCTGTTTGTGTGTGTGTTTGTGTCTTTTGCAGTCTGTCTGCCCCCCCACCCCCCTGTGCGTGTGTGTGTGTGTGTGTGTGTGTGTGTGTGTGTGTCTCACTGTGTGGGTCAGGCCAGGTGTTTGGATTAGGCTTGGGCGGCCAGTCAAAGCCCCTCTTCTGTTCTCCCAGTGATCATCTGGATCCAGCACTCATCGCTCGCCGCTAATCCCCCCGACCGTCTCCACGGGACCGTCCCCTTGCTCGCCCCCAGCCCAGACACACACACACACACACTCTCACACACACACACACACACACACAGAGGGAGAGAGAAACAGGCAGAACAAAGTAGGGATAATACTGCTGTGTAGCAGTAAGCAGGAGTGGAAACCAGAGGGACTGTCTCCAAGCTCGTGTCCTTTTTAATGTCACTTCTGTCACATCTGCCTGCTCGGCATTTCTGTTTGTTCTGTTTGTCTCAAGCCCATCTGACTAAAGCAGCGCCGCTTTTTGATTGGACGCCATCATTCTCTCTGTGTGTCTGCCTTTGTCATCACCAAATAGTCCTCACTACAGCTTTTAGACTCGGACTGTATATATAGTGTGTATATTAGGGCTGGGCGATATGGCTGAAATCTCTATCACGATATAGGCTCAGTATATTGGTCGATATCGATAATTATTGAATTTTTTTAATGACGTATTTAAATGGGCCCAGGTGCGCAAAACACCTTAAATTTTTTTAAGGTTTATATTTTATTTTTAATATAGAGTTATTACATTAAATGGCAGCACTGTCATGTATAAATATATACTAAAAAATAGTGTTTGAGCAGGGTTGAATTCTGCTTTAAAGTGGCCTATTATTTTAGGGTTCTTTTAAACTCCTGAAGATTCTCTCCCTTAAATAAAACTAGTAGTCAAAAAAATAATAATTTAAGAGGAGAAGTCTAATGTCTCTCCACACTAAAATATAAGCTGAATAAATAGGCCTACCAATACATAAAGGAAATTAATATTTTAACTAAAATATGTTATGTTATTCATCTATTAAATAGGCCAATCAGAGAGGGGCTTTGTATGGTTTACATTGTTGCCTATGTGGCAACTGTTCTGCAACAGACTCGTTAGCATAATGTGACTTCAAAACGAAGTTTGTTTTGGTGCACTGGCATGCTTTTCACTTCACACAAGGCTACTTGATAACATGGATTACTTCAATGAGTTTGATTAAGGTAAAATTACAAAATCATTCAGCTTTAATGTGTTCAGTAGGTTGCTGACCATACTAGCTTGTTTGAGCTTTGTCTGTTGTATGTTTACCTTGCTAACGTTGTGCGCTAACATCGTCAAATCTGTCCCTGCAGCCAGTAACGTCATGTGCACCGTTAGCTGTCAGCTGTCGTACTTTACAAGTTCATATGTGAACAGTGTTGTTCATCAGGCCTTTCCGACTTTTCAAACAATCTACTCACAGTTATTAATTACGATTGCCCTGCATTACTAAATCAGAACATGAATCAGCTGAAAGTATCTCTGACTAGTTTCAGGCTACATGAAAAGCAAGCCTGAGTGGCAGCAGCTAACCAGTAAACAATCAGTCAGTGCGTGCCCTTTCTGGTAGAGCACAGTCAATGAGCGCAGCGCGCTTCTTGAAAATGCGGACAGAGCGGAGCTAGAATCCGCCCGGGGAAAAAAATTCTATCGAAAGTTCTATCGAGCGCATTTTCTATTGCTATCGTGTAAGTGTCTATCGCGATTCATATCGCTATCGTTTTATCGCCCAGCCCTAGTGTATATATTGCCAACTCAACACTGTTTCCCTCCAACTCACACTATCACCTCAGTGACCTTCTCTCTCTCTCTCTCTCTCTCTCTCTCTCTCTCTCTCTCTCTCTCTCTGACTGGTTTGACTTCCTGTGGTGTTTGTTGTGGCTTGTGATTTCTTTTTTTTTTCTTCTTTTTTTCATTTCTTCCTCCCTCCATCCTTTTGCACGAGAGCGAACGAGGCCGGCTCCCCCAGGGGTAGGATGGAGGGAGGGAGGGAGGGAGGGATGGAGGGAGGGAGGGATATAGAAAAGGGGGAGGGAAGGAGGATAATATGCCTCAGATTTATCGTCTGACCAGGCGTGGAGGGACCAGGGGGGTTTCGCTGTGTGTGTGTGTGTGTGTGTGTGTGTGTGTGTGTGTCGCTCCCCCACCCCCATACCCCAATGTCCCTCTTCCTCCTCCTCATCTTCCTCCTCCTCCTCTGCCATCGCCGCTGGTCCTAATTGGAGCCATCAGAGTTGATTGGGCGAAGCAGGGGATCAAAGCAGAACACAGGCCTGAAATGAGGGTCACTCAGTGCCACACACACACAGATACACACACACACACACACACACACACACACACACACACACACACACACACACAGAGAGAGAGAGAGAAAGAGATACACACATGGACACACAGAGGCACACACACTCTGACACACACACTCTGACACACACACACAGCTGCCCACTCAGTTGGAATACACCCAGGTCACATAATAAGTCACACAATAGCACTAGACTTCAGCTCAAATCATAATGCACACAGCACAGTCCCTAGCACTCCCAAGGTTCTTGCCAGCACTCCTGGAGCTAGACACAAAAAGAAACATCAAAGGGTGTCTGTGTGTCTGTATGTGTGTGTGCGTGCGTGCGTGCGTGTGTCTGTGTGTATGTGTGCGTGTGTGTGCGTGTGTGTGTGTGTGTGTGTGTGTGTATGTGTGTGTGTGTGTGTGTGTGTGTGTACGCTCCTACTAGAAGGGCAGGTCAGCCCTGCAGAAACTTGCGCGCGCACATACACACACACACACACACACACACATGGACACACTTTCTTTGTCCCTCTTACTCTCAACCATTCTCACTGAATGAGAACATCTACACACTTGCTTTGACATTTCAAGTGTGTGTGTGTGTGTGTGTGTGTGTGTGTGTGTGTGTGTGTGTGTGTTCCCGGGTCGCTCAGCAGGCCTCTGTCTACTGCTCTTACCGGTGCCTAATGACGGGTCTCGGACAGACAGAAGCAGGAAGAAAAATGAGCGAGGGAGTGTGTGAACGAGTGAGCGAGTGGGTGAACGAGTGCGGAGCGAAAGAGTGCCTTTCCCTGTCCTCCTCCTCCACCCGAGCAGAGCTAAAGACGGGCGAGTGTGGAGGTGGATGTGGAGACGGCCGGTGGTCAGGGGAACATGGAGTTCAGACATGTAACATCACTGCGCACGGCCCAGACACGCCTCTGCAGCATGGTACTGCTTTAATAGAGCTCAGTGGACACACTCCATGGCTCACACACACACACACACACACACACACACACACACACACACACACACACACACAGTCACACACACACACTTACTCATTCACACAGTCACACACACACACATTCACACAGTCACACACACACACTTACCCACTGAGTCACACACACACACACACACACTCACTCACTCACCCATTCACTTACTCACACTCAAACACTCACTTTTCACATACACACTCACACACACGCACGCACACACAGTCTTTCCAAATCGTCATTCAGATAAAGACACAAACACACTCATTCCCTCCATATATTTTCTCCACTTCACTCATTTTCACTCTCTCTCACTCATTCATTCACGATTGTACATACTCTCTCTCTCTTTACCCAAACACACACACACA
>JAODXP020000030.1:13421208-13574092 GCA_027497455.2 Sardinella longiceps
CTCTCTCTCTCTTCCTCTCTCTCTCTCTATCTCTCTCTTTCACTCGCTCTCTTTCTCTCTCTCCATCTTTCCCTTTCCTCTGTGTAATTCAATACACAGAGACTATACAGTCCAACTGAGCGCTACCATATGCTGCAGTAATGGAATAGCCTATGCAACACTCGCTCTCTCGGAAAGACTGTACAGTAGAGAGAGAGAGAGAGAGAGAGAGAGAGAGAGACCAATGAGAAGAGGGATATAAAGAGGGAGAGCAGGAGCGATTAGGTGGTGGAGAGATGAAGAGAGGAAGAAATGAGAGAGAAAGAGAAGAGGTGTTGAAAGTGAGCTCTGTAACAGCTGCATAGTTGGAGGTGTTAAGCAAAGCTTGGGGGGAGTGTGTGTGTGTGTGTGTGTGTGTGTGTGGAGGGGGGGAGGTATTTGAGTGATTTCGGTGTGCATTACTGTTGTGCAGGGGGCCTTTAACTGTTTTTGCCTTTTAGAAGATCATGGTGTGCTTTAAAGCGATGTTTATGTGTGAGTGACACAGTGTGTGTGTGTGTGTGTGTTAGTTTGTGTGTGAGAGGGGCAGGGGGAGTGTGTATTGATCATTTTAGTGTCTGTATGTGATGGAATGTTGGCTCTAGGTGGTATGACTCTTAGCTGTTTGTGTGTGTGTGTGTGTGTGTGTGTGTGTGTGTGTGTGTGTGCTCTAATTAAAGCTTTTGTCAAAGCTGAGCTTGAGGTGTGAACATGAGGCAGTATTGAGTGTGTGTGCGTGTGTGTGTGTGTGTGTGTGTGTGTGTGCTGTTAGTAATGTGATATGAATGCAGAGAGGGTGAGTGTGAGTGTGTGTGTGCTGCTTAGCAATGTGAGGGATATGAATGTAGTTTGTGTTTTTGTGTGTGTGCGTGTGTGTGTGTGTGTGTGTGTGTGTGCGCACATGCATGTTTGTGTGTGTGTGTGTGTGTGTGTGATTTATAAGAGGCAGCTGCTCCCCTGTGTTAGTCTGATGCATTCCTCCATTTAACTAAATTACAGCAGGCCCGATGAGCTCACTGGCAGCCAATAGCAACGGCCCAAGCTCAGCCTAACCTTTCTCTGGCTCCCTGGAGATCCCTCAGTGGGAACATCCGCCTCCCAGACCGTGTGTGTGTGTGTGTGTGTGTGTGTGTGTGTGTGTGTGTGTGTGTGTGTGTGTACATACATTCTCACTTTCAGCACAGTGGATTAGCGAGTTTGTTTTTGTGTGTGCACAGTCATGCGTGTGTACTTGCATGCTACTGGATCTGTATGTACTACCGTGTGCGTGTTTACTGGCATGTCTGTGTGTGCGTGTGTGCATTTATATGTGTGCACTGTGCACATACCTGTGTGCTTATTACTATGGCTGTTGGTGTGTGTGTGTGTGTGTGTGTGAGTGAATGTGTTTATTTGTGCTAACCATGCTTGTTGATTTGAGCCACCACGGCTGTGTGTGTGTGTGTGTGTGTGTGTGTGTGTGTGTGTGTGTGGGTGTTTATTTATGTGTGCTTACTGCTATGGCAGTTGGTGTGTGTGTGTGTGTGTGTGTGTGTGTGTGTGTGTTTATATCTGTGTGCTTACTGCTATGGCAGTTGGTGTGTGTGTGTGTGTGTGTGTTTATTTCTGTGTGCTTACTGCTATGCAGTGGGTTTGTGTGTGTGTCTGACGGCAACAATGCTGACCTGTAGTGTCGGGTTTGACCTCATATCCTGTCAGCAGTGCTGTGTGTCTGTTGCCCCTCCCACCTCCCGCCTTCCATTGGTCCTCAGGGATTGTCACATTCTCACTTCGTCAGGGGTGGTCCAACACACACACACACACACACACACACACACACACACACACACACACACACACACACACATATAGACTAACCTCAGGGTTCCAACTAGCCCATCATTTAGCACCTCCATCCCCCTCAACACAACACAACACAACACACCCTCACCCTCCTCTCCCTGGGCTCAAGCCTCTGCCGTAGGGTCTGATGTCCATGGTTTTGTGTGTGTGTGTGTGTGTGTGTGTGTGTGTGTGTGTGTGTGTGTGTGTGTGTGTTTTAGTTGTTGTGTTTGGTTGCTTGCTCAGAATGCCAGTGTGAACAGCAGCAACAGCTGGAGAGGGGCGCCTTTGGTGCCTTCACCCTACAGTCAGGACACGACCTTGTCCAACAGATTCTGTAGGGGGGGGGGGGGGGGGGGGTGTGTGTGTGTGTGTGTGTGTGTGTGTGTGTGTGGTGGAACATGTGTGTATGTGTGGTTGAGGACCTTTTTGTATCTGTTGTTCAGTTGCAGCCTTTTTCATTGTCAAAATCATTCCTCTGGCAAAACTAGCTCACAGGTGTGTGTGTGTGTGTGTGTGTGTGTGTGTGTGTGTGTGTGTGTGTGTGTGTGTGTGTGTGTGTGTGTGTGTGTGTGTGTGTGTCCATGTGTCTATGAGTGCTTGTGTGTGTGTGTGCGTGTAACACTCTGCTGACACATCAGGGCTGTGGCCGGGAGGGAGAGAAAGCACCAGAGGTCATTTGTCCTTGTCTGGGCCCATCTATCTCTGCGCCAGCCTCCATCTATCTGTCCATCAGAGGACCGCCATACCCCTCTTCCTTCTTCTCGCTGTCTTTCTCTCTCTCTCTTATCCTCCCTCCCTCCCCCTTTCTCTCTCTCCACTTCTTCCCTCTTTCTCTGTCCTCCATGATGGATCTTCTCTGTCTAGATGTCGAAAGGCATAAATAGTGGAAAGATTCTCACCCCAGACATTCTTCTCTCTCTCTCTCTCTCTCTCTCTCTCTCTCTCTCTCTCTCTCTCTCTCTCTCTCTCTCTCTCTCTCTCTCTCTCTCATAGCTAAGAAGGATACGGATGGGGCGGATGAGAAGAAGGTGGCCCAGAAGAAGAAGGTGAAGGAGCTGAAGGTCCTCGACCCCAAGACCTCGCAGAACCTGTGTATGTCCTCTCACACACACACAGTAGCTCAACCATTCCCACACACACACACACAGGCAGGCACTTTTTAAAACACACCTTTTACTATCCCATCATACTCATGTACATGCAGGTACACGTGAGCATACACATAATGCATTGCATCCATGAGCACACACATGTACTATATATGAATGTAAAAACTTGTATAGACACCTGCCATGTTTCTCAGCCGTGCACATATTGTATATGGACCCGACACTGCTACCCATAAAACAAGTTTTTCATCAAGTATTTCTAGTTGACAGACACACACACACACACACACCCCTTGTAATGTGTCTCTGTGATTGCATCATATGTGTTGCTGTGCTTGTGTTTGAAGCTATTTTCCTGGGTTCAAACCGAATGCCATATGAGGATTTCAAAAACGCCATCCTGGAAGTGAATGAGAAAGTGCTCACTGAGAACATGGTGCAGGTACGTGTGTGTGTGTGTGTGTGTGTGTGTGTGTGTGTGTGTGTGTGTGTGTGTGTGTGTGTGTGTCAGTGCACATTCACAATGGACGAGATGGTCATAATAGTGTATGCTGTAAGCTGCTTACATATTTCTGAAATTTACATACTGTTTCTCATTTGCATTCAATTTGACTAAACCCATGGGCTTGGTGCTGACCCTTTGTTTGTAATTGCTGCTGTGTGTGTGTGTGTGTGTGTGTGTGTGTGTGTGTGTGTGTGTGTGTGTGTGTGTGTGTGTGACAGAGCCTGATGAAGCTGTTGCCAGAGGCTGAGCAGCTGAGCGTGTTGGCCGAAATGAAGGATGAATATGACGACTTGGCCGAATCAGAACAGTTTGGAGTCGTGGTTAGTACAGTCGCACACACTTTGTGCTTCATTTGCAGCGGATTATTATACACACACACACACAAACACAAACAAACTGACTTCCAAAACATACACAAAACCACAATAGAAATCTCCAATCAACGCACACGTCTCTCTGTGTGTGTGTGTGTGTGTGTGTGTGTGTGTGTGTGTGTGTGTGTGTGTCTTTAGTTCCTCACACCTCATTCCTATTCATGGCACAGTACCTGACTGGGACTTCTGACATTGACCTCCCTAACATAACGCCTCATTAATTTACATGCATTTGCATAAGATGTCTGTTGTGGAGTGATGCTGTGTGTGTGTTTATGTACGTGTATGTGCATTTGGGCTTTTCATTTACATACATACACATGTGCTTGCATTCTCAATGATGACATGCGTCTGTCTGTCTGTCTGTCTGTCTGTCTGTCTGTCTGTCTGTCTGTCTGTGTGTGTGTGTGTGTGTGTGTGTGTGTGTTGATGTGAAACACATCCAAGATGTCTGTATAGTCATTATTTAAGTGACTACATTTCCTCAGTCATGACTGATATGTTTTGCAAAGCATATTCTCATAGAACTGCATGTGAAAATGAGCCTAGCGGCTAACATTAGTAGCCTGCCATAGCCTGCCCATAATACTTCTGTTCAGCTCGTCCAGTCAGTAGACTAAACCCTCCCCAGAAGACCGTCTCCATACCATGAATACGGATGAACAGTAGTATTATGGGCGGGCTATGTCAGGTTATAACATTAGCACGTTAACAGAAAAATTGACCAATGTATTTTATACTTGTAAATAATTGAAATCGAGATGAGATGCAACTCCTCCCATCCCTCCTCCAGATCAGCTCGGTGAAGCGGCTGAAGCCGCGGCTCAGCTCCATCCTGTTCCGGCTGCAGTTCGAGGAGCAGCTCAACAACCTGAAGCCGGACGTGGTGGCGGTGTCGGCCGCCTGCGAGGAGATGCGCCAGAGCAAGTCCTTCTCCCAGCTGCTGGAGATCATCCTGCTGGTGGGCAACTTCATGAACGCCGGCTCCCGCAACGGCAAAGCCTTCGGCTTCAGCATCAGCTACCTCTGCAAGGTGAGAAGCAAGGGCCACCTGACCTGACCTGACCTGACCTGCCGGCACATGAGGGCAGCTGACTGACAGTCAGACAAAAAAAGAAAAGAAAAGAAAAGGAAAAAAAGAGGAATCAGAATATCATGAATAGACGTGTATTTTAATCATCATAGCACAAGAGCTCAGTCCAGATTGATGTTTGTTATAATGGCACTTTATAAAAATCTTTTTATTTCCACGTGCATGATGAGATGAGAGGATGAGAAAGTGCTTTATTAGTTCCCAAGGAAATGAAAGCATCCCGTAGCATCCATAACAAGATACACATACTGTACACATGACCAAATACACACAGAAGCACTGTCCTGTCATGGTTGCCAAGTACTGTGCCCCTCAACAGCCACAGGCAAGGTACAAGAGGTATAGAAATGTCCAAGGGGCCATAGTGCAAAGCGTGTCATTGTCACTGGTAGTGCAAATCATTTTGTCAGTGCAGAAACTGTAACAAATGCAGGGTAAAGTGGTTCCACAGTGTTCTAAAATCACTCAATGAGTTTGCAATAAGTACAGTACTATACACAGCACACAAAGAAGATCTAAAAAGGAACAATATATAGTGGGTGTTGGTGGCTGGGCTAATATAGCCAGTTCCCAGTAATCCCAGTTCAACCCACAGTGTATGTATGTGTGGAGGGGATAAGGGCATAGGACAGAGTGCGGTACAGACTCAAGCACACAGGTCAGTCTCCCACCTATACACACTAACTGGTGAAAAGAACCCCAAGCAGCAATGGAAATGAACTGACTGACAGATATGAAATCAGTGTAATTGAATGAAACCGAGTCTCTGAATGAGACAAAATTGACTGTAAGGGTGATGAATGGACAGGGCCCAGCTGTAGTCAAGAGCTCATGAGACAGTGCTGAGATTGATTCATTGAGTAGACGATGATTATGTTATTAACCCGGGTCTCTCTCTCTCTCTCTTTCTCTCTCTCTCTCTCTCTCTCTCTCTCTCTCTCTCTCTCTCTCTCTCTCTCTCTCTCTCTCTCTCTCTCTCTCTCTCTCTCTCTCTCTCTCTCTCTCTCTCGTTCTCTCTTTCTTTCTCTCTTCAGCTGCGAGACACCAAGTCGGCGGATCAGAAGCAGACACTGCTGCACTTTGTGGCAGACATGTGCCAAGAGGAGCACCCCGACGTCATGCACTTTGCCGATGAGCTCATCCACGTGGAGAAGGCCAGCAGAGGTGAGGAGGAATATAGACAGTGGCTTGTATTTTACAGCACCTCTCTTCTTTTCTTGCTATTGAGCTTCAGTTTGGGCTCTGAAGTTGATGTCAAGGCTATGACTGCAGGGTGTGATTGGAGGAAAGCACACACACACACACACACACACACACACACACACACACACACACACACACACACATACAAACACACACACACACACTTTACAACTTGGAATTCAGTGTTGCTTTCAAGAATCACACATTCAAATTGTGGCCCAGTTAACTGACATTTATTTCTCTCTCTTTCTCCTTCTCTCTCTTTCACCCTCCCCCACCCCCTCCTCTCCCTCTCTCCGTCTCCCAGTGTCTGCTGAGATGCTGCAGAAGAATCTGGCCCAGATGGGGAAGCAGATTGAGAACCTGGAGAAGGACATTGAGAGTTTCCCCCCGCCCCAGAGCGACAAGGACAAGTTCACTGAGAAAATGACCATATCCTTTCTTAAGGGTCCATTCCTGACTCCCAACAGGATGTGACATCACGCAACGTAGTGATAAGAAAACAATGCCGTCTCAGGGTGTCCCCAACCTCACTGACCCCCCCTCCCACCCCTCTCCTTTTCATTCACAATTTCACCTCAGCTGCTCTAGTTGGCTGCTCCCGTCCACCTTTCCTCTTCCTCTTCCTCTTCCTCCTTGCTTACATAATGATGTCATTTCCTCTTCCTGTTTACTGTAGACATCATCCACTCTGCTGCATTGTCACATGGAGCTTTGTTCCTAGTTACCAGTGACACAGGGAAACAAACACACAGAGTGACAGAAACAAACAAACAATGCTTACTGTACAATGGCCGGCTTCCCATGCTGTCACAAAAGCATCACCGAGGCTGACTGAATCCTGCCGGATTTGGCCCGGCCTGTTCTGCTCATTCTTTAGTTACATTTTCCTTGACAGGACTGTACGGTCATAAAGTTTTTTGTCTGGCATGACCGGCATGATGTAATATATTTGTGATACAAACCGTTGTGTATTTCCATACTTTAATGTTTGTACCACAATGGTATCAGGGTGCTTGTGCAAGTCTTGAAAGTCTTTAAAAGTATGGAATTTTGAAACACTGTTTTCCAGACCTTGAAAAGTCTTGGATTTTGTGTGAGAGTCTTAATAAAGTATGGAAAAGGGTATGCTCAGAGACACAGAATATTTTGAAATAAGAAATAGTATAAGGGTGTAAAAACTATGATTTCGTTAACCAGTCATGGACTGTGTAGGATACGTATCGTACCTACTATGTATAGCCAATATCCAACCAATAAAGTAGGCAGAGGGCACACAAGTGTAAAAGTATATAAACTCAAGGTCTTGGGGATAAAAAATATCAGTTTTGAAGAAGTCTGGAAAAAGTCTGGAATTTTGATTTGGAAAAAGAGCAAGCACCCTGTGGTATTGAGCTGCTGGTGATCAAAATATCCCTCTGGGATTAATCTACCTATATTTTGATCTATGGATCGATTTCTGTATGCTAAAATGTAAACTGCTGTATGGCGCTGTATTCTCCTGTGCGGTCCATGGCGTTGTCCTTAACGGCGTCCCCGTTACAGCTTTGTGTCCAGTGCCAAGGAGCAGTACGAGAAGCTGGAGCTGATGCACAAGAACATGGAGAAGCAGTACGAGGAGCTGGGCTCCTACTTCGTCTTCGACCCCCGCAAGATCTCCCCCGAGGACCTGTTCGGGGACCTCAACAACTTCAAGAACATGTTCCAGGTGAGCGTTGGACCAAACCACTGGTGGAGGCTCAGAGGGTGTGGGGGGGCGGGGGGGGTGTCAGTGATGGTCACCTGTCAGTGGGTTAGCCTAAAGTAAACACAGTTGTGTTTGCGTTGCTCTCTGGCTGATCAGTCTGATAAGGCTGCTTTCTTGTCTGCTGATAGAGTAAATAAACAGTGACATGGAGCTGCAGGAAATGACTTGTCTGCACCTGCACATCATACTCTTTTTAATCTTTTTCTCTCACACACACACACACACACACACACACACACACACACACACACACACACACACACACACACACTATTTGTCTCTCTGTCTCATATACACTGTCTTTTAGAAATACCACGCACACTTTTGTATCTTTCCTTCTCTGTCTCAAACACGCTCACACTGTATCTCTCTCACACACACACACACATACACGTGTGTGTGCTTGCTCTCTCAAACGCGCTCACACACACCAAACCCCTCCACCTGCTCTGTGTGTGTATTTGATCACAGTAGCAGGTGGTAAAGCCATTACCCCACTTGTCTTTGTTTGGTATAGATCACTCAGACAGCCCACCAGACATGTCGGCTGCCTGCCAGCTTCCCCAGACAACACACACACACACACACACACACACACACACACACACACACACACACACACACACGTTCATACATGTGTGCCTACACACACACACACACATATTTTGAACACCTGCTCCTTGTCATCGTCTGATTGAGGTTGCCATAAACCCTCTTAACTCCGACAGCACTCTGTCAACCAGTCAGAGTGTCAATTTCAGACTTAATCCCTACTGTGTTACTTTATTTACACACACACACACACACACACACACACACACACACACACACACACACACACACACAGAAACAGACTCTCATATACTCTCAAAGGTCATCTAGTGCCGCTGTCTATCTAAACATATGATTAACGTGCGTGTGTGTGTGTGTGTGCGTGTGTGTGTGTTGTCTACAGCAAGCGGTGAAGGACAACCAGCGGCGTAAGGAGTCTGAGGAGAAGATCCGTAAGGCCAAGCTGGCGCGGGAGAAGGCCGAGAAGGAGAAGGAGGAGAAACAGAAGAGGAGTCAACTCCTCGACATCAACGCAGGTGACGTTGGACTACACACACACATGCACGCAAAACACAAGTGGATCAGAGGACATTGTGTAATGGCCTTGTGGCAGAAAAACATTTTAATAAGAGACAGAACTCAAGAAGGAGAGAGATGGGGGGGTCAGTATATTGGTCACACATCCCTGTTAGCTGACTGTCACTGTGTGTGTGTGTGTGTGTGTGTGTGTGTGTGTGTGTGTGTGTGTGTGTGTGCATTACATCACTGACTGCGTGTGTGTTCCCAACTCCTATTTGGAATAGCGCTGTGCAGTCCAGCCTGCTCAGGTCAAACAGCCCTAGAACAGAACAGAGGGAATATTACTGCTGCCTGATGCAGTTCACTTCTAAACCAGTGAGGGGCAATCAAAGCCCGCTAAATCCACCAGTGTGTGGGGGTGGATAACTCTGTGTGTGTGTGCTTGTTTGTGTGTGTGGGTGTGTGTGTGCGTTTGCATGCGTGCGTGCGTGCGTGTGTGTGTGTGTGTGTGTGTGTGTGTGTGTGTGTGTGTGTGTGTGTGTGTGTAAAGCACACATGCTGGCAGTGATGGAGGGATTTCGCAAGGCTCAGAGAGAGGTAGAAGGAGAGAGCAGTCCTCCTGCGCTTCCTTTATCTTCCGTGGCCATGTCTCTCTATCCTCTGCTTAAGTCATTACAATGGAAAGCCTCCGTTCACCATGTCTAATGAGACTCTAGTGTGACAGAGGAAAACACACACACACACACACAGTGATTAAACTTCCTGAGACTCATACACAATCTCCATTTAATATCAATGTACTAAACACACACACCACACACTCAAACTCACACACACACACACACACACACACACACACACACACACACACACCACTCTTTCTCCCTCTCTCCTCCTTCTCTCTCCCTCTCTTCTCTCAGTGCTCTGACCTACTTTCAGCACATTCCACACTTTTGGCCAGAGCTTCTTACTCTTGGGACTTCAGAGTTCCACACTCATCAGAAATCTTCCCCACAACACGAGCTGGACTCTCTCTCTCTCTCTCTCTCTCTCTCTCTTTTTTTTGTGTGTGTGTGTGTGTGTGTGTGTGTGTGTGTGTGTGTGTGTGTGTGTGTGTGTGTGACTACCACAAGGCCATCACTGCCAGTAGTACTGGCTTAATCAGTCACAGGCGTATCAGCTTACCCATGAAACAAGCCATACACTTTTATAGCATTAATTCTTCCTTTTACACAGCTTTAGTACACACACATACATATACATGAACTACTCCCCAAACTGTTAGAGGTGTTCCACCTTGATCTCACACACATACACACACACACACACACACACACACACACTCACTCACTGCAGTTTTTCTGCAGTATTTCACAGCTTCATGCTTTTTGAAGCTTGCCCATAACAATGCCTCTGTTATGATTATGGCTCTTTGGGATGGAGATAAGGTTTCACCACTGTGTGTGTGTGTGTGTGTGTGTGTGTGTGTGTGTGTGTGTGTGTGGACACGCATATAGTCTGTCAACATGTACAAACATGTACACACCCTTGACTTTGGTTATATTTACATACAGGTGACAGATTTGAATGTTTTCAGTCAGCACAGGAACAAACATAGATGAGGGATTTGCATCTCTCTCACAGGCACGCACACACTCATACCCAAGAACACACAGTAAACTCACACACACACACATACACACCTGTCGCACCTGTCGTCAAGCACGGTAAACAGTGCAGGGCTTTTATCTAGATTGAGCTTGTGTGAGACTGTGTGTGTGAGACTGTGTGTGTGTGTGTGTGTGTGTGTGTGTGCCAACATGAGGAAGTGTGAGGTAAGAGGATAGAGATCTGTCTATCTCTATCTCTCTCTATCTTTCTTTCCCTCTCTCTTTCTCTATCCCCTCTTTCTCTCTCTCTCACACACACACACACACACACTGTTAGTGTTCTCACATTCTTAGTCTCTTTCACACATGCTCACAAGATTCTCACTGGTTGTGTTCACATGTTCACAGAAACCATTTAGCTTCCTTGCACAATGCTCTCAGACTGTCCACTTGTATCGCTTTTACGCACACACACACACACACACACACACACACACACACACACACACATACGCATACACAAACACACCAGGGCCAAAATCTCTGTTGTGTTTGTGCTGTTGTCCAAAATGCCTGTACTTTTTCACATACACACACTAGACACACATCTTGTGAGACACACCGCCCAGTTTTTGCTAGCACAAACACACACTGTCAGAGGTCACTGAACTTTGAAGGTCATAGGACTAGATATTTGGCATGCTTGGCCTTCTCATTCCTTTGGGCACCACTCACACACACACACACACACACACACACACACACACACACACACACACACACACACACACACTGTCTTTCTCACAGACACAGACACACACACAAACAGTGTTCCTTAGTGAGAAACAAAGTCAGCAGTTAGCATCATATGACGATACGCTAACCGTCAGCCTAATGCTGCTTGGGGCATTGTCAATGAGTAAACACTGAACCCATTGGGCCCCTGAACATATCATCTACTACCACTCATCAAACGCACACACACACACACACACTCTCACATACACACACTCTCACACACACACACACACACACACACACACACACACACACACACACAAACAAACAGTGCAATTTACAGGTCATACACAGTTCATATACACAATCAACTTCTGTTTCTTTCCCTCTCTCTCTCATCCCACACTCATACACACAAGCACCTACAAGAATAAACACTCACACACAAATAAACATAGCCCCCACACACGTACACACACACACACACACACACACACGGATGAGTATGAATAGAGGAGCATTTGTGATATCCACAAAGGCCCTCAGAAGCAGTGGTGGGCTGAATGGGAGCAAGTCCACGGGTGTCCACTGGGAGCAGTAGCACACCGCTGAACAGAGCCATGTGCTAACGGGGCAGGAGGGCGGGGAGGGGGGGGTAGAGCTGCTCAGCGCCAGTCTGCTCGATAGGTGTCAGTGTTGTGGGAAAGTTAAGCTGCAGAGGAGAGGGGTGGGGTGAGGCGGAGGTGGTGTGTGGGTGTGTGTGTTTGGGAGGGGGTAGGGGGGTGCTAGAGATAGGGCTGCAGCAGACAGATGGCCTCTGTGGATTTACTTGCTTTCTTACTGTGTGTGCCAAGTGTGTGCATCCACACACACACACACATATAAATTAAATACAGAGAGGCAAAGTGAGTAAGTGAGCTTCACGTTGTTTAGATATAAGATAGTAAGCTCTTAGTGGCTCTGTGGTTAGATAGCACTCATGGCCATTTGGGGCAGTGTTGCTCCATCGCTGATGCTCTCCGCATGCAGCTGGATAAGGGGTGTTGACTGAGGCTGCAAATGTGTGTGTGTGTGGGTGAGTGCACTTACGGGAAGGGGGCTGGGTGTGTGTGTGTGTGTGTGTGTGTGTGTGCATGTCATGGAGCGTCCATTAGGGGAGCTCGCACACCACAGATAGCGTGTTCAGTGGGCAGATTTCCAAGCTCACGTATGACAAGAGCGCCTTAAGGAGCAGATTCACTAATGGCATTACACCTGATTAGCAGGGCTTACTGTGGTTAAGTCTGCGCTGTGTGTGTGTGTGTGGGAATGTGTGAGTGAGTGTGACTGTGCCAGTGTGTTACTGGGCACACATGCTGGTTTGACATTGATTTGGATTGTGCTGAGCAGCACCAGTAAGTCAAATGGTCAAAGTCTGACATGCCGATTGATTCATTCCAAATTGATTAGCCTCGTTATTCACTCGAACAAACTTTAATTTAATTTCCATGTCAGAAATCAATTCCTCACGCTCATTTAATCATTTCCGGTTTGAACATCTTGAAAAAAAAGATAGGACCAATATTAAATCTAGTATTTTAGTGAATTTGTCTTATTTATGTTATTTACTATTATTTGCTGTTAGTGTTGCTGTAAGAGAAACCAGCAGGTGGATGGGTAGCTGTATGCTAATGTGCTAAAACTGCTATAGCCCCCCAGCTGTGGAGTGAGAGGGGCAGATGTTTAGGCTGTAGAGGGAAGGGGTCAGCTCAGCTGAATGAGCAGCAGGCGTGTGTGTGTGTGTGTGTGTGTGTGTGTGCGTGTGTGCGTGCGTGCGCTCCAGGGCTAGTTCAGTGGCCAGGCAGCAGTAGCACTTGTGGCTGTAGTGTGATGGGATGTGCTAGTAGGCCAGTGGGTCATTCATCCACACAGCTGGTCTCAGGCCAGCGGCAACGGCCAACACAACTCTGCACTGACCACTCGCACATCACATCACATGTGGAGGAGGAGGATTTATTTATTTACTTATTTGTTTGTTTATTTTATTCAATTTTATTTTACTATCTGCTAGTAGGCTTAGGACCATTCTAGATATTTCTGTCCTTTATGTAAGTAAACACATCAGTGGCTCTCCAGTTACTGCAGGTGTGTATTTATAAAGAGGCATTATATGATATAGATAATTCTATGTATATACTATATAGCATACAGTATGTAAGGAGGACTGTATCTGAAATAACTTTCTATAGCCTTGGTTAGGAATACAGCAGGAGGAGTGTATCTGAAATCAGTCTCTTTAGTCTATAGAACAGGTAAGGAATAGGAGGAGTGCATCTGAGGATGTTTTTCTCCCTCAGTGCAGTTCCCTGTTTTGTCCTTTTGATGGTGTATGTGAGCCATGCTAGCGGACTGATGGCGGGGGCGTGTGTGTGAATGTGTGTGTGACGTGATGGCTCAGACATAGAGCCATCTGGCCGCGGCTTTACTGGAGATTATACTGTGAGAGTGATTCAGGAGGGGGTGTTTTCTCTCTCTCTGTGTGTGTGCGTGTGTGTGTCTGTGTGTGTGTCTGTGTGTGTGTGTGTGTGTGTGTGTGTGTGTGTGTGTGTGTGTGTGTGTGTGTGTGTGTGGGACTAAGGAGAGGTCAGAATGTGTTTGTTTTCACGCTGCTTCAGAATGCTAAAGAGTGGTTGTGTGTATGTATCTGGTGATCCTTACTCAAAGCTATGATGGTGCATGTTTCCTTGATGAATATCGTGTGTGTGTGTGTGTGTGTGTGTGTGTGTGTGTGTGACGGAGGAAGAGTGGGGGGAGGGTGTGAGAGAGAGTGAGTGTGGGGGAGACATGAGGGGGGAGGGGTGCTGGTAGACATAAACCTTTAACCCCACTCTTCAAAGTGGAAATAATTAAAGCCATCTGCCTGCCTGCGCCACAACACACACCCCCTTTCTCCACACACACACACACACACACACACACACACACACACACACACACACACACACAGACACTGTGTTCACAAATACAAACAAAGCATGTCCAAAACATGTTCTTGGACTGCTAGTAAAGCATGTGGACTCTCATACACAATGACTCAGTCCAGACCATATCAAAATATCCCTTGATGTTGCTGCGGATGTGTTTGGACGAAACAAGCCTGCCACGCCCAGTTTGTTTTGTTTGGGTGCATGCAAATGTGTGTGTGTGTGTGTGTGTGTGTGTGTGTGTGTGTGTGTGTGTGTGTGTGTGTGTGTGTGTGTGTGTGTGTGTTCTTGTAATGTGTATGGGATGTATAGATGTGTGTTGCCTGCAGCGTTAGTCTCAGTAGAACTGGGTCACTGGCCATCTGGGTCAATGGATCCAATGTGCCACCCTAATCATGTGACTGACTGCCAACCTCCTCCATAGGGGGGTTTGTATGAAATTTGTGTGTGTGTGTGTGTGTGTGTGTGTGTGTGTGTGTTGCCTGAAGATTATCCGTGATTTACCTTTTGATGTCATCTTTAGATTAAATGGAATGGCATATCTCCATCTTGTCTGTCTCTGGCTTTGTGTGTGTGTGTGTGTTTGCATTATTAATACTAATGTATCCTTTTGTGTGTCTGCAGAGGGTGATGAGACTGGTATCATGGACGGCCTGTTGGAGGCACTGCAGTCTGGTGCTGCGTTCAGGAGGAAGAGAGGACCCCGACAAGCAGGTAAAACACACACACACACACACACACATATAGATGAGAGAAAAAAAAACAAAACCTCATTTCTATGTATAAACATATCCATCCATCAACAATCCCACTTCGAGCCTGTGCAGAATGATCAGATGCACAGTCGGTTAGTCCATATGACACAGTGTCAGTTAGCCAGTGTTACTGTAAGGATGGTGGAGGGGCCATGTACTGTAAACAGCATACTGTACCTGCCCTCTGCTGCTTTATGTTGTGGGGAATAAGAGGGTCCATGCACCCAAGCTTGTAGGGATGGGGATTGTCATCGTCAAGAATCTCAACTGGTCAAGATGGCCACAGAGCAGGGGTCTCAAACTTAAATGATGCAGGCCAGGGCCCGGATCCGGGCCGGTTGTGGCCCATGGGCTGGGAGTATGAGCCTCCTGCCATAGAGCATGGATCCCATAGCAAGGGAGCACACAGTGAACACACCGAGCAGAAGAGGATCCTCAGTAATCTCTGAGTCTACACAGTGGAGTGAGTTACACTTTGGACAGAAATGGGCTAAATGTTAATGCAAGCTTGGGAAACTCTGCAAGAGCAGATGCTGAATATATTTCATCAAGCCTGTGTGTGTGGGTGGGTTTGTGGCAATCACACACACACACACACACACACACACACACACACACACACACACACACAGACTTATTCCTTGGCTGGAACAATACACCCAGACAAGCAGGCAAAGGAAGTCGTTGAGATATCCCAGTTTCCAGTGTGCAGACTGGCCTGAGGACTCAGAACCAGATGCTTGTGACAATTACCCTCCTCTCTCCTTTCTCCTCTCTCCTCTCTCCTCTCCTCTCCCCTCTCCTCTCCTCCCCTCTCTCCTCCACTGTGTTTGGATGGGTTTCCATGGAGCCCCTGGCCTGGAGCCCAACACTGGGACTAAACATGGTCTCTCCATGCAGCTCCATTCATCTGGGCTTCCTCCACACTCTCACACATGGGCTGCAGGCAGCACACACACAAATACTGCAAAACCAACCCAACACTTACTGTACCAGCAGATAAATATAGACATGCACCCGGTGGGGTGCTCAGAGAAATGGGTGTGCACATGGAACACAGACACCCAGAGGTGATTGGCACACACACACACACACACACACACACACACACACACACACACACACACACACACACATACAGGAGGAGAGGGAGGGTATATTGACCCTTCACTAGTTACCCCCAGGGCTGATTAGAACACACTAACAGAGGAGAGAGGGTAGATTGAGCCTTCAATAGTTACCCCCCACATAGCTCTAAAAAGGGAGAGGGAGGTTAGATTGGGCTTTCAGTTACCCCCAATCTAGGGGTAATTTTGACACTAAAAGAGGAGAGAGAGGGTAGATTGAGCCTTCTCTAGTTACCCCCCACCCAGGGTGCCATCTGCCCCTGTGGGCTGCTGGTGTTGGGGGGGGGGGGTTGGGCTTGTTTCATGGCCCCTGGTTGGCTCACATCCAACAGTTTAGAGGGGCAGCTGGGTGGCAGAGTGGAACCCCCTGCTAGGGTTGTTGGTGGCAGCAGTGGCAATTTTCACCCAGAGTTGCCATTGTGCCATCGTGTGTGTGTGTGTGTGTGTGTGTGTGTGTGTGTGTGTGTGTGTGTGTGTGTGTGTGTGTGTGGCTAAGAAGTGATTAGCACATAAGAGGAGTCTGTGTGAACCGAGAACCAGTCAGCCAGCTTTGTTTAGTGTTAGTGGGGGATGTAAACACACACACACACACACACACACACACACACACACATACTGTACTGTATATTCAATGCTGCTGAGTCACAGGGAACTATTCTCAAAGGATATCAAAGGTTCAAGGGGAAATACAGAGCCACCATTGTGTCCTCATCCCTCTCTAGTTCTCTTTTTTCTCTCTCTCTCTCTACTACTCTCTCCATCATGTAGGCACTATTGATTTTTCTCCCTTGTGTGAGAAAGTACTAGAATCCTGTTACTGGTAGTCCGGTTGGGAACGCTGTAGCCTGTTCTAAGGCCTAGCCTCATGAAGAGAAACAGGAACTGATGCGCGCGCACACACACACTCACACACTACAAATTCTTCGAGAGACACATATAGTGTACGTCCCGCAGTTAGACACGACATAGCCAGATTGGGCAAGACTGTACTTTGGCATATGAAAAATAGCACTATTGCGTGCTTGCGTGTGTGTGTGTGTGTGTGTGTGTGTGTGTGTGTGTGTGTGTGTGTGTGTGTGTGTGTGTGTGTGTGTGTCTGGGCTGCGTAACCGGATCCCTTGCTCAATGGAAGCCAGATGTGGTAGGTTGTGGCGCCGGGCTCATTGCTGAAATAACTGGCTGCCAGTAACAAGACCTGCTAGCTGTAGCTGTGTCATTCTCTCTCTCTCTCTCTCTCTCTCTCTCTCTCTCTCTCTCTCTCTCTCTCTCTCTCTCTCTCTCTCTCTCTCTCTCTGTATCTTCATAAGCTCGCTCTCACTCTCTCAATCTCTCTCGCTCTCTCTATTTCTCTCACCCCCCACACTTTGTTTTCCCTTGCCTTTCTGTGTCTCTCTCTTCCCCCTTTTTTCTCACCTGGGCCTCTTCTCCCTCCCTCCCTACTTCTTTCCCTTCCTCTCTCTCTCTCTCTCTCTCTCTCTCTCTCTCTCTCTCTCTCTCTCTCTCTCTCTCTCTCTCTCTCCCTCTCTCTCCTCTGTGTTTTTCCATGCTAGCTGTTTTAGTGTGGGGAGGTCACGCTTAGGCAGGCAGGCAGGCGGGCGGGTGGAGAGCTCCAGAGCCAGGGGGCTGGGGTCGGGGTCACTGCCGTGGCGCCTCGCCACCCTGCGAGGTCCTCACACACTATTAAACAGGCATCCAGGGACGCCTAAAAGGGCCCTGATGAGCCAGGAAAGAGAGGGGGGGACTCATGCAGGGTGGCGCAAGAGCAAAGGATAGAGAGAAAGAGGGAGAGAGAGAGAGATTAAAGGAAAGACCTTGAACTCTTGGACTGTTAAAACGTTCTTGTGTTTTGAAATGTGGGGGAACCTCAAAGGGAAACGTGTGTGGGACCAAGATGGAGGGAATAACTTAAGGAGAGGAAAGGATGGAAGGAAACAAGGAAGGAAGGAAGGGGGGTGGGGGAGAGAGAGAGAACACAAATCTCAACCCTCAACCTCTATTTCCTCTTCCCGAGGAGGTGGCAGGGGTTTGTTGTTGTGCTGTACCATTCCCCTCACTGTCACAGCAGCACACAGCACAGCACATGTGGGAGCCGGCCGGCACCGCTGATGAAAACAACTTTTAATAGCCCCTTTAATTAGCTATAATGGAGCTATTTGGGGAATATGCTTTTAGCACCGCTCTCGGGAGCGGAGACTTATGGCGAGAGTTAAATGACGCTGAAAGAATATAGCTATCCTTCCCTTTCTTTTTGTTTTCCTCTCTCTCACTCTGTTTCTTCCCCTTTCTCTCTCTCTCTCTCTCTCTCTCTCTCCGCCCTGCTCTTTTTCCACTCTGCTGTTTGTGTAAGGCTCTGATGTTCCCCCTCTGTTGTAATCAGAGGTTTTGTTTGGAGCTGGGCTAAGTGTGGTTTATTTTCCCCTGATTGACTTCAGTCTTCCTCTCACCGGCCAATTTTCCATCACAAAAAAGCCTAGTCACTACTCATCTCTCTCTCTCTTGCTCTCTTGCTTGCTCTCTCTCTCACACTTTGTCTCTCTCGCTCTGTCGCCTTCACCATTCCTGTCTCTGTTTCTCTCTCTCTACACCCCCCATATCTCTCTCTCTCTCTCTCTCTCTCTCTCTCTCTCTCTCTCTCTCTCTCTCTCTCTCTCTCTCTCCTTCTCCCCCTCTCCCCAGACTCTCCATACTATGAGCTATAACTCATCTCCAGTGCACAGTTGAATACGTGACTGTAAGAGGCTACGTCATCCTTAATCAAAGCCATTGACAGTGTGGGTGTGGAGCACTCAATATTTTTAGAACAGGGGGAGGAAGAGAGAAAGAGAGAGAGAGAGAAGAATGGCGAGAGGGAGAGAGAGGGAGGAGAGGAGCGAGGGATGAGCTGGTGTCCCAAGCGAGGGCCTGGTTGGTGCTGTTTTCTGCCTCTATGACTCATCAGTCAGCCATATGCCACTGGAGGAGGAACACGCGGCTCTTTTTAGCAGGCAACACACACACACACTCACTCACTCACTCACTCACTCACACACACTCACCCACTCTCACACACACACGCACGCGCACACACCACACACGCACGCACGCGCACACACACACACACACACATTCCAGCATCATCTTGTGTGTAACCACACAGATGGACCCCACCCCACTTGGCTTGAAACACAAATACACACACACACACACACACACACACACACACACACACACACACACACAAGATATACATATACACATCCACACACTTATTCATTGGCATGCCAACCACACCCACTAAAAGCCTCCAGAGACATACATAGTCTTCAACTACACACACACACACACACACACACACACACACACACACACACACACACACACTTGTTGCTGCTCTTTTTGTGGTGGCTGTGAGGCAGATTGGTGAATGAATAGAGACAGACTGAAGGCATGAGGACCCACAAAGAAACGCACACACACACACACATACACACAAGGGGAGTGGACACGCAGGCATGCATACACACACACACACACACACACACACACACACACACACACTTGTTGCTGGTCTTTTTGTTGGGGGTAGGGAAGCAGATTGGTGAATCAATAGAGACACACTGAAGGCATGAGGCCTGACACACACACAATCACACACTCCCTAGCGACCTCTGACCCCAGCCTAGTGACTCAGCAGCGGCTCATTGAGTGTGTGTGTGTGTGTGTGTGTGTGTGTGTGTGTGTGGGACTCCTGGAGGCTCTTTGTGCAGTGACTGACTGGTTCTAATATGCAGCTGCTGTGGGCCTCTGCTGATCATTTGCAGCCCGACTTAAACAGCTCCTCCTCAACCCAACCCAACCCAACCAAACCAAACCTCAGTAACCACTCTCACTGGCACAGGAGTCACACAGATATGATAGTCCTCAAAACTACCACTTTTGCCTCAGATTTAATGCACAGTGTGTTGAACAGTTCATGTGGCCTCCATTTGCTTTTTAAGTCTCATGTTTTCTGTTTGTCATATTGGTTTGATTTTCTGTGTGTCGTCACCATCGG
Organism: Sardinella longiceps; assembly: GCA_027497455.2. Lineage (NCBI taxonomy): Eukaryota > Metazoa > Chordata > Actinopteri > Clupeiformes > Clupeidae > Sardinella > Sardinella longiceps. Next base: position 13,441,379 of record JAODXP020000030.1, read on the forward strand.
CACATGTAGAATACCTTGCCAGACTGTAATGACTTCTCAAACGCAAACACACAGAGACATATACAGAAACATACACACACAGGTTTATAAGTCTCTAGACTGTCATGGACAGTGCTGGAATGTGTGTGTGTGTGTGTGTGTGTGTGTGTGTGTGTGTGTGTGTGTGTGTGGAGGGGGGGGTGTAGGGGTGGAGGAGCAGCATGTGTCTCACTGCTGGCCTTTAGACTGATAGCTAGTCTATGAACACATCTGCTGGGTCAAGCCCCTCACACACAAAGACCATAAAACACTGACCAGACACACACACGCCCATACACACTCACTCAGTCACACAAAAGAGCCTAACAGCACTGACCAGACGTCCATGCACAAACAGACACAAAAGAGTCTGACGTAGACTTATGAACTAGGTGCGCGCGCACACACACACACACACACACACACACACACACACACACACACACAGCACACACACACACACACACACACAACACAGCAAAATAGAGATATTCACATTCACACTTGCATAACAGTAACACCCCCCCCACACACACACACACACACACACACAGTGGGTGAGACCGATCTCATACAACTTAGCATATTAACTCAGCCTCTCCACGCTAAAGAATCCTGTCAATGCAGGCACTAAGACTCCCCCTGCTACCCCATCCTGGCAGAGCATTGGATAGCCCTCAACCCCCTACCCTGCATAGCTAGAAGAGAGTGGTCCCTCGCATAATCCTTTTAGACACACACACACACACACACACACACACACACACAGACAGCTGCCGTGGGAAATGAATAGAGTAGTGTAGCGCTCACTTCTACCTGTAGAGGTCGCTAGTCCCTTTAGTTTTTTAATCAGTGCGTGTGTGGGTGGGTGGGTGTGTTTGTGTGTCAGTCCCCATCTCACACACCCGGCTTCCTGTGTGTGGGTGAATGTCTGCCCTTGTTCTGTGACTTCATCATGTGTCCGTTTGGTCAGCATCTCCCTACTGTGCGGAAGAACTTCCTTTTGGTCACAGAGGCACACATGTGTACACACACACACACACACACACACACACACACACACAATAATAGACAAACATGTTTCTCTCTGTATCTGAATGAAAGAAGGAAAGAAAGAAAACAGTGTTTCTTACTTGTTCTCTATTTTGGTCTCCCACTGTCACTTTCACACACACACACACACACACACACACACACACACACACTTGCACACAGCGGAGCGTGTAATTACTGATTCCCTACAGCACTTTAGTTGTCTATTGGTAGTAATGGGGAGCAGATGATCCCCCTCCTCTCTCTCCCTGTCTTTCTCTATCTCTCTCTCTCTCCCTCTCTGTCTCTCTCTCTCTATCTCTTAAGAGTCTTTGTTTGGTGGGAGATCCAGTCTTGTCTAGACAGCACAAGCCCATTTCCTGGCTGAGAAGCCCCTGCCCAGTCGCTGGTGGTAGCCATGCGCCCACAGTAGCTCTGCTACCTCTGCTAAAGGCAGATATTAGCTCAAAAAGACTTAGTTCAGTCCACACACACACACACACACACACACACACACACACACACACACACACACACACACACACACACACACACGGGCACATAGAATTACCTGGTGATCTCAATGCAATTTCTGGTTCTAGGTTGGAGCTGTGTATTTTAAGCAGCCTATGGTCCACAGTATGCTATGCCCATGGTATTTATGAACTCCTTTTATTAGCTGCTGATGCTCTACTTTAGTGCCCTTATGTGTCCCTTTGGGCGATGTCATCTCCATACTATCTCCATGCACAGATGTTGGATACAATCAAAATAAGGTGCATGTTGTGTCAGTAGTATTTGTTTATGTTTTCACTGGCATTGTTTTGGTGCATCTATTTGCAGTATAACATGGGGAATGTCAGTATAAGGCCATGGCTCAGATTATTACACTTAGATGGTGATCCGGAATTTCTTTAGTGTTTAAATGTTGCCGTTCCTAAAATTAGTGTCTCACAATTATGTTTTACTCTTGTTGCCCTTTCTACAGTGCCATATATTTAATATTAGGAGGTCAGGAATGTCATTATTTCAAATGAAAGGAGGTCTTATGGTTAGAATCTGTTTACTGTTTGATTCTAGCCCAATTTCCAGTTGCCCTCTGCAATGCTGTGTGCAAAAGGAATTAGAGAGAGGGGTGGGTGGGAGGGGAGTTCAGCTCAGTGTCTCACTTTGAAGCTGTTTCTTTCCAATCGCTTTTGTGGGACAACTTTTCTCTTGTTACTCTTATGTGGGTCATTTACGTAACACACAATTAATATAAAAGTGTGTCAGTGGAGAAGTGTGTGTGTGTGTGTGTGTGTACGCGCAGAAGCGCATTGTGAACCAGAAGGGTGAGGAGCTAATTAAATTATACAGCTGGAACTTCTCTCCCTCTGCCTCTCAATCCTTCTCTTTTTTCTTTCTTTCATTCTCTCTCTCTATCTCTCTCTGTCTCTCTCTGTCTCTATCTCTCTCTCTCTCTCTCTCTCTCTCTCTCTCTCTCTCTCTCTCTCTCTCTCTCTCTCTCTCTCTCTCTCTCACTCCCACTCACTCAGGCTGTCTCTCTGGGTTGGGTTTAGTCCCAGTGTCCCAGAGCCCAGAGTAGGTGAGAGCACACATCAGTAAGTCCAGCCCTATTCCTCCTAGTGAATCCTCATGTCCGTGTCTTCTGTTTGAACTGATGGATATAGTGCCACATGCCTCTGACGAGACTAAACTCACATGGGGAAGTGTGGGCAGCTGTGATGTGCCTGTGTTTGTTGTGCCACGGACCCCCTCCCCCTTTACACACATACCTCCCACACACACTCACACACACACAAAGCCACGCCCTATGTCATGCCTTTTTATCAAACACACACCTGCACACACACACCTTAACGGATTTTTGCTCCCCCCCTTGCAGATTCAGTGCTTTCCTTGTCACAGCTCATCTTGGACACCTGCTCGGTAACGTGTGTGTGTGTGTGTGTGTGTGTGTGTGTGTGTGTGTGTTTGAAGTGTGTGTTGGTTTGGTGTGAAGTGTTATACTGCATGGATTGTCATAGATTGTGTTTGTCAAAGGAACCATGTGCCCTGATGTTATCAAGTGCAGTGCTTGTGTGTGTGTGTGTGTGTGTGTGTGTGTGTGTGTGTGTGTTTGAGTGAGAGAGACAGCTGCACCATGGTTCTCTGTGCATGGGATGGTCTGGCCTTGTCAGCATGTGTAAACAGGCCTGTTAATGTGGTCATGGTGGTCATTCGGTTTGCACTGAACTGAATAACAGGTGTGAATTTGAGCTCAGTATGTAACAGTCTTCCATATTCCTGTAACACTCATACAGATCTAACACCTCCATATACACATATACTGCACATTGATGATTACATATTATATTCCTGAAACACACATACAGTTGCACAAGTCCATATCCATATACAAAGGTACTAGACAGCAGTGTTACATACTCCTAAAACACACATCCAAATGCCATACACAAATACTGGACAGCGGTGTTTCTATTTTACTGTGTGCATGATGGCCATAGTCTTGTAAGATCCCATGGCTCTGATTCATTCATCAGCTGCCTCAGTTTAGGGACAGATTCTTTCATTCCATTGGCCCAAATGTTTGCTAAACAAACAAATAAACACATCACCCCTGATATTTCTGAATTATGTGCTGTAGTATGATTTATTATCCTGGTTTTTGGAACTAGTTCACATACAAAATGTCTGCTTTTCTCGTTTTTTTCAAACGTACAGTACTTATGTTTCGGGTTCTTTATTCCTCTGATGTTGAGTTTTAATATAGACCTCTGCCTTCAATCCCCTCCCTCAGGTCCTGAAGGTCAGGCTTTAGTCTCTTCAGTAATCACAGCACTGATCATACTCTAGATTACTCAGCCTGCTGCTGGCCCACAGCTGCTCACTTCTCAGTGCACATCCACTACCATATATTGCTCACCCAGCACAAGCTTACTGGTGGCCCTGTTCAAAATGCATGCATCACCAGAGCGGATTAGTGTGCATGTGTATTTGTGCACATGTATGTATTTGCACTGGTAGGATGAGTCTGGGGAAAAACACCCGGCCATGTGTCTCCACAGGTTGCTTTAGATGCAGCACACAATCTAACACTGACCTACATTACCACAGCCAAGATGGCTGCCAACGCACAGCTGTCCACCCACAGGGAGAGAGAGGGAGCGAGAGAGAGAGAGAGAGAGAGAGAGAGAGAGAGAGAGAGAGAGAGAGAGAGAGAGAGAGAGAGAGAGAGAGAGAGAGAGAGAGAGAGGTGCGCAGACTACAAGAGGAAAGTTGTTAGAATGAGGGCATCAGTGAAGGAGGGAGGGAGAGATGCATTGATACTTGAGAGAGATGACTGGAAGGAATGACGAGTGAAAAGAAAGAAAGAAAGAAAGAGAGAGAGTGAGCGAGTGAACAATGAGCCTGTGCGTGGGCAGAGATGAGATGAGAGAAGGGAAAGTGGTGTAAGGAAAGGAGAGCAGGTAGAAGAATAAAAGGATGACGCCACCATCCTTAGGGGGCAATTTGTCACATTCCATCACCCCAGTCTCTGAACACTCCTCCATTCCTCCTCCTCCTCCTCCTTCATGTCCCCCCTCACTCCATCCATCTCTGTCGTCCTCCACCCTTCCCCCCTCATCCCTCTCTTCTTACTCCTCTGCCTCTCATCCCTCTCTCAAGTTGCTGTTCTCTACTGCTGGAGGTTCTCCCCCTCCCGTCTTAAAATAGTCTGTTTATCCATAATACCCTGACATATTTACAAAGTTGCACAGATTCACACTCCCTCACTAAGCCCCTCTCTGTCACGCTTAACATTTTGAAGTGTGTGTGTGTGTGTGTGTGTGTGTGTGTGTGTGTGTGTGTGTGTGTGTGTGTGTGTGTGTTTGTGTGAGCCCATGCATGTGTATGCCGTGGCGTTGCTGACCTCCCGTTTCTTGGCTCACTGTTGGCCAATGTTGGCGACTCTGAGCAGGGCTGCTGCGGACTGAGCGTCCTCAGAATCTGTCTCTGGGATTGGATGGATTCTCTAACCCAATTGGCCAATGGCTGTGGTCCTCACTCACCACATAACCTTTGACCTTGTTATGTCAAATGGGAATTTGGGAAAACGCCTTTGTTTGTAACTTAAACTGACGGGGGGGAAAAACAGAATTTGTGTTTTTGAAGTGATAATAATCTCTCTCTCTCTCTCTCTCTCTCTCTCTCTCTCTCTCTCTCTCTCTCTCTCTCTCTCTCTCTCTCTCTCTCTCTCTCTCTCTCTCTCTCTCTCTCTCTCTCTCTCTCTCTCTCTCTCTCTCTCTCTCCCTCTCTCTCTCTCAGCTAACCGGAGAGGAGGAGGTGGTCATCCAGTGACAAACATCCTAGCCAAAGAGCTGCTGCAGGAAGACACGCCACCCAAAAAGGCCAAGGCAGAGACTAAGGCGGAGCCCTTGGGGGAGGCAGAATCGCTAGAGAACCTCTTAGAGGACGCCATCTCCCGCTCCCACTAGTCTGTCTGTGTGTGTGTGTATCTGTGCGTGTGTATCTGTGCGTGCGTGTGTGTGTGTCACCCAGCCACCTTACTCTCCACAATCAGATGCATGGGTTGGAATGGAATGGAATGGACTTCCTGCAGCACCACCTCCTGGGACGGACTGACCTGTGGGGTTCTTGACTGAACACGCCCCCACCCCTTTACAATCCCACCCCCTATAGAGCATACTGGCTTGCGATTGGCTGCAGTTTCTCTTGAGAGGCGAGTCTTTTTTCCCCTCACCCCAGCCATTGAAAAGAGCTGCAGCTCTCTTGTCACTGATAACTCAGTCCATCCTTTTTCTTTCTCTCTGTCACCATCTTGAAACTTGTCATTTGTCATGTCTGTTTCTCCGTGGACCCTTCAACAGAGGGGGATCATGAGAAAAAAAATCCAAAGATTCGCTGAAACAAAAGTGGACAGAATTTGTTAATGGCAATTCGCAATCTACAACTGCCAACTCCCAAGTCCATCTCCACCATCCTGCCAGAACAGGGCTAACCTGTCCAACGCATTCAGCATTCAGACTTGGGAGCTTGTTTCTGTTCGTCTATTTTTGTTTGTTTGTTTGTTTATTTGTTTGTTTTTTAATATAGCGCTTCTGCTGCCACACTTTCCACTGTTTTGATTAATTGGAAAAGGAAAAAAAAATACATACTGCTCCTTTAAGTTAATAAGTGTGTGAGTTTAAAGAGATGAAAATAAATATGTACATGTCTCTCTCTGTCTGTATACACATATTCAAGTGCCAACTGTGAGGTAGGGATTACGAAACTGCACATTTCAGGAAGCACATCGTCCAATGAGATTGTGCTGATGGTAGAAGGGCAACCAATCACAAACCTCCTTATTTTGCGGTTAATGTTTCTTATTTTTGCCGGCCTGCACTCAAGTGATGTTTATGATGGGTGATGTTTACGAGGGTGAGAGTTATGGAAGGTCTGGTACCTCAACACATTTATGTATCATTTTTTTGTTTTTTGGCTTTTTTGTCTTTTTTTTTTGCCCTTCTGGCGCGTATTCTACACCTGGAGCATTCTACTGTTGATTCTATTTCTAAATATAGACAGCCTCTGATCTGAGTGGCACAATGGTTATTCAGTCCTAGCCCATCATGTGTGTGTGTGTGTGTGTGAGTCTGTGTGTGGGATGCTTGTGTACTTTTATGCACTGGCCCTATAATTACTTTGCTGCCTCCGTCATAAATACTGTTTCACGTGCGGTGCAGAGGTGTGTGTGTGTGTGTGTGTGCGTCTGTGTGTTTGTTTGTGTGTCATTTGTTATGAATGTTAAGTTTTATACACAGAGGTGTGTTCTGCTAGGTGGTAAAGATGCTACCCAGAATTGCTGAAATGGGCTTACCTGCCACATTGTGTGTGTGTGTGTGTGTGTGTGTGTGTGTGCGTGCAATTATGTTTTGTTCAAGTTAAGATTTTGAGATATCAAACAAAAAAAAAGAACCTTTTCACATATATTAATATTTGACAGCCATATCTAATTTATAGTGGTACCACAAATGTGCTTTTTTGCATTCTTCAGCTTAATCAAGGCATATCATTGAACGGACCATAATACTCTTTGGGTATGGTGGTTCATCCAGTCCATCAATAAGAAACCTAATTGTCTGAGTTTCCAGTTGGTTATCACTGGTTCCAGTGGATCTGCTGGGCTATATTTTCATTGCCTGTTGCTGTTGAATCACAGACCTCTGATCAGTCACTCGCTCATGAGATTCTTGTTTGACTCCTTCATGTTGCCCTGCAAGGTGCGACTGGGACCAGGAGAGTCACCTCACAGTTACTGTCTCACTAGAACCGTTGCCAGCCCAACCAGGGCTCCTCAGAGAGGGACTTTTTTATATATATATATAATGTTAGCCACCAAAATCATGTTTTGTATTGCCACACAACGTTGTGTATTCATGACCAAAATGGCCGTCAAAGATCACTGCGCTTCCATGAGTCTTCCCAGGATGTCATGCCGACTCGAGTTATGCCGAATGAAAACTTCCACTTGTGCTGGACTTCTTCAGAATTCCACCACCACCAAGAGCGTGGCATGGCTGCACCCCATAGCGGTCTGCACAAGCAGGCTAGGAGACGAGCGGGGGGAGAGCCAGCGCGTGGTGTGTGAGGCATACAAGTCCACCCGCACACAGCCAGTTTAAATAGCCTACATTCAGTCCAGAGTGGGCTTTGCTGCAGTTTTTGCCCATACTCATTACAAGAGACCGAACATTTTGGCTATGTTGTCAAACTCAGAGTAATATATACAGCATATACTGTAGTTTGCTGAATGTCTCCTTCGGATTTCTCCTGTTGTCTTGTGCATTGTTTTGTTTTTCTTTGTTGTTTTTTTCTGAAGCAAATGTGTTGCTGGAAGAAAGGAAAAAATATCACTGGAGTATCAAAATCAGGCTGTTTTTTGTTTGTTTTGACAATTGTTACGTTTTCAATTTTCTTTTCTTTTTTTTAAATAAAGGACACTTGATTTTCTACATGTGTTTTTATTCCTGATTGCGCTTTAATGTAAATGCATTGAGATTTCCGATCCAGCATGGGGACTGGATTAGTCATATATCAACAAGTTCTTTGTACAAACTGTTTGTTGCTCAAGCTCATATTAAAGCGTTGTCAGAGAATTCCTGCTGGTTTTGTGTCTGTTATTTCCCTTTCAGTTGTGAGCATTTTTAATCTGTGTGTGTGTGTGTATGTCTATAAAATATTTTAGAAGGGGTTGCATATTTGCAGTCTGCATAGCATAGTTTGCCAGTGGCTTTGTTTTGTTCTGTGTGTGTGAGAGAGAGAGAGAGTGATTTGTAAGGCAGACCTTGGGATCCGTGGCCAGAGGAAATTCCACATCAGAGCTGCATTTCTCTGTGTTCCAGCGGGAAAAGGGAACTGAATCCATGAAATTACACACACACACACACACATTACCCCCACACACACGCTCACTCACTCACTTACATATGAAATAGTGACACCACCCACTTACATTCATAATCATAATGTATTTGCCGTACATACCTGTGTGTGTGTGTGTGGAGAGAGGGAGAGCGGCTTGCTTGGAGGAAAAGCTGTTTTTGTGGCCTGCTCTGCTGGCCTGCCATTTCTAATCCCTCAGTATTCAACTCTCTTTCCACCAGCTGCTGCCAAAGTTCCACAGACAGAGATGCAGAACATCCTGACATCCTGTTATAGAGAGACTCTCTCTCTCTCTCTCTCTCTCTCTCTCTCTCTCTCTCTCTCTCTCTCTCTCTCTCTCTCTCTCCTCTGTGTCTTTCAGCATAGCAGGAAAAACAGGAATGGGGTTAAATTTGTTTTGGAAGCATTCCCATTTCATTTCGGCCGGCCATGGAACTCATTTGGCTAAGAATAGAAGAGCAGAAGAGCATTCGGTGCATCATTTACCAGTTCTACAGTGTGAGTTACAAAACATATGCCCTCCATACCCACTCTGGGAGCTAACCCTGTGTGTGTGTGTGTGTGCGCGCGCACACACTTAACAGAACATGGCATGCCTATGACTCATCTCTTTGAAGAAGTTCAACTCTACTCGGTGCTCATATGCTTTGATGTGAGTTACTGGTGTCTGTGTGTGTGTGTGTGTGTATACTTTGAGGTTCTGGCTCCATGATTATTGTTCTGCAAAGTGATCCATCATCTGTTTGGTAACAGACACACAGAAAGACACACACACTAACAGACACACAGAAAGCCAACTGTAAATGTTTTCAGATAGCAGACACTACAGGCTGCCAATAGAAGAGAAATATGTGAGTACATGAACTGAACATAGTGGGAATGGCAGTCAGCACTGTTTGCTTAGTATGGTTGTCATGGAAACCCAACAAGAAAGTTTGGACGGGTGTGTGTGGCTTTGGTGGTTTGGGGAGTATCTTAGAGTAGGATCATAATTTTTGGCATTTTAGAGGTCTTTGGATATATATATTTCTGGAATTGTTTAATAGCTGTAATGTCCTGGTTGTGTTGCATGTGTCTTGGTGAGAGTGATGCTTTGTGTTATAAATATGTCTGTTGTTTGACACGTGTCACTACTGGGGAGGCTCTTTATCTGTGGGCTTTATGTACAGTATGTCTGTCTAAAGCTTTAATTAACATTTGTCTTTGTCCTCCAAAGCCACATGGCTGGTGTAAGATATCAAACACCATTCCCACTGCACACTTGTTATCACACAGTATCTCCGTATCTTTTGTGTGTGTGTGTGTGTGTGTGTGTGTGTGTGTGTGTGTGTGTGTGTGTGTCTATGTGTGTGTGTGTGTGTGTGTGTGTGTGTACACACCCTCACAGTTTAGCAGCCCCTATCCCTCTCAACTGTTCCAGGTGTGTTTACTCATGTATGTTTCTAGACAGTCAGAAGACTAAGCATTGTTTAGGGCGTGTTAATGTGTGTGTGTGTGTGTGTGTGTGTGTGTGTGTGTGTGTGCACCCCGCTGGATTAAGAGTTTGACCTCTGACCTCCCCCATGAGTTTGTAAAGCAACAGTTGAGTCTCCATTCCTCCGTTAAAATCTCTCTTCATCCTCCTCTCATTCACAGCTATCAATCAAATTGAGAGAGAGAAAATGAATGTAATGAATGAATCTGACTCTGGGCAAAGTATAGAGGGCAGAAGAATGTTCCCCCACACATGGAGGGGTGTTGTTCTAGAATCCTCTTTTCTGTTCCACTCCAATGTTGTATTTAGAGTGTGTGGGCTGTTCTCATTTTAAACTAGACTATTTTTGAAAACCATTTGAAAACCTGTTAATTAAAGTCTTAGTGTTTTTATGTTTATTTGTGTGTCTGTCTCTGTACATGCGTGTTTAATTGATTTTTGTTTGTTGTTTTGTTTTACACTGTCATAAAATAGCATTGGCAACACAGTTTACTTCAACTTGAAAGGGATGAAGGTTTACAGCTTGGAGTCATTGAATTATTCTGCCTTTGTCTCTCTCTAATCTTTCTCATGCTCTTTCTATCACTCCATCTCCCCCCATTCTTTACCTCCCTCATTCCCTTCATCCCTCCCTCCTTCCCTCCCCATCATCCACTCCCTCCCTCCATCTCCTTCTCTGGGCATCATTAATTCAGTCTTTTTCTCCACAGCCATTATGAGGCTGTTTGTGCAGAAAGGGCTCAAAGCAGCGCTGCATAATTGGCCCGATCGGGGCCGGGCCACACAATGACATCCGCATTGATACAGTAATGAGCCCCGGGGAGGCGGGCGGCCAATGGCGGCTCAGAGCCGCGGTTCTCAGGCCTGCTGATTGGCTGGCAGCGTGTCCCTTCGCGGTCTCCAGGTAGCCGGCTGAACCACGGAGAGCATTCAACGCACTCGCTGTCTCACATACACATTCTCTCTCTCTCTCACACATGCACATACACACACACACAAAAAAACATACTGAGTGTGTGGTAGGTCTGTACTTTCCACCCACTGAGAGTGAGAGACGGCATCTGCTAATTCCTCCGCCATGTTTGTTGTGTTCACCCCATGTGTGTGTGTGTGTGTGTGTGTGTGTGTGTGTGTCTGCAGCCATGCCAGCCTGTGGGTGTGTTAGTAATCAGAGCACAGTTCAATCATTCTTTTTGCCCCCCTCTAACTTTTACAATGTCCAAATGCACATTCTAATACATACAAACACACCCGCACACATTCTCTCACACACACATACACTCACTCTCTTTCTCTCTCTCTCAAACCCACACACACATACAGCACACATATCTCTTTCTCTTTCTTGGCAATTTTTTCTCTTTCACTCTTTCTTCTTGCCTTGGCAGGGTGGGCTGGTAAAATAAATGGAGCAGTTTTTTTCTTTTCTTTTCTTTTCCCCCCCTTTCTTTTCTGGAGCTGCTTGTCTTGTGGTTGTGGGATTGTCTGAGTCTCAGCTTGAGCCCACCTTTCCCCCTTGGACAAACTGTTTTCCCTCACTGCTCCAGTCAGGAAAAATGTGCTCACCCAGCATGGTGTGTGTGTGTGTGTGTGTGTGTGTGTGTGTGTGTGTGTGTGTGTGTGTGTGTGTGTGTGTGTGTGTGTGTGTGTGTGTGTGTGTGTGTGTGTGTGTGTGTGTGTGTGTGTGTGTGTTAGAGAGAGAGAATGTGTGTGTGCGTTTCTGTGTGTGAGTGAGAGAGAGAGTGTGTGTGTGTGAGTAAGAGAGAGAGAGAAAGAGGTGGGGGAGCTGGAGGTGATGACTAATGAAAATGTCTTCATCCAACAAGGAGTGATTCAGACCCAGCAGCAGGCTCACACTCTGAGTCCAGTTGAGGCCCCTGACCCTCACACCCGCAACTGTTCCAGAGTCAGCTGATCAGCACACGGGGATATCCTCCCTCATGCCTTACTATACTGCTGGCTTAAAGGACCCCTAGACACATAGCACTGCACTGGAGCTTTCTACTTTCACAGTCATTTTGTTTACTGTGATGACAACACATTTAATAACAGCTAGAATATACATAGTCAGCCCTGTGTCAAAACTGTGTGTGTCTGTCTGTCTGTCTTAGTGATATCTCATGCTGTATGTTTGTGGCATGGCAATATGGACATCAAATGAAGACATTTATGGCACCTGCAGCACTCAATCATTTGGCTCTGCTCTCTGCTGGTATTCAGTGATGTCTGTGTTTAGAAAGACAAACTCTGGCATAAGGAAACATACAGAGACAGAGAGAGACAAACACATCCTACTGGCCCTTGATTGACACATGTTTGAGCAAGTCTGTCACATGTTACATGTGTTTTGTTCCTGTGGGAAACAAGTCCTTTGGGGTTAGGGTGGGGTTTCTTGTGTGAGGGGGAATGAGAGTGAGAACCCAATTTATCACCATTTCTTTTACTGAGTGCTCTTGAGACCTTACACACAACAGGACACACTTGGGAGACTCGGTCTTAGACCAAAATGGATGGATGAAAGAACGAGTGAGAGAGAGAAAGAGAGAGATGAAAAAGAACGAAAAAAGCTATGCTATTAAAGCTCATCATAGCACTCCAGTCCTGCCGGGAGTTTTTTTTTTTCCCGGAACAAAGCAGACGTGGCCTACATACAGTATCTTCCACTGAGCTTCTTGAGCGGAACAAGTGGATCTCCCTCCCACTCCATCTTGTGCGGAGCCCATTATCACCGGAGGACTGATGCAGCGCTTGGTGGAGGCACCAGAGAATACACAACAAGGAGCTACAGACAGACTGCGTCTTGTAAACAAGGGACACGATGAAATGGAAGCTCTTAGAGACCTTTGAGAGATCTTGGAGACCAACTGAAGACATTGCTGCTGTTAGTGTTAGTGGCGCCATTTTTTCTAGGCTACTGTATGTAAGGGTTCAAATATATAATTTCGTACTGACTCTGAAATCTTATCTATGGTGTTTTGTTTGTACTATTTATATTATGTGTATTTGTGTCTGGAGTCTGTGTCTGGCGAACAGACTGAATTGATATATAGGAGTGTGATTTACATTCCAGCGCTTTAGATGTCATTATTGTATTGCATTAATTGTGATTTGATTTGATTAATCTAATCCTCACAAAAAAGAGTCTTAGAGTGCTCACCTAAACCCTTTTTTGGGTGGGTGTTTTATCCTGAGGGAACACAGTTATATAAGCTGTCTGATTTGTGTTTTTCTTGTCTCTGTCATGTCTCTGCTTCTCTTTCTCTGCTGGGGGATTACCAGTCCCAGTCCCAATTCCAGTCCCACAACATCCAGAGAGTCAACAACTTTTTCATCTCACCAAACACCCACACAACTCTTACCAAAAATAAGATGTGGGGTTACAAATTTGACTAAAATGTAGTACAAACCCTCATAACTAGATCAGGTCAATATAATCTGCCAGTAGGGGGAAAGAGGACAATGATGAAGATGATGGTGACGGTGGTGATGAAGATGAATGGGGTGATAGGGCTGTCCCAGATAATTGGAGGCCAATGATGTACTGTATGTGGAGAACTAAGTGTGTCTTGTGTGCGTGCGTGTGTGTGTGTGTGTGCGCGCGCGTGTGTGTGTGTGTGTGTGTGTGTGTGTGTGTGTGTGTGTGTGTATGTGTGTGTGTGTGTGTGTGAGTGAGTGAGTGTGTGTGTGTGTGTGTGTGTGTGTGAGCCCCCCAAGGCAGGCTGTCTGCTGCACTAAGGGATGGTGCTGTAGGCTCAAGAGCGGTATGGCCTGACCCATATTCCTCCATGTCAGTACACAGTACACACGCATGGGTGTGGCCGGCTGGCTGGCTGGCCCTGGTTGGTGTTATGGTTCCACTGACTGTGGGGCTCACATGTTTATATGTTTATGTGTGTCGTTAGGCCCCAGGCACTCATATAAACAACTGGGTGTGTGCATGTAACCTTGCATGTGGGAATATGTGTTTGTGTATCAGTGTGTGGAAAACAGATAGAGAGAGTGTGTGTGTGTGTGTGTATACAGTATGTATGTCAGAGAGTGAGCGTGTGTGAGAGAGAGACATAGAGAGTGTGTGTGTATATCCACATGTACTTAAAAGTACGCACATGTACATGTAACCTTGTGTGTGTATGTGTGTGACAGAGAGAGAGAGAGAGAGAGAGTAAGTGTGTGCGTGCGTGCATATCCACATGTCCTTAAGAGTAAGGTCACTAGGCTGATTCTAGATCAGTGAGCATGCGAGGAAGGCAGACGCAGGTCGGTACTCTATGTCTGGGTTTGGAGGTTGATGTGACAGGTCAGTGTAAGGCTGCATTTGACACAGCAGTGATATCCCCACCCAGGCCTCTGTTCCACCCCCACCCCTCACACACACACACACACACACACACACTCCACCCCAGATATGTGGGCACCGCTTCATCCCCCGCTCTTCAAATATGGGCACCGTGGTGTGGCGGCACGAGAACTCTCTGGGTGGGGTTGGCGTCGCCCGTTCGCTCTGGTTTCAGCGGAATGTCATGCGGAGAGCCTTTAAACAGCACCAACGCTGTTTACATTGGTAGGAGTTTTTCCTTTTTTCCGCACAGTCAGGGCAAACACAGGAAAAGTCAGTCAGGCTCTTGTCTACACCCACTCTACACTCCTGACTGTCCCAGAATCACACCACAGTAACAAAGCATCCGCTCACACACACAGCAGTGCAAGTCAGTCACACAGCAGTCTGATCCCAAAACAGTGTTTGTTCTCCCCTCAGCAGATATGGAAACAGCTGGTTCTAGATCAGTCTGGTATTTGTGAAGCAGTTAATAACCATAGCTGCCAACACTCTTATTTTGTTGGGGTTTCTATTTCCTTTTCAGACCAGTCTCCCACCCAAGTTGTCATGTCTCTCTAGAATCTCTTATTATTTACAATACCCAACTTTGATCAAAGTAATATATTTAATATGTTTGTTAATCAATGTGTTTGTTCATCATTTCCCGTTCCATGCTGTGCTCATTTATAGTCAGTGTTATATAACCCCCCACCTCTCTCTCTCTCTCTCTCTCTCTCTCTCTCTCTCTCTCTCTCTCTCTCTCTCTCTCTCGCTACTGCTGGTGAGGTGATGGTCAGTGATGCACACAGGCATAGAGGTCGATTGACCTATAGAGGCCCAGTAAGTCTGCAGCAGCTCTAAGTGGAGCTGAATGATGCCCCCCCCCCACACACACACTCCTTTCTTTCTTTCTTTCTTTCTTTCTTTCTTTCCCTTTCTCTGTGGAGTATGTGTTCTGTGCTCAGTGTGTGTGTGTGTGTGTGTGTTTTGCGCTGCGTTGTGTGAGTGCTCACTGAGCATGCATTGAAGAGCAATGGTGTGGCCTTGATGTAATTAACCCCATCAATTTGTCATTGGTGTCAATATAAAAGGGCCATTTCTCAGGAGCCAGCGGGGAGCTGGGTTAGTCAGAGTGAGCAAGCCACCACTGCGACACACACACACAATTACACACACACACACACACACACACACACACACACACACACACACACACACACACACACACATACACATGCCGGAAACCCTTTTTTAAAAAGACTGAATTGAGCTGTTGTTCTTTGTTCTCTATTTCAGTCTCTTCCCGCGCGTGACCCTGAGGGGTGTGGGGTCTGGACTGATAACCCACTGCACATTAGTGCCATGTTTATCCCATGCTCAAAGCCATGCCCACAGCTCTCTCTCTCTCTCTCTCTCTGTTTGTTTGAGCGTGCATGTACGCATGTGGGTAGGTGGTTGTGTGTGTGTGTTTGTGTGTGTGTGTGTGTGTGTGTGTGAATGTATCAGTGTGTCTAAACCTATTTATCCCAGTTCTTACCCATGGTTGTGTGTGTATGAGTTAGTGAGTGGAAAACTTCACTTAAAGCTTAGTCACCCCAAAGCTGAGGACGGAGAGATAATAAAAGTGTGTGTGTGTGTGTGTGTGTGTGTGTGTGTGGGAAGCTAGAGCAAGCAGAACAGGGGGGCCTTAGGACATAGTACTTTTGTGTGTTTGCTAAAAGTGAAAGAAGAGGGATGTGTTTGTGAATCTCTCATTGTGAGGAAATCTACTGATCATGTCCTGGGCTGGTGACTCACACGTGTTTGAGTTGATTTCAGTAATGAGCTATTTGACAACATGGCATGCAGTCCTGCCAGACGCACCCCACCCTGTGAAGGCAGTCTATTTAACAGGGATGACATCATCTTTTTTGGGGCCCGTTGCCATGGTTACCATCCCTTCATGCCAGCGAACGTCATTCCCCCCCTCACACACTTTCCTTCTCTCTCTCTATCTCTCCTCTTTCTCTCTCTCTCTCTGTTTCTCTCTATCCCGCCTTCTCTCCCTCTTTCCCCCGCTTCATATCTCTTCCAATTACCCTTTCCTCCTCACAGGAATGCTAAAAATATATCTCTCCTCTCTTCTATTCATCATGCATCCCCCTTTTCTCCATATCTTTCTCTCCCTCGTTTTTGCCTTCTTTCTCCTCCCATCAGCAGCATTTTCTTCTTTGCTTCTCTCAAATCCCTAACCTCAACCCACCCTCAATCCCCTGTTGTTTTTTCGCCACTTTCGCGCCCTATTCAGCTGAGTAAAAATAGATAACAAAGTCAAAAGCCTTTTAAAAATTCAGCGGTTGCCGAATAAGAAGAGCTCTCTTCTTCTTCTTCTTCTCTCCTACGGCAGCTGGTAACCTTTTACACGACCGCAAACCGAGCTGGACAATGTTCAGATGGACAGAACAGGGGCGAAGAGCAAGAGAGAGAGAGAGAGAGAGAGAGAGAGGAAGAGGGTGAGGGGACGAGTGAAAGGGTCCATTCTGTGTCGGCGTGACAGTAAGGAGCTTAGAGAAGTCTCTCCGCAGGCTGAGCTTCTGTGTGAGGGAGAGGAGAGGAGGAGAGGAGAGAGGAGAATGTAGCACAGCGGGGGCAGAGTGGCTGGAACAACCGTGAGGGCCAAGGAGTTGTCCCCTCTCTCTCTCTCTGTCTCTATCACTTTCTCTGTCTTACGTTTAATTAATTCTCCCAAGAAGACTCAGAGAGAGAGAGAGAGAGAATGGGATTCAAAGGTTTAAGAGATTTATGAAGCACAGTAGCTTAACACCTAAAAGTCTTTAGTATGGACCTTATTTGTCATTGGTCCAAGTCTCATATTTAAATGCTAAAGAGTGGATGCAACAGAGTATTCATAGGACATAAGTGTTGTAGTTAATGGCAAAAACTGTCTTAACACAGAAACACTGATATCCCAATCCACCCACTCATGCAATCATTCCTCTCTTAGATTCTGAACACACGAGCATATTGCTACATTAAATCTGAACAAATATTTATTCTCTTCCATTTGGTCATTACTAACCTTCTCTTTGCCTTCACCGACTCGCTCCAGGTGGCCTGTTGCTATAAACAGACTTTTAAACGGTTTCCTGCCACCTGTGCTCACTGTCTGATGACACATACTGCACACACACACACACACACACACACACACACACACACACACACACACACACACACACACACACACACACATATGCAGGTGTGTGGTATTCCCTATAGTTTCCAGACTAAGGCCACTTGGGATCCTGGGGCGATAGACTTGTGGTTCCTGGGGAAGAGAGGAAGAGGGAGAAAAAAAAGTCAAGAAGGGGAGCTGTGGTTACCATGGAAACAGTGCCAAGTCTTAAGGCCCTGTTGCTTTACAAGAACCCTAACCCCCCTCCCAACACCACCACCCACCCTCAGTCTCTTTTTCTGTCTGTCATCAGAGCGGACCCCCAATCCATGAATATTTAAAGACGATGGAGAGAAATGTGCCAGCAGCTTTTCCTCTTCCAGCAACTCTTTCATCTACCAGCAGAAGGGGGGGACTGGAGAGAGAGCGAGCGATAGATGTCGAGCTGGGAATAGATGGAGCAGGAGGGAGGGAGGGAAAGAGGGGGTTAGTTGTTCATGCTTTGAGCTCAGTGAAGTAGGGCACTGGATCTGTCTGCAGTGACTGAGCACTGCTGAGTGCTAAGAGCTTTTACTGCTGTAGTGGACTGGAAGCTAGCATAGCATAGCTTATGCTCTCTCTCTCTCCCTCTCTCTCTCTCAGTCTCTTTATACACCACCTGTGCTGTCTAACATTGGTGTCGCACACACACACCCACACACATACACACACACTGGCGCCGTGAGGCTTATGTGCCATTGTGTAGGAGAAATGCATATTTATAGAGCTAATGTGGGTAGCATACTTTATATAGCATAGTGATGATATTGTAGTTCAGGGGTGTTATGGTGTATTGGAGTAAAAATATTAGTTTAAGCCTTCATCTTTTATAATAGCCTTTGGTCTGTTGGGCTTCACTTTGAAAAGGAATTAGCAGTCTTGTCATGCATGCCAGGATGGTACAGTGTAACTAGCTAGCTAGCTTCAAAGGTGCTTTAGGTAGATTTATTCCCCAACCTCCAGTCAGGTGTTGCTCATTGCCTGTGTCAGGTCAGCTTCCCTGGGAATGGAATCCTCTCCAGCATGTCGACAGCATGTCCCTGGGAGCTTTTCACACACCAGTCTCACAGGCTCCAGTGTGTACTCTCTCTCTCCCTCTCCATCCCTCTCTCTTTCTTTCTCTCCTTCATCAGCCCTTCCCAGCCAGTGCTACTACTACTGCTGCTGCTGTCCATGCTGTCTTTGAGGATCCATGTGCACACTGTCGACACTGTGCTGATTTAGGACTCCTCAAGGCTTCAGCTGGAATGCCTGTCTGATCAGAGGTCAAAGGTCAGGTTCGGCAGCAGTGAGGGTGTTGCTGAGCAACAGAAAAAAGGAGTGTTTGCATCTCACCTGCTGTGTCGGTTTAGACATGGTGGGCCAACTATATAAGCCAGAGGATAGGTGATGAACTGTGGATCATTTGCCTGTTATCTTCATGCATGTTCTGTCACTACAGATGTCAGTGACTAGTAGTTGACCACAAGCAACTACATTAAGATGAGCAGACCTATGAGATAAAACTCAAGGACATTTCCTTGGGAATCAGGGACATCACTATTTCTACCATCAGTATCAGTAAAGTAAGTCATGTTTTAGAAATCAAGTCAGCTTTAAAAATCAAGGACAAAATGGGTTTGTTTGCATTTTACCAGGAACAACAGATCAAGGGAACAAGGACTGCCCCTGGAAATCAGGGTTTTGTGGTCACCTTGCCAACAATTAGTAATAGTATTAGTGGCAGACAAACAACTATGACAAACTGTGTTTACAGAACCAACGTCAGTAACAAACAAGCTCATATCCCACTCCAGCCTCTTCGCTGCTTCTCAACAGAAACCTAATTTAGACATTTTATTGTCCTAGAGGCTCAATCCCTAATCCTTAATTTAGTTGAGCCAGAGGCAGAGTCCATGACGTGCTGTTAGCTGTTGGTATTGGCTCACTCACATACTTTGAATGGGATTATTTTAGATGAGGGCCGCATGGCTGCTGCCGTTGCTACTGGCCATAGAGACTTAGAGACGCCTTAGGGAACATGTGTGCCACTGTAAGACATGCATTTGGACACACTTCAATTAATTAAAGAAACTTCCATGCTAAATCTTTAAGCTGCAGCCTGTTAGGTCTAAATTGGTGCTAAACTGAAGCTCTTCTTGAGAGTGCTGTGAGACATTCATTTGATATGGATGGTAAAGAGTCATTACTTCATGCTAATCGCTAGCATGTGATGATAAATGCTGAGACGGTAATGTGGTAATGTCACGGTAACAGATACTGGATGGATACCAGACTGCCCTTCCCAAAACAAACAAAAGTAGGAAACCATTGGTCAAAATGACCTGACTGTTGAGTGGAAGCCATCCCAGAATATCCTTTGCAGCTGCTTCCTTGACAACACCTGCTGCCATACCATAGTCTACCATACCATTCCATGGCGTGGTGGAGTGGATGTCCCAGTGTCAATTCTGCATGTCTTACATGTTCTGCATTGACACTAACTTATACATTTAGTCCTTTTGCTCTTCCCTTCCTCTCTCTTCATCTGCCACTCTTATCCCTGTAGCCTTAAACTAACTACAGTACATGTATTTGACACTCTAGCATGTGCTAGTTATGTGGCGTCCCAGTGGTTCCCATCTAATTATAACTTCTTGGGGGCATTTAGGGAACAAATAAGCAAGAGTTGCTAATTAGTTCTCTTTTGCTTCCATTGAGCCAGTTCATTACTGTGTCATTTGGGCACAGGGCTTATTTCTGAAGTGCTCTTGGGGATTTGCAGTACTGTTGGGGACTATGGGAAGCCATTTAACTCTATGAAGTCAATATGCTGCCCAGCTCACACTGGTCCACAGTAGTTGACTAGCCCATGGGTAAAGGTTCTGGGGGATAGGGGGCTATAGAAGTCTGTGATTAGTCATAGGTTGGGGATTTACTTCTCTCTTGTTCAGAGTCTCTTTCCTTATTTTCTCTCCCCTCATTTTTGTTGAGTCCCTGAAAAGGGGAGCAAGGTGTTTCCATGGCAACCACAGCTGTAGTGTGGAAATGGATTTCCCCATCTTCCGGCCCATCTGTGGAGGTGTGTGTGTGTGTGTGTGTGTGTGTGTGTGTGTGTGTGTGTGTGTGTGTGTGCTACTGATCAGAGGTAGTCAGACGTGACTTGCTAAGTCACAGCAAAGGAGAAACTTACCTCTCTGACTAATCCTGTTGGGAGAGATTTGTGTCATTGTCTTTGTCCTTTTCTCTTCCCCACCCCACCTTACCTTCTCCTCTCAGTAGCATTCATCTTGTCCTCTCTAGACACCTCCACTCCTCCTCCTCCTAGCTGGAAGAAAACAAAATCTGTCCCCTGCACAATATGGACGACCGTCTCCACCATTTTCTCACCCTTAATTTTGTTTTCCCCCCTATTTTATCTCCTGAAAAGAGGAGTGTGATGTATCCATGGCAACAGTGCAGCGGTGTATGTGGATTCCCCGTCCCCGCTCAGTCTCTCTCCATTAGGGTGAGTCCATGTGGAAATTCCAAGAGAGTCCATGTTTTTTAAAACGACTGACTATGCCACCAGAGCCCTGATTGTCCTCGCTCAAGTGCTTCATTTACTGCAGACGGAGTAGAACACATGGCCGCGGGAAACATTCTTACTACATTCGCAGTGTTGCCACACACACACACACACACACACACACACACACACACATGCACACAAAAGAATTGTTGTTTTATACTTTTATTTGTGCTTCATTATTATTCAAGAGCACTACACAGGATGGAAATAGATTTCTAGTGGTAGATTTTTGCAATCCCAGGAACAGTAGTTGTGGTATCAGTTAGGCCTACTGTAACAAGGAAAACACCACAGAAAGAGACAACTCTGGGAAATAAAAAGTATGAGTGGTTGAACGCATTTCAAAATAGATCATCTGACTGTTTATGTTTAGTCTGCGTAAAAGTGAATGTCATTGAAATTCAAGAATGCCATTGCCACTTTTGATGAGACGGTTCTTTTCATTTCCTGTTTTTCTGCTGTGAGGAAAAGGCTTGGGTATGGTTGACTAGACATAGGCTTTGCAAATTAATTAAATATGTCATGGGCCTAATTAATTAGTGATCTTGTGATTCAAGTGATGAATGCAATGCAATTTAACCCTGCCATTTAGAATCAATTTAAAACAAATACCATCTACTGTAAGGCATTTGGTTGGTGTATTGTTCCTTAAACTTTTAAGCCAGACAAAATCCTCCTCTGATCCATGACCCACGGCAGTGTTTCTTCTCTTTCTAATGTGGAATTGAAGGAATGAACAATTTATTTCTATCCGTCGGTTTTATAACACCTGTTTATGTAACCGATAGAATCTGTTTGAATACTCTGTCTCTCTCTTTTTCTCTCTCTCTCTCTCTCTCTCTCTCTCTCTCTCTCTCTCTCTCTCTCTCTCTCTCTCTCTGCCTCCCTGCCATTCTCTCTCTCTTTGAATATGCAACTCTGAGAGTGGAAGGCCAACTCCATCCACAGCTGAAAAAACAGACCCCATCATTTTGGCAGGAGAAAGGGAGCCCTGAGCCTTTCCAGCCGAGAAACAGAGAGAGACAGAGAGAAAGAGCGGAACAGAGACAGAAAGAGAGAGAGAGAGAGTGAAAGCGAAAAGGAATTTGTAGCTCATGAAAGAGAACATTGTGTCAGATAGCCTACTTTCATCTTTTCTCACTCTAAGGGTGCTGAGCTAGCACAGCTAACTGTCTGACACAAATGGAGTGGATTTTAGCCTAGCGATGCTTTTGAATTTGAATTGTGGAATTAGCATTATGCTACAGAAGTCCAGTGATAAACCCCCTATCTATTTATAGTATCTGATGCGGTTTGTTTAATGGAAATTTTACTTTTTGTTTTGAATTAAACTTTCCTTTTGAGGCACGGTTTGACATCAAACATCAAAACATTGAACATCAAAGTATGTGGACAGACTGAACACTGACATGCACCGCAGGCCTACGCAACTGTTTGTTCTCGCGCTGTCCCGTCTCATTCTGGCTCCAAATCTCTTGTCACCACGGGAGCGTACATGCCTCAGAGTGTCATCTAGTGTTACTGCTGCCACTAAAATGGAGCTGACCATGCTGACACTTGGGCTTTGCTGACCAGATGGGTTTGTGACGGGAGAATGAGCCTGGCGGGGGGTGGGGTGCGGAGGAATTTGAAGGGACACATGCTCCCAGAGAGCTGACCACTGACTCCAGGGCTCACATTAGAGGACTACTGTGTCCATCTGTCTCGAGATCGATAGGTCAAAGGTGACGGAGCCAAAAGCCACGAGGGCAAACAGATTCTAAGGATAGGCTAGTTTGTGTTCATTTGGGTTCATTCTCATGAAGAGGCCTTTTGATTGAATCCAATTATTTTGATTTGATTTGATTAGGGTTTTTTTTTGGTCTTTTCTTCTGTCGAGAATGCTCCACATTCCTCGTCTGTCTGTCCCCTGTTGCCTGTAAACTGTCACCGTCTCCTCCAAGAGTTGAGTTTTAATGAATCACAGGGGCTCTGTGTGGTTACCCCGGAATGTTCTAGCACAGATTAGTGACCCACTAAACAAAGCATTTCCTGCATTGCACTGCAATGAAGACACTATTATGCTCTAGCATCCACCGGGAGATGCGTCTGGAAAATGGGCACAGATTCATACATTACGTAGAAAAGTTTTTCATTTTTTTTCTTCATGATTGTTTGAAGTGGATCTCTGTTGTTAAAACTGACCTCTAACTAGCTCTTCCTTTGGTTCAGGGAACTGAACCCACAGGCTGTGTGCTTTTGAAGCTTAGACACAGGTGCTACACCCATCCAGCTGGGGAAAGGTGGGGGCTCGTCCAGGATAATTCACAATAGTGGGAAGGACAGGCCTGCAGCCTGAGTGCTTGGCTTTGTGTGGTCAGAACTGAATCCTGAGCCACAGAGCTGTGCATGATAACTTGATCTGATTCTACACTTTAAGTGTGTGTGTGTGTGTGTGTGTGTGAGGGTGTGTGTCTTATGTTAGGCCATATGCTCAATCAAATCTTTTGACTTTGATCACATGTGGATTTGTTCTTCCTCGCTTAACTCGCTGCACACTGTGCCTCAGGAAACACTTCCAGATGCAGGGATCACTTTGGATACTTCTCTATTTACTCTGGTGACAAAGTGGAAACTGAGTTTAACAGAACAGATGGGATGAATGGGAATACTTAGAGAAGTGCTAAAAATTAGATAATAAAAATTCTTTAGAAGAGCAACAAGCTCAAATAAAAGAGTGTTGAAATATCTACTGTTCTATCACTGCATATTTTTTTCTTTCTCATATAGTCATTGGTTTGGATGGTCATCATTTCAGTGCTGAATGTTTCAGGCATACTATGATTACAGTCGGAGAAGCTCAAAGATGTCTTTGGTGTTGAAGATCAATGCTGAATTCTCATGTTGCGGTGGATATATCTGTGGTCTTAGTTTTTTGTCCTAAATAAAGCAGACAAATGATGTGTTCATATTTGATTTGTTTGTTTGCTATGCACTATCCAAGGAATGGTTGACCGACTGGGGAGATCTATCAGTGGAACATTTTTGGGCCTCTTCCCTCTCTCACATCCTTGTTATCTGTGGACATACTGACTGTTACATTCCTGGAACTGGAAGATTTTTTATTATTATTATTTTTTTCACACGGGTATGCTTTTCCATTACAGACTATGACCATCTCAGTTTAATTACTAATTCATGACACGCCTTTCCCTACGTACATACTGCTGTTATTTAAACCTATATCACATTCCTGCCTGTCATTTTCACATTTTTATTGGACAGTGGAGTATATACATGAGACTGTATTGTTATTATTAAGTAATATGAGCTATACTCATGAGTCTTTGCTTGTCATACACAAAGTTACACAAGGACCTATGATCAGCAGATGGCAATGACCTAATGACCCTCTATGTGTTTAGTCTTCCCTTCTCTTTTTCAATCGCCAGCTAAGTGTTTCTCTTGCAGTATTTATCCTGAGCCCAGACTGTGGTAGGTAATCTCCCATATAATCACTAAACTGTTTACGTATGTAGACCAGCTGCGTTACTATAAGTCTAAACTTGGACATCATTCAATATAAATTTGAGGTCAAGTATTTTCCACACAAGGCTGTTTCACTCGTTGTTCAGGACCACCAACACCACCCCCAAAACAAAAACAAACAAACAAACATACAACGACACATGAGACTGGTCATGATTTCAGAACCTTTTTATTTGAAATGTCAGTGTTCAAGAGAAAATAAAACAGCAAATATAAATATTAGCATATAAAATAAGAGTAACACAGAGGAGGGGGAGCAGGGGTAGGGGCTAAGCCATTTATAAGAAAGAATATTACAGCAGGATATAGAGTAGTACGCCATGGGCAGACACACAAACATATAGAATATTTATATTTCATTTCTTCAATATAGACACGGAGAAGCATTCTTGCACATATGCACAACTGGAATCACAAAAGAAACAGAAAGAGATTACAGAGGGTTAGAAAGGTATTGTACACTGTGGTTTCTGTTTTTTTGTTTTTGTTTGATTTCATTTCGTTTCGTAGCAAGGTGATGGAGCAAGTGACAGAGAACAAAAATGAACACAAAAAAATTTTGCGCATTACAGCTCACAATTACCTAAACTACACTTGTGTCACTCAATTTTTTATTTATTTTTTTTTGTTCATTTTTCCTTCAAAGTTAAATCTCTATTTACAGTTGTGTTTGTTAGTTGGCCGTCATGGTGCTATAGATACTACATTTCAAACACATATTTTGAAGAGCAATTCAGATTTTTTTTTTCCATAACAATTTTTCCTTGTTTTCCTGAAAACCGAACAATCAAAACAGAAAATAAAAGTCAAAAGTAACACATTCCAGTAGTAAGCCCCTCACACACACACACACACACACACACCGCGGGCTCTAAATCTGGAAAGGGAGATCTGGTAGGACAATGGAGCTGAGAGCAGCCTAGTCTGTACAGCGGATAAGGCTGCTAGCTATTTACAACCTGGGAAAAGAGTCATCACTATCACCTGGGACTGGGAGAGCGGTCGGGGAGGAAACCAATGGCGGTGAGAAAGAAACTGGGCAACAGAATTGAACTGGGGGTCAAAGGTGAGTGAGGACTCAGAAATTCCTCCCTTCGACCCCTCTTAGTGGTATGTCCTTTTTTGAACCACTGGACGGATTGACTGAAATATTGCCTGTGATTGGTTAGTGCTTCTCCCTCGACCATACCACTGATTAAGCTTAGGGGGGTTTTGTGAGTGGTTGAGAGTTTAACTTCTGTACATTCATTTAGTGAAGTCCTCATCCTCTCTCTGTGTGCCTCAGATGTGCCACCCTGATCGGGTTAACTGTGCACTTGGTCTCCATTTCACAATCCCCACTCCTCCCCTCCACACTCCTCTCCCCTCCCCATCCAATCACACACAAGCTGCCACTTCACCATGTGGAATAGACAATGAAGAAAAATAACACACTGTTCATTCTCTACACGCTAACAAAAAATCTCAGTTCATTGAAATGTCAAAACAAGCAAGCTAGTGTGTTCAATAGCAAGGAAAGAAGGACTCTTCCGAATGTCTGGAGCTTAAGGCTCCCGGACCGGTGTACTACCATACCTAACTAGGCCTTACCTATCACGGGCCGCTAAGTCATAGTGCTCCCCTACACATCATTAGGTGGTGGCAATAGTGGGTAACTCGTGTTACGTGTCTACAAAGCGCTGACTAGGTGATCAATCATGCTCGTTCCCCAGTCCGCATCTTCCTTCCCTACAACAGTGCATCTTCAATCATTTGGCTCTCTGGTCAATAAAACAATGCAGTGAATTTGAGGTTTGAGAGAGAGAGAGAGAGAGAGGGTTTACACCTGAAGCGAGACAGCCAGGAAATGGCTCAGACCATGTGATCATGATGTCACACGGGGACAAGATGGCCTTCCCCACCCTCTTCTCTCAGACCCAAGACACATGGGGCTCATGCTCAATTTATAATGGCTTTTAAGGAAAAATAAAAACAAAACAAATAAAAGCAAGCACGATATAGCTGAGTATACTATACTATGCATATCAAAGCAAATACACGGTTCTGGTTGGTGCTACAAATGCATTCCACAAAGGAGTTGCCAAAAAAAGACAACCTTCCCTGTCTGTATAAATGCATAGTTTCGTCCGTGGTTACATCTGTGGAAGATTATTCAATGACTCATGCAAATATTGCGGCCTTGGTCTCTAAGATCTACAGGTCAGTCTCTTGTGCCAAAACTTTTATGTGTTTTTTTTTATCACTATTTTTTCCAAGGGGAATATCCAACAGTGGTTTTCTAGGCACAAAAACAAGCAATCTATCCCTCACTTTGCAAAACAGCGATTCTAAAAACAAAAACACCCAAAAACGTCCCTGAAAACAACAAAACAAAACAAAACAAAAAAAATGTAAAACTGTGCCAATGTGTGAAAACACACAAGAGTCACAACACAGGATATTGTGTCTTTTGAAAATAACAGCCAGGGTCATAAAGATTATTACTGTCATTCATCAGAAGTCCCTTCCTTCTCTCATCCGTTACATTAGAGTGAATCAGACAAGAACCAACACCATAGAGAATCGTGTTATACTTACAGGTCTATATAAGATACAGGAAATGCTCTTTCCGTCAAGAAATACACAAGCAAACCCAAAGAGTCAGAACATAAAAAAGAGAGAGAACTTGAATCCGAAATATGAGCTTCTGAATTCTTTTCACCCTCACTTCCATACACATTCAGAGAGACTTCAAAGACATAAAGTCGTAAAGTAAACAAACAAACAAACAAAAAGGAACCTTACAAAAGGAAACAATACTATCCTTCATGGTACATAGATATTACCGGAGTACTTATTGGTTAACATGGCAATCAGTGAGAAGGTTATAGAAGCCAGCTGAGGATAAAAGAAAAAAAAAACTGAGGAGAGAAAGAGAGAGAGAGAGAAGGGACTCCTTCCGGGTCACCTCTTTTCCTCCATCGAACTCTCATTCCACTCGTTCTCTCCATCCCTCTGCTTCTCTCTCTTGTTGTTCTTCTTCTCTACTTCTTCTCTTTCTTGGTGGACTTCTTCTTGCTGGCGGGGGTTTGGGCGGCCTTGGGGGGCTCGGGCTGGGCTCCGGGGGCACCTCCAGGGGCAGCGACGGCCCCACCGGGGGCACCCACGGCACCGCTAGCCTGGGGGGGAGGCAGGGCCTGCTGGGGGGGCATGTTGGGGAGCATCTGCTGCTGCAGGGGGATGGGCTGGGCCTGCATCTGCTGCTGCTGCTGCTGGGGGTTGGAGGTGAGCGTGGCGGTGCTGCCGGGGATGTAGACGTTCTGGCGGTAGTCGGGCACGTGCTGCAGGGTAAACTGGGGGCTGTAGCGCGTGCTCAGGCCCATGGTGCCGGGGGTCAGAGTGTTGGTGGCTTCACTCACTTCTGGAGGAGAGAGGGAGGAAGGTGTCAAATGGGTCTTGATATTTTTTTTTACTTTGCTGTATACATTATACAGTCATACTGATAATTCTTAATGAATGAAATTGAATATGGGGACTGGGAGGACATTATCATTCTGGAGCAGTTTTGAGTGCAATGTTAGAAAAGGTGCAGTCTTAAAGGGGTGACAATTTCACTAGATGAATGCAGTGTCATTACATGTAATAACCCTTAGAAGGGTATTTGTCCAGCTTTGTCCAGCTGCACTCCATACAACAGGCAACAAGCTTTGTTGCAACAAGGTTATGTAATGTGTCTCGCTGCATTTTGTGGATGACTATCCCCCTCTTTCCTAACGTGTCTCTGTGTGTGTGTGTGTGTGTGTGTGTGTTCACATGTTTCTTCCCAGGGAAGAGCGCTGTGTGACGTATGGTGACGTGTCTGTCTGCCTCCCATCCCCCTCTTCCCTATAACCTCCTGCAATGCAGATGTAGAGAGCCCCCCCCACACACACACAAACACACACACAAACACACTCCTCACTGTGCTGTAAACACTGTCTACATGAGAAAAACAGAACAAGAAGGGAGAAAAAAACGAGAGAGGAACTTGCAGAGAGAGGAAAACAGAAACACAGAGACAGAGAGAGCGAGAGAGAAAAAGAGCGAGGGGGGGAAGAGGGAGAGATAAATGGAGAACGAGACTGAGTTAAACAAAGACTAAGAGACTGGTATTTTAGCTGAGAGGCGTACTGTTTTAGCAACAGCGCGCTAACAATGGCTTCCGAAACGTCATTGTTTTAGCTACAGTGATACATGTTTCGGTTCAGCAACAGCCAAGTCATCCCGCCAACCCCGCTAACCACAGCTGCTTGTGTAAAAACAAACAATGTTCCCGAGGAGGAGGAGGACGGCTTGTGCCAGCGCACACGGGTACAGATTCGTGGAATATCTGAACGATGCCCGGGCGGCGGGCGGACTCTTGATTTTACGGGTCTAATGTGTCCCCTACTGCACTGAGCTAATTCCTGCCTAATGAAAAGCACTACACATTCAATTCTTACTGCCTCTCCAAAAAGGCTTTTCTCCTCTCTCCCTTCCCCCTCTTCATCCTATCTCTCTATCCCCTCTTTTCTTTTCTTTCCTTTTCTCTCTCTATGTCTCTTTCTGTCTCTCTCCCACCCCTCCCTCCCTCCCTCCATCTCTCTCTCTCTCCGTCTCTCTCTCTCTCAATAGTGATGTGGCATAGGTCATGACCGCCCCACAGTCTCGGAGCGCCCATGGAAATGTCTAGAAGCTCTGTGTGTGTTGTGACGCAGGCAGTGGATGTGGGGGAGGGAGGATGGGTGGAGGCTGGGTGCTGCAGATAGGGGAGAGCAGACCAGGACTCTTGCAATGGAAATGATGATGATGTAAATGTCCAGCATTGGCCTGAGAAATCGGGGTTGTTTGTGTTTGTGTGTGTGTGTGTGTGTGTGTGTGTGTGTGTGTGTGTGTGTGTCACTTAGGAACAGAGAGAAATAAGGGAAGTAAAGGGCAAAGGGAGCGTGTTTGAATTTGAATGAGTCATTATAGCTTTGTTTATTTACTCTCAACACTGTGTGTGTGTGTGTGTGTGTGTGTGTGTGTGTGATGTTATCTCCACTGTTACTGATGTGGTCTGAGAATATGTGACAGTCTGAATATCCGTCAGCAGTGTGTTGCGTGTGCAGACGCGTGTGTGTCCACGTGCCCCGCGTGTCCCCTGTTTACTTGATCTCAGATAGATGCACATGTGTGTGTGTACAGCCCAAACTCTGTGCTGGCCGCCGGTGTGTGTGTGATGTTATTGGATGAAACACACATTCACACTGGTACATCAGTCATTCGTGACACATCACCCTGCGAAACGACGCCACAGGCAGGTGTGACAGCAACGACACAAGCCTGTTTTTCAAGGGCTCAGCGCCTTGTTACATAAGCCAATGTGCTATGTGTGTGTGTGTGTGTGTGTGTGTGTGTGTTGGTGGACATGCTTGATAATTGGTGTATGCGTGTGTGTGTGTGTGGTGGTGGGATGGTGTGGGGGGAGGGGTTCGTGTGAAATGAAAAGGGAGTAGGGGTGGGCGTTTGTGTTTGTGTGCATACATGATAATTGGTGTATGTGTGCTTGGGCATGTTGTTTGTTTCTTTATGTGTGTGTGTGTGTGTGTGTGTGTGTGTGTGTGTGTGTGTGTGTGTGCATGCGTGCATGTGTGTGTGCGCTAGTGTGTTTTGTGTATAGATCTGGAAAAGCAGTGTCAGTCCGATGAGTGCTGCTGCCATTGATGGGCACAGAGGCTGCTTCATCAATGAGTCTGACTGCAGCTGCAGCGCCTACAGGGACAGGACAACGGAGAGACAGAGCCCGGAAGAACAGAGAAACAGAGAGAAGAGAGAGAGAGAGAGAGAGAGAGAGAGAGAGAGAGAGAGAGAGAGAGAGAGAGAGAGAGAGAGAGAGAGAGAGAGATGGAAAGATGGAGAGATAATGACAAGAAGCAAGGAAATGATCGCGACTGGAAGGAAGGATATCCTATCATTATTCTCCCTCACAGGAACTACTGAGTTATCTGATGGGGGTGGGAAGCAGCCTGCCACAGAGCAGGGATACACACACACATACAAATACATACACACACACACACACACATACAAATACACATACACATACACACACACACACACACACACACACACACACACACACACACACACACACACACACACATACACATACACATACACATACACATACAGATACAGATACAGATACAGATACAGGCGGGGCAAGAGCTCCCAAAGAACAGAGGAGAGGAGAGGATTGAAGAAAAGAGGAGAAGAGGAGAGGAGAGAAAGAAGTTGAGAAAAGAGAAGAGAAGAGGACAGGAGAGGAGAACGAAGAGAGGGGGGATGAGAAAAGAAAGTACAAGAACGTGTGGAGCACAGCAGACGTGATAAAAGATGACAGGTGGAGGAAGGTGAGAAAGCAGAAGAAGAGAGTGCCTGACAGGAGCGATGAAGACAGTTAAGAAGGGAAGAAGCACAAAAGCTGATAGTATACCAGAGGAATGAAAGGATGGATGGGTGGAGTAGAGGAGGAGGAGGTAAAAGACGCACCGTTGGCGGCAGCCATCAGGGCCTGGAGCTGTTCAGCTTCAGTCGGGGGGTTTGGCCATGGTCCTGTTCCTACTGTTCCAACCTCAGGAGTGGCGGCCGCCCTGCCAGAGACAGACACAGAGAGAAAGAAAGGGGAGGGGAATCTTAGTCCGACTTCCAGATGACAGCCATTTTGGGCTTCCGTTTGTGGTTGCCCGACATGAAAGAGACGGTGTGTGATCATCCCGTGGCGCAGGAGTAAACGGATTCTGTTTTTACGGGAGGGGAAGGAGTCCCGTTGTGTCTTCTCTCGTCTCTATTGTGCCTATCATGGGAAGCTGACAAGCCTTCACTGCCAGAGGTGACTGGCTGCGGTGAAGTATGTGTTTGTTTCTCACACACTCAAGCACACAGAGACAGGTGTGTCACACACACACACACACACACACACACACACACACATACACACACACACACACACACACAAACATCAGCGTGACACATGTCCACCCTAGGTGTGCCATGCCCTCTTCCTGCTCTGTAGCCTTGAACCACACCGCACTATGCTATAACTCTTGGGGAACATTAATGAGACCAGAAATGGAAAGGTAACAGCTGCCTAGAAGTGGGCCACCACACACACACACACACACACACACACACACACACACACACACACACACACACACACACACACACACACACACACACACACCACACAGCAGAATGTTTCCATCTGGCCAAGCAAAAGCCTTGTTCAAAGCCCTGTTTAAAAGCACATAATTTGCATAAGTGAGGAACAAAAGCAAAAGTTCTTCTGTTTCCCATTAGGTTTTACTTCATTAGGCCAACACACCACTTCCCCACACAGACAGAACCCGTGACTGCAGGACAAACATTCATTATCAGACCCAGTGTGTCTGCTTACCAACACAGAAACAACCCTGCCCTATTTTCACTTCGGCTGCTACTTTCTCTCCTGATTCAGAAGACCTGGCCTTACAGGGCTATGGTGCAATGAAGGTTATAATATAATATACAGTATTTGTTGATAATATATTTGTTGTTATAAAACATAAACTATCAGAAGATTACTGAAGAATCAGGAATCTACAGTAGAATTAATCTAGCATCTACTGTATGTTCAAGTTCTGTAAGCACAATGAAAGAGGCTATGGATCAACATTCAGCCTTGTAAATGCCATAGTTGTGCATCTGTTCTGCGGTATTAGCTGCGATCGCTAAATGGCCTCTGATTGGGCACTACAACAGAAACACTCTCTGGCTAACCAGCGCTCCACAGCACAACACAACACAGCTTGTCTTTATGGCAGAGGTGAGCTGGATTTGACCCGTGGCTAGTTAGCGCCCGACTCATAAAGGCGGAATTCCCACTGCTTCGGGCCCTGGAGGGGCCCTACTGTGAGGGGCGAGCAGGCAGGCAGGCAGGCAGGCAGGCAGGCAGCACACAGGGGCCACTCTGTGCACAGGGTGACCACCGGGACCTCGGCCGGGCCGGGCCCCACAAGGGGTTAAGAGGATGCCCAGGGTGTCTCTGGGGGCCCGGAGGACGGGGTCCCGCTTCCTGACTTATACGAGCCCAGAGGTCATAAAACACAGGCAGAGAGTGCTACTCCTTTGGTCTCTCCTGAGACTGTGTGGAGACAATTAACTCCAAACGTGATGGTGGGAGACATCTGTACCACGCACAGGCTTGGCTGAGGAAGAAGAGGAGGAGGAGAAAGAGGAAGGGGGGAGTGGGGTAGAGGTGGGCACGGGAAAAACAAGAAATCTGCAGAGAGAGGGGGAATAGAGTGGGAAAAAAACAAAAGAAAGAAAAAGATGTTGAAATGAAAAGTGGAAAGCGGGAAAGCCAGGGCTTGCCAAAACTCTGCCTGCCAGGCCTGAAAAAAAAATAGAAAGAAAGAGACCGAGAGAGAGAGACAGAGAGAGAAAGAAAGAAAGAAAGAAAGAAAGAAAGAAAGAAAGAAAGAAAGAAAGAAAGAAAATCAACGGAGGAGGAGAAATGACAGAAGCCAAAAAGCTTGTGATCAGAACCAGACAGGGACACTGAGAAGATGGTTGGGGTGGGTGCTCAGAGAGAGAGAGAGAGAGAGAGAGAGAGAGAGAGAGAGAGAGAGAGAGAGAGAGAGAGAGAGAGATCTGCCACAACAGCTCTGCTCGTGGTCCTAACATGGCTTGTTCCCACCCCACAAATCTCACCATGTATCCTGTGGCCCCTGCACACACACACACACACACACACACACACACACACACACACACACACACACACACACACACACACACACACACACACACACACACACACACACAACTTGTTCCCACCCCACAAATCTCACCATGTCTCCTTTGGCCTTGGGCTCACCTTCAGCCATCTCTGCTTCTTACTAGCCTAAATGCTTCCTACTAGCCTAAATGCTTGTCTTGCTTTTCATCATCTAACACCACATTTAAGCAATAACCTACTCATCTGTAAAGCCAAAGCCAAACACACACACACACACACACACACACACACACACACACACACACACACACACACACACACACACACACACACACAGAGGTCAATCTTCAGACACTCTGATGTTCTGCCCAGCTAACCATTGCTAAACTCTGCTAGCGGAGATAAGGATGCCTCGTTTCACACTAATTCACTCCACTCTGTATCTCAGGGGGTTTTCCACAGTGCTCTCCCTTCCTGTGGTGAGGATTATCACATCCTGTGGTCAAGATAATCACTTCCTCTGGTCACCACGACACTAGAGTGATCCCAAAAACACATCGCTAGCTAGCCATGAGGGGAAAAACATGAGGGAAGTTGGTCTGTGCCAACTGCCATTATACTGTACTGTACACCTGCAATAAAATATTAAACATCCATCTGACTGAATTTGCTTTGAAAACTCATCCAGAAAAGGCCAGTTCACAAATGTGTCACTTACATAAACAAATAGCTTTTTTAACACATATCTTCCCAAGCCCTGAAGTCATATTACTCACTAGAACACAACACAAGACTCTTGAGGGGAGGGAATCGCACACAATACTCCTACACACACGACTAGTCTACAAAGCTTCCCATTCTAGAGGCCACAGCCAAGGAGGAAGCAGAGGCACCTACACATTTCACACTGAACAAGGGAAAATATGACTACTGTCTGCCAGGGTCAACCATTTATAGCTGTGTGGTAACTGGGGTTTCGTCTAAAGGCCACTACCTACACAGCTATACCTTATCTTCCTGGGCGGTGTCCATCTTAGGCAGGGAGAATTGGACTTCGGGCGACTGAAATGCAGATTGACACCAGCTTTAAATCCAACTAGCACAGTTCTAGTCTATGGAAAAACTAAAGAGCCACCAACTCACATAGTTCATTTATATCACCTTACTTACACAGTAATCTGTTATACTAGCAAACTACATTCTCCTCCACTAATGTATTTTTGTAGCATGAATTCTAATGCAATATGGAGGAGCCTGCTAAAGGTCCGGTGATACAATAGATCTGATTTGATCCAAATGGCTCTTCCAGGCAACGGGGGCCCTATATTCCGCCTGGAATGTGTTGTGCAACGTCTGTTGTGGAAACAGTTGCAATGCTCGCTCGCTCGCTCGCTCGGCTCGCAGCACCGGCACCAGCTGGCATGGGCTAGCGCCTGCCGAACGGAACGCCCGCCAGAGTGGAGGCGCCGACCGTCTCTCTTCTCTCCATCCTCCTCAAAATTTGACGACAGACTGGGGCCCTTAAAAAGGGGGAGTTGTGGGAGTGGACACTACTATCTGTCCCCAACAAAGAGCCAGTCCCCAGTGTGTGCTTGCTTGTCTTTTTTTTCTTTCTTTTTTTTTTACTCAGTTGCACATTAGGACACAAGGGAGAGACACAAGGCCAAACGCTGGTGGTATGAAAGGACAGTTTTTTCAGCCGGGTCCCGTCTGGCCAGAATGCGCTGCAGGCAGCTGCTCAGAGGGCCCAGGCAGGGAAGGGAAGGGAGAGATGTGTCACTGTGCAGAGCAGGCAAGCCAAGCCAGCTAGGGGCGGCCATTTTGTTTTATAGCGAGCAGTCTGAGAGAGGAGACTGAAGCCGGAGGGCTGTTGCTTTATTTCATCATTACGTATGCTTTGTTTTGGTTTGCTTTGGTCTCTCTGTACTCTTCTGCTCTTTTGCTCTCGCACTCTCTTTCCCCCTCTCTCTCTCTCTCTCTCTCTGTTCCTGTCTTCTTTTAGCCTTGAACTGGAACAGTTTGTTTAGATTCCGCTGTGGCCTTCCAACAGACCTTGACGCACAGTCCTCTGGTGTGTGTGTGTGTGTGTGTGTGTGTGTGTGTGTGTGTGTGTGTGTGTGTGTGTGTGTGTGTGTGTTTGTCCTGTCACACGTCCATTCGAAGGTAGAGGAATGCAAAAGCGGATAGATGAGAATGAGGGAGAAACAGAAGGGGATAAAAGTGGAGAGAGTGTGTATGTGTGTGTGTGTTTGTGTGTGTGTGTGGGTCTGTGAAGGCTTGCAGTGTCATAATTAAATCTGTAAGCCCTTACGTTCTGTCCTGCGTCACACAATGATGCTATCTGCACTAAAAGAAAATTGAGCGAGGGATGAAAGAGTGAGAGACAGAAAAAGAAAGACTGAGAGAGAGAGAGAGAGAGAGAGAGAGAGAGAGAGAGAGAGAGAGAGAGAGAGGAAAAGACAGAGAGAAAGAGTGTGTTGGAGCCACCCTGGCACTGCAATCTATTAGCTCCTCCTCGCCTGCTGAGTGGAGCAAGGCGATGCGCAAACAGCAGGAGGCCTGCATCATGTTATGCAAACTAGCGCACACACACACACACACACACACACACACACACACACACATAAAACGTAGCCTGTAAATCACACAAAGCAACTCACAGCCCCCCTCCTTCATCTGGCTCCCTGTTCTTCATGGTCTATTTTCATCTCAGTATTAAGTGCAGGTCATGTCTCCCTTTATGTAAGCTACACATGTATGAACCCTCAGCTTTACAAACCCCACGCTTGGTAGTATGTGAGCTCTCTTGTTGACCACTGCATTCTAGTGCCTGAGAATAGGGTCCTACGCAGTAGGAGAGTGTATAATGTATTAAGTGTAGAAGTATGGAAAATACAGATGAGGACACTTACCCGCTGGGTCCAGGTCGCTGGTTCTGGTTGAAGCGCCAGTCAGCATTGGGAGGCTTTTGCTGAAACGAGAAAAGAGAAGGGAACACATTGAGTGTTTGTGTGTGTGTGAGGATGTGGATGTGTACGTTTCCACAAGCCACAAAGGGCTCTTCAAACTCTTTATGTCCCATCCAGGCTCCCGTCCAAAAGGGCCCAGCTGTGCTGTGCTGGGCCGTCTGGAGGACAAAGGAAGGAAGGGGTTAAGATAGCTAGCTGCATACATCCTCTCAGCTCCGGTGGCCATTTTATCTCTTTCTGTCTTTTTTTTGTTGTTTCCCCTCCTCTCCCTGCCCGTAATCCACCGAGCATGAAATCTCTCGAAGGCGCAGAGAGCAGCTCGTCGCGCTGCAGACAAAAGTATTTTTAATGAGGACAACAAGACAAAAATATCAGGCAAATCTAAATCTGATGACATGTTTTGAGGAAAAGGGAAAGGGGAGAGGGGGTGGGTGGGTTGTGTTTATGTCCAGGCAGAAAGCCTGTATAATTGACCACTGGCCATACAGCACCTCCCAGAGAAGAAGGAAATGAGAAGAAAAGAGAGAAGAAAACAAAAGAACCTTCCAGAACGTGGAAGGTTCCAAGAGCAACTTCAGAGGAACAGACCTTATACTGTCAGACTGTTGTCTCTCTTTCTCTCTCTCTCTCTCTGTTTCTCTCTGTCTCTCGCTCGCTCTCTGCCTCTCTTCACACTGCCCATAAAAAAGTACACAGACGTCCCTTCTGCAGCACTTAACCCCGTGATTTTAAACCGATAACGCCAAAGGGACATTCGCCTGGCAGACGAGGAGAGGACAGGCGGCTGGGGGACTTTGCCGGCAAGCGTACAATCACTGATTGTCTCCCCTCCGACATGACAAAATGACCGCCGGCACTAATTGAGAGACCGTGCAACACAGCGTTCATGAACAAAGACTGGATTGTTGTGATCCACCCTAGTTCCAAAAAGCCCATAAAAGAAGAGGCAAAAAAACATGAAAAAAAGGTCTTTAAAGATATAACACTCGTTTATCATCATACAGTTTACCCAAGTTGGAGGAATGCATCAGGGATAGAAGTGGTGGATTGAAAGAAAGAAAGATAGGAAGTCTCTCTCTCTCTCTTTATGGCTGTGTGCTGAGGTGCTGAATAGACTTTTGGCATGGGGCCAGTTCTGCATCCTAATCGCGGGAACAGCTCCCTTGAGAGAGACTGTGTGTGTGTGTGTGTGTGTGTGTGTGTGTGTGTGTGTGTGTGGGAGATGGGTGAAGCCAACTGCTCTGGGTGAACTGAATTATTGAAAGGGCTTTGCTGTTGGTGACACACACGGGTGCATCGCAAACACAAATCCCATCTCCTTTTTACTCTCTCAGCAAACCCAAAAACACATGCACACACACAGCAAACTACCGCATGGATACATAGAGAAAGAGAGAGAGAGAGAGAGAGAGAGAGAGAGAGAGAGAGAGAGAGAGAGAGAGAGAGAGAGAGAGAGAGAGAGAGACTATTCCACTAGTCTTATTTAAGTAGGACATTCCCAAATATCTGCATTACAGCAGCGCACAAGATCCACTAAACCCATTATTACCATCTCTCTGATGCCAACAAATTCCAGTTCCAAATAAACAGAGGGGGAAAGAGGCCCAGCACAAACCCAAACAAGCAGTACAGAGTAACACGATGAGGCCTCATGGAACGCGACATACGCCAGGTGTCAACTCTTCTGACTCTTCGGTCATCCTATACTTCCTCTTTTCTTTGAAATGAAATGATACTTTTTTCTCGCTGACAGAGGCGCCTCTGCATTGAGCTGAGGATTTTCCGACACGAGCAGCGGCATGGCAACAACTCCCGCTCTGATATTCCGGAGTCTGTGTCCTTACTGGAATCTTTACACGGCTGAGATTACATCCCACTAAAAGGAATTCCAGGTTATAAACAGCAACATGTGAACACACAACCCTTGGTCGTGATGCTGTCATACTAATGACTCCCTCGCTAGACCTCACGATAACACCAAGTACAAACAAAATGTCGGGGCAGACCAGAGATTACAGATTCTTGTGGGAGGCTTGGTCGTGGAGGTAATGACACATCTCCACTCTGACAGAAACCAGAGGGGGGAATTTTCTTTCTAGACTTCCGCTCGACTCAGTCATTCAGTCGTTCGCTCACTCCTTCCAGGGTTGGGCAGCATAAAGGAGGACTGAGGACAGTGGGATGGCAGGATGTGGAGAGAGAGAGAGAGAGAGAGAGAGAGAGAGAGAGAGAGAGAGAGAGAGAGAGAGAGAGAGAGGAATAAATGCTTCTTTTCCCGCATGTTCCAGGGGCCCAACATTCCATCCCTCTGAGTGAGTCAATGTGTGAGAGACTGCACACTCACAGGGTCACGCTCAAGGTCGTGCCGTATCCAATGGCAACATAGTGTCTAGGCCTATCTACTGTGTATTGTTAGTGTGTGTGTATATGTGTGTGTGTGTGTGTGTGTGTGTGTGTGTGTGTGTGTGTAGGGGTGTGTGAGAAAGTGTCTGAGTGCGTGGGCATATGCAAACGCATGTCCAACGTTTCCCATGATGGCCTCCACAAAGGGATCTAGCTTGACACATCCGCCCCAGTCTCCCATAAAGGGAGTCAGGCATCCCCAGCGTCAGATGCAAAGTGTGCATGCAAACCACACTGAGGTGGTTAGGGGTGGCTTAGGGGAGGTCAAACGCAATAAACGAATGTGTGCACGTGTGTGCCGCCATGAGGCACAGAAACATTTCTTAACAGATGGACGATGTTTACCACTGCCGGGGAAAGAAAAACATACCATTCATATCTTCTAAACTCTGCGCCATTTCGCTTGTACACAGTCCACAAATCAACTACATCATTCATGCCTCGGACCTTCACTCTGTGTGGCTTTGGATAAAAACAGCTACTACCAGTCAAACTTCCTTTGGACTTTTAATGTGATATAATCTAAGAGAGAAAACTGTGCCAATAATGGCTGACCCATGGCTTACATCAATAATTCCTCAAAACAAAACAGACTTGACGTGCTTGTGATCTACTACGCTGATAGCTCGCAGTTTTGTTTAGGCTAGTACACAGCACCTTCCAGGAGGATTTGGATATATGTAAATCAGGTAGGCCTAGGGTAGAGAGCTACTGACAGAGACGAATCAGGCCTCGATGCTAATTAGCACAGAGCTAACACATCTGGCCTCCATCTCTCCGACCTCTCTCCTGCTCTCTCTCTCACACACACACACACACACGTGTGTGTCCGTGTGCCTCCACATAGGCTAAGTTACACGCTCTGTTTCAGACGATCGATAGCCTGTTAACCCATCCGGTGCTGCCGCTGCTGCTGCAGCTGCTGCTGTGGAGGCTCAAGCATGGCTCCACATGAATGGTGGAAACAGGACACCCACCCCCGGCGGAGGCCTCCCGCCAAAAAAACACTACAGGAAGGGGGCGACCGGCGGGGTGACTCACATCTGTATGTGTGTGTGTGTGTGTGTGTGTGTGTGTGTGTGTGTGTGTGACAGAGAGAAAGCAAAAGCCCGCGTACACTAGGCTACCAGCACCAGAGGAGGCTCCACCTCAATCACTGTGTTCCTGTAGGAAAGGAAATCGTTGTTACCTAACATTGTTTTCCATTTTGAGTCAGTGTGTGTGTGTGTGTGTGTGTGTGTGTGTCCACAGAAACACAATCTTGCCTCACTTCTATCCTTCCCTTCTGTTTTGTCCTTTGTCCTTCTCTCATCTGGTGCGGTCAAAGACGACACAGTGACACGCAAAGCGACTTTTGTTTGACAACACACAGCACTGGAGACAAAGGAGAGAGCGGCCAGATTGCTTCCCTAATCATCACACTACGCCACTACAGGAGGAAGAACAAATATCAACACTGGGAAACAAAAACAGCTTAGTTCAGTTATTCTCATCCAAAAGCTGTCACGATCAGTCCACCACAATGTAGGGCATTACAAGGAAGCTTAAGCATAGTTGAACAGCAGGATAGACGCAAAAGGAGTGGTATTAATCAAACACACACACACACACACACACACACACACACACACACTGACTTGAGGACCATCCTGACCCTGAAACTCTATGACCTGAGAGTCGTGCTGTTCAACATAGGAAGCAGGACAAAGAAAATGGCTGACAGATAAATTTAGAGATCCACACCACCCATCTAAGAAAGAAAGTGAACTGAATGAGAATGAGGTCTAAAGGAAAACACTGACAGCAGTCTCTGGAGGTAGGATAAAAGAGGTGTGTGTGTGTGTGTGTGTGTGTGTGTATGTGTGTGTGTGTAATTGTGAAGGGGGGATTCCAGCCTAGCTTGAGTCAAGAGAGTCTTTCCTGTCCCTGAGACGGTGGGAGAGGATGAGAGGTGAAAAGGCAGAGGAAGGATAAAGCAGGGGAACAGGCAGAAAAGAAGCTGACGCCGTAACATCACAAATCTCCAACACACACACACACACACACACACACTCGCTGCCCAGGATACCCTGTGGAGAACACACAGCTATGCCAGGAACAAGCAAAGGCTTA
Organism: Sardinella longiceps; assembly: GCA_027497455.2. Taxonomy (NCBI): domain Eukaryota; kingdom Metazoa; phylum Chordata; class Actinopteri; order Clupeiformes; family Clupeidae; genus Sardinella; species Sardinella longiceps. Next base: position 13,482,165 of record JAODXP020000030.1, read on the forward strand.
GCCTCTCTCTCGCTCTCTCTCTCTCTCACTCACTCTTTCCCCTCCCTCCATCTCTCTCTCATTCTTTCTTTCCCTGCGTCCCTCTCTCTTGCTCTCCTTCTCTCTGGCTCTGGCCCATAGATCTTGGGTTCATTAGAGACTGGGTCCGTCTGTCACCACATCTATTCACGTGCTGTTGCTTTTTCCCATCCCTCTTTCTCTCTCTCTCCCTCTCTCTCTGTCTCTCTCCCTCTCTTAGCACCCAAACCAGCCCAACTCAACCCAACCCAACCCATCCCAGCCCTGTCTGACCATCCCTGCCCCCGCTCTCTACCTCCCCCTCCCTAGTCAGCACGTGTCACACAAGTGTGGACAGATGGCAGCCGGCTGACCCAAGGGACTTGCTGGCTCCCAGAGGGCAAACACGAGGGACAAGGAAGAAGAAAGAAGAAAAAAAGAAGCAGAGAAAGAGAGAGAGAGGAGGAGATAGAAAGACGGGAGAGAGAGAGAGAGAGAGAGAGAGAGAGAGAGAGAGAGAGAGAGAGAGAGAGAGAGAGAGAGAGAGAGGGAGGGATAGGATGAGGAAATCTTTATCCCTCCACAGCATTGCTATGATGGAAATGCAAGACATGGCCAGATCGTCCAGATAGGGTCTCACGGGTCTGACAAAAACCTCTGGGCCTCTCAGCCAGGCAGCTGTGCTTCCATGGAGCTCGGCAGAAGCCCTAAATAACTCCTACAGGAAGTTCACCACCTTCAACAGCACCCTGGGGGTTCCATGCCATTAGCATCTACAGCTAAGGAAGATTGGTGTACACACACACACATACCCACTTGGGCAATCTCTGACTGAGGGACAATGACACAGATGTCCCTTATCCATTCTGAGGAGCCCCGTGACTCACATGAGGTATGGAAGTAATCGTCACGGCCACAGGCACAACAGGAAGTGAGAGGTCACAGAGGTGACCCCTGGAATCCTGTTATTCAGCCACCGCTGTCCTCCTCATCTCACTTCCCTCCTCTCTGTCTGTTCATCCCTTCCTTCACCACCCACCCACCCCCATTTCCTTTCCCTTCTTTTCTTCCTCTTCCAACATCAGACCCAGTATGTGTCTTTTTATCTCTCTCTCTCTGTCTCTCTCTGCCATCTGCCCTAGAGTTTTTCTCTGTGCAGCACAACTGTCACTAACCCCCACCCTCCCCTCACATCTATCCAAATCTCTTAAAAGCTCTCCTTCTGCTGCCCGTAGTTTCACTCATTCCCCCTTCCCTATCACCAGTCCCCCTGTAGCCTCTCCTCACACTCAGTCATCCTCTCCACCTTTCTTTACTGCTGAAACACAACACAGCTAGCCTGCTGCTGACACAGTTCTGCTTCTGGAAGTAGCATGGAGGCATCGCTTCCTTAAGATTAAATATTAAATCAAAACGCTCAGCTTGGGTTTGCTGCAAGGCACAGTTACCGGCATGCTTCAAGAGTAACCTCCTGTGAGAGATACCAGAGAATGAGAGAGAGAGAGAGAAAGAGGGGGAGAAAAGACAGATTGAGGGAAAGAGTACTCTAGAAAGCAGCATGTGGTGTTAACTCTCCAAATCCCTTGGTGACACAGTATAATGGAGAGGAAAAACCTGAAAGAGAGATTATACCAGAAAAATGACAAGCAGAAGTTCATCCCATCTGCTGTATACTCCATGGCATGGGGCAAACATGAATGAATAGCCTATCACAATGCTCAGAGGCTTTTTTTGAAGCTGCCACCCCATTGGGTGAGATGAGCAGAAGAACCCTCACACCATTGGGCGAGATGAGCAAAAGAACCCTCACCTCATTGTTTGATGAGTTTGTTAAGTGTTTCCGTGTTAGGGTCATGTTGAGAGTGTTATTGTGGCTCAACATGGGTGTCTTGACAAAGACAAAGTCACTGCGGCTGGACAGCGTGGAGTAGCAAGGCCTGTAGGTGCGGGTGTAGGGCTCCTGGGGACCTCCCACCACCTCCATGTACCTGATGGGCCCATCCGTGTTCAGCTGGAGGTGGAGGTCCTTGTGGGAGCGCTGGTGGTAGGAGGGCCTGGAGCGGACGCCCTTGCGTGGGTAGCAGCAGTCTGGCGAGTCGGCACGGTGCCTCAAGCACCTCACCAGGAGGACCAGCATGGTGATGAGGAAGACCCCAGTCACGGCGGCCAGGGCGGCTATGAGATAAAGAGTGGAGTTGGTCATCCAGTCTGGGCCTCGAGGAGACATCCTGCGCGAGTCCGAGCCTGTATCGGCTCCCCCCTCCTCCTCCACGGAGACCGTAACTGAGACGCTCGAGGACTGCTGTGGCTCGCCGTTGTCCTTGACAACCACGGTGAAGCTGTATGTTGTCCCGACGACCTCTTTTTCATCCTCTGCGAGCTTGCGTGCGGTGCGGAGCTGGCCTGAGTGTGGGTCGATGCTGAAAAGTGCTGCGTCGGGGCTGGGTGGGATGCTGTAGGACAGCCAGGCGTTGTAGCCGCTGTCCGGGTCCACGGCCACGATCTTGCCTACGACATGCCTCACCGGAGCAGACCCAGGGACCGTCAGCTGGACCCCCTCTTCAGCACTGTGAGCTGGGTAGAGGATAACAGGCGGGTTGTCGTTCTGGTCGACGACGAAGACGTGGACGGTGACGTTGGAGGTGCGTGGTGGTGAGCCAGCATCACGCACCTGCACGTGGATCTGGAAGGCATTAATCTGCTCATAATCCAGCGATCGCATAGTGAAGATATTCCCATTGTCCTGGTTGATGTAGACGTAGGAGGCGATCGATGTGCCCAGGACGGGTGACTCAAGGATGGAGTAAGACAGACGAGCGTTCTCGCCGGAGTCTGGATCGGAAGCTGAGACGGAGATGATGGGTGTTCCCGGAGAGTTGTTCTCCGTGATATCCACGGAATAGGAGGACTGGGAGAAGGATGGCGCATTGTCGTTGACGTCAGACAAGGCAACCGTAAATGCCTTTTGGGAAGACAGAGGTGGAGTGCCTGCATCTGTTGCCGTGACTACCACCTTGTACTCAGCCATGGCCTCTCTGTCCAGGCGACCCTCAGTGACAAGCTTGTAGTGTTCACCGAAAACTGACATAAGTTTAAATGGCAGACCTGATGCCACCTTCAGTGTAATCTCGCCATTTTTACCAGAGTCTAAATCTTTAGCACTAATAAGTGCAACAACAGTACCTGGCTCAGCATTCTCTTTGATTGGACTGCTTAGAGAAGTTAATGTCACCTCTGGGGTGTTGTCATTCACATCAACAACCTCAATTTTGACATTACATGACCCCTCCAGAGCGGGGTTGCCACCATCTCTCGCCTGAATGATGACGTCATGCATATCCGCCATTTCATAGTCAATATCCCCGGTGACAAGAATTTCACCGGTTTTAATATCCACGCTAAAAAGTTTTCGGGTCCTTTCACTGGTGTATTTTGTGAAATGATACGTCACCTGACCATTCAAGCCACTGTCTATGTCTGTCGCATTTAACTGTGTTACTAAAGTTCCTGGAGGCGAGTTTTCCAATAAGCTCACTCTGATGACTGCCTGTTCAAATACCGGAGCATTGTCATTCACGTCCAGAATTTTAATGAGGACCAGGGTGGTCCCAGATTTCTCCGGTTGTCCCCCGTCCACCGCCGTGAGCAACAGGCGGAACCCCTCTTCTGTTTCCCGGTCGAGGGCTTTTCCCAACACCAGTTCGGGGAATTTACTCCCGTCACTTTTCGTTTCGACAGTCAGCGAGAAAAAGTCATTAGGTGCCAGCTGATATGTCCGTAGCGAGTTGATGCCCACATCGGGATCATGCGCACTCTCAAGTCTAAACCGGGTGCCCGGTACAGACGCCTCGGAAATCTCCAGCGTTGTATTCTGTGCGGGGAACTGAGGTGCATTGTCATTCACATCTACAACTTCCACTAGAACTCGATGAATTTCTAACGGGTTCTGAAGAATTATTTGAAGTGTCAAAGAACATTTAGAGCCTACTTCACACAATATTTCCCTGTCAATTATCTCTTTAATCACCAAAGCACCGCTAACCGGGTTTATCTCAAAGTATTTAGCCGACGAATCCGAATTGATACGCAGACTTCGCTCTCTAATCCTTTGAGTGTTTAGTCCCAAATCTTTAGCGATGTTCCCGACAACGGATCCCGGTGGTACCTCCTCAGCAACAGAGTAGTTTAGCTCCGCGATAGTCCGAGAGAGGCACGCCAGCAAAACGGAGAGCCAGAGCACGGGCCATTCCGATGTCCGTCTCCACTTTCTCTCCATTGTGAGAGCCCGCAGATCCAGGGGAAGAAAATGAAAACTTTTCACTTTATCGTAACGAATCCATTGTCTCTTTAAAGCAAGCCTACCATCTCGTTCGGGCTAGTATCCGTTTCAAGAAAAGTAGACGGTAGTTTTCGGACTTATTCATTATGTCAAATAGTTTATGGCGAATTAAGTCGAAAACAAGAACTTCATCCTGCCATCTCCCTAAACTCGACTGCAGCCCTGCGCCTCTCCGCTCCCAAACGGGGTGGAGACACCACCACAAAGACTAACTTCTCATTGGTCAGTAGACGGGCTGCGCGTTCACAATGCAAAACTTTCCTCCAGAATTTAGAGAGCGCAAGGACCCCTCTCTCTGTCTTCTTCTCCCTTTCCACAGACGCAGGCCAATGGATTACATTCTTCCTCACCGTTTCATGTAAAGTCTGCTGTAAGCAACAGGTAACTCACTGGAACCCCAATTGACTGACACCAGAATACCAAATTGTTTTGAATTAATCAAATATAGCCTAAACTAGTTCAAAGTAAGAAAATATTGTCAGTATATGGGTTTGTATTGTTACCTATTGAGTTGAGATAATAAACTACTCGTTTCGATCTCGTAACAAGTCAATATCACGTGTAAGAGAAAAGCACTGATAGACAAAGACACTCGAACACGTTTGATATGTTTACATAAAACCTACCACAAGACGGCGATGTTGCGAAAAAATAAAAATCTGTTAGCATAACCAACAGAACAACAGGTTTTGGAGTTGGCATTGTTATTAGTGCTGCTTGGGGGTGTGAAACATTCTGGTCTATGCTGAAAAAAAAAACCCATAAGAAAACCATTTGTGTCTTGTCAAATGGATCATAATAAGCAAACAATCAAAACAAACCAAACTGTTTGTACGCAAGAAGCATGTATGTAAGAGTTTTGGAAAGCTGTTTGTTACATTATTATTAACGTGACTGTATTGATAAGTCAAGTTTCATTAGACAATTTCAAAAATGTAGGGGAAATATGATAATCATACTATGATCTCACCTGTTGACTCTCAAAAGTCCATGCGTCGTCAGGTAAAGACGCGTCTAGAACGCTGATCATGTCCTTAAAGTCAAGAGTGCTGCTGGGCTTAACGAGGGTGAAATCACTGAACTCAGACAGAGGAGAGAGACAGGGCCTGTAGGTCTGGCTATAAGATAACATGTCCCCTCCCAGAACTTCTACATATTTAATCGGTCCGTCTGTGTTCAGCTGGAGCTGTAGGTTTCTGTTTTTGAAGTCATCAGAATCCATGCGTCTCATGCAGCACATTGTACCACGCCTGGCACCTTTAGCACATTTCACTACTAAGATGAGACAGGTAATCAAAGAGAGCACTGACACGGAAGCTAGGGACAAAATCAAATAAAAGGCAATTCGTCCATTTTTACTGACAGGCTCTGGATGTTTTTGCCTGAGGTCTAATACCGGCTCGTGAATCCCGTCCTCTAGCAGTATGGATACTGTGGCAGTAGCGGACTGGGCCGGAGCCCCGTTGTCTCTAATCTCTACCAGTAGCGTCTGTGAAGAATCATCCTCCTCATAAACAGCGCGTCTAGTCCTCACCTCTCCTGTGTAAACATTCACACTAAACAAAAACTCGTCTGTAGCTTCTGTCAACTTATATGACAACCACGCGTTGTGGCCGGAGTCAGCATCCACACCTGTCACCTTGGTAACGAGGTGGCCTGCCTTTGCCGTGCGTGGTATCCTCTGGGGTGCTCCCATGGACGGGTATATCACAACGGGCGCATTATCGTTTTCATCCAGAATGAAAACATGCACAGTGGCATTGCTGCTTAGGGAAGGAGAGCCATGATCTGATGCCTGCACTAGAATCCGAAATGCTTTCAAGTTTTCATAGTCAAATGAGTGCATACTATAGATAGTGCCGTTTTCAGAGTTCATGTAAACATAGGAGGAGGCTGGTAGGCCTACATCATTCACTTTCGAGTCAAGAACAGAATATGAGACTCTGGCATTCTCCCCAGTGTCCGGGTCAACAGCGGAGACGGAAGTCACTATTTTTCCGGCTACAGAATTCTCTTTCAAATAAACTGTATATATGGGCTGAGTAAAAACAGGAGGGTTGTCATTAATGTCCTGAATATTAAAAACAACAGATTTCTGGGTTGTTAGAGAAGGAGAGCCAGAATCTGTCGCACTTATCACAACTTTGTATTCCATGCTATTTTCACGATCAAGCAAAGAGCTAGTTACCAATTCGAAATTGTTCTCGAAAGACTGCTTTAAAGAGAATGGGACATCGCCTAAAATTTGAAGACTTACTTTACCATTGTTACCTGTGTCCAAATCCCGTGCACTTATAAGTCCAACAACAGTTCCAACAGGTGAGTTTTCATGCACTGAATTTGACAAAGACTTGAGAATGATTTCTGGCGCATTGTCATTCACATCCACAACACTGATCTGGATACTGCTATGACCTCTCATTTCTGGACTGCCTTTATCTTTAGCAACCACATCAACTGAATACAATGCAGCTGTCTCATAATCCAATTTTCCTTTTAATGTTATCAGCCCTGTCTCAGAATTTAAATCAAACAGATCCAATATGCTTTCTGGGGTTTGGTCTCCAAAGAAATACTGAACCTCTCCATTTGGACCTTCATCTAAATCTGTGGCTTGCAATTTCACAACAGCTGTGCCAGATGTAACATTTTCTAAAATAGACACATCATAGGATTGTTTATCAAACTGAGGCGCATTGTCGTTATTGTCTAAAACTTCAATAAGTATTTGGGCTGTGCCTGTTCTGACAGGACTCCCTCCATCTGCAGCGGTTAAAACCAGCCTGTGCGTCGACTGTTTCTCTCTGTCTAATGTTCTAGACATAACAAGTTCCGGTAACTTTCTGCCATCTTTTAATATCTTCGTATTAACCGAGAAATATTCATTACTATTAAGAGTATAAGAGCGCAGCGCGTTGCTGCCCACATCAGGGTCTTGCGCACTCTCCAAAGGAAAGCGCGTTCCTGACGCTGTGTGCTCTGCTATATTCAGAACGAGTGATTTTGTAGCAAAACTCGGAGCATTATCATTTATGTCTCGAATTTCTACGACAACTCTGTGTAATTGTAAAGGGTCTTCGGCAATAACTTCTATAGGAAGCACGCAAGAACCGCTTTCCCCACACAGTTCCTCACGGTCTATTCTTTCATTAAGGACAAGCTCTCCTTTCCTCGCATCAACCCTGAAATACTGCTTACCAGCCTCAGCGGTGACGCGCAGTTTACGGTTTGATATTTCGGCCAAAGTCAAACCCAGGTCTTTCCCTAGATTTCCAACAACAGATCCAATGGCAGATTCCTCTGGGATTGTATAGCGAATCTGTCCATAGACCAGATTCCATGACATAAAAATGCAAAACGAGAAAATCCTCTCAAGCCTGAACAGCGAGACTGTTGTCCTGGGTTTCATGTCAACAGATGGATAAACAGATTTCGGTCAGGTGTGCATATATCCTATCACGCCATTCGAATACTGGATTGCATTAAACCATAAAGCCAACGATCCACAGCAGTGGTGATGAGAGTTGGTTTGTTTCCATCCCAGTTACGCATCACAGAGTGGATGCTGAGGCTGCACAAACTAGATCCCTTTGAGCGGAGCTGTTGTCTATTGGTGGACTCCACATCATGGATTACGCCAATAGCAACATGACTCTGAATTAAAGATATAGCCTAGGCAGGGATGGTGCGGGGTTTTAATCCGTCTGTGACTGTGTTTTGGTCGTATAACAGAAATTGTACATGTGAGCCAAGAGCTATGCAAAAACCCAAATGACAACATATTGGTGCAACATGGTGAAATATGAGAAAATGTAGAGGAAAGCAGTAAAGTGCGTGCGTGCGTGTGAGTGACTGAGTTAGTGTGTGTGTGTGTGTGTGAGAGAGAGAGAGAGAGAGCAGTGTGCATGTGTGGTGTGACTGTGTGTGTGTGTGTGTGTGTGTGAGAGAGAGAAGGGGGGGGGGGGATAGGAAGAGGTTTAATGGGCAGTGAGTAAATATCGCTGTCCACATTGGCAGTGCTGAAATCAAAAACATGGTAAACAAAGTGGTGCTGTGTGGTGCAGTGTTATACACAAAAAGCAACTTTTAAAAACCATGACATGGACAAACTCATGTTCAGGCAATCTGTGATAATAAATGAAAAGTAGTGAAAAAAGCACATACACCATTATCATCATATAGTCTCAATTCCAATATCCTATTGATATGACACTTTCAACATTTGAACTTGTCATTACCTGTTGACTCTCAAAAGTCCAGGCGCTGTCAGGTAAAGACGCGTCTAGGACGCTGATCATGTCCTTAAAGTCAAGAGTGCTGCTGGGCTTAACGAAGGTGAAATCACTGAACTCCGACAGAGGAGAGAGGCAGGACCTGAAGGACTGGCTATGAGATAACATGTCCCCTCCCAGCACCTCCACATATTTAATCGGCCCGTCTGTGTTCAGCTGGAGCTGCAGGTTTCTGTTTTTGAAGTCATCAGAATCCATGCGACTCATGCAGCAGGTGGACGGACTTGTGCTGTTCCTCGCACATTTTACTAGCAAGATAAAAAATGTCACCGTAGCTAGCACAGACACTGCCGCCAGAGACACGATTAAATAAAAAGTAATTCTCCCAGTTTTCATGATTGGCTCTGGAGATTTCTGTTGGAGGTCCAAAATGGGCTCATGAATCCCGTCCTCTAACAGTATGGACACGGTGGCAGTAACGGACTGGGCCGGAACTCCGTTGTCTCGAACCTCTACCAGTAGCGTCTGTGAGGAATCGTCCTCCTCAAAAACAGCGCGTCTAGTCCTCACTTCTCCTGTGTAAACATTCACACTGAACAGAGAATCATCAGTGGCCTCTGCCAACTTGTAAGAAATCCACGCATTGTGGCCCGAGTCAGCGTCCACAGCTGTCACTTTGGTAACAAGGTGGCCAGATTTAGCTGAGCGTGGTATCTTCTGGTTAGAGTGCGTACCCATCCCGGTAGATGGATATATGATGACAGGTACATTGTCATTTTCGTCAACAATAAAAACATGAACTGTGACATTGCTGATTCGCGGGGGAGAGCCTTGGTCTGATGCTTGCACTCGAATTTTAAACGCATTCAGCCTTTCATAATCAAAAGAATGAAGGCTGAAAATGCTGCCATTATCCGAGTTAATATATACATAAGAGGAAGCAGTCACATCCTGTACTTTTGACTCCAGTATTGAATATGACACTTTGGCATTTTCCCCAGTGTCAGGATCAACTGCAGAAACACTAGCAATAATTTTGCCAGGTTCACTGTTTTCTTTTACATAGACGGTATAGAAAGGCTGAGTGAAGGACGGTGGATTGTCATTAACGTCTAAAATACTAACTCTAACTTTTGCATTGGAGGAAAGAGGAGGGGAGCCCGAGTCGACAGCAGTAAGTTCTATAATATACTCATGCATTTCTTCCCGGTTCAACTTCGCATCCGTAACCAGAGCGTAATGGTCCGAAAAGGAAGGCTTCAGTTTAAATGGATAGTCTGAGTTCATGGTTATCGTGACTTTTCCATTGTCACCGGCATCTGCGTCTTTTGTGCTTATCAGTGCAATTACAGTTCCAATAGCTGCGTCTTCCCTCACAGGTTTAGGCGGGGAAGTGAAAACTACTTCAGGTGCGTTGTCGTTAACATCAACAACGTCAATTCGAACTCGAGTATGTCCTTCCATAACTGGCACTCCCTTATCAGCTGCTCTGATGTCAAATTGATAAGAATTGGTATCCTCATAGTCTAAGGGGGCTATCAATGAAATTTCTCCCGTTTGAGAATCTATGATAAAGCTGTTCTGAACCTTTTCTTGTGTGTGCGAGCCAAACGAATATATAACTTCACCGTTTATTCCTTCATCTAAATCCACAGCTTTGACAGTTAACACTTTTGTTCCATTCAGTGCGCTTTCACTCAACCTGATTTCATAGTCAGATTTTTCAAAAACTGGCGCATTGTCGTTTGCATCGATCACGTTAATGACAATTTGTGTTGTGCCAGATGTGGGAGGTGTACCTCCATCAAGAGCTTTTAAAATAAGTTTATGTACATGCACTTTCTCTCTGTCTACTGTTTTGTCTAAAACTAACTCTGGAATTTTGGATCCATCTTTTTTGGTGATGATATTCAAAGAAAAGTGTTCATTCTTACTCAAGACGTATGTTTTTAGTGCATTTGCACCCACATCGGCATCACGCGCTACTTCCAGAGGGAACTTAGAACCTGGTAATGTGCTTTCTGGAACATTTAGCGTGTGCTCGTTGGTATGAAATTCTGGCGAGTTGTCATTAATGTCCTGAATTTCCACCTCAACCCTGTGAAGCTGTAGTGGCTCCTCTATCACTACTTGCACCGGCAAAACACAACTGGAGCTCTGTCCACACAGCAGTTCTCTGTCTATGATTTCATTTACGATGAGGTCGCCTTTTTTCAAGTCCACACTGAAATACTGCTTACCATTCTCCAAGGCAATACTTAATTTATTGTCCGATATTTCCGAAAATTTGATATCCAGATCCTTCGCTAAATTCCCGACAACAGAACCTTTCTTTAACTCCTCTGGAATAGTGTAACGTGTCTGCGCATCTGCTATATTCCACAACACCGAAGACAAAATAATCCAAAGTGCTCTCCATTCCAAATGCTTTGCTATGCATACATCCATTGTGGAGAAATCAGCACACCACACACAAAGAGCTCAAATAATGTCCAGCACATTACAGAACATATCACCCCACAGTTAACACTCAACCCATCCTATACAGTATGCCCCTGTTAAGTATCCCAGACTCTCATCATCCCCCTGCACATTGCGAGGATGGATGTAGGGGAGGTGGAGAAGAGAGTGGATCCCCCTGCGCAAAGCAACATCCGATTGGATGAAATCTCTCCAATAGAGAAAATATGAGTAGCGTCAAAATTTAAAGGAACAGCTGAAGCAATGCATCTGTCAGGAGTCATATCAAAATGCGCAACTGGACTGAGACACAGGGCTAAAGGACAGGTGATTTTTATACAATATGGTAGTATGGTACTTGTTTTTTTTCTCTCACACACATTCATACAATCTCCAAGTATCTTATTTTCTCTCTATTTGACACACGCACACAGACGCACAATCCATGTCGTATGAAAACAGAAGACAATTTCAGCACTTTTTAGTGGACAGTTCCGTGTAGGAAAAACACACAAGTAGCCTATACAAAACAAAAAAATACATGTACAAGCAAACCATACAGTACCTATAGAAAAGTATCATTTTTTTCTATTTAAAAATGAGTTGTAGTGGCAGAGTCATTCTAACATTACACAAAAGCCATTTAGGCAGGGTGGTATATTTCTCTCTACCACATACAAATTCTCTACAGTATATGTGCTATCTGAAGCTCAAACATATCCAACATCTCCCCTGCAATAAAATACAACAACAATGAACATTTCATTACCTACTGAGTCTCAACTCCAGATGTTGTCAGGTAAAGACTAATCTAACAGGGATCAATTCAAGAGTGCTGTTGGGCTTAACAAGGGTGAAATATCCCAACTCCAACAGTGGAGAGAGACAGGACCTGAAGGACTGGCTATGAGATAGCATGTCCCCTTCCAACACCTCCACATATTTAATTGGCCCGTCTGTGTCAGTTGGAGCTGGAGGTTTCTGTCTTTGAAATTATCGGAGTTCATTGTGTCTCATGCAGCAGGTGGGCTGGCCAACGTTGCTTTTTGGACAGGGCGTAAGTAAAGTGAAAACAACAGATCACAGCCAGAACAGACACTGAGGCCAGAGATATAAATAAAACATGACTGGCACAGTTTGCTTTCTTGTGTCTAATGTCAATGGTCTAAAATAGGTTTGTGGATACCCTCATCTAAGTTTATGGCTGCTGTGGTGGGCAGTGGACTTGGCCAGTTCTCTGTTGTCTCTGATTTCTACCTGCAGCCTCTGAGTAGAGTTGTCCTGCTCTAAAACAGCCTGTCTGGTCCTCGTCTCTCTGCATAAACATTCACACTGAACAGAACCTCGTCTGCTGCCTCAGTCAACTTGTATTAGATCCACGCATTAAGGACTCAGTGTTTACAGCTGCCATTTTGGTAAGGTGGCCTCAAGGGCGTCAGTTTGGTTTCTGAAGTGCTGGGGACAAAAACACTGATATACAGCATGGTTCCAAAGTGCTGGGGATATAAATTTCTTAATGTTTCTTTTATGCTTCTGTCTATACAAAATTGCAACATGTAAGCCTATCTTCTCGCAAAAAAAAACAAAAACAAAAAAAAAACTATTAGGCCTATCTAGGTGATACGTGAGGAATTTATGTTCGGACAGCTTTGCGCACGCGAGTAGCGCTTGCAATCTGCTGCGCTCTCTCGGCAGATCTCAGACCTAGGCTATAACGTAAAATAAAGCTTGTAATGTGACGGAAAAATAATTAACATGATCCCAGTCCAGTGGAAAGCATATAGAAACAGAATGTTTGTTTGTTGACAGTAAAAACATGTTGCTTCGTTGGTCTGGGAACCGAAAGTGAAAGTGGATACATTTGGATAAATACGGTGTATGGGAGAAGGGCGATTAGGCCTTTTGCGTTTAGGCAAGAGTCGTTTAGGCCCCCCTGCCATCGTTTAGGCCAACAGGGAGCAGTAGTTTAGCCACAGGGAGCAGTCGTTTAGGTTAGGCTACAGCAGCTGAAATCTTTGCATCTCCACTTTTTATTAGCCAATTATTGTACATTCGTTATTATAAGACATAAATCAGCTCTACTGGTCTGTCTGAGTAGCCTACATATCGATGGTAAATTATTTAATAACCAACTTAAGTGTGGAAACGTTTTTTTTTTTAAATAAATGGTGATTTATAAATTCATAAAATTGTGGAAATAATCATCCGCATTGCGTTAGATTCGCGCGGTTTGTGAGAATTAAAATACATTTATAACACCTTCCCTTAGGCCTACAATTGAACCATCCGGTCCATAACTTGTCCATATCTTGCGCACACGTGAGCGCAATGGAAGGTGAAGGGAACAAGAGGCTATGCTCTAGGCTTTGCGTCTGCATTAAATTCCCTTCGCAGATTTCCTTCCTTTGAGGTGATGTCATCTTTGTTCACGATTGAACCAGGCATATCACTTGAACTAGAACAGGCTAGACTTAACGGTTGACGGCGACTTTACTTGCTGTGAAATAATTCTTGGGACGTTTTGCGTTGTTTCAAAAGTGTCGGTATACATTGCATTGCCTAATGTGCAAGGAAATCGCTAAAATGTTTACCGTTAATGCACTGAAATAGGCTTACTGAAAACTGATCGTGCTGCAAGTCTCTCACTCTTGTTCCCATCACCTGCCAAACCTTTCCAAAGAATAATAATAGGCAGAAAATGTACGGGACTAATTCAATAGAAAAATAGCTGCCCCGGCCAGTGATGCAGAATGACGCTGCGAAAGTTATGCTTTTAAAAGTCATTAAACATCTCGAAAACAAACTCAATGGTTCATATGAACTAACTGCTCTATTAGTCCCAATGTAAATGATTGTAACCACACAGTTTGATAGCAATTTAAGTCCCAAACAAAACGTTAATCTCTTGGTCAACAAACGTCGGGCTGAACGGTTAAAAGACGCTACTTCCCCAGCTGATGCGTCTTCAAACAAAAGCTTGCGGTAAGTTCCTATAACTTCACCAAAGTCACTAGTCTTCGATTCAGACTTTAGCCTACATGAACACGCAGAAGTAGTCTATCTCTGATCTTGTACAGTATGTAACTGAGACAGGCTACCACAAAGTAAATGTTAGAATTTGCGCATAAGGCCTAGGGAAAATCTGACTTTACACCAAGTCTAGATGAGCACAGCTGTTGTTTAGACCTTGCCTGACCTTTTTTTTTTTTTTTTTTTTTTGCCTTAAGTGAGATTGGCTTTATTTTTGAAAATTCTCTGGCAGTGGAGGAATTCTATATGAGCGCTGCTGATCCAACGTTATTAATTGCGCAAGCAGACAACTTTCCTTGTAGGCTATTCGCGTGGATATCGTAGCCCTGGCATTAGAGATTTTCTGTTAATGACATGTTATTTTAAATTGTCAATAGTGATGGGGACAAAATCTGTCATAACAAAAAGTCCCTGGGACATATCCCCGGCGTCCCCGGCTAAAATGACGCGCTTGGGTGGCCTGCGTTGGTGGCGTGGGACATTTTTCTGTGTGTGAGAGAGAACTAATGGCAACGGGCGGGTAAATGACAGTGGGTAGAGTCAAGAGTCAGAGTCGAGGATGAAAACAAGAACCGCAGTGTTAACACGCAGAGAGGGTGAGCCATGGTCTTGCGCCTGTGCATGAATCTGAAAAAAACATTCAGCTTCTCAACATTTGAGAAATGTCCAGCCTAGTCCTCCGGCTATTTCCACAATAACAGAGTCTAGCTTTAATTCTTCTGAGAACATGGCAGCATGAAAAACACATCCAATCTACTCCTCATCTTGTCTGTTTGTGTGCTGACTATGCCTCCATAGAGTGCTGCTATGGAAAAGGCAAGTCACGCAATAATGATCCATCTGCAATCTACTGTGATGGATTCTAAATCTAAGCTTACACATAGTTGGATAAAAAGCTCTTTATACAATTCTCTCTGTTGGCCAAGAACATCTCTGCATGTACATATATGTAATAGCATAACTGTATTCTATTCAAGTTACAGAGACTGGTTTGGATGCACCATACATAGGCTATCTGCTGCATCTCTATGATGCTTGTGTTTACCATTATGTAACCCTAGGAAGACGGATAGACAGATATTACAGAAGGTAATGAAGGTAATGTAGGCCTATGCGTTATGTATTTATGCATTATGTATTTATAAGTAGGCTATATAACAACACTACAACAGAAATACATTATGAATATACAAAAGCAATGACACTTCCATATACAGCAGTTACTGCAACTACTACTTCTCATAATAATAGCTGTATAGTAATAAAAATGATAACAAGACACCTTTTCCAGTTGGTTCATAAACTTTCTGGATATGGCATGCAACGTTCAGAGTTCTTTGCTGCCGCCATGTGGAGCATGTGGCAAACCGCAAGCTATTTCCATTTTCACAGCGCCCCGTGAGGCAATACTAGAGAACCGTTTTTTCTGCTTGTGCAATCGGTATTCAGGTCTGTAGGACAGCGGAGCATGAGAGGGAGGTGGGCTCGTCGTCACCTCACGTCACACTCTTAAAGGCACGGCAACTTAAGAAATGCAGGAACAGACGAGCAATCTTCATATGAATAAAGAACGAATAAAGAACGTTTTGTTGTTATGTTATTTAGATCAGCACAGAAGACAGACTATACATTACATAATATATATAGATATAATATAGAAATTGTTGATTTCATTGATCGCGTGTGCTGATCATATGAAACAAAATCAATCCGAGAATCTGCCTGGCAACATGGGCGTCTACAATGTGACCTGCCTATGAACGTCTATTGTATCGATGACGATGACCTACATGCCTCATTATTTACTTAATAATTTAATGACTACTCAAAAGAAGAGGTTCAAACATACAAAGCAAAATTGGGCCATCTAGAGAGACGGCAAAAGAAAAGAAATGAGAGCAAGAAAGGGAGGGCTGCGCACGAAGACTGCGCGAGTGGATGAATGAAAGGGGCCATTTCAGCACCACGCAGGTGGACAGCGCCACACAGGCGGCGAGCTCATGCGACTGCACGCTGGCGAGAGAGCAGAGCGTGCTGCTTGCTGCGGAAGCACAAAGACCGCTCAGAACAACAACAGATCAGCGAACAAAACACCGCCCATCCTCACACGCGCAGAGGGACGAACATCAACAAAATCATCAGCGTATGGGCTTTGTCTTTACCAAAGAGACCGTGAGCACATGGGCAACAATAAAAGGAACATCTGTAAATTGTGTCCTTTTGTTCCTATACAGAAGTACATTACAAAACTAAACTAACATCTTATATTTCTCTTGAGTATAACTACAAGGAATACAAAATTTATACTTGAAATTATAAGAAATATATTCACAGGACTGTGTCTGTGTCATATTTTGTGGATCTTGATATGTTGTCCTTCAAAGCCATAGAGAAACACCTCATTGTTTAAGTTTTTTACAAATTTGATCTTATTTCAGTGCATATAACAGCCACTTCAATTTTTCTTAAACCCTTATCTGAACATTTGAATAAATATGTCCCTCAATAGACCCTATATGAGATTTAAATAGCCTTGTTTCCCTTAAGATAAAAACAACCTTGGACAAGACAACCGCAGGCTATACAAATACGACAGCAACCAAACAAGTGTTCACTAATGAGAAAGAGCATAGTGCAACAGTTTACAACCACATTTACTCTATAGTCCTGTCATCATATTTTACCGTTCTTACATACAGACCTAAGTCTGTCTGCAATGTGACAACTTATTAAGGCTTTGAAAAGA
Source organism: Sardinella longiceps (assembly GCA_027497455.2). Lineage (NCBI taxonomy): Eukaryota > Metazoa > Chordata > Actinopteri > Clupeiformes > Clupeidae > Sardinella > Sardinella longiceps. Next base: position 13,498,969 of record JAODXP020000030.1, read on the forward strand.
AACGTTGCTTACCTTTGAAGAGACACAGATGAGTCAGATCAGAGACACAGATGAGGGACGAAGAAGGGACCAGGCATCACCATGGGGAGAGAGAGAGAGAAAAGGGAGACAAAATGGAGAAAAGGTTTAGAGGATTGTTCGAAACACCGGCAGGGCTGTCTTCCACAGAGTCCACTCACCACTCTGCCAATACTTACCATTGGTACCTAGAAAAGAATTGAGTGGTTATGATGCTTGTGTTTATGATTGTGTGGACAGATAGATAGACAGATAGATAGATAAAGATACTTAATTTATCCAGAAGGATATGAAGGTGGTACAAGGGTGTGTATTGTGTGCTTGGATAGAATTCATTTCCAAGGTGTCAGAGACTTGAATGAATGATCAAACAGAATGACCATACATTACAATATGGTGGACTCTCTCTCTCTCTCTCTCTCTCTCTCTCTCTCTCTCTCTCTCTCTCACACACACACACACACACACACACACACACACACACACACACACACACACACACACACACACACAAACAAACAAACACACACAATACTGAAAATATAGCCCGAGTGGAAAACTAAGATGACAGTAAGAGAACCATAGACAGAAATGTGCTATAAAGTATTCAAAAGCTTGTTTTACACCAGTTTTCCTTCACAGAATGAAGTGAACAAAAAAAACTACATCTCCCATGAACCTTTGCATCATGAGCTATTCTGGGCTGACTTCATAAAGCAAAGACCTGCAGTGTTGCCATGAGTCCTCTGCAGTGGAAGGAAGGGAGATGTGGAGGGAGATGGAGGCAGAGGGGAGCTGCAGGCAATGCCCACAGATAGACTATGCTTTATTCATGAGTCACTGCCAACACACGGAGGAAAACAAGCAGAAAGAAATAGAGAAAGAAGGAGAGAAACCCTCTTATGTACTGTATTTGCTTGTCTGTAGGCATGTTATGTATGAGTAGGCAATAACACTCACATTATTTAGTCCAAGGAAAACATGAGCCATTTTAACCTTTCTATAACTGAAGGACAAATAGAAACAATGTGTAGAGAATATGGACTAAGATGCTGTTACTGTGTTTCTGTGTGTCAGACATGCAAAGCATCATCTGGGTGCACAGGCTGCACACAACACAGCACACATTTTAGAAATTCAGTAATGGCTCTATGGATGCTATTGAATCTCTCTCTCTCCGAACACACACACACACACACACACACACACACACACACACACACACACACACACATAGAGAGAGAGAAAGGACTGGTGATAAAAAAAGGGCACCACCCATGCCTGTAAAGACAGGACATTTCTCTGTTCACATTGTGAGCCCTTCCCCCACCACATGGACCCAAATATGGCACAAACCCAGCAGCTGAGCACAGTCCACCTCAGGGGTGTGCTTTCACACTCCTGACTCTTTAAGCACTGTGCAAATGTATTCTCCATCCTGCTCTGCACCCCGTGCTGCCCCCCTGTGGACTCAGCAATGGTACAACCCTGTGAATGAGTCAGCTTGTTGCTGTGGCAACACATCCCATCCCAGTTCAGGGGAGCTTGCAGTAAAACAAAAAAAAAAAAAATGCTAGCAGGCTGAAAGATGAACGCAGGCAGAAACAGGATATATCAGGATGCTGATCTATGAGAGCACAGACAGAGCTCTACACAATAGTAACACTGTCACTGTCACTGTCCAACCAAGAATAAAAAATAAGGCTATACACTGTCTGTGAGTCTATGGATACTATCAAATATGTCTGTAGATTCTCCATCGAACCATCATGTCTTTGCAACACAATCTATGTGGTAATAAGGAACTAGAAGAACCAAAGAGCAGTGAGCCATATTTCTCATGCAGTAATGTGGTCTTATGGTGTTTTATTTCCTCTGACTTTGCCAGCGGAACAGAGCACAAAGGCTGACTGCAGAAGGGTGCAGCTGGAGAGAGGAGAGAGAGGGGGAGGGGAGAGACACAGAGAGGCAGAGGAAGGAGGGATGAGAGTCAAGTCTGCTGCCACGAGTGGAAGACTGCCCGCGAGCACAAGTGATGCTACATGTGTGTTTGTGTGTGTGTGTGTGTGTGTCAACAATCTGTACAGATGCCACACCTGTTCTTTCAGAAAACGTGGCATGGAAACACACAGAGTTGAAATCAAGAGGGCAATAGGGGTGAGATAACGGGAGTGTCCAAGTGCATGGCTTTGTGATCACAACTGTGTGTGTGTGTGTGTGGGTGTGTCTGACCCACTAGGACACTGGCCTCATTAAGCCTGGGGTAATCTCCTCAGGATCAGCATGCGGCACGAGCCAGAGGGGTGAGACACAAAACACACACCCACGCCGCAGATTGGAGGTGAATATACGGAGACGGAGTAATACACAGATATATCCATAGAGTCTCTGTAGTTACATGTGTGCATGATTGATGATGGGCACTGCATGTCCTTGCCTAAGTCAAGAGAATTGAAAAGATGGTGGTAATGACGCCTCCCCTCTTACAGACAAACCAAAGACGAAAGAGGAGTGGTACGAATGATTCCTCCTTACACTCCAGAGGCACAGCTAGGTTTACAGATGAGAGAAAAGAATCAATAACACCAGGTGGACAAAAGAGAGAAGGCAGCTAAGAACTAGAAAAGAAGAGAGACACTGTAGGACATAGGCCTAGGCTTCATTGGTAAAGACATATAGGAGTTAGGAGATCCTACTGTATGCATGTGCATAGCAAAAATTGCACAACAATCGAGTGAGGTAGATAACAATACTCAGAAAAGGTCAGGTAAGGGCAAAGCTTCTCTAGTATGGCTACTACTCAAGGTGATTTGTGGTTAAAGGTAGATAAGGATGGCGAGAAAAGGTATGGAAGGGTCAAAGCTTCTCCAATACAGTTACTACTCAAGGTTATGTGTGGACACAGGTCTGGACTGACATTCAGTGTTAGCCTATTCACTCAGCGATGCTCCCAGAACAAACAAGAGCAGACATGCTTGTCAAAGCATGAACTTAGTTAGGACAGCGCTAATGCTATTAGTTTAATGGCATTCACTCTTTGTGTTCAGCCAGAGACAGCAGGACTGCTTACCAACAGGAGTGATCTCTAGCCTGCTTCAAATGGGGAGCAGCAAAGTGGAGGGACTTGTCACTTAAACTACAACTGATTGCAGACAAAAACAAAAACAAGACACACACACAAACCCTTTCTGTTGGGGAAATTCTGCATGGTAACACCCTCTGATACCTCTAACAGGACCAATTACAATCTAGCAGTGATCTTTAGGACCGTTGTATGCAGTTTGAACACTGGTGTGTGTGGTCACACATGTCCACACAGCCTTGTTAACACAAACAAGCCTCAATTTGAGGACCCGACCCTCAAAAGGGCACATGGCTACATGAACACATCTGAAGTAGTGCCTGAGGCCTGTGAGAAAGACTAGGATACCATTAGACTAATCTGGTGATGTGTGTGTGTGTGTGTGTGTGTGTCTGTGTGTGTGTGTGTGTGTGTGTGTGTAGACAGACGACGGGCCCAGGACTACATAAGCAGTCATGTCAGGGTGCGTCACAGTGTGACACGAATGGCTCAACTATCTAATCTCCAATCAAAGATCAAATCACACGGAGGAGCATAATTCTGGGATTATCAGATGCGCATCTGCACTCCAGACTAATGGCATCCTGTTTAGATTCTACCCAGATAGGAAACACACACACACACACACACACACACACACACCACAGGCACTGTAGCAAAATCACACAGCCTTAACGCAAACACATGTTAGCCATCAAAGCAACGACCACATGGGTGGAAAGGAGAAGAAGGAAGAAAACAACAATAATTGCAATCAAGCTCAGAGTCAGACAGAAAATAAGCAAGGGGGAATCCGGGCCAAATACTACAGACTCTGTGTTACAGAAACTAGAGCCCCCCAATGAAGACCCAATGCTTTCCCATGCCACCACACACACACACACACACACACACACACACACACACACACACACACACACACACACACACACACACACGTAACATGGCTACCAGGAGCAGACACGGTCAATTACATCCATCACTCTACCTGCGAGAAGAAAGGAAGGAATTTCCAGGAACCGCGTCAAGCAGAGGTATGGATGCTTAACTGCGGGACGATTTATGACACATGATAAAAGCTTTGCCGCTAATGAGCGTAAAAACCTGAGATTATCCATAAAAGCACAGGCAAAGCGAACCCAGATGTGCGAGAGATTAGACCTAACACACGAAGCACTGATCTTTAGTCACAACAACAGTGCCGACGGTTAAGTCTGTGACGTGGACTCATGTGTTTTAATCTTTACTTATTATATTCAGTTCTCTGTAGAACGTGGAAGAAAGTTCCTGCATGTGTACAGCTGGTCTGGTCCCTGTAATAGATCCTAATAAAGATATATTACTCTTGCTTCAGAGCCAGTAGCTTGAGAATGTTGAGCATTAGGCCTACCGGAGACTCTTAATTTGGGACACACATGAGGACCATATGGGACCAACTTCCTCCCGCACAATAAAAAAATGGGGAGCCCTAAGGGGTCTGGGAGCACTAATAGACCTCTTAATCTGCAGTTGTGGTGAACAGAGAGGGAAGCAGAGAGAGTTTACGAGGTCCCGCCACACAACGTAAACAAGTCCCGCATGTGGACGTGGAGCCGAGCCGGGTGTCCTGGGGACAGGTGTCTGCTGTGAGAAAATCTGACCTTCTCCAGCTCTTCGCTTTGTCATGTCTGGGTTTAGTTGCTGACAGAGGCCAGTTGTGTGCTGCCAATACAGCACAACATGATGGTTATGGAGAGGATTGTGCTTTTCCTCCATTAAACATTGCTATGCCAAAAAAATGTCACAACATCATCATTTATTACCATCATCTGTGCATCATCATTTCAAAATAATGTTGCTTGGGATCCAAAATGATCCAACACGGAGGAGTGTAGTGTGTGTCCTTAATTCAAAATACAGCTGTGTTTGTCCTCTGACTCTGCAACAGTCACAAATGCATTTCAACCATGGAACAACAACACAAACACAAACAACTCAAGGGCATGTTATACTGCAGGCTAGTTCATAATGCTGCTGTGATTCTTTCAGCTTGTCTTGTGTCCTCATGTAAAGCTCTCTGTGTCCTATTCAGAATCTACCCATGGCCACCGCCATCATCACTAGGATTCTAACGCTCCTCTGCTTCTTCCCCTCCCCCCACCGTCACACCTGATTGGTCAGTGCTGCAGCAGTGCCAGTGTGTCTAGCAATGTGTGTGTGAGGGAGACATCAATGTATCCATGTGTGTGAGGGAAAGAGCCATGTACTATAGTTATTTACTGTAGGCTCACATTGCTGTCCATCAACTCATTCTGTCTCCTCACACTACATTTCTGCTATAACAGCATCAGTACCAGAATTGACAGATCTTGGCCACCTCCATCCCTGTGATCCTCACTCTCCTCAGCATCCATCCCCCACCACCCTCACACCTGATTGGCCAGGCTACAGCAGCAGTGTGTGTGTGTGTGTGTGTGTGTGAATGCGTGGTGTGTGTGGGTGTGTGTATGCGTGCGTGAGTGTGTTTGAGAGGGAGAGAGAGAGAGAGATACACAGAGATGGAGAGATGGGAAAGTGGGTCAGTGAATAAATAGCACCCAGAGTGTCTGAGAGAGGCTAGCTGGGAGAGAGGCAGGCAGCACACTGCCGCTCCGCATCCCCACTGCACTACTGTGACGCAACAACCCCCACCCTCCCTCCATCAGTAGCATCCTCTTTCCCATTCCCTCACTCTCGCCCTCCTTCTCTCCTACTTTCCCATCAACAGCCTCTCCTACTTCCCTCTCTGCATGGATGCTGCCATTTTTGGGTCTTATGCACTTGTTTTCTACTCCATTGGCCTCCTTTCATTCCTCACTTTCCCCTCCCTTTCTGCACTGCATTCCCAGAGGCCCAAAACAAGCCTGACTTTATCTTAAAGAACATAAAATGCGGTGAAAAGCTCACTGCATTTGGCAGACTACAATAGTAAACCTTTGTAAAGATGTGCCTACAATAAGTAATTGTTTCAATTTTCCCTCATTCTGGGCATGTTGAATTGCTTATGGGCTTAACTGTAAAATCAAAATAAGAGAAATCATGATGTTTACTAGCTGGATTAGTATCTATTGTTAAAGTCACATGAAGTAGCAATGCAGTGACATGAAATTCTTACAGCAAATTAGTCTCACCTCCAGACTATCAATAGAATCCTCCATGGGCTTGCTCTGTCTAGGCACAGTCCTTGTGCCACTGAGGTCCACGCTAAGGACACTCTGACTGCAAGGCCTGACATACTTCAGATCACTTTTTCGGGAGTCTGTTGTTCCACACAGTTCATAATTGTACATGTGTTTCAATGTCCCTGTTCCCCCTACGTCTGCGTAAAGGGGTGGATAATACGGAATGACTGGCAGGTTTCCGTTCGATTTGTAAAACATCCGCTCACGTCTCCACCTGTAGCACTTCACTGACAATATGGCTATGATAGAGACAATGAAGAGGAATGAAACTACAGCTAAAGCCAAAACCAAATAAAATGTCAGGTTATCATTGTATTCCTTGTCGTGCGTAAAATCGCCGAATTCAGAGAGAACTTCAGGGAAGCTGTCTGCTAGTGCCACGTTAACGTTTACTGTTGCTGAGCGAGAGGGCTGTCCGTTATCCTCCACCACAAGTGTAAGCTTCTGTTTAACCGCATCCTTGTCTGTCACTTGGCGAATAGTTCGTATTTCCCCATTCTGAGCACCAATTTCAAACAATGCCCTGTCATTGGATTTCAGGAGTTTGTATGAGAGCCAGGCATTTTGACCAGAGTCCACATCTACAGCCACTACCTTGGTGACAAGATAGCCCACATCTGCTGCACGAGGTACAATCTCAGCCACGAGAGAGCCACCAGACTGTACAGGATACAAAATCTGTGGTGCGTTGTCATTTTGATCTTGAATGTAAACATTCACTGTCACGTTAGTGCTTAAAGGAGGTGATCCGCCATCTTGTGCCTTTACGTTTATTCTAAAAGATTTAACTTGTTCGTAGTCGAATGATTTTGTAGCATAAATCACCCCTGTTTCTGAGTTAATGGATACTAGAGATGATACAGGTGTGCCTCTGAAATCATTTTCGCCTATGAAGTAAGATATACGGGCATTTGGGCCCAAGTCTGCATCACTAGCTCTCAATGTTAATATTGACAAAGACGGCGAGTTGTTTTCCATGATGAAGGCATTGTATGATTCATGCTCAAATACAGGAGAATGATCATTAATGTCTGATATCTTAACCGACAATGTTTTAAAACTTGACAGAGGTGGACTACCACCATCCTTAGCGGTTACTGTTATGTTATACTCAGATATGTGTTCTCTGTCTAAATCTGTGTCAGTAACTAGACTGAAGTAGTCAGTCAAAGATGACTTGATTTTAAATGGCAGACTACTGTCAATGCTGCATATTACTCTACCGTTTTCTTCAGAGTCGTCGTCTTGGACGTTTATCATGGCTACGACAGTTCCCGCCGGTGCGTTCTCGGGCAAGACGTTGGAATAGGACATCAGGGCTATTGTGGGAGCATTGTCATTTACATCGGTTACTTCAATAATTACCTCAGCTGAATCAGATAACCCTCCACGATCTTTAGCTTGGACACTAAACTCGTGGATTGAGGATTTTTCAAAATCTAGTCTGCCAATCAATCGTATTTCACCAGTAGATGCATTAATTGAGAAAAGCTCATTTATTGAAACTCCTGCGTGTTCAAAGAAATACTGGATACGAGCATATGATTCGGTGTCAGCATCCGTAGCATTGACAGTGAGTAATGATGTACCTTTAGCTGCATTTTCAGGAACCGATATTTTATATGAATCTTGGGCAAAAACCGGTGCGTTGTCGTTAGCATCAAGAATAATAATGTGAATTTTAACTGTACCCGATCGTTTTGGACTACCACCATCTACAGCAGTAAGGGTCAAGTACATATGTTCTTGCTTCTCTCTGTCAAGTGACGTTTGCAAGACAAGCTCAACGTTTTTACTGCTACCTGATCGTGTTTGTTTCTTAAGTATGAAGTGATCTGTCGGATGGACAGAATAGCCCTGAAGACTATTAATTCCAACGTCTGGATCGACTGCGCTTTCAAGAGTGAAACGCGCACCGGGTGTGGCTGATTCACTTATCTCTAGCTCTATCTCCTTCTTAGGAAACGCAGGGCTATTGTCATTTACGTCTAGAATTTCAACTGTCACCCGGTAAAGCTCAATGGGGTTCTCAAGAATAACCTCGAAACTGAAGCTGCACGCGGACATTGCGCCTGCACATAGTGACTCGCGGTCAATTCTCTCCTTTATGACAATATGTCCTCTCTCGCGGTCTAGGTCCACGTATTGTCGACCACTCTTTGAGAAAACCTGCGCTTTCCCGGTAATTAGTCGTTTGGCATCCAAACCCAGGTCCTTTGCAATATCCCCAACAAAAGATCCAGGAGCCATCTCCTCTGGAACAGAATACCGAACCTGTCCGGCTGCCCTTCCTAAGTAGAGGGACAGAGCAAAGATTGTCGCCCATACGAGTCCACGTTCCTTTCTCATGTTGATGCGCAAAAGGTTAAGTTAATAGGTTAAGTTAATAAAAGAAAAATATTATCCATCAGGGGCAAATAACGCAGAGCGCTGATTCAGACGTCTTCACAGTGAACTGCCAGTATCCTCAACACAAATGAACCAAATAAAATAATTCATTTGCCATGCGCAAGTGTTTAAAAGTGGGTGGTACTTTTTTTCTAGTCTTTCCATTTTTTCCGCTACCAACCAACAGCGACACATAGAGTTCAAACAAATAATTACAGAAACTAAACCATACATGTAATGTAAATGTAATGGATACGGGATAGTCAGAATGGCACTCCGCTCGCCAAAACGCATTGGATAGAAAACATCATAAATTGACAGAGATCTTGATCTCAATTAACATTGATGTGTTTTAGTCTTGATTTGGTTGTAGAGGAATAAATACATATACGCATGCACCACTGAATGTCACTTGGGGTGATGTGCAAACTCTCATAGTCTGGGGCTCACCTGAAACTCTGTATCTCCATCTGTGCGCATGCGGTCTGGCATGCGAGATAGAGTCTGCGTGCCACTAGTGTCCAGACTGAGAATACTCTGACTATAAGGTCTGATGTATTTTAAATCACTCTTCCTGGAGTCGGCTGTCCCGCACATCTCGTAATTATAGACTTGCTTTAAAGTCCCTGTGCCCCCTACATCTGCGTAAAGAGGTGGATAGTATGGAATAACAGGGAGATTTCCGTTGGACTTATAATACATCCGCTCACGTCTCCACCTGAAGCATTTTACAGACAGTATGGCTATGATGGACACAATGAACAGAAATGAAACCACTGCCAATGCCAAGACTAGGTAAAATGTCAGATTGTCGTTGTACTCCTTATCATGAGAAATGTCCGCAAATTCTGAGAGGACCTCAGGGAAGTTGTCAGCCACTGCCACATTCACATTGACTGTAGCTGAGCGAGGTGGCTGTCCGTTATCCTCCACAATGACAGTGAGCTTTTGTTTCACAGCATCTTTGTCAGTGACTTGACGCACAGTCCTTATTTCTCCGTTTTGCGCACCGATATCAAATAAAGCTCTGTCTGCCATCTTTTGCAGTTTGTACGTCAGCCAAGCATTCTGTCCAGAGTCCACATCAACAGCCACGACTTTGGTGACAAGGTAGCCCACATCTGCCGAACGAGGAACCATTTCGGCCACCAGTGAGCCACCGCTCTGTACTGGATACAAAACCTGAGGTGGGTTGTCATTCTGGTCCTGAATCATTATTTTCACTGTCACATTGCTACTCAATGGCGCAGAGCCTCCATCCTGCGCTCTGACGCAAATGTGGAATTCTTTTATTTGCTCATAATCAAAAGAACGCAGTGCCATTATTGTGCCACTCTCTGCATTTACAGAAACAGACTCCGTAGAGGATATTCCATTTAAAGACGCGCTGTCAAGAAAATAGGATATCCTTGCATTGTTGCCAGAGTCTTTATCACTGGCTGTTATAGCAAATATAGACAACCCTGGTGAGTTATTTTCCATAATATATGCTGTATATGACTGTTGGTGAAAATAAGGAGCGTTGTCATTAACGTCTGATATTTTCACTGTCACTGTTTTGTTTGTTGAAAAAGAAGGTGTGCCTTCATCTCTAGCTGTAATGGTTATGTTGTATTCGGATACACTTTCACGATCTAAATGACCATCCGTTACCAGGTTGTAAAAATTAGGAGAGGGTGACTGAATACGAAATGGTGTGTTAGGACTAATGGTACATTTCACTTGTCCGTTCTTTCCAGAGTCCAAATCTTTTACATTAAACATCGCTAGAACTGTCTCTGGAGCGGAGTCTTCAGAGATAGGAGTGGAGAATGACATTATACTTATAACAGGGGCATTATCGTTTACATCAATCATTTCTATAAGAACTTTACATGTATCTGTCAAGCCTCCTGTATCTATGGCCTCGACGTTAAGCTCGTATTGTTTAAACTTCTCAAAATCTAAAACCCCACTGATGGTGATTTCACCAGAATTTGAGTCAATTTTGAAGAGATCTAAGGCTTTACCAGTCTTAGAGAAAGAATATGTGATTTCCCCGTTGGTTCCCTGGTCCATGTCAGTTGCGCTTACTTTAACCACAACAGTACCCTGAACTGCGTTTTCTGGCAGCGATACTCTATAAACAGAATCACTAAATATGGGTGGGTTATCATTAGCATCCAACACGATGACATTTATTTTGACTGTGCCTGATTTCTGTGGGCTGCCACCATCAAGTGCCGTTAAAATCAACTTATGTTCCTCCTTTTTTTCTCTATCGAGTGGTGTTTTTAAGACCATCTCCACATATTTAGTGCCATCATGGCCGGATATTGTTTTCAGTGCAAAATGATCAGAGGGATGGAGTGTGTAAGTCTGAAGCGTATTCAACCCTACATCTGGATCATGCGCACTATCGAGAGAATACTTAGCGCCAGTGACAGTGAATTCACTAATTTGAAAATTAATCTCTTTCCTGGGGAAACTAGGGGCGTTATCATTTATATCTAATATTTCTACATCTACACGATGCAACTCCATCGGGTTATCCAAAATAATCTGGAAGTGTAAAGAGCAGGGAGAAACCTGAGCGCAAAGCTCTTCTCTGTCTATCCTCTCCTTTATCACCAGAGACCCTTTATCCACATTCAGACCGATGTACTCACGACTATCCTCCTCAGAAAAGATGCGTGCTCTCCCAGATCTCAGTCTTTTAATATCTAAACCAAGGTCCTGCGCAATATTCCCAACTTGCGATCCTTTCACCATTTCTTCGGCAACAGAATAGCGGACCTGTCCATGCGCCATCTCTGCGACACAAAGAACAAGGACGAAAAGCTGCGTCTGCCATTTCCAAAGCGTAACAACGGTGTCAAAGCAACGAAGTCCTCCCATATTGTATCCACAATGGCTGAATTTTTTGAAGACTCTCCAGCAGTTGAAATACCGTCAGACGAATAAGATAGACCACGATCTTCTACTGAATGAAATGTAAGGTTTGACGAATACGTCTCCATTACCAAAATGATGACGCCTTGTGAGGGTGGACCTATTTAATAGCGTTTCAGAATTACTTCAAACTGATGAACAGCGGCACTTAGAGTCTGTATTGTATACTGCAACACCGTTATCTGCCAACCCAAGAGAAATGAATCACTAATGCCAGTGATTTAGTCAATCATGGCACCTGTTAGGTCCAAGGTAACAATGATGGACATGAAATAATTAGGATCCTGAAATAAATACACAGAGGTAGGAAGAGACATTCAGTGTAGTGAACTGTGCATGAGTCCTTTGACTTTCTATGATTATGATTCCTGAGTAAATCAGGATGAATTTTTATAAACATAAAATGTAATCTAAAACACAAAGGTCTAAATTACAATCGACATTTATAAAGTGCAGCCATGCGTAATAGAAAACTCTGAAATACGGTATAAACACGGGTGGTAATAGACACCTATATTTAGTAGGTCTCAACTGGGCTCACCTGGATGTCTGTACCACCACTGTGTGCTATATCCTTTCGCTCATGTGGCAGCGTAAGTGTTCCAGTGGAGTCCAGACTTATCATACTTTGGCTAGGCCTGCTGTATTTCAGATCACTTTTTCTGGAGTCCATTGTTCTGCACACCTCATAGTTGTATACATGCTGTAGCGTACCCGTGCCCCCTACGTCTGCGTAAAGCGGTGGGTAATATGGAATGACTGGTAGATTCCCATTGGACTTATAAAACATCCGCTCACGCCTCCATCTGTAACACTTCACTGACAGTATGGCTATTATGGACACGATAAACAGAAAAGAAACAACAGCGAGGGCCAGGACTAAATAAAAAGTCAGATTGTCATTGTATTCCTTGTCGTGCGTAAAGTCACTGAATTCAGAGAGCGCGTCAGGAAAGCTGTCTGCCAAAGCCACGTTTACATTGACTGTAGCAGAGCGAGAGGGCTGTCCGTTGTCCTCCACTATCACTGTGAGCTTCTGCTTCACGGCATCTTTATCAGTTACTTGTCGGATGGTTCTTAACTCTCCGTTCTGTGCGCCAACTTCAAACAGCGCTCTGTCTGTTGCTTTCTGAAGTTTATATGAGAGCCAGGCATTCTGTCCCGAATCCACGTCAACTGCAACTACTTTAGAAACCAGGTAGCCCACGTCTGCTGAACGAGGGACAATTTCAGCCACTAGTGAGCCACTAGTCTGCACTGGATATAAAATCTGTGGTGCATTGTCATTCTGGTCCTGAATAATTATTTTTATAGTCATATTGCTACTGAGTGGTGGAGAGCCTCCGTCTTGCGCTTTTACGCACACATGGAATTCTTTAATCTGCTCATAATCGAAAGATCTAACGGCACTCATCTTCCCACTCTCTGCATTTATAGACACATAGTCAGTTGCAGAAACTCCGTTGATGGAGAGGTCTTCGAGAAAATAAGAGACCCGTGCATTATTACCATAATCTTTATCACTTGCTGTAAGAGTAAATATAGAGACACCGGGGGAGTTATTTTCCATAACATATGCGGTGTATGACTGTTGCTGAAAAACAGGGGCATTGTCATTGACGTCTGATATTTTCAGCATCATTGTCTTGTTGGTTGAGAAGGGCGGAGTTCCACCATCAGTAGCAGTAATGGTTATATTATATTCTGATACCTTTTCGCGATTTAAGATCCGGTCGGTGACTAAGCTATAAAAATTATTAGATGTGGCTGTTACTCGAAAGGGCAAGTCTCTATTAATTGAACATTTCACTTCACCATTTTTTCCAGAGTCTGCATCTTTTATGTTAAACATTGCGATAACAGTCTCTGGTACAGAATCTTCTGGAATCGGACTAGAAAATGAAATTACATTAATAACAGGGGCATTGTCATTTACATCCGCCACTTCTATAATCACTTTGCTGGTATCAGCTAACCCTCCACTATCTATGGCCTCAACGTTGAGTTCATATTGCCTTGTTTTTTCGTAATCTAAGGCACCGTTAACCAGGATGTCACCAGTCTTTGAATCAATGCTGAAAACGTCTAAAGCCTTGCCAGAGCTCTGAGAAAAGGCATATGTGATTTCGCTATTTGTACCTTGGTCTTTGTCACTTGCACTCACTTGAAGGACTGTGGTCCCTTTGGATACATTTTCGACCAGTGACACCCGATAAACACTCTCACTGAATATGGGTGCGTTGTCGTTCGCATCTAAAACAAATACACTTATCCTCACAGTGCCTGATTTTTGTGGACTTCCTCCATCTAATGCAGTTAAAATGAGGTTATGCTGCTCTTGTTTCTCCCTGTCAAGCGACGTTTGCAAAATCATTTCAACATATTTCGAGCCATCCTGTCGAGATACGGTCTTCAATGTAAAATGATCGGATGGATGTAAGGTATATGTCTGAAGTGTATTCAGACCCACGTCAGGATCGTGTGCACTATCAAGAGAATATCTTGCCCCGGGAACAGCCAACTCGCCAATTTGAAATTGAATCTCTTTCCTAGAAAAACTAGGCGCATTGTCATTGATATCTAATATTTCTACATCTACTCGATGCAGCTCCATTGGGTTATCCAGAATAATCTGAAAATGTAAAGAGCATGGGGTTATCTGCGCGCACAGCTCCTCTCTGTCTATTCTCTCTTTCACAACCAGCGTCCCTTTATCCACATTCAGACCGATATACTCACGACTATCCTCAGTAAATATGCGAGCTCTTCCGGATTTCAGTCTTTTAATATCCAAACCAAGATCCTGGGCGATATTTCCTACTAGAGAGCCCTTCACCATCTCCTCGGGAACAGAATAACGAACCTGACCACTCACAACCATTCCACTGCAGACAAAAAACACGAGAAGCTGCGTCTGCCATGTCGCGATGAGTCTGTATACGTCGCCACAACAAAGACTCCCCATGATGGAACACACTGGAGAACAGTATGAAGCAGAAATCGCAGTTCCTCTTCTTAGTTCCTCAATAGCATAAAATATCCAAGGCTAGTGTATATATCCAAGTGTATATCGATGGCGATGCGTGTTGTTAGCAGGAACTATCTGAAGTGTGACCGAGCAGGCTAATGCCGAAAATGATGTCAGACAGTGTAGGTGGACCTATGATTATGGTGTTTCAAAAGACATGATCCTGACCAACAGCGGCACTTAGAGATCGTATATGATACTGCAGTAGTGATGAGATGAACATGCTTAATTTAGCGTAATATAGGAGTTATTGTTGGAACAGCGTGCATGGTTTAACAAAATTACACTTGTGAAAGGCAGTCACATTTTGCAATATTAGGTTGTATCAAAGGCTGTCGAATCTCATTCATGTTACAAATCATGGCCATCTACCTATCAAAACAGCAGGAGTGAAATCAGAATGAATAAACAGAAAGCATAGAGACCTGAGCAAAAAAAGATTGACTCCCCTACAGAAAATGTCTCACCTTATCGTCTCCGCCATCAAAATCCTTTACCTCCCTTTGCGCACGTGACAGTGTCTGTGCTTCACTGATATCCAGACTTATGATACTTTGATTGCAAGGCCCGCCGTATTTCAGATCACTTTTTCTGGAGTCTGTTGTTCTGTAGGCATCATAGTTGTACACATGCTGTAGAGTTCCCGTACCGCCTACGTCAGCGTAAAGCGGTGGGTAATATGGAATAACCGGCAGATTTCCGTTTGACTTATAAAACATCCGCTCACGTTTCCACCTGTAGCATTTCACTGACAGTATGGCAATGATGGAGACAATGAATAGAAATGAAACGACAGCTAAGGCCAAAACTAGATAAAAAGTCAAATTGTCATTGTACTCTTTGTCATGCGTAAAGTCACTGAATTCCGAAAGGACTTCAGGGAAGCTGTCTGCTAAAGCCACATTGACATTGACTGTAGCAGAGCGAGAGGGCTGTCCGTTGTCCTCCACAATAACACTGAGCTTTTGTTTCACAGCATCTTTATCAGTCACCTGGCGAATAGTCCGTATTTCTCCATTCTGTGCGCCAACTTCAAATAGGGCCCTATCTGTTGCTTTCTGCAGTTTGTATGAGAGCCAGGCATTCTGTCCAGAGTCCACATCTACAGCCACCACCTTGGTGACAAGATAGCCCACATCTGCTGAACGAGGCACAATTTCAGCCACTAGGGAGCCACTAGTCTGTACTGGATAAAGGATTTGTGGTGCATTGTCATTCTGGTCTTGGATGATTATTTTCACGCTCATATTAGTACTGAGCGGTGGAGACCCTCCGTCTTGCGCTTTTACGCACACATGGAATTCTTTAATCTGTTCATAATCAAAAGACCTAGCAGCAGTAATCTTTCCACTTTCTGCATTTATAGACACATACTCAGCAGGTGAGATACCGTTAGTAGAGAGGTCTTCAAGAAAATAAGACACTCGCGCATTGTTCCCGGAGTCTCTATCACTGGCTGTTACAGTAAATATGGAGACGCCAGGCGAGTTATTCTCCACAATATACGCCGTGTATGACTGTTTTTGAAAAACAGGGGCATTGTCATTGACGTCTGATATTTTCAGTGTCATAGTCTTATTGGTTGAGAAAGACGGCGAACCATCATCTTTAGCGGTGATCGTAATGTTATATTCGGCCACCTTTTCACGGTTTAAGACCTGGTCGGTGACCAGACTATAAAAATTATTTGATGTTGATATTATTCGAAAAGGCAAGTCTCGATCTATCGAACACTTCACCTGTCCATTTTTCCCAGAGTCAACATCTTTGACATTAAACATTGCAATCACAGTTTCTGGAGCGGAGTCTTCGGGTATCGGATTGGAAAATGAAATTACATTAATAACAGGAGCGTTATCATTTACATCTGCAACCTCTATGGACACCTTACTTGTATCTGTTAACCCTCCACTATCAATGGCTTCCACATTCAGTTCATAGTGCCTTGTTTTTTCGAAATCTAACATCCCGTTCAAGACAATGTCACCTGTTTTTGGGTCAATATTAAAAACATCTAAAGCTTTACCAGAACTCTTAGAAAACGAGTAGGTTATGTCACTGTTTGTGCCTTGGTCCTTATCGGATGCACTAACTGTCAGAATGACGGTCCCTTGAGACATATTTTCTGCCAGAGATACTCGATAAACGCTCTCACTGAATACTGGTGGATTATCGTTGGCATCCAAAACTATAACATTTATTTTTACTGTACCAGATTTTTGTGGGCTTCCGCCATCTAGTGCAGTTAAAATCAAATTGTGCTGCTCTTGTTTCTCTCTGTCAAGCGCAGTTTGCAAAATCATTTCAACATATTTAGAGCCATCTTGGCGAGATACTGTCTTCAATGAAAAGTGATCAGAGGGATTCAAACTGTATGTCTGAAGAGTATTCAGACCCACATCAGGGTCGTGTGCACTATCCAGTGAATATCTTGAGCCTGGAACCGCCGACTCACTAATTTGAAAATCAATCTCTTTCCTCGAAAAATTAGGCGCATTGTCATTGATATCTAATATTTCTACATCGACACGATGTAACTCCATAGGTTTTTCCAGAATAATTTGGAAATGTAGAGAGCAAGGGGTCATTTGTGCACATAGCTCTTCTCTGTCTATTCTCTCTTTCACAACCAGCGTCCCTTTATCCGCATTCAGACCGATATACTCACGACTATCCTCAGTAAAGATGCGAGCTCTTCCGGATTTCAGTCTTTTAAAATCCAAGCCGAGATCCTGAGCTATGTTTCCCACCAGAGAGCCCTTAACCATCTCCTCGGGAACAGAATAACGAACCTGGCCACGCACAACCATTCCACTGCAGACAAAAAACACGAGAAGCTGCGTCTGCCATGTCGCGATGAGTCTGTATACGTCGCCACAACAAAGACTCCCCATGATGGAACCACACTGGAGAACAATATGATACTGATATCGCAGTTCCTCTGATAGTAATTCCTAAATAGCGTAAAATATCCAATGACGGTGTATATCCAAGTCTATATCGCAAGGGCGATGTGTGCTCTAAGCAAGAACTATGTGAGATGTGACCGTGGAGGCTAATGCCGAAAATGATGTCAGACAGTGTAGGTGGACCTATGATTATGGTGTTTCAAATGACATGGTCCTGGCCAACAGCGGCACTTAGAGACCGTATATAATACTGCAGTAGTTATAGACAACCACATAGCGCTTAATAGACTATAATATAGAAGTTGTATTGTTTGAACTGCGTACATTGTCGAACTAAATACACTTGTGAATGCAAATTACACTGTGCAATGTTAGATTGTATTACGCTGTGTCGAATCTCATGCATGTTGCAAATAGCCAATATGAACATCTACATCAAAACAGGTGGAATCAAATCTGAATCTGTGTTAACAGTAATCATAGAGATACTCCTAAAGAATATGTCTCACCTTATCATCGCTGCCATCAAAATCCTTTACCTCCCTTTGCGCACGTGACAGTGTCTGTGCTTCACTGATATCCAAACTTATGATACTTTGATTGCAAGGCCCGCCGTATTTCAGATCACTTTTTCTGGAGTCTGTTGTTCTGTAGGCATCATAGTTGTACACATGCTGTAGAGTTCCCGTGCCGCCTACGTCTGCGTAAAGAGGCGGATAGTATGGAATAACCGGGAGATTTCCGTTGGACTTATAAAACATCCGCTCACGTTTCCACCTGTAGCATTTCACTGACAGTATGGCAATGATGGAGACAATGAATAGAAATGAAACGACAGCTAAGGCCAAAACTAGATAAAAAGTCAAATTGTCATTGTACTCTTTGTCATGCGTAAAGTCACTGAATTCCGAAAGGACTTCGGGGAAGCTGTCCGCCAAAGCCACATTAACATTGACCGTAGCAGAGCGAGAGGGCTGTCCGTTGTCCTCCACAATAACACTGAGCTTTTGTTTGACAGCATCTTTATCAGTCACTTGACGAATTGTCCGTATTTCTCCATTCTGTGCGCCGACTTCAAACAGGGCTCTATCTGTTGCCTTCTGCAGTTTGTATGAGAGCCAGGCATTCTGTCCAGAGTCCACATCTACAGCAACTACTTTAGTGACCAGGTAGCCCACATCTGCTGAACGAGGGACAATCTCAGCTACAAGAGAACCACCAGTCTGTACTGGATACAGAATCTGAGGAGAGTTGTCATTCTGGTCCTGAATAATTATTTTCACACTCACGTTACTACTGAGTGGCGGTGAGCCCCCATCCTGCGCTTTTACGCGGATGTTGAGTTCCTTTAATTGTTCATAATCAAAAGAGCGAGCAGCAATGATCTTTCCACTTTCTGCATTTACGGAGATGTAATCTGACGCAGATATTCCATTTAAGGGAAAATCATCAAGAAAGTATGACACTCTTGCATTGTTACCCTGGTCTTTGTCTTCTGCTACAACAGCAAGTATGGCCACACCTGGTGAATTATTTTCCATAATGTAGGCTGTGTAGGATGGTGTTTGAAACACAGGAGCATTATCATTAACGTCAGATATTTTCAGTGTTATAGTTTTATTTGTAGACATCGGAATAGTGCCTTCATCTGTAGCTGTAATTGTTATATTATACTCTGATATCTTTTCGCGATCTAAAGTCTGGTCTGTTACCAAACTGTAGAAATTAGATGAAGATGACGTGATTCTGAAAGGCATATCCCGACTTACTGTGCATTTTACCTGCCCATTTTTCCCTGAATCTAGATCCTTTACATTCAACATAGCTATAACTGTCTCGGGAGATGAATCTTCTGGGATGGGATTTGAAAAAGATATTACGCTTATGGCAGGAGCATTGTCATTGACATCTGTGAGTTCGATAATTACTTTACACGTATCTCTTAACCCTCCTTTATCGATTGCCTCTAGATTTAACTGAAACTGTTTAGATTTTTCAAAGTCTAAATTTCCATTCACTGTGATATCACCACTATTGGAGTCAATTTTAAAGAGATTCATCGTGCTAGTGCTTTGGGAAAACAAATATGATACCTCTCCGTTTGTTCCTAGATCTTGGTCGGTCGCTGTCACTCTGACTACTACAGTGCCAATAACAGAATTTTCTGGTAATACAGCTCTATACACAGACTGGCTGAATACAGGCGCATTGTCATTTACATCCATAACGATAACATTTATCTTAACAGTCCCAGATTTCTGCGGATTACCACCGTCAAGGGCTGTCAATATTAATTTGTGTCCCTCTTGTTTTTCTCTGTCCAAAGGCGTTTGTAAGACCATTTCTACATACTTTGACCCATCGTGATTGGATGCGGTTTTCAAAACGAAATGTTCAGATGGAGTAAGAGTATAGCTTTGGAGAGCATTCAGTCCTACATCCGGATCGTTCGCACTCTCTAAAGAATATCTTGTCCCCGGAACAGACAACTCGCTGATTTGAAAATCGATCTCTTTTCTAGAGAATGTAGGTGCATTGTCATTGATATCTAATATCTCTACATCAATGCGATGCAGCTCCATTGGGTTATCCAAAATGACTTGGAAATGCAAAGAGCATGGAGACAATTGAGCACACAGCTCCTCTCTGTCTATTTTCTCTTTAATGACCAACGTCCCTTTGTCTGCATTCAGACCGATGTACTCACGACTATCCTCTGTAAAGATCCGTGCTCTCCCAGATTTCAGTCTTTTAATATCCAAACCAAGATCCTGAGCAATATTTCCCACCAGTGAACCTTTAGCCATCTCTTCGGGAACAGAATAGCGAACCTGGCCGTGCGCTCCGAGCGCAAGACAAACAAAAGCAACTAGGAGCCTCAGCTGCCATTTCCAAATCCTCGAAACTGATAAACATCCTTCGAAGGTGGGATAAGGAGCCTTCCGCATTTTCCAACTCGACTTAATTCCCTGACAATCAAGACAAATAATGTCCCGTGATGTTGAGAGATTCGACCGATGTAAAAGACGACAGAGGCGATCTTTTTGACACACAGAAAGCCGCTGCAGTGAGGGAGGGATCCTGGTCAAAGAGGACTGACGTATGATGCTTCTCTTAAGAGTTATACTAAAACTGATCAACAGCGGCACTTAGAGCTCCAACCAAACATTGCACATGTTAAATATGTGAGGGAAAATTTCTTTGGAGGATTGCTTAAAACTGAAATAATGTCAAAGGAAAAGTAAAATGCATAGTGAGTAATGTCAAAGGAAAAGTAAAATGCAGAGTGAGTTCAATATAAGATGTAAATACAAGATAAAATGTACAGTATAAATACATATGGCCTGTAGATAGAAACGTATCCATATCCCCAGTGCTTTCCCATAACTACCTAAATACTGCTCACCTTTTCAGTGTCTTCAAGAATAAGTTTGTCCATTTGCCTATGGGTCAGTGTCTGAGTTCCAGCGCTGTCCAAGCTAATTATGCTTTGACTACAGGGTCTGTTGTATTTCAGATCACTCTTTCTGGAATCAGTGGTTCTGCAGACTTCGTAATTGTAAACGTGCTGTAGAGTGCCTGTGCCCCCCACGTCTGCGTAAAGGGGTGGATAGTAGGGAATAACAGGAAGATTTCCGCTGGATTTGTAAAGCAGCCGCTCACGTCTCCATCTGTAGCACTTAACTGACAATATGGCTATGATGGACACGATGAAGAGGAAAGACACTACAGCCAGAGCTAATACTAAATAAAATGTGAGGTTATCATTGTACTCCTTATCGTGCGTAAAATCAGAGAATTCCGAAAGCGCTTCAGGGAAACTGTCCGCCAGAGCCACATTAACATTGACAGTAGCAGAGCGAGAGGGCTGTCCGTTGTCTTCCACAACAACAGTGAGCTTTTGTTTCATAGCATCTTTGTCAGTCACTTGACGAATAGTTCTTATCTCTCCATTCTGTGCGCCAACTTCAAACAGTGCTCGGTCCGTTGTTTTTTGTAATTTGTATGAGAGCCACGCATTCTGTCCAGAGTCCACATCAACAGCCACTACTTTAGAGACAAGATACCCTATATCTGCTGTGCGAGGCACTATTTCTGCAACTAGGGAGCTACTACTCTGTACAGGATACAGAATCTGAGGAGAGTTGTCATTCTGATCCTGAATAATTACTTTCACGCTCACGTTGCTAGTGAGAGGTGGCGAGCCACCATCTTGCGCTATGACGCGAATATGGAATTCCTTTATTTGCTCATAGTCGAAAGAACGAGCTGCCAGAATCACACCACTCTCTGCATTCACAGTGACATATGCTGATGCAGCTACACCATTAATGCTCAATTCCTCTAGGAGATAAGACACTCTTGCATTATTGCCCTTATCTTTATCATGCGCTTTTACAGCAAATATGGAGAGTCCGGGTGAGTTATTTTCCATGATATATGCAGTGTATAGCTGTTGTTGAAAAAGAGGAGCATTGTCATTTATATCTGATATTTTCAGTGTCATGGATTTGTTAGTGGATAAAGAGGGCGAACCTTCATCTGTAGCTGTAACAGTTATGCTATATTCAGACTCCTTTTCACGGTCTAACATCACATCGGTAACTAAGCTGTAGAAATTAGAAGTAGACTGTTTTATTTTAAAGGGTGAGTTTGAGCTAATACCACACCTGACTCTACCATTTTTCTCAGAATCTGCATCCTTAACATTAAGAATGGCAATAACCGTCTCTGGAGCAGCATCTTCAGGTATTGGGTTGGAAAATGATATAACGCTGATTACAGGGGCGTTGTCGTTTAAATCTATAACTTCAATAATAATTTTACTTGTGTCTGTCAGTCCCCCTCTGTCTGTTGCCACAACATTTAATTCAAACGTTTTGGATTTTTCGAAATCTATCTCTCCGTTGACGACAATTTCTCCCGAATGTGTATTGATATCAAAGAGGTCGGAAATACTCTCACTGCTCTGTGATAAAGAATACATGACCTCTCCATTACTCCCCTGGTCTGCATCAGTTGCACTGATTTTCAACACGACTGTCCCCTTCGATGTATTTTCTGATAAAGATACTCTATATAAGGATTGACTAAATGCTGGCGCGTTGTCGTTGGCATCCAGAACAATGATATTAATTCGGATTGTTCCAGACTTTTGCGGACTGCCCCCATCAAACGCAGTTAATAGTAATTTATGCTCCTCATTTTTCTCCCTGTCTAATGGTGTTTTCAGCACCATCTCGGCATATTTTGTGTTATCAGGCCGAGTTATGGTTTTCAAAGTGAAATGATCGTTTGGCTGTAAAGTGTATGACTGCAGAGCATTGGATGCAACATCCGCATCTTTTGCACTGTCAAGAGCATATCTGGCTCCAGGAACAGCCAATTCGCCTATCTGAAAATTCATTTCTTTCTTGGTGAAAACCGGGGAATTATCATTAATGTCTAATATTTCCACGTCTACACGATGAAGCTCCATCGGGTTATCCAGAATAATCTGGAAATGTATAGAGCATGGGGTTAACTGCGCGCACAGCTCCTCTCTGTCTATTCTCTCTTTAACAACCAGCGTCCCTTTATCTACATTCAGACCGATATACTCACGACTATCCTCTGTAAAGATCCGAGCCCGACCAGACTTTAGTCTCTTAATATCCAGTCCAAGATCCTGAGCGATATTTCCCACTAGAGATCCTTTCACCATTTCCTCGGGAATAGAGTAACGGACCTGACCGTGCGCAACCTCCGCGAGAAGAAAGAAAAGGAGGAATATCCGTGTCTGCCATGTCCGCATCAAGATGCTTCTCTTTGTATTCTCGAGACAAAGAATCGCCATGTTGTAAAATAGTGGAAAAGAGTGACTGACACAGAAAGGTGATAAGAAAGCACTTCTACACTGAACATTTGATGTATTTCCTATGGGTTGGTCTATGTTCTATCTAACCAAAGGTTTCCTGCAAATCCTCCGAAAGAAAGACGCCGGGGTGTGATGGTGTATGAATGTCATGCTAGTGGGAGGACCAAACGTTTATAGGTTTAAACACTGATCAACAGCGGCACTTAGAGCACTAAGCAAATACTGCAGGGCAATTAGCAATATTGTCTTACAGTACACAATGTATGTTGTTGCGCAACATATGGTTATGATACAGATGACGTATGAGCAGTTTTCGGTACATTATGGGAAGATGGTATGGTGTAGTATAATGTGACCATAATTATACAACCTAAGATGGAAAAATGATTGCAATTATGGGAGCTCTTACAACAACAATAAATCAAACACAACAATGACTACTTAAGGCTCACCTGGTCGTCTGAATCGTCACAGAGCAAGCTCTTCTGCTTAAGAGTTTGAGTTCCGGTAGAGTCCAGACTAATGATGCTTTGACTGCAAGGTCTACCATATTTCAAATCACTCCTTCTGGAGTCTGTGGTCCTGCACACCTCATAGTTGTACACATGTTTTAAAGTCTCTGTGCCTCCAACGTCTGCGTAAAGGGGTGGATAATATGGGATGACTGGGAGGTTGCCATTGGACTTGTAGTACATCCGTTCACGTCTCCATCTATAGCACTTCACTGACAGTATGGCTATGACAGAGACTATAAACAGAAATGAAACAACAGCCAGTGCCAAAATTAAATAAAAAGTCAGATTGTCATTGAACTCCCGGTCCTGTTTTACTTCATTGAACTCGGATAGCACTTCAGGGAAACTGTCCGCCAAAGCCACGTTAACATTAACGGTTGCAGAGCGAGATGGCTTTCCGTTGTCCTCTACTACAACAGCGAGCTTTTGTTTCACTGCATCTTTATCAATGATTGGGCGAATAATTCTTATTTCGCCATTTTGTGGGCCAACTTCAAACAATGCTCTGTCTGTTGATTTCTGTAGTTTATATGAGAGCCAGGCATTCTGTCCCGAGTCCACATCAACAGCCACCACTTTAGTGACCAGGTAGCCCACATCTGCTGAACGAGGTACAATTTCAGCTACTACTGACCCACCAGTCTGTACTGGATACAGAATCTGAGGTGCATTGTCATTTTGGTCTTGAATAGTTACTTTAACACTGACATTGCTACTTAGTGGAGGGGACCCACCATCTTGCGCTTTAACGCGGAAAGTAAAATGCTTGATCTGTTCATAGTCAAAAGAGCGCACAGAATGTATTACTCCGCTCTCTGCATTGACAGAGACATATGTAGAGACTGATGCGCCATTTACTGAGGACTCTTCTAAAATGTAAGATACTCGAGCATTTTGGTTCCAGTCGGCATCATTTGCTTTTACTGTAAATATCGAGAGCCCTGGTGAATTGTTTTCCAGGACAAAAGCCTCATATGAGCTTCTCTCAAACAAAGGCGCATTATCATTAACATCCGATATCTGTAAGGAGAGGGTCATGCTGCTTGACAGCGAGGGTGCCCCCTCATCTGAGCACACGAAGGTGATGTTATATGCAGGCTTTTCCTCTCTGTCTAAACTGCCTTCAGTTACTAAACTGAAGAAATTACTTGATGCTGACTTCAAACTAAAAGGGATGTTGTCTTCTATCAAACAGTGAACCTTTCCATTTTCTGCAGAATCTTGGTCTTGGATGTTTATCATTGTAATGACTGTGCCAGGTCTGGAATCCTCAGCTATCATAGTCATTTTCGACATAATATTAATAACTGGTTTATTATCATTTGTGTCGATAACATCAATGACTATTTTTGCTGAGTCGGTAAGACTTCCCTCATCACTTGCTTGTACATGTATTTCGTAGTGATGAGATTTTTCATAATCAATATGACCTATTACAGTTAATTCACCATCAGCTTCGTTTATCTTAAATAACTCTGGTATGTTATCGACAGTGTTAGTAATGGAATAGGTAATTCTACCATTAGAACCGTGATCAGCATCAGATGCTGAAACTTTGATAACTGATGTGCCTTTCTGAGCATTTTCAGTTATGGTTGCTTTATAAATGGCGTGCGTAAAACTAGGCGCATTGTCATTTACATCCAACACTGTGATATGTATTTCTGCAGTGCCTGTTAATTTAGGATCACCGCCATCAACTGCTGTTAAAATCAGCGTAATGTGCTCGTTCTTTTCTCTGTCTAAGGGTTTCTGCAGAACCATTTCAACCGTTTTACCACCATCAGCCTGATTCTGCAATTTCAGTGCGAAATTGTCGGTAGGGTTTAAGGAATATGCCTGAAGACCGTTTGTGCCAACATCCAAATCCATAGCCCTTTCCAAGACAAATTTAACACCAGGCACAGCCGACTCACTGATTTTAAATTTCATCTCGTTCTTTTTAAAAGACGGTGCATTATCGTTTACGTCAATGACCTCGATAGTCACACTGTAAAATTCCATAGGGTTTTCTAGAATAATCTGAAAATGCAAAGCACAGGGCGTCGTCTGACCACATAACGCTTCTCTGTCAATTCTCTCCTTAACAATGAGAATGCCCCTGTCTTTATTCAACTCGATGTAATCAGCCTTGTCAGTTGTATAAATGCGTGCTTTACCCGATTTCAATCTTTTCAAATCCAAACCTAAATCCTGCGCTATGTTTCCAACTACAGACCCTTTCGCCATTTCTTCGGGAATAGAGTAGCTGACCTGCCCTTGTGCCATCCAGACGACAGACATGAGAAACATGAGCAATAGAGGTACTTGCTGCGCTATTGTTTGGTCCAGCATTTCCTCTGCGTGGTGAAACAAAAAACGATTTACGCCAAGATGAAATAATGAATCCCGTATGTCCACAAAAGAAGAAAGACGATTTCCAACTTAGATCACACAGTACGATATAATATTCCCGTTGCACATGATGTGTATGTCTTTCTCTTTCTCCCACGAATGTTACAGTCGACGCTTTGCTTTTCCGTCTGGGCTACGTCAGGGATAAAGAAGGAGGTACAAAAGGAAATATTTGCAAACAATCTGAACACGTTAACCAACAGCGGCACTCTGAGACGAATCTGTTGAACTGCATGCGTTTTCATCCTAGCACATAGTGGATGGAAACATTGAAAATTCAGAAAGACGCGCGTTAAAGTATGCGCGGAGATGATGACGCAGACTAAACAGAAACATTATATATCAGGAATAGTATAGTATATGTATACAGTGTGATGAAAAAGTGTAGTGGAAGAAAAGCACAGCTGTTGCCCATAGCAAGAGGACATGAGTATCAACAGGAGAAGACAGATTGAGTGCGAGAGTGAGAGAACAGCTTCAGTACCATGGACAGCGATTCAGGGGTTATTCAGCAGGGCCTATGCTTTCTACTTGAATGCCAAACATCAGCCATGATATATGTATGTATACAAGTAATTAATTAGTAGTCAGAAGTCAGTCACATGTTTTCACACAGATTACTGTAATAAGTTGAGTTCTTTGGCTCACCTTATCATCAAAATCGTCACATATAAGGTTCTCTCTCTGTGCGTGTGGGAGAGTGCCACCGTTGTCCAGGCTAATAATGCTCTGACTGCAAGATCTGCCGTACTTCAGGTCACTTTTTCTGGAGTCTGTTGTTCGGCATACTTCATAATTATAAACATGCTGTAGAGTTCCTGTGCCCCCTACGTCCGCGTATAGTGGTGGATAGTATGGAATAACAGGAAGATTTCCATTGGACTTATAAAACATCCGCTCACGTCTCCATCTGTAGCACTTCACAGACAGTATGGCTATTATAGAAACTATGAAGAGGAATGAAACTACAGCCAGGGCCAAGACCAGATAAAAAGTGAGATTGTCGTTGTACTCTTTGTCATGTGTAAAGTCACTAAATTCCGACAGGACTTCAGGGAAGCTGTCCGCCAGCGCCACATTAACACTGACTGTAGCTGAACGAGAGGGGTGTCCGTTGTCCTCCACAATAACTGTTAATTTTTGCTTCACAGCATCTTTGTCAGTAACTTGGCGAATAGTTCTTATCTCTCCATTTTGTGCGCCCACTTCAAATAACGCTCTGTCTGTCGCTTTCTGGAGTTTATAAGAGAGCCAGGAATTCTGTCCAGAGTCCACATCAACAGCAACTACTTTAGTGACTAGATAGCCCACATCTGCTGAACGTGGCACAATTTCAGCAACTAGAGATCCACTAGACTGAACAGGGTACAGGATCTGTGGTGCGTTGTCATTCTGATCTTGGATGATTATCTTTACACTAACACTACTTGTTAGTGGAGGGGAGCCTCCATCTTGTGCTTTCACGTGAAATGTAAAATCTTTAATTTGCTCATAGTCGAATGAGCGTACAGCGTTAATAACCCCGCTTTCGGCATTAACCGACACGAAAGAGGAAACAGGTGCGCCATTAACCATAGATTCCTCCATTATATATGAAACTCGAGAATTTTGGTTCCAATCAGCGTCTCTTGCCTTTACTGTGAATATTGAGAGGCCTGGAGAATTGTTTTCCACAACAAAAGCCTCATACTTTTGTCTTTCAAACATGGGTGGGTTATCATTCACGTCTGAGATTTGTAAAGACAGAGATGCACTGCTGGATAGAGAGGGCACACCCTCATCTGAGCATGTCACACTAATGTTGTATGAAGGTGTTTGTTCTCGGTCTAAATCGCCATCCGTAACTAAACTAAGAAAATTATTGGATGTAGACTTCAATGTAAAAGGCATGTTGTCATCCATCACACAGTGAACTTTACCATTGTCTCCCGAATCTTGGTCCTGAATGTTTATCATTGTTATCACTGTGCCAGGTTTGGAGTTCTCGGATAGCACGGGTGATTTAGACATGAGGTTAATAACTGGCATGTTGTCATTTGTATCCACTACATCAACTACAACTTTGGACGAATCTGTGAGCCCTCCTTCGTCACTTGCTTGTATGTGTACTTCTACACGCTGTACCTTTTCATAATCAATATCACCAATCAGACTAAGTTCACCATCTGCCTCATTAATTTGGAACATGTTCAAACGTATCATCTGCATTGTTTGTCAGTCGAGTAAGATATTCTGCCGTTGGAACCCACATCGATGTCAGTTGCACTTACAGTTGCTATTAATGTGCCTTTTGGAGCATTTTCTATGATTGTGGTTTTATATATCGCTTGCGTAAAAACGGGCGCATTGTCATTTGCATCTAATACGGTTATAAGTATTTCAGCTGTGCCTGATAATGTCGGATCGCCTCCGTCCATGGCCGTTAAGACTAAAACGATGTGTTCTTTGCTTTCTCTGTCAAGTGGTTTTTGTAGAACCATTTCAACAGTTTTTCCGGCATTCGCTTCGTTTTGTACTTTCAAAGCAAAGTTGTCTTTGGGGTGTATTGAATA
This sequence comes from Sardinella longiceps, assembly GCA_027497455.2. Lineage (NCBI taxonomy): Eukaryota > Metazoa > Chordata > Actinopteri > Clupeiformes > Clupeidae > Sardinella > Sardinella longiceps. Next base: position 13,527,843 of record JAODXP020000030.1, read on the forward strand.
GCTCTGAAGACCATTAGTACCGATGTCAGAATCCATAGCTTTCTCAAGCACGAATCTTGCACCCGGAAGAGCAGACTCGCTAATCTTGAATTTCATTTGATTCTTTTTGAAAGAAGGTGCATTATCATTGACATCAATGACCTCGACTGTCACGCTATAAAATTCCATAGGATTGTCTAGAATGACCTGAAAATGCAGTGCGCAAGGCGTTGTCTGGCCGCATAGAGCCTCACGGTCAATTCTTTCTTTGATTAGGAGGACTCCCCTCTCTCTATTCAGCTCGATGTATTCTGTGTTATCTCCTGTGTAAATACGTGCTTTCCCCGATTTAAGCCGTTTCAAATCTAACCCCAAATCCTGCACAATGTTACCGACTACCGAGCCCTGCGCCATTTCTTCGGGAATGGAGTAGCTGACTTGTCCCTGTGTCGAGCCAACAAATAGAGCAAACATAAGCAGTAGAGGTACTTGCCATACTATTGTTCTGTTCGACATTTCTCAGTGGTAAAGGTCTTATTCACTCGGAGAATTATATTCCAAAAATGATTTCTATCCCGATGTTGCCACAAGAAAGAAGCAATGTGGTGTAGGATATCCTGGTGTAAAGAGATGTATAGTCCAAAATGTGACAAAAACCGTCTGAATCTTTGTGCGTCCGGTGGTTTCTGCTTTCGCTACGATAATAAGACAAGGGGAGGTGTTTGCGATAGCATTTGTTCACTGTTACAAGCTGACCAACAGCGTCACTGTGAGTCCAATGTAATGAACTACAAAAACAACTGGAACAATTTTCCAGAGATGGCTCAGACAGATATCAATCAACTGCATACAGCATATACTTTGGTAGCCTATTATTCCATTAATGTTTACATCAAAACATGCCACGCAAGATATAAATATGCATGACCTGCATAATAAAGAATAAACCATCTAATAAAAAGGTCTGCATTTACATATGTTTCCACCAGTTCTTCCTGCATTTCCGTGCATGAATACATTTCTACTCTGTGAGCAAAACACCATACGATGGTCACAAATTATGAATATCAACCTGCAATTATATAAACAAGAATGAATTTGTAAAAACAAACAAAAAAACTGGTAAAAAGCAGCCGTGTCATATTTTCAGAGTGATTATGCTCACCTCATCATCAAAATCTTCATTTATCAGCTTTTCTCTATGCGCAGTTGGCAATGTTCCAGTGTTATCCAGACTAACGATGCTTTCACTGCAGGGTCTGCCATATTTCAGACAGCTTTTACGAGAGTCTGTTGTGCGGTAAACCTCATAGTTGTACATGTGCTGTAAAGTGCCAGTGCCTCCTGCGTCTGCGTAAAGGGGCGGGTAATACGGGATGACCGGCAGATTGCCATTGGATTTGTAAAACATCCGCTCACGTCTCCATCTGTAGCATTTCACTGACAGTATGGCTATGATGGACACAATGAAGAGAAATGACACAACAGCCAGGGCCAAGACCAGATAGAAAGTTAAATTGTCGTTGTACTCCTTATCGTGCGTAAAGTCACTGAATTCCGACAGCACGTCAGGGAAGTTGTCTGCCAAAGCCACATTAACAATAACTGTAGCTGAGCGAGAGGGCTGTCCATTGTCCTCCACAATAACTGTAAGTTTTTGTTTCACAGCATCTCGATCAGTAACTTGGCGAATAGTTCTTATTTCTCCATTCTGTGCGCCCACTTCAAAGAGCGCTTTATCTGTCGCTTTCTGCAGTTTGTATGAGAGCCAGGCATTCTGTCCAGAGTCCACATCTATAGCCACTACTTTGGTGACAAGATAGCCCACGTCTGCTGAACGAGGTACAATTTCAGCCACAAGAGATCCACTAGATTGTACAGGGTACAGGATCTGTGGTGCGTTGTCGTTCTGATCTTGGATGATTATTTTGACTCTAACACTACTGCTTAGAGGAGGGGAGCCTCCGTCTTGTGCTTTAATGAGAAATGTAAAGTCTTTAATCTGTTCATAATCAAATGAGCGTACTGCGTGGATAACTCCACTTTCTGCATTAACTGAGACGACTGAGGAAACAGACACTCCATTAACTAACGACTCCTCAATCATGTAGGACACTCGAGAATTTTGGTTCCAATCCGCATCATTAGCTTTGACTGAAAATATAGAGAGTCCTGGAGAGTTATTTTCAGGAATAAAAGCTTCATATGAGCCTCTTTCAAAAACAGGAGCATTATCATTTATATCTGATATCTGTAAGGAAAGAGAGACGCTGCTTGATAGTGAAGGCACTCCTTCATCGGAACATGTCAAACTAATATTATATGAAGGATTTTGTTCTCTGTCTAAATTACCATCTGTTACTAAACTGAAGAAATTATTTGAGGACGATTTTAAAGTAAAAGGCATGCTTTCATCCGTTGAGCAATGAACTTTACCATTATCTCCTGAGTCTTGGTCCTGAATGTTAATCATTGTTATGACAGTGCCAGGTTTGGAGTCTTCTGACAGCACAGGTGATTTAGACATTAGATTAATAACTGGTTTGTTATCATTTGTGTCTACAACATCCACTACGACCTTAGACGAATCTGTAAGTCCGCCTTCATCACTTGATGTTATGTGTATTTCAAAACGCTGCTCTTTTTCATAATCGATATCACCTATCACTTTAATTTCTCCGTTAGACTCATTAATACTAAATATTTCTGAAATGCCATCAGCTTTGTTTGTAATGGAGTACTTTATGTTGCCGTTAGAACCAAGATCAGCATCGGTTGCTGTAACTGTCGTTAACATTGTGCCTTTGGGAGCATTCTCGACTATGGTTGCTTTATAAACTGGCTGCGTAAAAACAGGCGCATTGTCGTTCGCATCCAAAACCGTGATATGTATTTCAGCTGTAGCTGATAATTTCGGATCACCACCATCTGTGGCTGTCAAGATTAAAGTTATATGATCTTTAATTTCCCTGTCCAGAGATTTCTGAAGGACCATTTCGATATTCTTTCCGCCACCGGCCTCATTTTGTACCTTAAGTGCAAAATGATCTGCGGGCTTTACAGAATACCCCTGTAAACCATTAGAACCTATGTCCAAATCCATAGCTTTCTCCAGCACAAATCGTGCTCCTGGCAAAGCAGACTCGCTTATCTTAAACTCCATTTCATTATTTTTGAAAGAAGGCGCATTATCATTAACATCAGTTACCTCGACTGTTACACTATAAAATTCCATAGGATTGTCGAGAATGACCTGAAAATGAAGGGCACAAGGCGTTGTCTGACCGCACAGTGTCTCGCGATCTATTCTCTCTTTGATAACAAGCATCCCCTTGTCTTTATTCAGCTCGATGTATTCCGTGTTATCCCCGGTGTAGATACGCGCCTTACCCGATTTCAGTCTTTTCAGGTCTAAACCTAAATCCTGTGCAATGTTACCGACAACAGAGCCTTTCGACATTTCCTCCGGAATGGAGTAGCTGGCCTGTCCATTTGCCGTGCCGATAAAGATAAAGAACAACATCAGTGGTACTTGCCGCACTATTGTTCTGTCCGACATTTTCCTTAGTGGTAGGAAGCAAATTACACGAAGATTTATATTCCACAATGTGTCTTATCCTCTCCGACAGACAGGGTTTGCGGTGAGTGGATGTACCGAAATGCCCTTTCTTGTGAGAAGAAGTAGATATCCCAAACATAGGAAGTATTTGTCACTATCTCGGAGCTTTATATTCGCCGTGCCTTCCTCCGTGTTCTGACCACGTTAATATTTTGAGGGGAGGTGTTTGTTCATACCCCATCTGTGATTCACTGCGAGAAGCTAACCAACAGCGGCGCTGTGAGTCCAGTATTATGAACTGCAAATATAATACCAGTGCAATGTATTTTTTGTGCATTTCAGATGTCTGACAACTGATTGTGAAATAGATTACAATAGATTACATCAATAAAGGTTTCACATAACCTAAGTGTAGCACAAGTGAGACTTAGGTAGAGTGACTTCTAAAAATGAAACGACAACAATGATGTTCTGCCTGATACGCCACGCCATAATATTACCCATCAGTACCTATTAGTCTGTAATAATACATGCCACCATTACAAACAGTTCTGCATTTCTCAATGATGTTGTCTTTACCAGAACAATGCTAAAGTTGTTTCAGTTCTAATATTAAAATCACAATGTAAGTACAGAAAATATGGCATAAATATAAGCTCACCTCATCATCAAAGTCGTCATTGATCAGCTTTTCTCTTTGCGCAGTTGGCAATGTTCCAGTGTTATCCAGACTAACAATGCTTTCACTGCAGGGTCTGCCATATTTCAGACAGCTTTTACGAGAGTCTGTTGTGCGGTAAACCTCATAATTGTACATGTGCTGTAAAGTGCCAGTTCCCCCTGCGTCTGCGTAAAGGGGCGGGTAATACGGGATTACTGGTAGATTGCCATTCGATTTGTAACACATCCGCTCACGTCTCCATCTGTAGCATTTCACAGACAGTATGGCTATGATGGACACAATGAAGAGAAATGAAACTACAGCCAGGGCCAATACGAGATAAAAAGTCAGGCTATCATTATACTCCTTGTCGTGCGTAAAATCACTGAACTCCGATAGAACCTCAGGGAAACTATCCGCCAGCGCCACATTAACATTGACAGTAGCTGAGCGAGACGGTTGTCCGTTGTCTTCCACAACAACAGTGAGCCGTTGCTTTACCGTATCTTTATCAGTGACTTGGCGTATTGTTCGAACCTCTCCATTTTGTGCGCCTACTTCAAATAATGCTCTGTCTGTTGCTTTCTGCAGTTTATAAGAGAGCCAGGCATTCTGTCCAGAATCCACATCTACAGCCACCACCTTGGTAACTAGATAGCCCACATCTGCTGAACGGGGCACAATTTCAGCAACCATAGAACTACTTGACTGTACAGGATATAAAACCTGCGGTGCATTGTCATTCTGATCCTGAATAAGTATTCTAACGCTGACGTTGCTACTCAGTGGAGGAGAGCCTCCATCTTGTGCTTTTACGTGGAATGTGAAAGATTTAACCTGCTCGTAATCAAATGACCGCACGGCATGGATCACACCACTCTCTGCATTAACAGAGACGTAAGATGACACTGGTGCTCCATTACTCGACGATTCCTCTAATATGTATGACACGCGAGCATTTTGATTCCAGTCTGCATCTCGCGCCGTGACAGTGAAAATCGAGAGCCCGGGTGTGTTGTTCTCTAGAACAAAAGCCTCATAAGAGCTCTTTTCAAACACAGGGGCATTGTCGTTTACATCAGTTATTTTAAGAGACATATCTGCGCGGCTGGAGAGGGAAGGTACACCCTCATCAGAGCAGGTTACAGTGATGTTGTATTCTGAGTTTGTCTCCCGATCTAATTCACTATCCGTAACTATGCTATAGAAACGATTGGATGTTGACTTGATTGCAAAAGGTATGCCGTCACTGATAACGCAGCTAACCTGACCATTGTTATCAGAGTCGGGATCATTCACACTGATCATTGCAATCACTGTATTGGAAGGGGCATTCTCGGCTATAGTACTGGATTTTGATATAGTGCTGATGACTGGGCTATTATCATTTATATCTACGACATCGATTATTACTTTACAGGAATCTGACAACCCTCCTTCGTCCTTACCCTCAACATAAAACTCGTGGCTACGAGTGCGTTCATAGTCAAGTTCGCCAATTAAAATAATTTCTCCGTTATGTTTGTCAATCTCGAATAAATCCGATATACCAGCAGTACTTCGTGACAAAGAGTAAGTCACGAGACTGTTAGACCCATCATCAGCATCGGAGGCACTTACAGTCGCCAATATGGTCCCTTTGGCTGAGTTTTCAATAACGGATGCTGTGTACACATGCTGTGTAAATATCGGGGCATTATCATTCGCATCCAGAACATTTACATGTATTTGAACTGTTCCTGACATCTGTGGTTCACCCCCATCAGTTGCTGTCAATACTAAAGCCACGTCTTTTTGTTTCTCTCGATCTAAAGGTTTCTGAAGAACCATTTCTACAATTTTCCCACCCCCACGTTGACTTTTCAAATTTAACTGAAAATTGTCGGTAGGATTTAAGTTGTAGCTTTGGAGACCATTGATGCCAACGTCTGGATCGACTGCGATGTCTAACATAAATCGTGCACCTACGGCAGCATATTCGCTTATCTCAAATTTCATTTCATTCTTTTCAAAGCTAGGAGGGTTGTCGTTAATATCAGTAATTTCTACAGTCACACTGTACAGCTCCATCGGGTTCTCTAGAATGATCTGGAAATGTAAAGCACACGGAGATGTCTGTCCGCACAACGCCTCTCGGTCTATTCTCTCTTTGATTAGCAGGATGCCCTTGTCTTTGTCGAGCGCAATGTAGTCTGCCTGGTCGCCCGTGAAAATACGACCCTTACCTGTTTTCAGTCTTTTTACATCTATGCCTAAATCTTGTACGATATTACCCACTAAGGATCCCTTTGACATTTCCTCTGGAATTGAATAACTGACCTGGCTATGCACCGAACATAACAAATGGACCAGCATAAATACCAGTAAGCTCCGCGCCATTGTCTTGGCCGACATGTTTCTTGTCATAAAACAGCTCAAAACACTGTCTCTTCTCTCAGCAAAACAGAAATATCCAAAGAGCCATGTATTCCAAAATGGTATTTTGGTGCACAGGAATATTCCAACAACGCGTAGTGAATGAAAACTGTCTCCGACTCAATACAGTCTCGAATTCAACAACGGGGGGCTGGCTTTCTTTCTCTGTGACGTTACAGGGAGTTACCTTAAAATGGTGTCGACAGAGAGCCAGAAAACACACTGACCAACAGCGGCACTTACAGTCCAAATTATCAAACTACACAGAGAACTCCCAATAGAATCAGGAAAAATCCGTAGAAAGCCAACAAGCATCCCCCCTTAAATATCATGTGTAGTAATCTGGAAATAGTATACTAAATACTGTATACCCTGTGTGTGTGTGTGTGTGTGTGTGTGTGTGTGTGTGTGTGTGTGTGTGTGTGTGTGTGTGTGTGTGTGTGTGTGTGTGTGAGAGAGAGAGAGAGAGAGAGAGAGAGAGAGAGAGAGAGAGAGAGAGAGAGAAAAGAAAAAGAGGGAGAGAGACGTTTATGTGAGTAGGTGAAACTGATTCAGTTCAGGACCAAGGTCAGCAACACTGCGGAGAAGACTGTTTGGACAGACCTTTGACATCATGACATTTCCTTAACAAACCAAAAGTGTGAAGATGAGCTGAAAATATTTGTTAAGCTCACCTGGTCATCTGAGTCTTCAATTAAGAGCTTTTCTCTTTGCGCATGTGTGAGGGTCCCGGTGGTACTGAGACTAATTATGCTCTGACTGGAAGGTCGCATGTGTTTCAAATCACTCTTTCGAGAGTCTGTTGTTCTGTACCCTTCATAGTTATACACGTGCTGTAAAGTTCCCGTGGCCCCTGCGTCTGCGTAAAGAGGCGGATAGTATGGAATAACAGGGAGATGTCCATTGGATTTGTAAAAAATGCGCTCTCGTCTCCACCTGTAGCATTTCACTGACAAAATAGCAATGATGGAAAAGATAAAAAGACAAGAGACGACCGCCAAGGCTAACACCAGATAAAAGGTCAGATTCTCATCATAATCCTTGTTGTGCGTAAAGTCACTGAACTCCGAGAGCACTTCTGGAAAGCTGTCAGCCAAAGCCACGTTCACATTGACGGTGGCCGAGCGAGAAGGCTGTCCGTTGTCCTCCACTACAACAGTTAGTTTCTGTTTTACAGCATCTTTATCAGTAATTTGACGAATAGTTCTTATTTCTCCATTCTGAGGGCCCACTTCAAACAGTGCCCTCTCTAATGGTTTATGCAGTTTGTATGAGAGCCAGGCATTCTGTCCAGAGTCCACATCAACAGCAACAACCTTTGTGACCAGGTAGCCCACATCTGCTGAACGAGGCACAATCTCAGCCACAAGAGAACTACCTGTATTAACAGGATACAGCACTTGTGGCGCATTATCATTTTGGTCTTGAATAACAACTTTCACACTTACATTAGTACTTAGTGGAGGTGAACCTCCATCCTGAGCTTTAACTTGAAATTGAAAATATTTTAATTGTTCGAAGTCGAAAGAACGCACAGCATGGATAACACCACTGTCAGCATTTACAGATACATATCCAGAAATGGATTCTCCATTTACTGTGGATTCCTGTAGTATGTACGAAATGCGTGCGTTCTGCTTCCAATCGGCGTCGTTTGCATGAATAGTGAAAATGGAGATACCCGGTTTATTATTTTCGGGAATAAAGGCCTCATATGAGGTCTTTTCAAACACAGGTGAATTATCGTTTACATCTGATATCTGTAAGTGGAGCGTGAGGTTACTGGACAGTGAAGGCGCTCCCTCGTCAGTACATGTCACAGTAATGTTGTAATTTGACTGTTGCTCTCGATCTAACTCACCATCCCCAACTAAGCTAAAAAAGTTGTTTGATGTTGATTTCAGCGAAAATGGAATATTACTATTTATTGAACATTGGATTTTCCCGTTTTCTCCGGAGTCTGGGTCCTGTACATTAAGAATAGCGACTGCAGTATTCATTTTTGAATCTTCTGATATCGCGTTTGATTTCGACATTATACTAATGCTTGGGCTATTGTCATTAATATCATTTACACTGACCATGACTTTACAAATATCAGTGTGACCTCCGTGATCCCGTGCCTGGACATTAAACTGGTAATGTTTTTGCTTTTCATAGTCCAGATCCCCGATTAACTGCACTACACCCTCATTTGAATCGATCTCAAACAATGATTCTACTGCTTCAGAAGAAATAGAATATGATATCATGCCGTATGAGCCTTGGTCTGCGTCTGTCGCTCTGACCGTGGTTAAAATAGTCCCCTTTGGAGCATTTTCTGCTACATTTGCCTTATAGATTGGTTGAGAGCAAACCGGGGCATTATCATTGGCGTCGGTCACAGTTATTTCTATCTGCAATGTCCCAGACATCTGCGGATCGCCTCCATCTAAAGCCGTCAACATTAAGGTTAGATGGTCATTTGTCTCACGATCTAGCGATTTTTTCAAGACCATTTCAACATTTTTGTTACCATCAGGGTCAGTCTGTAATTTTAGTATAAAATTATCAGTCGGATTCAGTGTATAGCTTTGGAGACCATTTACACCAACATCATGGTCATTCGCTGTGTCTAACGCAAACCGCGCCCCGGTTTGTGCCAATTCATTTATCTCAAATTTCATTTCATTCTTTCGGAAAACAGGAGGGTTGTCATTTATGTCTGTTATTTCAACTGTGACCGTGTAGAATTCCATAGGATCCTCTAACATGATCTGAAAATGTAAAGCACAGGGTGTTGTCTGTCCGCATAACGTCTCTCTGTCTATCCTTTCTTTGATGGAAAGGACTCCCCTGTCCTTGTTTAACGTGATGTATGTTGTATCGTCTCCGGTGTATATGCGAGCTTTGCCAGTGTTCAGTCTTTTCAAATCTAATCCCAAATCTTGCGCTATGTTCCCAACAAAAGAACCTTTAGTCATTTCCTCTGGAATCGAATAGCTAACCTGACCGTATACTGCTCCAAAACACACAGCACAGATGTATAACAGTACTTGCCGCATCTTGGTCTCCGACAACATTTTCCTTGAAAAAGTGTTCCTGAAATATAAATCTTCGAAAATAACGGTCCGTTTGCCGAATGTTACATCCAGTTCATTGAGTACTCCGCGACCAAACAAAAGAATATCCTCTGCTGATGATGCTTATGTTACTAGTATGGCGGACTGTGCACGAGTGTTCTTCGCAACAATATGAAGCTCAGTGGGAGGAACAGTCTGATATATTTTCTCTCAGCTGCAACTCACTAACCAACAGCGGCACTATGAGTCAAAGTACAGCAACTACACTTATTTTTGGGCAAAACACGAGCAGCATAGTATTATTTACACATTTTACATCCTGATTACAGCAAACCCCAAACATTGAGGAGGTCCAAGATCATTTACATAATCGTTTTTGCCATTGGTATACGTGAAAAAGTTCACTTCCCCTAAGTTAAGGACTATGTAAACTGATGGATGAAGAATGACAGATGAAAGTCTTGTGTTTCATAAAAAAATAAAAGCCATGCTGGGACCTACCACAAACTTCCTAAACAGGAATTTGGAGTTATGACCGACAAGATAGTCTGCTGTTTGTATTGGAAAGAAGTAAAATGTCTTATATCAAGAGGCCTGATATGAATGTTAATATATTTAACTACTTATTTCAACAATAACCACTTGTTGTGAAAGTTGCAAAACGTGTAATGGTAAATTATGGTAAATGAAATAAGTTCAGACACAGTATTTCTAATCCCTCACCTGATCGTCAGAGTCGTCAATCAGTTTCTCGCCTTGCGCACGTGGTAGAGTCTGTATTTCAGTATTATCCAGACTGATGATGCTTTGAGTGCAAGGTCGGACATACTTCAGATCACTTTTTCTCGAGTCAGTTGTTCTATAGTGTTCATAATTGTAGACATGCTGCAGTGTTCCTGTGCCCCCTACGTCTGCGTAAAGCGGTGGGTAATATGGAATCACCGGTAGATTTCCATTGGATTTATAGTACATCCGGTCACGCTTCCATCTGTAACATTTCACTGACAGTATGGCTATTATGGACACGATAAACAGAAAAGAAACAACAGCCAGGGCCAGGACGAGGTAAAATGTCAAGTTGTCATTGTATTCCTTATCGTGCGTAAAATCGGTGAATTCCGAGAGAACTTCGGGGAAGCTGTCGGCTAGAGCCACGTTAACATTGACTGTAGCAGAGCGAGAGGGCTGTCCGTTGTCTTCCACAATAACAGTGACTTTTTGTTTCACAGCATCTTTATCAGTCACCTGGCGAATAGTCCGTATTTCTCCATTCTGTGCGCCTACTTCAAAAAGGGCCCTATCTGGCGCTTTAAGCAATTTGTATGAGAGCCAGGCATTCTGTCCAGAGTCCACATCAACAGCCACAACTTTAGTGACAAGATAGCCCACATCAGCAGAACGAGGCACAATTTCAGCAACGAGAGACCCACTAGTTTGTACTGGATATAATATCTGCGGTGCATTATCGTTCTGATCTTGAATAATTATTTTAACACTAACATTGCTACTCAGTGGAGGAGAGCCCCCATCTTGCGCCTTCACATGGAATATGAAAGATTTAATCTGTTCATAATCAAATGACCGCACGGCATGAATTACACCGCTCTCTGCGTTAACAGAGACATAAGAAGATATTTGCACACCATTATTTGACGACTCATCCAAAATGTATGACACGCGAGCATTTTGATTCCAATCTGCATCTTGCGCTCTCACAGTGAAAATCGAGAGCCCGGGTGTGTTGTTTTCTAGAACAAAAGCCTCATATGAGCTCTTTTCAAACACAGGGGGGTTGTCGTTTACATCGGTTATTTTAAGAGACATATCTGCGCGGCTGGAGAGGGAGGGCACACCCTCATCAGAGCAGGTTACAGTGATGTTGTATTCGGAGTGCGTCTCCCGATCTAATGCACTATCAGTAACAATACTGTAGAAACGATTAGATGATGATTTGATTGCAAAAGGAATGTTATCATTGATACTACAGCTTACCAGACCATTGTTGTCGGAGTCCGGATCATTCACACTAATCATAGCAATTACTGTGTGAAGTGGCGAATTTTCAGCTGCTGTACTAGATTTCGATATAGTGCTTATTATTGGACTATTATCATTGACGTCTATAACGTCCACGTTGATTTTACAGGACTCCAAAAGTCCCCCCTCGTCTTTACCCTCAACATAAAACTGATAATTTCGTGCTCTTTCATAGTCCAGTTGACCGATGAGTGTAACTTCTCCATTATGCCTGTCTATAGAGAACAAGTCGGATATACTCGCAACACTACGTGATAAAGAGTATGTGACCATACTATTAGAGCCACTGTCAGCATCAGTGGCGCTTACTGTGGTCAAGCGAGTTCCCTTTGGAGAGTTTTCAGGTACAGACACTTTGTAAATCTGCTGCGTAAAAACCGGAGCATTGTCGTTTATATCTAGCACAGTAACATGTATTTTTACCGTCCCCGACATCTGTGGCTCTCCTCCATCAATTGCAGTTAATACAAGCGTCATGTGTTCCTGTTTCTCCCGATCCAAAGATTTCTGAAGAACCATTTCTACAGTCTTGCCACCATCTGGCTGCTGATTTAATTTTAGTTGAAAATGATCAGTAGGGTTTAGGGTATATGTTTGGAGACCATTTGTACCGACATCTGGGTCGACGGCTATCTCCAACATGAATCGAGCGCCTACTGCAGCATTTTCACTAATCTCAAATTGCATTTCATTCTTTTCAAAGCTTGGAGGATTATCATTAATATCTGTAATTTCTATCGTCACACTGTACAGCTCCATCGGGTTCTCAAGAATGATCTGGAAATGTAAAGCACACGGTGATGTTTGTCCGCACAGCGCCTCTCGGTCTATTCTCTCTTTGATTAGCAGGATGCCCTTGTCTTTGTCGAGCGCAATATAGTCTGCCTGATCGCCCGTGAAGATACGGGCCTTACCACTTTTCAGTCTTTTAATATCCAAGCCCAAGTCTTGCACTATATTACCTACTAATGAGCCCTTCGACATTTCCTCCGGTATGGAGAAACTGACCTGCCCATGCACTGAAAACAGATAGTGAATCCCCATCAATATCAGCACGCCCCGCGCCATTGTCCTGGCCGACATGTTTCTCAGTCCAAAACAGTATTTTCCGTCAGCAAAACGTAAATATCCGATTAGTCATGTATTCCAAGGTATTCCAGCGTTTTGATTATAGCCTACTAGTGTAGCAACATGCAGCGAAAGAAAACAGTCCGACTTGATGATTTCCGCGATACAGATACGAGTGAACGCAGGCTTTCTTTCTTTGATTCACAGTGACGTGGTGGGGAGGGACCTTTAAATCTTTTTTTTTCAGCAGAATCTAACACCCTGACCAACAGCGGCACTTACAGTCCAACCAACCAAACTACACAAATAGTTCTCACAAACATCAGACATCAAGACAGTCATATGCTACTTTACATGTATCAGACATAAACTTATGTAATATATCTTGTAAACCTGAAATATTGTGTGTGTGTGTGTGTGTGTGTGTGTGTGTGTGTGTGTGTGTGTGTGTGAGAGAGAGAGAGAGAGAGAGAGAGAGAGAGAATAACAGAGAGTGAGTTACAGAGAGAGCTGTGAAGTTGCCTATGAGACAGCATTCAACTATTTCAGTTCAGCACCAAGGCCAGCGACAACACAAGATTGTCCCTATATTTCCATTTGTCGAGATCAGTCACTTAACTCTATATAGTTAATGTAATAAGCAGAGTATAATGTAGATGTCTAAAGATCAGTTCACCTGGTGGTTTGAATCCAAACAAGCTTTTCTCTTTGCGCATGCGGCAAAGTGAGAGTTCCTGCAGTGTTGAGACTAACTCTGACTGCAAGGTCACATGTGTTTTAGATCGTTTTTTCAAGAGTGTGTTGTTCTGCGTAAAGAGACGGTAGTCAGGTCTGTCATTGCCTACAACTGCATTATGTCAATAGCATTTTAGCAGAATATAGACTAACACAAAATATCAATTCGTAGCTTCTTAATAAATTACCCAAAAACCCTCACCTGGGTGTCTGTGTCGTCAATCAGTTTCTCGTTTTGCACGTGCGGGAGAGTCTGCATTTCAGCGTTATCCAGACTGATGATGCTTTGAGTGCAAGGTCGGACATACTTCAGATCACTCTTTCTGGAGTCGGTTGTTCTGTAGTGTTCATAATTGTACACATGTTGCAGAGTTCCTGTGCCCCCTACGTCTGCGTAAAGGGGTGGGTAATATGGAATCACCGGTAGGTTTCCATTGGATTTATAGAACATCCTGTCACGTCTCCATCTGTAACATTTCACTGACAGTATGGCTATGATGGACACGATAAACAGAAAAGAAACCACTGCCAGAGCTAACACGAGATAAAAAGTCAGGTTGTCATTGTATTCCTTATCGTGCGTAAAATCGGTGAATTCCGAGAGAACTTCAGGGAAACTGTCCGTTAAAGCCACATTAACATTGACTGTAGCTGAGCGACAGGGCTGTCCGTTATCCTCCACTGTCACTGTGAGTTTTTGTTTCACTGCATCTTTATCAGTGACTTGTCTGATGGTTCTTATTTCTCCATTCTGTGCGCCCACTTCAAACAGCGCTCTGTCTGTTGCTTTCTGCAGTTTATATGAGAGCCAGGCATTCTGCCCCGAGTCCACATCTACAGCCACTACTTTAGTGACAAGATAGCCCACATCTGCTGAACGAGGCACAATTTCGGTAAGGAGGGATCCACTAGTCTGTACAGGATAGAGTATTTGTGGTGCGTTGTCGTTTTGGTCTTGAATAATTATTACAACGCTGACATTGCTACTGAGTGGAGGGGAACCACCATCCTGCGCCTTTACGCGGAAATGGAAAGATTTAAGTTGCTCGTAATCAAAAGAGCGCACGGCATTTATTACACCACTCTCAGCATTGACTGAGACGTAAGATGAAACGGGTACTCCATTAACTGAGGATTCATCCAACATGTAAGACACACGGGAGTTCTGGTTCCAATCAGCGTCTTTAGCTAATAATCTAAAAACCGAGATTCCCGGTGTGTTGTTTTCTAAAACAAACGCCTCATACGAACTCTTTTCAAACATGGGCGCGTTATCATTGACATCTGACACTTGTAATGAGAGACTGATGCTACTGGAGAGCGACGGCAAACCCGCATCGCCACACGTCACTGTGATATTATACATGGCGTTACTTTCTCTATCTAAATCATCATCCGTTATGAGGCTGTAAAATCCATTTCTTGTCGTTTTTAGTGCAAAAGGTAAATTTTCTGTGGTTAAGCACTCAACTCGGCCGTCATCTCCAGAATCTGGGTCATGCACTTTAAACATACCAACTACAACACCAGGCTTTGAATCCTCCGCAATAACATTTGACATCGACAACACATTGATTGAGGGTGCGTTGTCATTCGTGTCTAAAACATCTATCTGAACTTTACACGAATCAGTTAGACCCCCTTCATCACTGGCTTGCACATCTATTTCGTAATGTCGTGCCTTTTCAAAATCAATAACTCCTTTCAACTTCAACACTCCCCTTTTCTCGTCTACCTCGAACATGTCACGTGTTTCATCCATAATATTAGTTATGGAATATCTGATTTCGCCATTGGAGCCTTGGTCGGCATCTGAAGCAGTGACAGCTGTTAAAACTGTACCTTTTGGTACGTTTTCTTCAATAGATGCCCTGTAAATTGGCTGCGTAAAAACAGGTGCATTATCATTAACGTCCAAGACGGTAATGTGAATCTGTGCAGTACTAGATAAATGTGGATCTCCTCCATCCATAGCTGTTAAAACCAATGACAAATTCTCCTGCTTTTCTCGGTCTAAAGGCTTCTGTAAAACCATCTCTACAAATTTCCTACCATCTGGCTGGTTTTTCAGTTTCAGAACAAAATTGTCGTTGATGTTTAAAGAATAGCTCTTTAGATCATTTACACCAACATCAGCATCGTTGGCCCTTTCTAATACAAATTTAGCTCCAATAACCGCCGATTCACTGATTTTAAACACCATTTCATTCTTTTCAAAACTTGGTGGGTTATCATTTATGTCTGTGATTTCGACATTAATGCCATATAGTTCCATGGGATTTTCAAGAATAATCTGAAAATGCAGGGCGCATGGCGTCCTCTTCCCGCATAACGTCTCTCTATCTATCCTCTCCTTGATGAGCAAAAGCCCTCTGTCTTTATTTAGCTCGACGTATTCAGTGTTATCCTCGGTATAATATACGCGCTTTGCCTGTTTTCAGCCTTTTTAAATCCAGACCCAAGTCCTGCGCTATGTTGCCGACCAAAGAGCCTTTCGACATCTCCTCGGGAATAGAATAGCTGACCTGCCCATGCACCGAACAGACGAAGAGGAGCAAAGCGAACAATACTTGCCACACGACGGTGATGTCCGACATTTTCCCTTTGTGAAAGGTACTGAATATTGTACAATCCGCAAACGAAAGGTAACTCTTTATCCTGATCACCTTATTGACAGCATTACAATTGCATCGAATTATCCAGTCTTAAAAAGACAAGGATCCACGTCCTCGACCGTAGTGCCCTGGCTGTTCCCCGCTGTCTGGCGATATTGGTAAGACTATTTTCTGTCTATTATGCTGGCGATAATGGGAGGTGCTGTCGGAATCCCCCCCCACGCAATTCCTACACGCTGACCAACAGCGGCACTCTGAGTCAGATCTGTTGAACTACACTTATTATAATGCAAACACTAAGGTACCTATATACATAATAAATTGTAGTGCTAGAAGCATTCACTTAAACGAAATTGCTACTGAAACCAAGAACTGTGACATTCATGCATCCAGTGATCTTAAACATCTCCTATTGCTGTTCCTATAGTGTGAATAAAACATTTTATGGAGAAGAAGAATGAAGTGTGGCAATTAAACGTGTGTGTGTGTGTGTGTGTGTGTGTGTGTCAGATTGAATGAGTTAGTGACATAGTGTGTGTGTGTGTGTGTGTGTGTGTGTGTGTGTGTGTGTGTGTGTGTGTGTGTGCACGTACGAGATGCGTGTATCGAGAGAGAGAGAGAGAGAGAGAGAGAGAGTTAGATGAGAGAGAGAGAGAGAGAAATGGAAGGGCTTAGTCAACAATACAATCTAGCAAGGACATGACTCAGCACTGTATTAGTATAGTAGAAAACACATTAAGTTCCTGCAATTCTGCTCACCTGATCGTCTGGGTCGTCCATGAGCATTTTCTCTCTGTGCGCATTCGGTAGAGTCTGTAGTTCCAGTAGTATCCAGACTAATGATGCTCTGACTAGCATGGTCGGACTATACTTTCAGATCACTTTTTCTGGAGTCAGATGTTGCTATAGCGCTTCATAATTGTAGACATGCTGCAGATGTTCCTGTGCCCCCTACGTCTGCGTAAAGGGGTGGGTAATATGGAATCACCGGTAGGTTTCCATTGGATTTATAGAACATCCTGTCACGTCTCCATCTGTAACATTTCACTGACAGTATGGCTATTATGGACACGATAAACAGAAAAGAAACAACAGCCAGGGCCAAAACAAGATAAAATGTGAGATTGTCATTGTATTCCTTATCGTGCGTAAAATCAGAGAACTCCGATAGTACTTCGGGGAAGCTGTCTGCCAACGCAACGTTAACATTGACTGTGGCTGAGCGAGATGGCTGTCCATTATCCTCCACTATCACAATGAGCTTTTGTTTGAGTGCATCTTTGTCGGTGACTTGTCGGATAGTCCGTATTTCTCCATTCTGTGCGCCCACTTCAAAAAGCGCTCTGTCGGCTACTTTCTGAAGTTTATAAGAGAGCCAGGCATTCTGCCCCGAGTCCACATCTACAGCCACCACCTTGGTGACAAGATAGCCCACATCTGCTGAACGGGGCACGATTTCGGTTAGAAGGGAGCTACCAGTCTGTACTGGATACAGTATTTGTGGTGCGTTATCATTTTGGTCTTGAATAATTATTACAACGCTGACATTGCTACTGAGTGGAGGGGAACCACCATCCTGCGCCTTTACGCGGAAACTGAAAGATTTAAGCTGCTCATAATCAAAAGAGCGCACGGCATTTATTACACCACTCTCAGCATTGACTGAGACATAAGATGAAACAGGTACTCCATTAACTGAGGATTCATCCAACATGTAAGACACTCGGGCATTCTGATTCCAATCTGCGTCTTCAGCTAATATTCTAAATATAGAGATTCCCGGGGTGTTGTTTTCTACAACCGAGGCCTCATACCTGTTCTTATCAAACATGGGCGCGTTATCATTGACATCTGACACTTGTAAGGACAGAGTGATGCTGCTAGAGAGTGACGGTAACCCCGCATCGCTGCACGTGACAGTGATATTATAATGTGAATCCCTTTCTCTGTCTAAATAACCGTCTGTAACGAGGCTGTAAAATCCATTTCTTGCTGATTTTAGCGTAAAAGGCAAACTGTCCGTGGTTAAACACTCAACTCGACCGTCCTCTCCAGAATCTGGGTCTTGCACTTTAAACATGCCAACTACAACTCCAGGATTAGAATCTTCAGCAATAATATTTGACATGGACAAAACATTGATTGAGGGTGCGTTGTCATTTGTGTCCAAAACATCGATCTGAACTTTACACGAATCAGTTAGACCCCCTTCATCACTGGCTTGCACATGTATCTCATAATGTCGCACCTTTTCAAAATCTATTTTTCCTGTCGACTTCAACACTCCACTTTTCTCACCTATTTCAAACATGTCGCGTGTTTCATCATTAATATTGGTTATGGAGTATGTTATCTCTCCATTAGACCCTTGGTCAGCGTCGGATGCACTGACGGTTGTTAAAACAGTGCCTTTTGCTACATTCTCTGTTATGCTTGCTTTGTATGTAGGCTGCGTAAAGACAGGCGCATTGTCATTTATGTCGAGAACAGTAATATGTATCTGTGCCGTGCCAGTTAACTGTGGGTCTCCTCCATCCATGGCCGTTAAGACCAGTGACAACATCTCTTGCTTTTCTCTGTCTAAAGGCTTCTGTAAAACCATTTCCACAATTTTTCTACCATCTGGTTGGTTTTTCAATTTTAGTACGAAGTTATCGTTGGTATTTAAAGAATAGGTCTGAAGATCATTCACGCCAACATCCGCATCATTCGCCCTCTCTAACACAAATTTAGCACCAATAACAGCCGACTCACTTATTTTAAACTTCATCTCATTCTTTTCAAAAATCGGTGGGTTATCATTTATATCTGTGATTTCTACATTAATGCTATACAGTTCCATTGGATTTTGAAGAATAATCTGAAAATGCAGGGCGCATGGCGTCCTCTGTCCGCACAATGTCTCTCTATCTATCCTCTCCTTGATGAGCAGTAACCCTCTGTCTTTATTCAGCTCGATGTATTCGGTACTGTCCTCAGTATAAATACGCGCTTTGCCCATTTTCAGCCTTTTTAAATCCAGACCCAAGTCCTGCGCTATATTTCCGACTAAAGAGCCCTTCGACATCTCCTCGGGAATAGAATAGCTGACCTGCCCATGCACCGAACAGACGAAGAGGAGCAAAGCGAATAATACTTGCCACGCGACGATGATGTCCGACATTTTCTCTTTGTAAAAGGTACTGAACTTGTTCAAATTTGTGAACGAAAAGCGATCCTTTATCCTGATCACTCTATTAACAGCAGTTGGCCTACAATTGCTTGAATTATCCAGTCTTCAAAAAGCAAAGATCCACTTCCTGGATCGTAGTGCCTTAGTTGTTTCCCGCTCTCTGGCGATATTTTCTGTGACTATTTTCTGCCTTATACTGATATGATAATGGGAGGTGCTGTCGGAATCCCCCCCACATAAATCTACATGCTGACCAACAGCGGCACTCTGAGTCAGATCTGTTGAATTACACGTATTTGTTAGGCAAACACTCAGGTACAACAAAACCTAATATAGTATTGATAGAAGCATTCACTGTAAACAAAGTTGCTACTGAAACCAAGACTGTGACAATGCATCCAGTGACTTAAACATTCATTGCTGTTCTATAATTGCAAAAACATGTTATAGAGAAGAAGAATAAATTGAATATAAACGTTGTTAGTGTTTTGAGTGTGGTCAGATTGAAGAGTCTCAGTGACATAGTGTGATATATGTGTGTGTGTGTGTGTGTGTGTGTGTGTGTGTGTGTGTGTGTGTGTGTGAGAGAGAGAGAGAGAGAGAGAGAGAGAGAGAGAGAGAGAGAGAGAGAGAGAGAAATGGAGGGCTTCAACAACAAACAATCCAGCAAGAGATGACTCACACTGTGTATAAAAACTAACGCAAAGTTACTGCAATTCTGCTCACCTGGTCATCTGGGTCTTCCATGAGCATTTTCTCTCTGTGCGCATTCCGTAGAGACATAGTTCCACTAGTATCCAGACTAATGATGCTCTGACTAGAGGGTCTGCTGTATTTCAGATCACTTTTCCTGGAGTCAGTGGTGCGACACACCTCATAATTGTACACGTGCTGTAATGTACCTGTGCCCCCTACGTCTGCGTAAAGGGGTGGATAGTACGGGATAACCGGAAGCTGTCCATTCGATTTATAAAACATCCGATCACGCCTCCATCTGTAGCATTTGACAGACAGTATGGCGATAAGAGAAACAACGAATAGGAAAGATACCACAGCCAGAGCCAACACCAGATAGAATGTGAGGTTATCATTGTATTCCTTATCGTGCGTAAAATCGGTGAATTCGGAGAACACCTCCGGGAAACTGTCCGCAACTGCCACGTTGACATTCACTGTAGCTGAGCGAGAGGGCTGTCCATTGTCCTCAACTATTACAGTTAGCTTTTGTTTCACTGCATCTTTGTCAGTGACTTGCCGAACAGTTCTTATTTCTCCATTCTGCGCACCTACTTCAAACAAGGCTCTGTCAGTTGCCTTCACAAGTTTATACGAGAGCCAGGCGTTCTGTCCAGAGTCCACATCCACGGCTACCACTTTTGTAACAAGATATCCCACATCGGCTGAACGAGGCACAATTTCCGCAAGCACAGAACTACTCGTCTGAACAGGATACAGAATCTGCGGCGCATTATCATTTTGGTCTTGGATGAATATTCTAACACTAACGTTACTACTTAGAGGAGGTGAGCCTCCATCTTGGGCCTTCACACGGAACTGGAAGTCTTTTATCTGCTCGTAATCAAAAGACCGCACTGCGTGTATGACCCCACTCTCAGCATTGACTGACACATACGAAGAGACAGCTACTCCATTTATCATACTGTCATCGAGTATGTAGGAGACACGGGCATTTTGCTTCCAGTCAGCGTCTAAGGCCCTAACTGTAAATACAGAGAGACCAGGAGAGTTGTTTTCAACAATAGATGATTCATATGACCTCTTTTCGAACAGAGGCGCGTTGTCATTCACATCTGTGATTTGTAATGTGAGAGTTATACTACTGGAAAGCGATGGAACACCTTCATCAGAGCACGTCACGCTGATATTATAGACGGCGTCTGATTCTCGGTCAAGTTCACTGTCAGAAACAATACTGTAGAAGCCATTAGATGTTGACTTGATAGCAAAAGGAATGTTATCACTTATGCCGCAGTGCACTTCACCGTTAGTATCAGAATCTGGATCATTCACACTAATCATAGCTATAACTGTGTCCTGCTGGGGAATCTTCGTTTATTGAACTCGACTGCGATATAATATTAATGACAGGGCTGTTATCATTGACGTCAGTTACATCCACTATAATTTTACTGGAGTCTGACAAACCACCATTATCTACGGCCTCTATGTCAATCTGATAATATTTGGCTGTTTCGTAATCTACCTGCCCGACTAACACAACATCACCATTTTCCTCGATATGGAACAAATCAGATACGCCATCAAGACTATTTGAAATGAAATAACTTATTTCTCCGTTGTTTCCCTTGTCTACATCCGACGCACTGACCGATGTAATTAATGTACCCTTTTTGGAATGTTCAGGTATTACGGATTTATACACAGACTTTGTAAACACAGGAGCATTGTCATTGGCATCTAATACGGTTATGTATATCTGCACTGTACCCGACATAAGAGGCTCACCACCATCTATAGCAGTCAACAAAAGGGACATATTTTCCTCTTTCTCTCGATCTAGTTGCCTCTGCAAAATCATTTCTACCTTTTTACTGCCATCCGCTTGGTTATGAAGTTTCAATGCAAAGTTATCAGTGGGTTTCAATGTGTAGCTTTGAAGACCGTTGATACCAATGTCGAGATCCATTGCTTTGTCTAATACAAATTTCGACCCCACTGCTGCTGTTTCAAGTATTTCAAACCGCTTGTCGCTATTGCGAAATGTGGGTGCATTATCATTTACATCGATAATTTCCACTGTTACCCTGTACAATTCCATCGGATTCTCTAGAATAATCTGAAAATCTAGCGCACAAGGCGTTGTCTGTCCACATAATGCCTCTCGGTCTATCCTCTCTTTGATGACGAGGACTCCCCTGTCTTTATTCAGCTCGATGTATTCGGTGCTGTCTCCAGTAAAAACACGAGCTTTACCTGATTTCAGTCTCTTGAGTTCCAATCCCAAATCCTGTGCTATGTTACCGACAACAGAGCCTTTAGCCATTTCCTCGGCAATGGAGTAACTGACCTGTCCACTCACTGTTTTTAGTAATAAGAAGGAGAGGAACAATAGGACTTGCCTTGCCATTACTCCGGACGAAAATTTGTGTTGGTAAGGGTTGGCTTAGCAAGATAGTAATCCACGAGAAGTTATTGTAAATCTCCGTTGCACCCAGGAGGAGATATGTGACGCTTAATCATCCATGCTATTGTTGGAAAAGAGTGCGTCTTGCAATCACAGCTCCGATTGAAGATGTTTCTTTTAGTGACAGGGTAAGGCTTTGGGGGAGGTATTTGTATGAAATACGACAAGCACCATACCAACGGGCAACAGCGGCCCTTTGAGCCTATTTGACAGAACTGCACCACAATTCTGCTATAATCACTCCAGAGAATGTGATGCTCCAAAGTTGAATCTCGTACATACCGAAATACCCGGGATAAATTGCACAAAGCATGAAAAAAATACTGCTGAAAATTGTCCCTGTATTATTCAACATATAGGCCACTCAGGGGGCCGTTTCTCCAAACCATAGTTGTTGAAATTAAATTGCGTAGGCTACTTTCCCACTGCAAACTATTTAGCAACTTGGTTTTGTGAGACAGATGCCAGACTAACATAATTGAAGGATGGATTAGCCATTTAAAAATCCCAACCTTTACAAGGCGCATAATTGAATCACGTATGATCAACTATACTTTAAAATATTTACATTATTAGAACTCCCCGTAATAATCGGACACTGAAAAGCTGTCTTTAGAGTCTCCTTCAGTACCATGGCCAGCGATTTAAAAAGTAACGAAGAACAGTTCAGATAGACAGCGGGTATATTCTTGACATGTATTAATCGTGGTGTCGTGTGTTACAAATGTGATAGATTTCAGAGATGACAGAAAAAAGGAGAGACATGTTTACAAACCACATAATATGTCTGCAATTATAAAGATTACAGAAAATTACACTCATTTTATGAACCATGAAGAAATTCAAGATAAAGTGCTCCTATATAGGCTAACGTGGGATAAATTAAATACAACAGTCAGACCATGCTGTGCTCACCTGATCATCTGCGTCTTCCATGAGCATTTTCTCTCTGTGCGCATTCCGTAGAGACATAGTTCCACTAGTATCCAGACTAATGATGCTCTGACTAGAGGGTCTGCTGTATTTCAGATCACTTTTCCTGGAGTCAGTGGTGCGACACACCTCATAATTGTACACGTGCTGTAATGTACCTGTGCCCCCTACGTCTGCGTAAAGGGGTGGATAGTACGGGATAACCGGAAGCTGTCCATTCGATTTATAAAACATCCGATCACGTCTCCATCTGTAGCATTTGACAGACAGTATGGCGATAAGAGAAACAACGAATAGGAAAGATACCACAGCCAGCGCCAACACAAGGTAGAATGTGAGGTTGTCATTGTATTCCTTATCATGCGTAAAATCCGTAAATTCGGAGAGCACCTCTGGGAAACTGTCTGCAACTGCCACGTTGACATTCACTGTAGCTGAGCGAGAGGGCTGTCCATTGTCCTCAACTATTACAGTTAGCTTTTGTTTCACTGCATCCTTGTCAGTGACTTGGCGAACAGTTCTTATTTCTCCATTCTGCGCACCTACTTCAAACAAGGCTCTGTCAGTTGCCTTCACAAGTTTATACGATAGCCAGGCGTTCTGTCCAGAGTCCACATCCACAGCTACCACTTTTGTAACAAGGTACCCCACATCAGCTGAACGAGGTACAATTTCCGCAAGCACAGAACTACTCGTCTGAACAGGATACAGAATCTGCGGCGCATTGTCATTTTGGTCTTGGATGAATATTCTAACACTAACGTTACTACTTAGAGGAGGTGAGCCTCCATCTTGGGCCTTCACACGGAACTGGAAGTCTTTTATCTGCTCGTAATCAAAAGACCGCACTGCGTGTATGACCCCACTCTCAGCATTGACGGACACATACGAAGAGACAGCTACTCCATTTATCATACTGTCATCGAGTATGTAGGAGACACGGGCATTTTGCTTCCAGTCTGCGTCTGTGGCTTTAACTGTAAATACAGAGAGGCCAGGAGAGTTGTTTTCAACAATAGATGCTTCATATGAACTCTTTTCAAACAGAGGTGCATTGTCATTCACATCTGTGATTTGTAATGTGAGAGTTATACTACTGGAAAGCGATGGAACACCTTCATCAGAGCACAACACAGTGATATTATATGTGGCATCTGTTTCTCGGTCAAGTGCACTGTCAGAAACAATACTGTAAAAACCATTCGATGTTGACTTGATAGCAAAGGGAATGTTGTCGCTAATGCCGCAGTGCACTTCACCATTGGTATCAGAATCGGGATCATTCACACTAATCATAGCTATAACTGTGCTTGTTGGGGAATCTTCATTTACTGAAGTCGACTGTGATATTATGGTAATGACAGGGCTGTTATCATTGACGTCAGTTACATCCACAATAATTTTACTGGAGTCTGACAAGCCGCCCTTATCTACTGCCTCAACGTCAATATGATAATGTTTGGCTGTTTCGAAATCTACCTGCCCGACTAACATAACATTGCCGTTTTCCTCGATATGGAACAAATCAGATACGCCATCAAGACTATTCGAAATGAAATAGGTTACATCGCCGTTACTTCCTTTATCAGCATCCGACGCACTGACCGATGTAATCAATGTACCCTTTTTGGAATTTTCAGGTATTACGGATTTATACACAGACTTTGTAAAAACAGGAGCATTGTCATTGGCATCTAATACGGTGATATATATCTGCACTGTACCCGACATAAGAGGCTCACCGCCATCTATAGCAGTCAACAAAAGCGACATATTCTCCTCTTTCTCTCGATCTAGAGGTTTTTGTAAAACCATTTCTACCTTTTTGCCTCCATCACCCTGGCTATGCAGTTTCAACACAAAATGATCTGTTGGTTTTAATGTATAGCTTTGAAGGCCATTGGTGCCTATGTCTAGATCCATCGCTTTGTCTAGTACAAATTTTGAGCCTATCACTGCTGATTCACTTATTTCAAAACGTTTCTCTTCATTTTTAAAAGTGGGGGCATTATCATTTATATCAGTGATCTCTACAGTTATTCTATACAACTCCATCGGATTGTCCAGAATGATTTGAAAGTGAAGCGCACAAGGCGTAGTCTGTGCGCATAAAGCCTCTCTGTCTATCCTCTCTTTGATGACGAGGACTCCCCTGTCCTTATTCAACTCGATGTATTCGTTGCTGTCTCCAGTAAAAACGCGAGCTTTACCTGATTTCAGTCTCTTCAGTTCCAATCCCAAATCCTGTGCTATGTTACCGACAACAGAGCCTTTAGCCATTTCCTCGGCAATGGAATAAGTGACCTGTCCACTCACTGATCTTAGTAATGCCACGACCAAGAACAATAGGACTTGCTTTGCCATTCTTCTCGTCGAATAATTCCTGCTGGATCAGCATTCGAATCCCAAAGAAAGTATTATAAATCTCATTTGCAGCCAGGAAGAGATGGGTGACGCACTATCATCCAAACTATGGGTGGAAAAAGAGTGTGCATCTGAAATTTACAGCTCCAGTTTTGTGCGTTTCTTTAACACTGGCAACGTACAGCTTTTAGGGGAGGTATTAGTACAATCGACGTCAAAACAGCATACCGGCGGCCAACAGCGGCCCTCTGAGCCTGTTTGACAGAATTGCAGCACCATCCTGCCATTTTCAGTCACTCCAAATAATGTAATTACATACAGTGGAATTACGCACACACAACCGTGCTAAAATGCATAAAGTGGGACAAAGACAATCTTGAATATTTTATTTTTCAGTATTATCCGAGTAATACGCTGCTCATGGGCTCATTTCCCAAAACCATATTTGTTGCTCGAATCAAATGACTTACTTTTTCATTGCCACCCAACAAAGTTCCAAACTAGTTAACAACTATGGTTGTGTAAAACGCATACCAGGCTAACAGAAATTCATGGTCGGAATATGCGGCTTTTACAAAATCTCAACTTCTGCAAAGAACATGTTAAATCTCATCAGAAGAACAATACTTTAACATTTGAACATTATTAGAATTCTCAAGCATAATCAGAGACTGAAAAGAGTCTCCTCCAGTACCATGGCCAGCGATTTATGAAGTAGGCTATCAGAAGAGTTCAACTACACAGCGGAAATATTTTTGATATTTACGAGTCGTCCTACGTGTCAAAGAGTAGAGCTTTAAGGGATGACAGAGGGAGAAAATGAAAATCATGTTCACAGACCACATTACATGTCAGAAAAAAAGAGAAAATTACACCTTATTTATATAAACCATGACAAACTTCTTTAAAGCACTCACGGCATGCTGTGCTCACCTGGTCATCTGGGTCTTCCATGAGCATTTTCTCTCTGTGCGCATTCCGTAGAGACATAGTTCCACTAGTATCCAGACTAATGATGCTCTGACTAGAGGGTCTGCTGTATTTCAGATCACTTTTCCTGGAGTCAGTGGTGCGACACACCTCATAATTGTACACGTGCTGTAATGTACCTGTGCCCCCTACGTCTGCGTAAAGGGGTGGATAGTACGGGATAACCGGAAGCTGTCCATTCGATTTATAGAACATCCGATCACGTCTCCATCTGTAGCATTTGACAGACAGTATGGCGATAAGAGAAACAACGAATAGGAAAGATACCACAGCCAGAGCCAGCACAAGATAGAATGTGAGGTTGTCATTGTATTCCTTATCGTGCGTAAAGTCAGTAAATTCAGAGAGCACCTCCGGAAAACTGTCAGCAACCGCCACGTTGACATTCACTGTCGCAGAGCGAGAGGGCTGTCCATTGTCCTCAACTATTACAGTTAACTTTTGTTTCACAGCATCCTTGTCAGTGACTTGGCGAACAGTTCTTATTTCTCCATTCTGCGCAGCTACTTCAAACAAGGCTCTCTCAGTTGCCTTCACAAGTTTATACGAGAGCCAGGCGTTCTGTCCAGAGTCCACATCCACGGCTACTACTTTTGTAACAAGATACCCCACATCGGCTGAACGAGGCACAATTTCCGCAAGCACAGAACTACTTGTCTGAACAGGATACAGAATCTGCGGCGCATTATCATTTTGGTCTTGGATGAATATTCTAACACTAACGTTACTACTTAGAGGGGGTGAGCCTCCATCTTGGGCCTTCACACGGAAATGGAAGTCTTTTATCTGCTCGTAATCAAAAGACCGCACTGCGTGTATGACTCCACTCTCAGCATTGACTGACACATACGAAGAGACAGCTACACCATTAATTACACTATCATCCAATATATAGGAGACACGGGCATTTTGTTTCCAATCAGAGTCTAAGGCCCTAACGGCAAATACCGAAAGACCTGGAGAGTTGTTTTCAACAATAGTGGCTTCATATGAGCTCTTTTCAAACATAGGTGGGTTATCATTCACATCTGTTATCTGTAAGGTGAAAGTGATCGTGCTGGAAAGCGACGGAACACCTTCATCGGAGCACGTCACGGTGATATTATACTCAGAGTCTGTTTCGCGATCCAGTGCACTGTCAGCAACAATACTATAGAAACCATTTGTTGTTGACTTGATAGCAAAAGGAATGTTTTCATTCATTCTGCAGTGCACTTCGCCGTTTGTATCGGAGTCTGGGTCATCCACACTAATCATTGCAACAACTGTGTCCGCAGGGGAGTCTTCGTTTATTGAACTGGACTGCGATATAATATTAATAACAGGGCTATTATCATTGACATCAGTTATGTCTACGATAATTTTACTCGAGTCTGACAACCCACCATTATCAACTGCTTCTATGTCTATCTGGTAATATTTTGATGTTTCATAGTCGACCTGCCCCACTAAAATAATATCACCATTTTTCTCTATATGGAAAAGCTCAGGCACGCCATCGTGACTATTTGAAATCAAATAACTTACTTCTCCATTCGTCCCTTTATCTGCATCTGATGCACTGACTGAAGTAACTAATGTCCCTTTCATTCGCATTTTCCGGAATTACGCTCTTATACAGGGGCTTTGTGAAAACAGGAGCGTTGTCATTATTATCCAATACGGTTATGTAAATATTAAGCTGTACCCGACATAAGGGGCTCGCCACCATCTACAGCAGTAAGAAGAAGGGACATGCTTTCTTCTTTCTCTCGATCTAACTGCTTCTGCAAAACCATTTCTACCTTTTTACTACCATCTGCTTGGCTATGTAGTTTCAATGCAAAATTATCCATCGGTTTTAATGTATAGCCTTGAAGACCATTAGTACCTATGTCTGGATCCATCGCTTTGTCCAATACAAATTTCGATCCTATAACCGCTGACTCGCTAATTTCAAAACGTTTCTCATTGTTTTTAAAAGTAGGCGCATTGTCATTTATATCAGTGATCTCTATGGTTACTCTGTACAGCTCCATCGGATTCTCCAGGATAATCTGAAAATGAAGAGCGCAAGGCGTAGTCTGTGCACACAATGCCTCTCGATCTATCCTCTCCTTGAT
Source organism: Sardinella longiceps (assembly GCA_027497455.2). Lineage (NCBI taxonomy): Eukaryota > Metazoa > Chordata > Actinopteri > Clupeiformes > Clupeidae > Sardinella > Sardinella longiceps. The sequence goes on from JAODXP020000030.1 coordinate 13,556,701, forward strand.
GACTAGAATCCCTCTCTCTCTATTCAGCTCGATGTATTCTGTGCTATCCGTCGTATAAATACGGGCTTTACCTGATTTCAGTCTTTTCACGTCCAATCCCAAATCCTGTGCTATATTGCCAACAACAGAGCCTTTAGCCATTTCCTCGGCAATCGAGTAACTGACTTGCCCGGACACCGATCTTAATAACAAGACCGACATGAACAAAAGAACTCTCTGTGATATTCCTGAAGTGGTAAATGTTGAAAATCCCATCGGAGACCGTGTAATCCAAAAGTTACGATAATACTGCGCCATATTTGCACCTTCTCAGAGAAGCTTTGCAGGTAATTTTCCTCGTATTAGTCGACAAAAGAGAATATAGCGTTAGGTTGCTGTTCCGTTTTGTGCTCACTATTACGCAGGTCTAGTGAAAATCGTAGGGGAGGTACTATTGGTGGGATGGTCTATGTCCATCAGCAACATACTGCTGGCCAACAGCGGCACTCTGAGCCGAACCAATAGAACTACACTGCACAGTTCCTCGACGTGTTTAAAAAGTCGCATGTCACTGAAGGATTGAATCTACTCAATTAATTAGTGTTCAGGTTAGCCAGTGAGTGCGCAATAGAATAGATTTGTGATAAATGCACATCAAGTCTCTGCAATAACACGTCAGTGCTACCAACATAGGCACACAGTGTGAGTATAAACGTGTAAGAGGTTCATGGGTGCCTTCAGGACCATGGTCAGCGACTTGACTCAAAATGACTCTGTGTGTGTGTGTGTGTGTGTGTGTGTGTGTGTGTGTGTGTGTGTGTGTGTGTGTGTGTGTGTGTGTGAGTGAGTGTGTGTGTGTGTGTGTGTGTGTGTGAGAGAGAGAGAGAGAGAGAGAGAGAGAGAGAGAGAGAGAGAGAGAGAGAGATTGTGTGTAAACACATGAATAAAAGACACATTGAGTGCCGATAGAGCATGCTCACCTCCACCAACTCATCCAAGCCCAATCTTTCTCTCTGCACATGAGGAAATGTTTGTGATCCACCCGTGTCCAGACTAATGATGCTTTGGCTACAAGGGCCTCCATATTTCACATCACTCTTCCGTGAGTCTGTTGTTCTGTACAGTTCATAATTGTAAACCCGTTGCAGAGTGCCTGTGCCCCCTGCGTCCGCGTAAAGAGGCGGATAGTATGGAATAACAGGAAGATTTCCATTGGACTTATAAAACATCCGCTCACGTCTCCATCTGTAGCACTTCACTGACAATATGGCTATGATGGACACAATGAAGAGGAAAGAGACTACGGCCAAAGACAACACCAGGTAAAACGTTAGGTTGTCATTGTACTCTTTATCCGGCATGAAGTCGGTGAACTCTGACAGCACCTCAGGGAAGCTGTCCGCCACTGCCACGTTCACATTCACAGTGGCTGAGCGAGCTGGCTTTCCGTTATCTTCCACTATAACAGTCAACTTTTGTTTAACAGCATCCTTGTCAGTAATTTGGCGAATAGTTCTTATTTCTCCATTCTGAGCACCAACTTCGAACAGTGCCCTCTCTGTCATTTTATGCAGTTTATAAGACAGCCAGGCATTTTGTCCAGAATCTACGTCGACAGCCACCACTTTGGTGACGAGATAGCCTACATCTGCAGAACGAGGCACCATTTCAGCCACCAAAGAGCCACTTGTATGTACGGGATAGAGCACCTGTGGTGCATTGTCGTTTTGATCTTGAATAGTAACTTTAACACTAACATTGCTGCTTAGCGGAGGTGACCCTCCGTCTTGCGCTTTTACGCGGAACACAAAGTCCTTCATCTGCTCATAATCAAAAGAGCGCACGGCACGAATGACCCCCGATTCAGCATCAACAGACACATATGAGGAAATAGCTACACCGTTTATCGACGACTCATCTAAAATGTATGAAACACGGGCGTTCTGTTTCCAGTCTGCGTCTACAGCCTTAATGGTAAACACAGAAATACCCGGTGTGTTATTCTCCACAATAGATGCGGCATATGAACTCTTCTCAAAAACAGGCGCATTATCGTTCACGTCAGATATCTGCAACGTGAGAGTGACGCTGCTAGAAAGCGAGGGTATTCCTTCATCCGAACAAGAAACACTAATATTATATTCGGAGTTTGCTTCGCGGTCCAGCACACTATCAGTGACTATGCTATAAAAACCACTTGAAGTTGATTTAATAGAGAAAGGAATGTCGCCGTTCATGATGCAGTGAACTTGCCCATTCTTTTCGGAATCTGGATCATTAACACTAATCATTGCTATAACTGTGCTTACAGGCGAGTCCTCATTTACCGACGTTGACTTTGAGACTATATTTATTGTCGGACTATTGTCATTAACATCGAGAACGTCCACAATTATTTTACATGAATCAGATAAACCTCCTTTATCAACTGCTTCTACATCGACCTCATAATGTTTGGCGGACTCATAATCGACCTCTCCGACTAAAATGATCTCGCCATTTTCTTCAACACGAAATAAACGTGACATACCATGAACATCTCTAGGAATTAAATAGTTCACTTGTCCATTCAGTCCTTTATCTGCGTCGTAAGCACTAACGCTAGTCAACACAGTTCCTATTGGTGAGTTTTCAGTTACAACTGTTTTATACACCGCCTTGGTGAAGACTGGTGCATTGTCGTTTGCGTCCAAGACGGTGACATATATTTTTACTGTCCCCGACATCATGGGCTCTCCGCCATCCATTGCTGTTAACAGCAATGTTATGTTCTCTTGTTTCTCGCGATCTAGAGGCTTTTGTAAAACCATTTCTACTTTTTTACTGCTATCTGACTGACTATGTAATTTCAGCGCAAAATGGTCGGTTGGCTTCAGTGTGTAGCTTTGAAGGCCATTTATGCCTATATCTAAATCCATTGCTTTGTCCAGTAGAAATTTTGATCCCACCACTGCCGATTCAAGTATTTCAAAACGTTTCTCGCTATGCCCAAAAGTGGGGGCATTATCATTTACATCTATAATCTCCACAGTCACTCTATACAGTTCCATAGGATTATCTAAAATTATTTGAAAATGAACAGCGCAGGGCGTAGTCGGTCCACACAGTGATTCTCGGTCTATCCTCTCTTTGATGACGAGGACTCCCCTGTCTTTATTCAGCTCTATGTATTCCGCGCTGTCTCCAGCATAAACTCGAGCTTTGCCAGATTTGAGTCTTTTAATTTCCAATCCTAAATCCTGTGCTATATTTCCGACCACAGAACCGACAGCCATTTCCTCAGGAATAGAATAACTGACTTGTCCGTAGACGGTTTGATGGAAGAAAAGCAACGCTAACAATAGTAGGCCTACGCCCTTGCCATGCCCCTTGTACACATGTCTTGGTCGCCAGATTCGATGAGAACAATATAATCCAATGTGAACTATAATCAGCAATTAAGAATATCCACGTTATTGGTCTTAGTTAATTAATCCGTGTTTGGACTGAAGGCATCAAATGTTCGATCAAATACTCTGCTCGCCTAATTCCTCTCAGCTCCGTTCCATTCCTCGCGTAAAATGAGGAGAATTAAGAGGAGGGACTGACAATAGACGGTCTACATCCACTACATGCAAGCCAACAGCGGCCCTATGAGTTTAATCAGTTGAACTGCACCCGCATTAAACTGCATATAATATACTGATTATATGACTGTGACTCATCGTTATCATTTCATACACAGTTCAAATGTGCAAGTTATACATGATATAACCATATTTGGGTATAAGTTTAGTTTATAAAACACACACACACACACACACACACACACACACACACACACACACACACACACACACACACACACGAGAGAGAGAGAGAGGATTTCGTCTTCCAAAAGCCCTTTTCAGGACCATGGCTAGCAACAGATTTAACACACTTATGCGAACGTTTTCAGCAACAGACATATTAGCACAGAAATGAGAATGGAATGCGCCGTCCATAAGGATGTTCATAAATATGTATGTTGCTGGGAGAGAGAGAGAGAGAGAGAGAGAGAGAGAGAGAGAGAGAGAGAGAGAGAGAGATTGTGTGTGTTGAAAAGTAAATACATTCATTATTGATAGAGCATGCTCACCTGTTCAATTAACTCATCAGTGCTCATTCTGTCTCTTTGTATATGAGGAAGTGTTTGTGATCCACCCGTGTCCAGACTAATGATGCTTTGGCTACAAGGGCCTCCATATTTCACATCGCTCTTCCGTGAGTCTGTTGTTCTGTACAGTTCATAATTGTAAACCCGTTGCAGAGTGCCTGTGCCCCCTGCGTCCGCGTAAAGAGGCGGATAGTATGGAATAACAGGAAGATTTCCATTGGACTTATAAAACATCCGCTCACGTCTCCATCTGTAGCATTTCACTGACAATATGGCTATGATGGACACAATGAAGAGGAAAGAAACTACAGCCAGGGATAACACCAGATAAAATGTCAGGTTGTCGTTGTACTCCTTATCGTGTGTAAAGTCGTTGAATTCCGAAAGTACTTCGGGGAAGCTGTCAGCCACAGCCACGTTCACATTTACAGTCGCTGAGCGAGATGGCTGCCCATTATCTTCCACCACCACTGCGAGTTTTTGCTTTACAACATCTTTATCAGTGACTTGTCGTATAGTTCTAATTTCTCCATTCTGTGCACCCACTTCAAACAGTGCTCTGTCTGTTGACTTCAATAGCTTATAAGATAGCCAAGCATTTTGACCCGAGTCCACATCGACAGCTACAACTTTGGTGACAAGATAGCCAACATCTGCTGAACGAGGAACAATTTCAGCGATGGTGGAACCACTAGTCTGTACTGGATACAAAACCTGCGGCGAGTTATCGTTTTGATCCCGCACCACTATTTTAACAGTGACATTACTACTCAGAGGAGGGGACCCCCCATCTTGTGCTTTTATGCGAAACACAAATTCCTTTATCTGTTCATAGTCAAAGGACCGAACTGCACTGATAACGCCACTCTCAGCACTGACAGACACATATGCGGAGACAGACACGCCATTAATCAAAGAATCCTCTAACATGTAAGATATTCTAGCATTTTGGTTCCAGTCTGCATCTACGGCTTTAACTGTGAACACTGATAGCCCTGGGGAATTGTTCTCCATCACAAAAGCTTCATATGTGTTCTTTTCAAACATCGGTGCGTTGTCATTTACATCCGATACTTGTAATGAGAGAGTGTGAGTGTTGGTGAGGGATGGCTCTCCATTATCAGAGCACATCACAGTGATGTTATAAGCCAATTCTGTCTCTCGATCCAAGTCATTCTCTGTCACAACGCTGTAAAAACCATTTGACGTCGATTTAATTGTAAATGGGATGTTATCATCAATACTGCATTGAACCAGCCCGTTTCTCTCTGAATCTGGGTCTTGGACACTCATAATTGCTATCACGGTGTCTGGTGCAGAATTCTCTGACACCGATCTGGATGTCGACATGATATTAATTAATGGTTTATTGTCGTTCACGTCTAGTACATCAATGATAAGTTTACTAGAATCTGATAGCCCACCACTGTCCTTTGCTTCAACATCAATTTGAAAATGTTTGGCTTTTTCATAGTCCAGCTGACCAACTAAACTGATCTCTCCATTTTGCTCATTTATGCTAAACAGTTCGAGTACTCCCTCAGTACTGCTGGATATAGAATATGTTACTAAGCCATTCACTCCTTTGTCTCTATCCGTGGCTGTGACCGCGGTTAATAAAGTTCCCCTGGGTGAATTCTCCGTCACACTTGTTTTATATACTGCTTGTGAGAATACAGGACTATTATCATTTACGTCCAACAGAGTAACATGAATCTGCACCGTCCCCGACAACTGGGGCTCGCCTCCATCCAGAGCCGTCAACAGTAAAGACAACTGCTCTTGCTCCTCTCGATCAAGAGGTTTTTGTAAAATCATCTCTACTTTTTTACTTCCGTCTGCCTGGCTTTCAAGTTTCAAAGCAAAATTGTTGGTTGGTTTTAGAGAATAACTTTGTAGATCATTCATTCCGACATCAAGATCAACTGCTCTCTCCAAAATAAATTTCGACCCCACCGCAGCGGTTTCACTGATTTCAAATCTAAGTTCATCCTTTTTAAAAACAGGAGCATTGTCATTAATGTCTGTGATCTCAACAGTGACACGGAAGAATTCCATTGGATTTTCCAGAATTATCTGAAAATGTAAGGCACAGGGCGTTGTCTGTCCACACAATGTCTCTCTGTCTATTCTCTCTTTGATCAAAAGGACGCCCCTTTCTTTAATAAGTTCGATATACTCGACGCTGTCTCCGGTGAAAATACGAGCTTTGCCTGACACTAGTCTTTTCACGTCTAGACCCAAATCACCCGCTATATTACCAACTAACGAGCCTTTAGTCAACTCCTCTGGAATAGTGTAGCTGACCTGCGCAAGTACAGAGCTAAGAGACGAGAGCAAGATAAACCAGACTACTTGCCGTGCCATTGTTCTATCCCTCATTTTCCAATGCGTCAAAAAAAGACCAGAGCACAATCCAAACACGGTCCTGTATGTTGGAAATTCGGTTGTTTTCACCAAAGTGTTAATCCAAATGTAGCTATGTGTAGAAATTCTGAATGCTTCCTTGAAACCAATGTCATCTTCACGTCGACTTCTTTGTAATGTGGATGGTAAATCTATGTGGGGATTTTTCACAAGCAATGCTAATGACTAAACAGGGGGAGGTACTCTTGATTTACACTGACCAACAGCGGCACTCTGAGTTCACTTACCTAAACTACACACATAAGAATATCCTCCCGAAACGAAAACGTGTAGTAAATAAAATCAATCAATACATTGAAAAAATATGTGTGTATGTATGTATGTATGTATGTATGTATTTGCGTTTATGATGAATATGCACTGAGACTGTAAAATATTCACCATTAGTGTAATCCATTCATAACTACATATGTCTGAAGAGATAGTTATCATAAAACAGACAGTCACAAATTACCACGATTAACGTCGGGACAAAATGTATAGTATAACATCTATTTGTGTCAGTAACCGACAACAGAGGCATGCTAGCCTTCGAGGTTTCTCACCTGGTTGTCAAAATCCGCCGAAGCCACTGCATCCTTCTGCGCATGGGGAAGCGTCCCATCTGTGTCCAGACTAATTATGCTCTGGCTACATGATCTGCCATATTTAAGATCACTTTTTCTGGAATCGGTTGTTCTGCAGACTTCATAGTTATATACGTGTTGCAGGGTACCTGTGCCGAGTGTGTCTGCGTAAAGCGGTGGATAATAAGGGATGACCGGAAGATTCCCATTGGACTTGTAAAACATCCGCTCTCGTCTCCATCTATAGCATTTCACCGAGAGAATGGCTATGATGGATACAATGAAGAGAAACGACACTACAGCGAGGGCAAGGACTAAGTAAAAAGTCAGATTGTCGTTGTATTCCTTGTGGGTAAAGTCGGAGAGCTCAGAGAGCACGTCAGGAAAGCTGTCAGCCAAAGCCACGTTAACATTGACTGTAGCAGAGCGAGAAGGCTGTCCGTTGTCCTCCACAATAACAGTAAGTTTCTGTTTCACAGCATCCTTGTCAGTGACTTGGCGAATAGTTCTTATTTCTCCATTTTGTGCGCCAACATCAAAAAGAGCCCTGTCTGTCCCTTTCTGCAGTTTAAACGACAACCAAGCATTCTGTCCAGAATCTACGTCTACAGCAACCACTTTTGTAACCAAATACCCTACATCTGCTGAACGAGGCACCAGCTCAGTGACAAGGGACCCACTAGTTTGTACAGGATAGAGAATTTGAGGGGCATTATCATTTTGATCTTGGATAATTATTTTAACACTGACGTTGCTACTCAGTGGAGGAGAGCCTCCATCTTGCGCCTTTACACGGAAATGAAAATCTTTTAACTGCTCGAAATCAAATGAGCGCACTGCATGAATTACTCCGCTGTCAACACTAACAGACACGAACGAGGATACAGACACCCCATTAATCACGGAGTCTTCCAGCATGTATGAGATTCGTGCATTCTGCTTCCAATCTGTATCTGTGGCTCTCACTGCGAATATAGAGAGCCCAGGTTTGTTATTTTCAACAACTGTAGCCTCATATGCACTCTTTTCAAACACAGGCGCATTATCATTCACATCTGATATGAGTAGGGAGAGAGTGACGCTGCTGGAGAGAGAAGGCACTCCTTCATCAGAGCAAAGCACAGTGACGTTATACTCTGACTGGCTTTCTCGGTCAATGTCACTGTCAGTAATTAACCTGAAAAAGCTATTAGATTCGGATTTTAGTGTAAACGGAAGACTCCCATCCGATAGTGAACAGTGAACATTTCCATTATCAACTGAATCTGCATCCTGGACATTTATTGCTGCTATTACAGTTGCTGATTTAGAATTCTCACTTATCTCCTTAGATTTTGACATTATGTTTATCACTGGTTTATTGTCATTGATATCAATAATATCGATAGCGACTTTACATGTATCAGAGTGGCCTCCATGATCCGTTGCGCGAACATCAAACTCATATGCATGCGTTACTTCAAAATCTATAATACCAGACACTGATAAAACACCAGTGTGATCATTTATCTCGAAGAGCTCAGATGCCCCATCCACCGCATTAGCAATGGAATATTGGATAAAGCCATTTAATCCTTCGTCGGCATCTGAGGCACTTATTGTAGCCAAAATTGTACCCTCGGGTGAATTCTCCTTCACGCTAGCTTTATACACAGACTGAGAACAGATAGGTGCATTATCGTTTGCATCCAACACTGTAATCAGAATCTGCATTGTCCCGGTCATCTGTGGGTCGCCTCCATCCATAGCTGATAATGTTAAAGCTATATGCGGCTGCATCTCTCGATCCAGCGGTTTCTGTAAAACCATTTCAACGTTTTTACTGGATTTGCTGGGAGATTTCAGTGCGAAATTATCTGTTGGATGAAGCAAATAGCTTTGAAGACCATTGACGCCAACATCAGTGTCAATGGCTCTCTCTAAATCAAACTTTGCACCAATAAGTAAGGATTCAATTATTTCAAATTTCATTTGATTCGTTTTAAAAACAGGTGCATTATCATTTATGTCTGTAATCTCGACATTGACACTATAAAATTCAATGGGATCCTCTAAAATAATCTGCAAGTGCAAAGCGCACGGAGTGGTCTGCTTACATATCGTTTCACGGTCTATTCTCTCTTTCACAAGCAAAACCCCCCTCTTTATGCAGCTCGATGTATGTCGCACTGTCTCCAGTGTAAATACGCCCGTTACCAGATTTCAGTCGTTTTAAATCTATACCCAGATCCTGAGCAATGTTTCCTACGATAGAACCCTTTGGCATTTCCTCTGGAATCGAGTAACTGACTTGCCCTGACACTACACCGACAAGCACAAGAAACAACAATACTTGCAGTGCCATTGTTCTGTTCGATGTCTTCACTGAAGGAGCCGTGATTAGAAGACAAGTTAATCCTTGAAAAGAACAGCAAATGCTGGATCAGTAAATCCCTTTGCGAGTAATCAAAATCACATAGACTATTTCCTCACTGCACAATATCCACACACGTCTGCCTTTCTTCCTTTATGACAATTTCCTATGTGCAGCTTCTCTTTCCTTTCACGATTTCACTGAGGGAACTGGGGAGGTGTCAGGCGGGTGTTATTCAAACAGCAACATGCTGGCCAACAGCGGCACTTTGAGTCAAAATTACGCAATTGCATCTGACGAATTTGGGAGAGATTGAAATTGAAAAGCAGAAAAGTGCATGCTGACCATCATAGAGATGACAAACATCCTCGGAGCGAATAAATGCATATAACAGCACAATATGGTAGAGGCTCCCATATGCTCTTTATCCCATTTTTTCCATTACCCCCCCCCCTCTCTCTCTCTCTCTCTCTCTCTCTCTCTCACACACACACACACACACACACACACACACACACACACACACACACATAGCCTACACACACACACACACACACACCACACACACACACACAGTCAGTGTAATGCCACTCAGGCATACAGTATGTTTGTCTATTATTCCCTCTGTGATGAATTTGGAAATACAACTGGACTTGTGTGTAATTTAAAAAAAAAAAAAAAGTTTACACGGTGCCATTTCAAGTGGTGATAAAAATATATTAATGTAGCCACGAAAGCTTTATAAGTGACTACCGTTGTAAAGTAATGCATTTCAGCACCATGGCCAGCGCAATTATAAATGGGGTTTAAAGTCATCATTGGTGTAGGAAACATTTTAACAATAAGGAATTAAGAAATTCCATACCAATTTAACAACTGTGCTCACTCTGCGCTCACATTAAACATGATGATTAAGGCTCACCTGCTCTGAAGAGTCTTCGGTAACCGGTTTTTCAGACTGCAAATGAGGCAGTGTGCCAATTCCAGTAGTGTCGAGACTGATGATGCTTCGACTGTACGTTCTGTCATATTTTATGTCACTCTTTCTGGAATCAGTCGTTCTACAGACGTCATAATTAAACACGTGGGGCAGTGTTCCTGTGCCACCTACATCAGCATAAAGAGGTGGATAATAGGGGATAACGGGGAGATTCCCGTTAGATTTGTAAAACATCCTCTCGTGTCTCCATCTGTAACATTTCACCGAGAGTATGGCTATTATGGATACAATGAAGAGGAAAGAAACAACAGCCAATGCCAAGACGAGGTAAAAAGTGAGGTTGTCATTGTACTCTTTATCATGCGTAAATTCAGTGAACTCCGAGAGCACTTCAGGAAAGCTGTCCGCCAAGGCTACATTTACATTAACAGTAGCTGACCGAGAGGGCTGTCCGTTGTCCTCCACAACAACCGTTAGTTTTTGTTTGATAGCATCCTTATCAGTGACTTGGCGTATAGTTCTTATCTCTCCGTTTTGTGGGCCAACTTCAAACAGGGCCCTGTCTGTTGATTTCTGGAGTTTGTAAGATAGCCAAGCATTTTGTCCAGAGTCAACGTCAACAGCAACCACTTTAGTGACAAGGTATCCCACATCTGCAGAACGAGGGACCATCTCTGCCACAACAGAGTTACTGGTTTGAACAGGATAAAGTACTTGTGGTGCATTATCATTCTGGTCCTGAATATTTACTCTAACGGTGACATTGCTGCTTAGTGGAGGCGATCCCCCATCTTGCGCTTTGACATGGAACTGAAAATTCTTGATCTGCTCGAAGTCGAAAGAACGCACAGCACTAATTACTCCACTGTCCGCACTGACAGATACATAGGATGATATGGACACTCCGTTAACTGATGATTCCTCTAGAATATAGGACACTCGGGCATTTTGGTTCCAATCTGCATCTTTTGCTTTAACACTGAATATAGAGACGCCCGGTGCATTGTTTTCTAAAATTGAGGCCTCATACGTAGCTTTGTCGAATACAGGTGCATTATCATTTACATCAGTTATCTTTAAGGAGAGGATGATGCTACTGGACAGAGATGGCACACCATCGTCGGAGCATGTGACGGTGATGTTATAACCTGAGACCTGCTCCCGATCTAGGACATTATCTGTGATAATACTATAAAAACCATCAGACGAAGACTGTATGATAAAGGGAATATTCTCACTAAGATCACATTTTACATTGCCATTCTCAGCAGTGTCTGCGTCTTGTATATTCATCATTGCTACAACAGTCCCACTTTCTGAACTCTCTGATATTTCATTTGATTCAGAAATAACACTTATAACGGGACTGTTATCATTTACATCTGTAACATCCAAAATCACTTTACAAGAATCAGAGTGACCACCTTGGTCTTTCGCTTGAACTGGAATCTGATATTGCTTATTCTTTTCAAAGTCAATGCTCCCTATTAATATCAATGCACCATCATTACTGTTTACCTTAAATAATTCTGTCACACCCTTTGCAGTGTTTTGGAGTGAATATGTGACTATACCGTTTGAACCTTGATCAGCATCAGATGCACTGACTGTTGTTAGAATGGTGCCTTTTGGCGCATTCTCTTTCACGCTGGTCTTGTAAATAGACTGAAAACAAACAGGGGCATTGTCGTTGGCATCTATGACCATTATATTAATTTCTATTGTGCCAGACATTTGAGGCTCTCCGCCATCTAAAGCTGTGAGCAACAAAGACATGTGTTCTTGTTTTTCCCGATCTAACGGCCTTTGTAAAACCATTTCAACAGTTATCGCACCATCGGGCAAATTATGCGTTTTCAAAGCAAAATGCTCAGAAGGCTTTAGTGCGTAGGTCTGAAGGCCGTTGATGCCGACATCATCATCAATTGCTGTCTCTAAAACGAACCTAGCTCCGGGCTGTGCGAGCTCACTTATTTCAAATTTCATATCATTCATTGTGAAAGCCGGAGCATTATCATTAATATCTGTAATCTCGACCGTAATTCTGTAAAGTTCCATCGGCTTCTCCAGGATTATTTGAAAATGAAGCGCACAGGGCGTCGTCTGTCCACAAAGAGCCTCTCTATCAATTCTCTCTTTGATTACAAGCACTCCTCTTTCTCTGCTGAGCTCGATATACTGTGCACTCTCCCCGGTGTATATGCGAGCTTTTCCCGATATCAGTCTTTTAGTATCCAAACCAAGGTCTTGAGCTATATTTCCAACCAGAGAGCCTTTTGCCATCTCTTCCGGAATAGAGTAGCTGACTTGTCCTTGCACAAATCCAAGACAGACTGCCGAAATAAAGAATAGTACTTGCCGTTTCATTGTTCTCTCCATTACATTCCACATCCAAGCGAAATACATTTTCCAGTCAGCTTCTACGAGATGACCATCAGTAACTCCCGCGGTATTTTTCGATATTGGCCACCAAACCACAAATAGGGTTTTTAATGCGCTATCATTTTACTCCAAACCTGACGGAACAACGTCCATTTTCTTGACTACGGGCTCACAGCTATGCTTTCCTTTTTTTAGTGACGGGGTGGAACTCTTCATAAAATATTCTTTGTGCACATCGACATGCTGGCCAACAGCGGCACTCTGAGTCAATTTCAATGAACTACACAAGTGTTCAGACCGCAGAACGAGGGACCGTCTCTGCCACAACAGAGTTACTGGTTTGAACAGGATAAAGTACTTGTGGTGCAGATCGTGCAAAGTGTAATGCATTTTATCGTGTAACCCGTCATACCTCATCTCCAAGAATTAGGTTAAAACCACGTGTTGCAGAAATAAGGTATTATAATAGAATTTAATAAACACACGATGATATCCACAGATCATCCGAAGCCTCAAGAATAGGCTAACTCATAATAATAATAAGACATCTTAAGGCAGGTCATTAGAAAACACGTCTGTCGAGTAAAAGATTTAACCCTTAAAATATGAATCTCACCCTATCACTTGCAGGGGACACATTACAAGACATTACTGTATATGTATTACTATGCCCAAGGAATATATAGAAAGTGTGTTAGAGGTTCAACTGGCATGCATATGTGTTTGTGTGTGTGTGTGTGTGTGTGTGTGTGTGTGTGTGTGTGTGAGAGAGAGAGAGAGAGAGAGAGAGAGAGAGAGAGAGAGAGAGAGAGGGAGAGAGAGAGAGAGAGAGAGAGAGAGAGAGAGAGAGAGAGAGAGAGAGAGTAAATAAAGCAACCACAATCCCTTAACAGCAGTCTGGACACACATTTCAGGACCACGATCAGCGACACAACGACATTCGCCTTTAAATTTTCAACAATCATGTACGTATGTATGACGAAGACGAAGACATGTTATTTGCATTGCCAACATACATTTACACTGCACATAACAAAAGTGACACGTATTCCAATGAAAGCGAATAATCTTTTCTTTAACAAAATAATACTCCATACCTGTTCTTTAGAATCATCACTGACCAGTGTTTCCAGATCCGCACGAGGTAGAGTCTGTGCTCCACTGGCATCCAAACTAATTATGCTTTCAGTGTAAGGTCGTCCATATTTCAAGTCACTCTTTCCGTGAGTCTGTTGTCCGACAAACTTCGTAATTGTAAACATGCTGTAAGGTGCCCGTGCCTACTGAGTCGGCGTAAAGAGGCGGATAATACGGAATGACTGGGAGATGGCCATTGGATTTATAAAAACTTCTCTCGCGTTTCCATCTATAGCATTTTACCGACAGTATAGCTATGATGGATACAATAAAGAGAAATGAAACTACCGCCAAAGCCAAGACGAGGAAAAAAGTCAAGTTGTCATTATCCTTGTCGTGCGTAAAGTCAGTGAATTCAGAGAGCATTTCAGGGAAACTATCTGCCAGAGCCACATTGACATTGACTGTGGCTGAGCGAGAGGGCTGTCCATTATCCTCAACAACAACAGTGAGCTTTTGCTTTATGGCATCTTTGTCAGTAACTTGGCGTATAGTTCTTATTTCTCCATTCTGTGCGCCTATGTCAAAAAGAGCTCTATCTGTAGCTTTCAATAGTTTATAAGACAGCCAGGCATTCTGTCCTGAATCAACATCCACAGCAACAACTTTAGTGACCAAGTACCCCACATCTGCTGAACGAGGTACAATCTCAGCTACCAGAGAGCCACCGGTCTGTACTGGATACAGCACCTGAGGTGCATTATCGTTCTGATCTTGGATCAGTACTCTAACAGCTGACATTAGTGCTCAGTGGAGGAGAGCCTCCATCTTGTGCTTTTATGTGGAAACGTAAAATCCTTCAGTTGCTCGTAATCAAAAGACCGTACTGCATGAACAACTCCGCTTTCGGCATTAACAGACACATAAGGAGGAGACGGATGCATACCACTTATCGAAGACTCTTCCAGTATGTAAGATACACGGGCATTTTGGTTCCAATCCACATCTCTGGCTTTTACCGTGAATATAGACAGGCCCGGTGAATTGTTTTCCAGAACAGACGCTACATAAGTGCTCTTTTCAAATAAAGGTGCATTATCATTTACATCTGAGATCAGTCAACGAGAGAGTGATGCTGCTGGAGAGTGAGGGCACTCCTTCATCGGAGCACAGTCACAGTGATGTTGTACTCTGAATTTCCTTCACGATCTAATTCATCATCAGTAACCAAACTGAAGAAGTCAGTCGATGTTGTTTTCAAAACAAATGGTATGTTTTCATTAATTGAAGCATCTGACTTTGCCATTGTCCCCAGAGTCTATATCTTGGACGTTTAATATGGAAACAGCTGTACCTAGTTTGGAGTCTTCTGATATTACATTTGACTTCGACATTATACTAATACTTGGTGCATTATCATTTATGTCCAAGACATCAACTAAAATTTTACAGGAATCAGTAAGACCCCCTTGGTCACTTGCCCGTACATTAATTTGATAATGGCGAGCCTTTTCATAATCAATACTGCCTGTCAGAGTTACTTCGCCACTATATTCGTCTGACTATTAAATATCTGTTCTCACGTCATCCAGTGTGTTACTAATTGAATACGTTACTGTGCCGTTAGGACCTTCATCTAAATCAGAGGCACTGACAGTGGTCACTGATGCACTCTTTGGGGCATTTTCCGTGATAACAGCCTTGTAGGTAGCTTGTGTAAAAACAGGCGAGTTATCATTGGCGTCCAAGACATGTATGTGTATTTGTGCCGTGCCAGACAACTGAGGGTCACCACCATCAACCGCTGTCAAAACTAAAGAAATCTGGTCCTGCTTTTCTCTGTCTAATGGATTTTGTAGAACCATTTCAACATTTTTGCTTCCGTCTGCTTGGGGTAATAATTTGAGAGCGAAATTCTCTGAATGCGTAAGAGAATAACCTTGAAGGCCATTAATGCCGACATCTAAATCCATAGCTCTCTCAAGTACAAATTTTGCACCATTTGTGGCCGATTCACTGATTCTAAAAACCATCTCTTCTTTTTCGAAGTGCGGTGGGTTATCATTGATATCTGTTATCTCTATGGTCACACTGTAAAATTCCATGGGGTTTTCCAAAATTACCTGAAAATGCAAAGCGCAGGGCGTAGTCTGTCCGCATAACGCCTCTCGGTCTATCCTGTCTTTGATTAGTAGTACGCCCCTGTCTTTATTTAGATCAATGTATTCTCCACTATCACGTGTATAAATACGAGCTTTACCTGACTTTAGTCTTTTTGGATCCAAACCTAAATCCTGAGCCAAGTTACCGACCAAAGAGCCCTTAGCCATTTCCTCTGGAATAGAGTAGCTCACTTGTCCTGTCACTAAACCTACTGATATTATATAAATTACAAATGAGTACTTGCCATATCTTTGTTTTGTTTGGGCATATCCATCTCAGAGCAGAAAATGAGTCATAGCTATTCCATACAGGAGCAGTTGTGTTCATGCCGTGTTAGAGTCCCCAGGACAAAGAAATAAAAATGGCGCACGATACAGTCCACGGAATGAGAGAGATCGCACTAGTACATCCAATCGTTGTCTTTTAGCTGTTACTGCGCTCGTTCTGTGCAGTTCGCTCTGATGTTGCTCGACAAAGGGGAGGCAACACGAGAATTATAAACAGAAAATCCACAGACTGACCAACAGCGTCACTCTGAGTTTAACTAGCTGAACTGCAGATATATTGAAAGAACTGGCAATAATAACTAGGCGAATCAGAATAGAAAATTACAATAGAATGTGTCGCAATGTATTTACTTTTTTAAATTTAGCATTTGTATAAGTTTAAGAATTAACCACCCTCAACCTTTTTAATGGGGGAGCCTGGATTGGGTATAATGGGGAAAACAAGGAATGGAAAGCATTTTGTTGCAGCATAACTGGTTGGACAGCCGGAAGAAAGTAATTTTTCTAACATCACAAAAAACTAATGTCATAAACAGTGTGGAGGTCACTGGTGAATCACTTAGGCTACTGTATGTTAGATATCGAGACATATTGCTCAGCAGGGCATGATTGATACAGTGCTTAATCATCAAAATTCAAACCTCAGTACAAACATTTCAGCACCATGATCAGCGACACAGCGACATTCACCATACACCTAAAATTCTCAACCATTGTGAACTGATGATAAGATGAGACAGATGTTACAATGTTTGCATTTGATATTTTTTGTATGGCCAACAATATTATTACATTTCTACTGTACACGAGGGAAGTGATATATCTTCCGATGCGTAAATGACCTTTTTATGACAAAATAATACTCCATACCTGATCTTTAGAATCATCACTGACCAGTGTTTCCAGATCCGCACGAGGTAGAGTCTGTGCTCCACTGGCATCCAAACTAATTATGCTTTCAGTGTAAGGTCGTCCATATTTCAAGTCGCTCTTTCGGGAGTCTGTTGTCCGACAAACTTCGTAATTGTAAACATGCTGTAAGGTGCCCGTGCCTACTGAGTCGGCGTAAAGAGGCGGATAATA
>JAODXP020000030.1:13574192-13622095 GCA_027497455.2 Sardinella longiceps
ATATTTGTTGCTCGAATCAAATGACTTACTTTTTCATTGCCACCCAACAAAGTTCCAAACTAGTTAACAACTATGGTTGTGTAAAACGCATACCAGGCTAACAGAAATTCATGGTCGGAATATGCGGCTTTTACAAAATCTCAACTTCTGCAAAGAACATGTTAAATCTCATCAGAAGAACAATACTTTAACATTTGAACATTATTAGAATTCTCAAGCATAATCAGAGACTGAAAAGAGTCTCCTCCAGTACCATGGCCAGCGATTTATGAAGTAGGCTATCAGAAGAGTTCAACTGACACAGCGGAAATATTTTTGATATTTACGAGTCGTCCTACGTGTCAAAGAGTAGAGCTTTAAGGGATGACAGAGGGAGAAAATGAAAATCATGTTCACAGACCACATTACATGTCAGAAAAAAAGAGAAAATTACACCTTATTTATATAAACCATGACAAACTTCTTTAAAGCACTCACGGCATGCTGTGCTCACCTGGTCATCTGGGTCTTCCATGAGCATTTTCTCTCTGTGCGCATTCCGTAGAGACATAGTTCCACTAGTATCCAGACTAATGATGCTCTGACTAGAGGGTCTGCTGTATTTCAGATCACTTTTCCTGGAGTCAGTGGTGCGACACACCTCATAATTGTACACGTGCTGTAATGTACCTGTGCCCCCTACGTCTGCGTAAAGGGGTGGATAGTACGGGATAACCGGAAGCTGTCCATTCGATTTATAGAACATCCGATCACGTCTCCATCTGTAGCATTTGACAGACAGTATGGCGATAAGAGAAACAACGAATAGGAAAGATACCACAGCCAGAGCCAGCACAAGATAGAATGTGAGGTTGTCATTGTATTCCTTATCGTGCGTAAAGTCAGTAAATTCCGAGAGCACCTCCGGAAAACTGTCAGCAACTGCCACGTTGACATTCACTGTCGCAGAGCGAGAAGGCTGTCCATTGTCCTCAACTATTACAGTTAGCTTTTGTTTCACTGCATCCTTGTCAGTGACTTGGCGAACAGTTCTTATTTCTCCATTCTGCGCACCTACTTCAAACAAGGCTCTCTCAGTTGCCTTCACAAGTTTATACGAGAGCCAGGCGTTCTGTCCAGAGTCCACATCCACGGCTACTACTTTTGTAACAAGATACCCCACATCGGCTGAACGAGGCACAATTTCCGCAAGCACAGAACTACTTGTCTGAACAGGATACAGAATCTGCGGCGCATTATCATTTTGGTCTTGGATGAATATTCTAACACTAACGTTACTACTTAGAGGAGGTGAGCCTCCATCTTGGGCCTTCACACGGAACTGGAAGTCTTTTATCTGCTCGTAATCAAAAGACCGCACTGCGTGTATGACCCCACTCTCAGCATTGACTGACACATACGAAGAGACAGCTACTCCATTTATCATACTGTCATCGAGTATGTAGGAGACACGGGCATTTTGTTTCCAATCAGAGTCTAAGGCCCTAACGGCAAATACCGAAAGACCTGGAGAGTTGTTTTCAACAATAGTGGCTTCATATGAGCTCTTTTCAAACATAGGTGGGTTATCATTCACATCTGTTATCTGTAAGGTGAAAGTGATCGTGCTGGAAAGCGACGGAACACCTTCATCGGAGCACGTCACGGTGATATTATACTCAGAGTCTGTTTCGCGATCCAGTGCACTGTCAGCAACAATACTATAGAAACCATTTGTTGTTGACTTGATAGCAAAAGGAATGTTTTCATTCATTCTGCAGTGCACTTCGCCGTTTGTATCGGAGTCTGGGTCATCCACACTAATCATTGCAACAACTGTGTCCGCAGGGGAGTCTTCGTTTATTGAACTGGACTGCGATATAATATTAATAACAGGGCTATTATCATTGACATCAGTTATGTCTACGATAATTTTACTCGAGTCTGACAACCCACCATTATCAACTGCTTCTATGTCTATCTGGTAATATTTTGATGTTTCATAGTCGACCTGCCCCACTAAAATAATATCACCATTTTTCTCTATATGGAAAAGCTCAGGCACGCCATCGTGACTATTTGAAATCAAATAACTTACTTCTCCATTCGTCCCTTTATCTGCATCTGATGCACTGACTGAAGTAACTAATGTCCCTTTCATTCGCATTTTCCGGAATTACGCTCTTATACAGGGGCTTTGTGAAAACAGGAGCGTTGTCATTATTATCCAATACGGTTATGTAAATATTAAGCTGTACCCGACATAAGGGGCTCGCCACCATCTACAGCAGTAAGAAGAAGGGACATGCTTTCTTCTTTCTCTCGATCTAACTGCTTCTGCAAAACCATTTCTACCTTTTTACTACCATCTGCTTGGCTATGTAGTTTCAATGCAAAATTATCCATCGGTTTTAATGTATAGCCTTGAAGACCATTAGTACCTATGTCTGGATCCATCGCTTTGTCCAATACAAATTTCGATCCTATAACCGCTGACTCGCTAATTTCAAAACGTTTCTCATTGTTTTTAAAAGTAGGCGCATTGTCATTTATATCAGTGATCTCTATGGTTACTCTGTACAGCTCCATCGGATTCTCCAGGATAATCTGAAAATGAAGAGCGCAAGGCGTAGTCTGTGCACACAATGCCTCTCGATCTATCCTCTCCTTGATGACTAGAATCCCTCTCTCTCTATTCAGCTCGATGTATTCTGTGCTATCCGTCGTATAAATACGGGCTTTACCTGATTTCAGTCTTTTCACGTCCAATCCCAAATCCTGTGCTATATTGCCAACAACAGAGCCTTTAGCCATTTCCTCGGCAATCGAGTAACTGACTTGCCCGGACACCGATCTTAATAACAAGACCGACATGAACAAAAGAACTCTCTGTGATATTCCTGAAGTGGTAAATGTTGAAAATCCCATCGGAGACCGTGTAATCCAAAAGTTACGATAATACTGCGCCATATTTGCACCTTCTCAGAGAAGCTTTGCAGGTAATTTTCCTCGTATTAGTCGACAAAAGAGAATATAGCGTTAGGTTGCTGTTCCGTTTTGTGCTCACTATTACGCAGGTCTAGTGAAAATCGTAGGGGAGGTACTATTGGTGGGATGGTCTATGTCCATCAGCAACATACTGCTGGCCAACAGCGGCACTCTGAGCCGAACCAATAGAACTACACTGCAGTTCCTCGACGTGTTTAAAAAGTCGCATGTCACTGAAGGATTGAATCTACTCAAATAATCAGTGTTCAGGTTAGCCAACGAGTGTGCAATAGAATAGATTTGTGATAAATGCACATCAAGTCTCTGCAATAACACGCCAGTGCTACCAACATAGACACACAGTGTGAGTATAAACGTGTAAGAGGTTCATGGGTGCCTTCAGGACCATGGTCAGCGACTTGACTCAAAATGACTCTGTGTGTGTGTGTGTGTGTGTGTGTGTGTGTGTGTGTGTGTGTGTGTGTGTGTGTGTGTGTGTGTGTGAGTGAGTGAGTGTGTGTGTGTGTGTGTGTGTGAGAGAGAGAGAGAGAGAGAGAGAGAGAGAGAGAGAGAGAGAGAGAGAGAGATTGTGTGTAAACACATGAATAAAAGACACATTGAGTGCCGATAGAGCATGCTCACCTCCACCAACTCATCCAAGCCCAATCTTTCTCTCTGCACATGAGGAAATGTTTGTGATCCACCCGTGTCCAGACTAATGATGCTTTGGCTACAAGGGCCTCCATATTTCACATCACTCTTCCGTGAGTCTGTTGTTCTGTACAGTTCATAATTGTAAACCCGTTGCAGAGTGCCTGTGCCCCCTGCGTCCGCGTAAAGAGGCGGATAGTATGGAATAACAGGAAGATTGCCATTGGACTTATAAAACATCCGCTCACGTCTCCATCTGTAGCACTTCACTGACAATATGGCTATGATGGACACGATGAAGAGGAATGAGACTACGGCCAAAGACAACACCAGGTAAAACGTTAGGTTGTCATTGTACTCTTTATCCGGCATGAAGTCGGTGAACTCTGACAGCACCTCAGGGAAGCTGTCCGCCACTGCCACGTTCACATTCACAGTGGCTGAGCGAGCTGGCTTTCCGTTATCTTCCACTATAACAGTCAACTTTTGTTTAACAGCATCCTTGTCAGTAATTTGGCGAATAGTTCTTACTTCTCCATTCTGAGCACCAATTTCGAACAGTGCCCTCTCGGTCATTTTCTGCAGTTTATAAGACAGCCAGGCATTTTGTCCGGAATCTACGTCGACAGCCACCACTTTAGTGACGAGATAGCCTACATCTGCGGAACGAGGCACCATTTCAGCCACCAAAGAGCCACTGGTATGTACGGGATAGAGCACCTGTGGTGCATTGTCGTTTTGATCTTGAATAGTAACTTTAACACTAACATTGCTGCTTAGCGGAGGTGACCCTCCGTCTTGCGCTTTTACGCGGAACACAAAGTCCTTCATCTGCTCATAATCAAAAGAGCGCACGGCACGAATGACCCCCGATTCAGCATCAACAGACACATATGAGGAAATAGCTACACCGTTTATCGACGACTCATCTAAAATGTATGAAACACGGGCATTCTGTTTCCAGTCTGCGTCTACAGCCTTAATGGTAAACACAGAAATACCCGGTGTGTTATTCTCCACAATAGATGCGGCATATGAACTCTTCTCAAAAACAGGCGCATTATCGTTCACGTCAGATATCTGCAACGTGAGAGTGACGCTGCTAGAAAGCGAGGGTATTCCTTCATCCGAACAAGAAACACTAATATTATATTCGGAGTTTGCTTCGCGGTCCAGCACACTATCAGTGACTATGCTATAAAAACCACTTGAAGTTGATTTAATAGAGAAAGGAATGTCGTCGTTCATGATGCAGTGAACTTGACCATTCTTTTCAGAATCTGGATCATTGACACTAATCATTGCTATAACCGTGCTTTCAGGGGAGTCTTCATTTACTGAGCTGGATTTTGAGATTATGTTTATTGTCGGGCTGTTATCATTAACATCAACAACGTCTACAATTATTTTACATGAATCAGATAAACCTCCTTTATCAACTGCTTCTACATCGACCTCATAATGTTTGGCGGACTCATAATCGACCTCTCCGACTAAAATGATCTCGCCATTTTCTTCAACACGAAATAAACGTGACATACCATGAACATCTCTAGGAATTAAATAGTTCACTTGTCCATTCAGTCCTTTATCTGCGTCGTAAGCACTAACGCTAGTCAACACAGTTCCTATTGGTGAGTTTTCAGTTACAACTGTTTTATACACCGCCTTGGTGAAGACTGGTGCATTGTCGTTTGCGTCCAAGACGGTGACATATATTTTTACTGTCCCCGACATCATGGGCTCTCCGCCATCCATTGCTGTCAAAATCAGAGAAATATTCTCTTGTTTCTCTCGGTCTAAGGGCTTCTGTAAAATCATTTCTACTTTTTTACTGCCGTCTGCCTGGCTATGTAGTTTCAGCGCAAAATTGTCGGTTGGCTTCAGTGTGTAGCTTTGGAGGCCATTTATGCCTATATCTAAATCCATTGCTTTGTCCAGTAGAAATTTGGATCCCACCACTGCCGATTCAAGTATTTCAAAACGTTTCTCGCTATGCCCAAAAGTGGGGGCATTATCATTTACATCTATAATCTCCACAGTCACTCTATACAGTTCCATAGGATTATCTAAAATTATTTGAAAATGAACAGCGCAGGGCGTAGTCGGTCCACACAGTGATTCTCGGTCTATTCTCTCTTTGATGACAAGGACTCCCCTGTCTTTATTCAGCTCGATGTATTCCGCGCTGTCTCCAGCATAAACTCGAGCTTTGCCAGATTTGAGTCTTTTCATTTCCAATCCTAAATCCTGTGCTATATTTCCGACTACAGAACCGACAGCCATTTCCTCAGGAATAGAATAACTGACCTGTCCATGGACGGCATGATGGAAAAAAAGCAACGCAAACAATAGTAGGCCTACTCCCCTTGCCATTCCTCTTCTACTCATTTCTTGGTCGCCAGATTCGATGAAAACAATATAATCCAATGTAAAAAATAAGCAATTAACAATCTTCACCCTATAGGTTTTAGAATTAATCCGTGTTTGGACTGAAGGCATCAAATGTTCGATCAAATACTCTGCTCGCCTAATTCCTCTCAGCTCCGTTCCATTCCTCGCGTAAAATGAGGAGAATTAAGAGGAGGGACTGACAATAGACGGTCTACATCCACTACATGCAAGCCAACAGCGGCCCTATGAGTTTAATCAGTTGAACTGCACCCACATTAAGCTGCATATAATATACTGATTTTATGACTGTGACTCTATCGTTATCATTTCATACACAGTTCAAATGTGCAAGTTATACAAGATATAATAAACATATTTGGGTATAAGTTTAGTTTATAAAACACACACACACACACACACACACACACACACACACACACACACACACACACACACACACACACACAGAGAGAGAGAGAGGATTTCGTCTTCCAAAAGCCCTTTTCAGGACCATGGCTAGCAACAGATTTAACACACTTATGCGAACGTTTTCAGCAACAGACATATTAGCACAGAAATGAGAATGGAATGCGCCGTCCATAAGGATGTTCATAAATATGTATGTTGCTGGGAGAGAGAGAGAGAGAGAGAGAGAGAGAGAGAGAGAGAGAGAGAGAGAGAGAGATTGTGTGTGTTGAAAAGTAAATACATTCATTATTGATAGAGCATGCTCACCTGTTCAATTAACTCATCAGTGCTCATTCTGTCTCTTTGTATATGAGGAAGTGTTTGTGATCCACCCGTGTCCAGACTAATGATGCTTTGGCTACAAGGGCCTCCATATTTCACATCGCTCTTCCGTGAGTCTGTTGTTCTGTACAGTTCATAATTGTAAACCCGTTGCAGAGTGCCTGTGCCCCCTGCGTCCGCGTAAAGAGGCGGATAGTATGGAATGACAGGGAGATTTCCATTGGACTTATAAAACATCCGCTCACGTCTCCATCTGTAGCATTTCACTGACAATATGGCTATGATGGACACAATGAAGAGGAAAGAAACTACAGCCAGGGATAACACCAGATAAAATGTCAGGTTGTCGTTGTACTCCTTATCGTGTGTAAAGTCGTTGAATTCCGAAAGTACTTCGGGGAAGCTGTCAGCCACAGCCACGTTCACATTTACAGTCGCTGAGCGAGATGGCTGCCCATTATCTTCCACCACCACTGCGAGTTTTTGCTTTACAACATCTTTATCAGTGACTTGTCGTATAGTTCTAATTTCTCCATTCTGTGCACCCACTTCAAACAGTGCTCTGTCTGTTGACTTCAATAGCTTATAAGATAGCCAAGCATTTTGACCCGAGTCCACATCGACAGCTACAACTTTGGTGACAAGATAGCCAACATCTGCTGAACGAGGAACAATTTCAGCGATGGTGGAACCACTAGTCTGTACTGGATACAAAACCTGCGGCGAGTTATCGTTTTGATCCCGCACCACTATTTTAACAGTGACATTACTACTCAGAGGAGGGGACCCCCCATCTTGTGCTTTTATGCGAAACACAAATTCCTTTATCTGTTCATAGTCAAAGGACCGAACTGCACTGATAACGCCACTCTCAGCACTGACAGACACATATGCGGAGACAGACACGCCATTAATCAAAGAATCCTCTAACATGTAAGATATTCTAGCATTTTGGTTCCAGTCTGCATCTACGGCTTTAACTGTGAACACTGATAGCCCTGGGGAATTGTTCTCCATCACAAAAGCTTCATATGTGTTCTTTTCAAACATCGGTGCGTTGTCATTTACATCCGATACTTGTAATGAGAGAGTGTGAGTGTTGGTGAGGGATGGCTCTCCATTATCAGAGCACATCACAGTGATGTTATAAGCCAATTCTGTCTCTCGATCCAAGTCATTCTCTGTCACAACGCTGTAAAAACCATTTGACGTCGATTTAATTGTAAATGGGATGTTATCATCAATACTGCATTGAACCAGCCCGTTTCTCTCTGAATCTGGGTCTTGGACACTCATAATTGCTATCACGGTGTCTGGTGCAGAATTCTCTGACACCGATCTGGATGTCGACATGATATTAATTAATGGTTTATTGTCGTTCACGTCTAGTACATCAATGATAAGTTTACTAGAATCTGATAGCCCACCACTGTCCTTTGCTTCAACATCAATTTGAAAATGTTTGGCTTTTTCATAGTCCAGCTGACCAACTAAACTGATCTCTCCATTTTGCTCATTTATGCTAAACAGTTCGAGTACTCCCTCAGTACTGCTGGATATAGAATATGTTACTAAGCCATTCACTCCTTTGTCTCTATCCGTGGCTGTGACCGCGGTTAATAAAGTTCCCCTGGGTGAATTCTCCGTCACACTTGTTTTATATACTGCTTGTGAGAATACAGGACTATTATCATTTACGTCCAACAGAGTAACATGAATCTGCACCGTCCCCGACAACTGGGGCTCGCCTCCATCCAGAGCCGTCAACAGTAAAGACAACTGCTCTTGCTCCTCTCGATCAAGAGGTTTTTGTAAAATCATCTCTACTTTTTTACTTCCGTCTGCCTGGCTTTCAAGTTTCAAAGCAAAATTGTTGGTTGGTTTTAGAGAATAACTTTGTAGATCATTCATTCCGACATCAAGATCAACTGCTCTCTCCAAAATAAATTTCGACCCCACCGCAGCGGTTTCACTGATTTCAAATCTAAGTTCATCCTTTTTAAAAACAGGAGCATTGTCATTAATGTCTGTGATCTCAACAGTGACACGGAAGAATTCCATTGGATTTTCCAGAATTATCTGAAAATGTAAGGCACAGGGCGTTGTCTGTCCACACAATGTCTCTCTGTCTATTCTCTCTTTGATCAAAAGGACGCCCCTTTCTTTAATAAGTTCGATATACTCGACGCTGTCTCCGGTGAAAATACGAGCTTTGCCTGACACTAGTCTTTTCACGTCTAGACCCAAATCACCCGCTATATTACCAACTAACGAGCCTTTAGTCAACTCCTCTGGAATAGTGTAGCTGACCTGCGCAAGTACAGAGCTAAGAGACGAGAGCAAGATAAACCAGACTACTTGCCGTGCCATTGTTCTATCCCTCATTTTCCAATGCGTCAAAAAAAGACCAGAGCACAATCCAAACACGGTCCTGTATGTTGGAAATTCGGTTGTTTTCACCAAAGTGTTAATCCAAATGTAGCTATGTGTAGAAATTCTGAATGCTTCCTTGAAACCAATGTCATCTTCACGTCGACTTCTTTGTAATGTGGATGGTAAATCTATGTGGGGATTTTTCACAAGCAATGCTAATGACTAAACAGGGGGAGGTACTCTTGATTTACACTGACCAACAGCGGCACTCTGAGTTCACTTACCTAAACTACACACATAAGAATATCCTCCCGAAACGAAAACGTGTAGTAAATAAAATCAATCAATACATTGAAAAAATATGTGTGTATGTATGTATGTATGTATTTGCGTTTATGATGAATATGCACTGAGACTGTAAAATATTCACCATTAGTGTAATCCATTCATAACTACATATGTCTGAAGAGATAGTTATCATAAAACAGACAGTCACAAATTACCACGATTAACGTCGGGACAAAATGTATAGTATAACATCTATTTGTGTCAGTAACCGACAACAGAGGCATGCTAGCCTTCGAGGTTTCTCACCTGGTTGTCAAAATCCGCCGAAGCCACTGCATCCTTCTGCGCATGGGGAAGCGTCCCATCTGTGTCCAGACTAATTATGCTCTGGCTACATGATCTGCCATATTTAAGATCACTTTTTCTGGAATCGGTTGTTCTGCAGACTTCATAGTTATATACGTGTTGCAGGGTACCTGTGCCGAGTGTGTCTGCGTAAAGCGGTGGATAATAAGGGATGACCGGAAGATTCCCATTGGACTTGTAAAACATCCGCTCTCGTCTCCATCTATAGCATTTCACCGAGAGAATGGCTATGATGGATACAATGAAGAGAAACGACACTACAGCGAGGGCAAGGACTAAGTAAAAAGTCAGATTGTCGTTGTATTCCTTGTGGGTAAAGTCGGAAAGCTCAGAGAGCACGTCAGGAAAGCTGTCAGCCAAAGCCACGTTAACATTGACTGTAGCAGAGCGAGAAGGCTGTCCGTTGTCCTCCACAATAACAGTAAGTTTCTGTTTCACAGCATCCTTGTCAGTGACTTGGCGAATAGTTCTTATTTCTCCATTTTGTGCGCCAACATCAAAAAGAGCCCTGTCTGTCCCTTTCTGCAGTTTAAACGACAACCAAGCATTCTGTCCAGAATCTACGTCTACAGCAACCACTTTTGTAACCAAATACCCTACATCTGCTGAACGAGGCACCAGCTCAGTGACAAGGGACCCACTAGTTTGTACAGGATAGAGAATTTGAGGGGCATTATCATTTTGATCTTGGATAATTATTTTAACACTGACGTTGCTACTCAGTGGAGGAGAGCCTCCGTCTTGCGCCTTTACGCGGAAATGAAAATCTTTTAACTGCTCGAAATCAAAAGAGCGCACTGCATGAATTACTCCGCTGTCAACACTAACAGACACGAACGAGGATACAGACACCCCATTAATCACGGAGTCTTCCAGCATGTATGAGATTCGTGCATTCTGCTTCCAATCTGTATCTGTGGCTCTCACTGCGAATATAGAGAGCCCAGGTTTGTTATTTTCAACAACTGTAGCCTCATATGCACTCTTTTCAAACACAGGCGCATTATCATTCACATCTGATATGAGTAGGGAGAGAGTGACGCTGCTGGAGAGAGAAGGCACTCCTTCATCAGAGCAAAGCACAGTGACGTTATACTCTGACTGGCTTTCTCGGTCAATGTCACTGTCAGTAATTAACCTGAAAAAGCTATTAGATTCGGATTTTAGTGTAAACGGAAGACTCCCATCCGATAGTGAACAGTGAACATTTCCATTATCAACTGAATCTGCATCCTGGACATTTATTGCTGCTATTACAGTTGCTGATTTAGAATTCTCACTTATCTCCTTAGATTTTGACATTATGTTTATCACTGGTTTATTGTCATTGATATCAATAATATCGATAGCGACTTTACAAGTATCTGAGTGGCCACCATGATCCGTTGCACGAACATCAAACTCATATGCATGCGTTACTTCAAAATCTATAATACCAGACACTGATAAAACACCAGTGTGATCATTTATCTCGAAGAGCTCAGATGCCCCATCCACCGCATTAGCAATGGAATATTGGATAAAGCCATTTAATCCTTCGTCGGCATCTGAGGCACTTATTGTAGCCAAAATTGTACCCTCGGGTGAATTCTCCTTCACGCTAGCTTTATACACAGACTGAGAACAGATAGGTGCATTATCGTTTGCATCCAACACTGTAATCAGAATCTGCATTGTCCCGGTCATCTGTGGGTCGCCTCCATCCATAGCTGATAATGTTAAAGCTATATGCGGCTGCATCTCTCGATCCAGCGGTTTCTGTAAAACCATTTCAACGTTTTTACTGGATTTGCTGGGAGATTTCAGTGCGAAATTATCTGTTGGATGAAGCAAATAGCTTTGAAGACCATTGACGCCAACATCAGTGTCAATGGCTCTCTCTAAATCAAACTTTGCACCAATAAGTAAGGATTCAATTATTTCAAATTTCATTTGATTCGTTTTAAAAACAGGTGCATTATCATTTATGTCTGTAATCTCGACATTGACACTATAAAATTCAATGGGATCCTCTAAAATAATCTGCAAGTGCAAAGCGCACGGAGTGGTCTGCTTACATATCGTTTCACGGTCTATTCTCTCTTTCACAAGCAAAACCCCCCTCTCTTTATGCAGCTCGATGTATGTCGCACTGTCTCCAGTGTAAATACGCCCGTTACCAGATTTCAGTCGTTTTAAATCTATACCCAGATCCTGAGCAATGTTTCCTACGATAGAACCCTTTGGCATTTCCTCTGGAATCGAGTAACTGACTTGCCCTGACACTACACCGACAAGCACAAGAAACAACAATACTTGCAGTGCCATTGTTCTGTTCGATGTCTTCACTGAAGGAGCCGTGATTAGAAGACAAGTTAATCCTTGAAAAGAACAGCAAATGCTGGATCAGTAAATCCCTTTGCGAGTAATCAAAATCACATAGACTATTTCCTCACTGCACAATATCCACACACGTCTGCCTTTCTTCCTTTATGACAATTTCCTATGTGCAGCTTCTCTTTCCTTTCACGATTTCACTGAGGGAACTGGGGAGGTGTCAGGCGGGTGTTATTCAAACAGCAACATGCTGGCCAACAGCGGCACTTTGAGTCAAAATTACGCAATTGCATCTGACGAATTTGGGAGAGATTGAAATTGAAAAGCAGAAAAGTGCATGCTGACCATCATAGAGATGACAAACATCCTCGGAGCGAATATATGCATATGTAGTAACAGCACAATATGGTAGAGGCTCCCATAGCTCTTTATCCCATTTGTTCCATTACCCCCCCCCCTCTCTCTCTCTCTCTCTCTCTCTCTCTCTCTCACACACACACACACACACACACACACACACACACACACACACACACACACACACACACACACACACACACACACACACACACACACAGTCAGTGTAATGCCACTCAGGCATACAGTATGTTTGTCTATTATTCCCTCTGTGATGAATTTGGAAATACAACTGGACTTGTGTGTAATTTAAAAAAAAAAAAAAAAAAGTTTACACGGGTGCCATTTCAAGTGGTGATAAAAAATATATTAATGTAGCCACGAAAGCTTTATAAGTGACTACCGTTGTAAAGTAATGCATTTCAGCACCATGGCCAGCGCAATTATAAATGGGGTTTAAAGTCATCATTGGTGTAGGAAACATTTTAACAATAAGGAATTAAGAAATTCCATACCAATTTAACAACTGTGCTCACTCTGCGCTCACATTAAACAGATTATTAAGGCTCACCTGCTCTGAAGAGTCTTCGGTAACCGGTTTTTCAGACTGCAAATGAGGCAGTGTGCCAATTCCAGTAGTGTCGAGACTGATGATGCTTCGACTGTACGTTCTGTCATATTTTATGTCACTCTTTCTGGAATCAGTCGTTCTACAGACGTCATAATTAAACACGTGGGGCAGTGTTCCTGTGCCACCTACATCAGCATAAAGAGGTGGATAATAGGGGATAACGGGGAGATTCCCGTTAGATTTGTAAAACATCCTCTCGTGTCTCCATCTGTAACATTTCACCGAGAGTATGGCTATTATGGATACAATGAAGAGGAAAGAAACAACAGCCAATGCCAAGACGAGGTAAAAAGTGAGGTTGTCATTGTACTCTTTATCATGCGTAAATTCAGTGAACTCCGAGAGCACTTCAGGAAAGCTGTCCGCCAAGGCTACATTTACATTAACAGTAGCTGACCGAGAGGGCTGTCCGTTGTCCTCCACAACAACCGTTAGTTTTTGTTTGATAGCATCCTTATCAGTGACTTGGCGTATAGTTCTTATCTCTCCGTTTTGTGGGCCAACTTCAAACAGGGCCCTGTCTGTTGATTTCTGGAGTTTGTAAGATAGCCAAGCATTTTGTCCAGAGTCAACGTCAACAGCAACCACTTTAGTGACAAGGTATCCCACATCTGCAGAACGAGGGACCATCTCTGCCACAACAGAGTTACTGGTTTGAACAGGATAAAGTACTTGTGGTGCATTATCATTCTGGTCCTGAATATTTACTCTAACGGTGACATTGCTGCTTAGTGGAGGCGATCCCCCATCTTGCGCTTTGACATGGAACTGAAAATTCTTGATCTGCTCGAAGTCGAAAGAGCGCACGGCGCTAATGACTCCACTGTCCGCACTGACAGATACATAGGACGATATGGACACTCCGTTAACGGATGATTCCTCTAGAATATAGGACACTCGGGCATTTTGGTTCCAGTCTGCATCTTTTGCTTTAACGCTGAATATAGAGACGCCGGGTGCATTGTTTTCTAAAATTGAGGCCTCATATATAACTTTGTCGAATAAAGGTGCATTATCATTTACATCAGTTATCTTTAAAGAGAGGATGATGCTACTGGACAGAGATGGCACACCATCGTCGGAGCATGTGACGGTGATGTTATAACCTGAAACGTGCTCCCGATCTAGGACATTATCTGTGATAATACTATAAAAACCATCGGATGAAGACTGTATGATAAAAGGAATATTCTCACTAAGAGCACATTTTACATTACCATTCTCAGCAGTGTCTGCGTCTTGTATATTCATCATTGCTACAACAGTCCCACTTTCTGAACTCTCTGATATTTCATTTGATTCAGAAATAACACTTATAACGGGACTGTTATCATTTACATCTGTAACATCCAAAATCACTTTACAAGAATCAGAGTGACCACCTTGGTCTTTCGCTTGAACTGGAATCTGATATTGCTTATTCTTTTCAAAGTCAATGCTCCCTATTAATATCAATGCACCATCATTACTGTTTACCTTAAATAATTCTGTCACACCCTTTGCAGTGTTTTGGAGTGAATATGTGACTATACCGTTTGAACCTTGATCAGCATCAGATGCACTGACTGTTGTTAGAATGGTGCCTTTTGGCGCATTCTCTTTCACGCTGGTCTTGTAAATAGACTGAAAACAAACAGGGGCATTGTCGTTGGCATCTATGACCATTATATTAATTTCTATTGTGCCAGACATTTGAGGCTCTCCGCCATCTAAAGCTGTGAGCAACAAAGACATGTGTTCTTGTTTTTCCCGATCTAACGGCCTTTGTAAAACCATTTCAACAGTTATCGCACCATCGGGCAAATTATGCGTTTTCAAAGCAAAATGCTCAGAAGGCTTTAGTGCGTAGGTCTGAAGGCCGTTGATGCCGACATCATCATCAATTGCTGTCTCTAAAACGAACCTAGCTCCGGGCTGTGCGAGCTCACTTATTTCAAATTTCATATCATTCATTGTGAAAGCCGGAGCATTATCATTAATATCTGTAATCTCGACCGTAATTCTGTAAAGTTCCATCGGCTTCTCCAGGATTATTTGAAAATGAAGCGCACAGGGCGTCGTCTGTCCACAAAGAGCCTCTCTATCAATTCTCTCTTTGATTACAAGCACTCCTCTTTCTCTGCTGAGCTCGATATACTGTGCACTCTCCCCGGTGTATATGCGAGCTTTTCCCGATATCAGTCTTTTAGTATCCAAACCAAGGTCTTGAGCTATATTTCCAACCAGAGAGCCTTTTGCCATCTCTTCCGGAATAGAGTAGCTGACTTGTCCTTGCACAAATCCAAGACAGACTGCCGAAATAAAGAATAGTACTTGCCGTTTCATTGTTCTCTCCATTACATTCCACATCCAAGCGAAATACATTTTCCAGTCAGCTTCTACGAGATGACCATCAGTAACTCCCGCGGTATTTTTCGATATTGGCCACCAAACCACAAATAGGGTTTTTAATGCGCTATCATTTTACTCCAAACCTGACGGAACAACGTCCATTTTCTTGACTACGGGCTCACAGCTATGCTTTCCTTTTTTTAGTGACGGGGTGGAACTCTTCATAAAATATTCTTTGTGCACATCGACATGCTGGCCAACAGCGGCACTCTGAGTCAATTTCAATGAACTACACAAGTGTTCAGACCGCAGAACGAGGGACCGTCTCTGCTACAACAGAGTTACTGGTTTGAACAGGATAAAGTACTTGTGGTGCAGATCGTGCAAATTGTAATGCATTTTATCGTGTAACCCGTCATACCTCATCTCCAAGAATTAGGTTAAAACCACGTGTTGCAGAAATAAGGTATTATAATAGAATTTAATAAACACACGATGATATCCACAGATCATCCGAAGCCTCAAGAATAGGCTAACTCATAATAATAATAAGACATCTTAAGGCAGGTCATTAGAAAACACGTCTGTCGAGTAAAAGATTTAACCCTTAAAATATGAATCTCACCCTATCACTTGCAGGGGACACATTACAAGACATTACTGTATATGTATTACTATGCCCAAGGAATATATAGAAAGTGTGTTAGAGGTTCAACTGGCATGCATATGTGTTGTGTGTGTGTGTGTGTGTGTGTGTGTGTGTGTGTGTGTGTGTGAGAGAGAGAGAGAGAGAGAGAGAGAGAGAGGGAGAGAGAAAGAGAGAGAGAGAGAGAGAGAGAGAGAGAGAGAGAGAGAGAGAGAGAGAGTAAATAAAGCAACCACAATCCCTTAACAGCAGTCTGGACACACATTTCAGGACCACGATCAGCGACACAACGACATTCGCCTTTAAATTTTCAACAATCATGTACGTATGTATGACGAAGACGAAGAGGCATGTTATTTGCATTGTCAGCATACATTTACACTGCACATAACAAAAGTGACACGTATTCCAATGAAAGCGAATAATCTTTTCTTTAACAAAATAATACTCCATACCTGTTCTTTAGAATCATCACTGACCAGTGTTTCCAGATCCGCACGAGGTAGAGTCTGTGCTCCACTGGCATCCAAACTAATTATGCTTTCAGTGTAAGGTCGTCCATATTTCAAGTCACTCTTTCGGGAGTCTGTTGTCCGACAAACTTCGTAATTGTAAACATGCTGTAAGGTGCCCGTGCCTACTGAGTCGGCGTAAAGAGGCGGATAATACGGAATGACTGGTAGATGGCCATTGGATTTATAAAAGCTTCTCTCACGTTTCCATCTATAGCATTTTACCGACAGTATAGCTATGATGGATACAATAAAGAGAAATGAAACTACCGCCAAAGCCAAGACGAGGAAAAAAGTCAAGTTGTCATTATCCTTGTCGTGCGTAAAGTCAGTGAATTCAGAGAGCATTTCAGGGAAACTATCTGCCAGAGCCACATTGACATTGACTGTGGCTGAGCGAGAGGGCTGTCCATTATCCTCAACAACAACAGTGAGCTTTTGCTTTATGGCATCTTTGTCAGTAACTTGGCGTATAGTTCTTATTTCTCCATTCTGTGCGCCTATGTCAAAAAGAGCTCTATCTGTAGCTTTCAATAGTTTATAAGAGAGCCAGGCATTCTGTCCTGAATCAACATCGACAGCAACAACTTTAGTGACCAAGTACCCCACATCTGCTGAACGAGGTACAATCTCAGCCACAAGGGAGCCACCGGTCTGTACTGGATACAGCACCTGAGGCGCATTATCGTTTTGATCTTGAATCAGTACTCTAACAGTAACATTAGTGCTAAGAGGAGGGGAGCCTCCGTCCTGTGCTTTTATATGAAACGTAAAATCTTTCAATTGCTCGAAATCAAAAGACCGTACTGCGTGAACAACTCCGCTCTCGGCATTAACAGAAACGAAGGAGGAGACAGACATACCACTTATCGAAGACTCTTCCAGAATATAAGACACACGGGCATTCTGATTCCAATCCACATCTCTGGCTTTTACCGTGAATATAGAGATGCCCGGTGAATTGTTTTCCAGAACAGACGCGACATAAACGCTCTTTTCAAATAAAGGTGCATTATCATTTACGTCTGATATCTTCAACGAAAGAGTGACGCTGCTTGATAGTGATGGCACTCCTTCATCGGAGCAAAGGACAGTAATGTTATATTCTGAATTTCTTTCACGATCTAATTCATCATCGGTTACCAGACTGAAGAAGTCAGTCGAAGTTGATTTCAAAACAAATGGTATGTTTTCATTAATTGAACATCTGACATTGCCATTCTCTCCAGAGTCTAGGTCTTGGACGTTTAGTATGGAAACAGCTGTGCCTTGCTTCGAATCTTCTGATATCACACTCGACTTCGACATTATACTAATACTTGGAGTATTATCATTTGTGTCCAAGACATCAACTAAAATTTTACATGAATCTGTGAGCCCCCCTTGGTCACTTGCACGTACATCAATTTGATAATGTCGAGCCTTTTCGTAGTCAACACTGCCAATCAGAGTAACCTCACCAGTGTATTCATTGATATTAAATATTATTCTAACATCATCAGTATTGCTTATTGAATAAGTTACTGTACCATAAGGCCCTTGATCTAAATCAGAGGCACTGACTGTAGTCACTAATGTACTCTTTGGGGCATTTTCAGTGATTACAGCTTTATAAGCAGCTTGCGTAAAAACAGGCGCATTGTCATTGGCATCTAAAACACTGATGCGTATTTGTGCTGTGCCAGTCAGCTGAGGGTCACCACCATCTACAGCAGTCAAAACTAAAGAAATCTTGTCTTCTTTCTCTCGATCTAAAGGTTTTTGTAAAACCATTTCGACATTTTTACTTCCATCTGCTTGGGGTAATAATTTGAGAATGAAATTTTCCGAAGGCGTCAGAGAATATCCTTGTGGGCCATTAATGCCGACATCTAAATCGATTGCCCTCCCCAGTACAAATTTTGCACCGTTTGAAGCAGATTCACTGATTCTAAACACAATCTCCTCTTTTTCGAAGTGCGGTGGATTATCATTAATATCAGTTATTTCTATGGTCACGCTATAAAATTCCATAGGGTTCTCCAAGATAACCTGGAAATGTAGAGCGCAGGGCGTAGTCTTTCCGCATAGTGTTTCTCTGTCTATCCTGTCTTTGATTAGTAATACTCCTCTGTCTTTATTCAGGTCAATGTATTCAGCACTATCTCGTGTATAAATACGAGCTTTACCGGATTTCAGTCTTTTCGGATCCAAACCTAAATCCTGAGCCAAGTTACCGACCAAAGAGCCCTTAGCCATTTCCTCTGGAATCGAATAGCTCACTTGTCCTGTCACTAAACCTATTGATATTGTGTAAATTAAAATGAGTAGGCCTACTTGCCATATCTTAGTTTTGTTTGACATATTTATCTCAAAGCAGAAATGAATCATGGCTTTCCGACACGAGCAGTTGTCTTCATGCCGTGTTAAAGTCCCAGGACAAAGAAATAAAAATGGCGCATGAACAATCCACAGAAGAAAGATTGTAATAGTACATCCAATCGTTGTCTTTTAGCTGTTACTGCGCTCGGTCTGTGCAGTTCCTCTTATGTTGCTCGATAAAGGGGGAGGTAACACGAGAATTATAACATAAAATCCACAGACTGACCAACAGCGTCACTCTGAGTTTAACCAGCTGAACTGCAGATATATTGAAAGAACTGACAATAATAACTAGGCGAATCAGAATCGAAAATTACAATAGAATGTGTCGCAATGTATTTACTTTTTTAAAATTAATTTGTATAAGTTTAAGAATTAACCACCCTCAACCTTTTTAATGGGGGAGCCTGGATTGGGTATAATGGGGAAAACAAGGAATGGAAAGCATTTTGTTGCAGCATAACTGGTTGGACAGCCGGAAGAAAGTAATTTTTCTAACATCACAAAAAACTAATGTCATAAACAGAGTGTGAAGGTCACTGGTGAATCACTTAGGCTACTGTATGTTAGATATCGAGACATATTGCTCAGCAGGGCATGATTGATACAGTGCTTAATCATCAAAATTCAAACCTCAGTACAAACATTTCAGCACCATGATCAGCGACACAGCGACATTCACCATACACCTAAAATTCTCAACCATTGTGAACTGATGATAAGATGAAGACAGATGTTACAATGTTTGCATTTGATATTTTTGTATGGCCAACAATATTATTACATTTCTACTGTACACGAGGAAAGTGATATATCTTCCAATGCGTAAATGACCTTTTTATGACAAAATAATACTCCATACCTGATCTTTAGAATCATCACTGACCAGTGTTTCCAGATCCGCACGAGGTAGAGTCTGTGCTCCACTGGCATCCAAACTAATTATGCTTTCAGTGTAAGGTCGTCCATATTTCAAGTCACTCTTTCGGGAGTCTGTTGTCCGACAAACTTCGTAATTGTAAACATGCTGTAAGGTGCCCGTGCCTACTGAGTCGGCGTAAAGAGGCGGATAATATGGAATGACTGGTAGATGGCCATTGGATTTATAAAAGCTTCTCTCACGTTTCCATCTATAGCATTTTACCGACAGTATAGCTATGATGGATACAATAAAGAGAAATGAAACTACCGCCAAAGCCAAGACGAGGAAAAAAGTCAAGTTGTCATTATCCTTGTCGTGCGTAAAGTCAGTGAATTCAGAGAGCATTTCAGGGAAACTATCCGCCAGAGCCACATTGACATTGACTGTGGCTGAGCGAGAGGGCTGTCCATTATCCTCAACAACAACAGTGAGCTTTTGCTTTATGGCATCTTTGTCAGTAACTTGGCGTATAGTTCTTATTTCTCCATTCTGTGCGCCTATGTCAAAAAGAGCTCTATCTGTCGCTTTCATTAGTTTATAAGACAGCCAGGCATTCTGTCCTGAATCAACATCCACAGCAACAACTTTAGTGACCAAATACCCCACATCTGCCGAACGAGGAACAATCTCAGCTACCAGAGAGCCGCCGGTCTGTACTGGATACAGCACCTGAGGTGCATTATCGTTCTGATCTTGGATAAGTATTTTAACGCTGACATTACTACTCAGTGGAGGAGAGCCTCCATCTTGTGCTTTTATGTGGAAACTAAAATCCTTCAGTTGCTCGTAATCAAAAGACCTTATTGCATGAACAACTCCACTTTCAGCATTAACAGACACATAAGAGGAGATGGATGCTCCACTTATTGAAGATTCTTCCAGTATGTATGATACACGAGCATTTTGGTTCCAATCCACATCCCTGGCTTTTACTGCAAAAATAGACAGGCCCGGGGAGTTGTTTTCCAAAACGGATGCTACATATGTGCTCTTTTCAAATAAAGGTGCATTATCATTTACATCTGAGATCAGTAAAGAGAGCGTAATGCTGCTGGAGAGTGAAGGGGATCCCTCATCTGAGCACGTCACAGTGATGTTGTACTCTGAATTTCCTTCACGATCTAATTCATCATCAGTAACCAAACTGAAAAAGTCAGTCGATGTGGTTTTTAAAGCAAATGGTATGTTTTCATTAATCAGGCATCTGACTTTGCCATTCTCCCCAGAGTCTATGTCTTGGACGTTTAATATTGAAACAGCTGTACCTTGCCCCAAGTCTTCTGATATTACATTTGACTTCGACATTATACTTATACTTGGCGCATTATCATTTATATCCAAGACATCGACTAAAATTTTACAAGAATCTGTAAGACCTCCTTGGTCGCTTGCTCCTACATTAATTTGATAATGGCGAGCCTTTTCATAATCAATACTGCCTGCCAGAGTTACTTCGCCACTATATTCATCTACTTTAAATATCTGTCTCACGTCATCCAGTGTGTTACTAATTGAATACGTTACTCTGCCGTTAGGACCTTCATCTAAATCGGTGGCACTGACAGTGGTCACTGATGCACCTTTTGGAGCATTTTCCGTGATAACAGCCTTGTAGGTAGCTTGTGTAAAAACGGGCGAATTATCATTGGCGTCTAAGACATGAATGATTATTTGTGCTGTGCCAGACAACTGAGGGTCACCCCCATCAACCGCTGTTAGAACTAAAGAAATCCTGTCTTGTTTTTCTCTGTCTAATTGTTTTTGTAGAACCATTTCTACATTTTTACTTCCGTCTGCTTGTGGTAATAAATTGAGGATGAAATTTTCAGAGGGCGTAAGCGAATATCCCTGAAGGCCATTAATACCGACGTCTAAATCCATTGCCCTCCCTAGAATAAATTTCGCACTATTTGCAGCTGATTCACTTATTCTAAAAACCATCTCTTCTTTTTCGAAGTGCGGTGGGTTATCATTGATATCTGTTATCTCTATGGTCACACTATAAAATTCCATGGGGTTCTCCAAAATGACCTGAAAATGCAAAGCGCAGGGCGTAGTCTGTCCGCATAATGCCTCTCGATCTATCCTGTCTCTGATTAGTAGTACGCCCCTGTCTTTATTTAGATCAATGTATTCCCCACTATCTCGTGTATAAATACGAGCTTTACCTGACTTTAGTCTTTTCGGATCCAAACCTAAA
Organism: Sardinella longiceps; assembly: GCA_027497455.2. Lineage (NCBI taxonomy): Eukaryota > Metazoa > Chordata > Actinopteri > Clupeiformes > Clupeidae > Sardinella > Sardinella longiceps. The sequence goes on from JAODXP020000030.1 coordinate 13,596,258, forward strand.
TCCTGAGCCAAGTTACCGACCAAAGAGCCCTTAGCCATTTCCTCTGGAATAGAGTAGCTCACTTGTCCTGTCACTAAACCTACCGAGATTATATAAATACAAACAAGTACTTGCCACATCTTTGTTTGCTTGGGCATATCCATCTCAGAGTAAAAAATAGTCATAGTATTCCATAAGGAGCAGTTGTGTTCATGCCGTGTTAGAGTCCCCAGACAAAGAAATAAAAATGGCGCACATACAGTCCACGGAATGAGAGAGATCGCACCAGTACATCCAATCGTTGTCTTTTAGCTGTTATTGCGCTCGTTCTGTGCCGTCGCTCTGATGTTGCTCGACAAAGGGGGAGGCAACACGAGAATTACAAAACAGAAAATCCACAGACTGACCAACAGCGTCACTCTGAGTTTAACTACCTGAACTGCAGAAATACTGAAACAACTGGCAATCATTATTAGGTGGATCAAAAGAATCAATGTGTTCGCAATTAAATTTTTACATTTAGCATTTGCATAGGTTTAAGAATTAACCGCCCTCAATAATAATATGATATATCAAATGGGGGCCAACAATATGGATAAATTGTGGGAAATGGGTAAAGAAGGAATTTGTGATGCCGGCATTAATGGTTGGTTAGTCGGGCGGAAGTTATTTTCCTAACATCACACAAAACACCGATGTCATTCACTACATGTCAAGGTCACTGATGTACAGTATCAGGCTACTCTATATCAGATATTGTGGCATATCGTTTCGCAGTAAATAGCTGATACAGTGCTTATTGATCAACATTGGGATGTGTTGGAATGTGTAGGCTAAATATAAAATAATATACCTAGATATATTAAAACTTGTTTATTGGTCTCACCTGGTCAGTGGGATCTTCGGTTGGTTTCCTCTCTCTGCCATGCGTCAGTGTTCCAGGGAAATCCAGGCTAATGATACTTTGACTACGAGGACTGGCATATTTCAGATCACTTTTTCTCGAGTCAGTTGTTCTGCAAACCTCATAATTATATACATGTTGTAAAGTTCCGGTTCCTCCTACATCTGCGTAAAGGGGTGGGTAATACGGAATGACTGGGAGATTACCGTTGGATTTATAAAACATCCGCTCACGTCTCCACCTGTAGCACTTCACTGATAGTATGGCTATGATGGACACAATGAAGAGGAATGAAACTACAGCCAGGGCCAAAACGAGATAAAATGTCAGGTTGTCATTGTATTCCTTGTCGTTGTTAAACTCAGAAAACTCAGATAGCACCTCAGGAAAGCTGTCCGCCACTGCCACGTTTACATTAACTGAAGCTGAGCGCGAGGGTTGTCCATTGTCTTCCACTACAACTGTGAGCCTTTGCTTCACGGGGTCTTTATCTGTGACCTGTCTAACTGTTCTTATTTCTCCATTCTGTGGGCCCACTTCAAAGAGCGCCCTGTCTGTCCCTTTCAACAGTTTGTAAGAGAGCCAGGCATTCTGCCCCGAGTCCACGTCAACAGCCACCACTTTAGTGACAAGGTAGCCTACATCAGCTGAACGAGGCACCACTTCTGCTACAAGAGAGCTGCTCGTTTGCACTGGATATAGAACCTGTGGCGCATTGTCATTCTGGTCTAAGATTGATATTGTAATACTGACATTACTGCTTAGTGGAGGAGAGCCACCATCTTGTGCTTTCACGAAGAACCGAAAATCCTTTATTTGCTCATAATCAAAAGAGCGCACTGAATTTATGACTCCACTATCGGCACTGACTGACACAAAAGAGGAGATGGGGACTCCATTTACAGACGAATCCTCCAATATGTACGACACATGAGCATTCTGCTTCCAGTCCTTATCCTGGGCTTTTATAACTAGTACAGAAGCACCTGGTGAGTTGTTTTCAGAAATGGATGCATGATATGATTTTTTTTCAAAGACAGGTGGGTTGTCATTTACGTCTGATATTTGTAAGGAGAAAGTCATGCTGCTGGAGAGTGAAGGCACGCCTTCGTCTGAGCATGTCACAGTGATGTTATATTCAGAGTCTTGTTCTCGATCTAATTCATTGTCCGTGACCAAGCTGAAAAAGTTATTTGATGAAGATTTCAGTGCAAATGGGACGTTTTCGGTCATTGCGCAATGCACCTTCCCATTTTCATTTGAGTCTGCATCTTTGACATTTACAACTGCCACAACTGTGCCTGGTTTGGCATCCTCGGACAACGAAGCTGACTTGGACATAATTTTTATGCCAGGTTTGTTGTCATTCACATCAATTACATCAACTATGACTTTACAAGAGTCCGTCAGCCCCCCATAGTCGCTCGCTCTTACATTTATCTGATAATATGAAGCTTTTTCATAATCTAGGAGGCCGATTATTTTTACGGTCCCATTGTCCTCATCTATATCAAACATTTCGGGGACGCCATCCAAAGTGGTCGTGATTGAATATTTAATTTTGGCATTTGCATTCTTGTCAATGTCAGATGCTTTTACAGTGGCAACAACAGTGCCAATTGGTGAATTCTCTTTCACCGAAGCTTTGACAACTGGCTGTGTAAAAACAGGTGCATTGTCATTTACGTCTAGAACAGTGATATGTATCTGTGCAGTTCCGGAAAGCTGTGGCTCTCCCCCATCTATAGCTATTAACTCCAACGACAAAGTCTCCCTTTCTTCCCTATCTAGTTGTTTTTGCAGAACTAATTCAATTATTTTGCCTCCACCCGACTGACTTACATATTTTAAATCAAAATGGTCTGTTGGTTTCAATGAGTATCTCTGCACACCATTTGTGCCTACATCCTGATCCATAGCTTGCTCCAAGACAAATTTAGCTCCAGCGAGGGCAGATTCACTGATTTCGAATTGTATTTCATTTTTCTTGAAAAACGGAGAGTGATCATTGATATCAGTTACCTCCACATTAACGTGGTAAAACTCAATAGGATTTTCTAGAAATATCTGAAAGTGGAGTGCGCAAGGCGTCGTCTGTCCACATAATGCCTCTCGATCTATTCTCTCGCTGATGAGGAGTAACCCTCTCTCTTTATTCAGCTCGATGTATTCCGTGCTGTCGGTGTAAATACGAGCTTTACCCGATTTAAGACGCTTTAAATCCAAGCCTAGATCTTGTGCTATGTTACCGACAACAGAGCCTTTTGGCATTTCTTCGGGTATCGAGTAACTGGCCTGACCATACACTACGCTAAGGCATACTGCTGAGAAAAAGGACAGTACTTGCCATGCCATTGTTCTATCCGACATTTTCTTGTGAGCTCGATGCAAAAGAGTAATCCGTAATTAAATCCACAGTTGAAATATTCCAACGCTTCACATAAGCGTTTCTTCTATTCCTTATTGAATCAACATAAAACGCAAATGGACATTCCTCGGTTTTTCATAATCCAAACGTTCGCCAGACAACCTTTCTTCTTCGAAATATATTCACACACTGACAGAGGAGGTACAACGCACGTTGGGATATAATTCCTACATATGAACCAACAGCGGCGCTCTGAGTCCAGTTCTCACATTGCACAGACACTGAAATTATTCCTCTAAATACACAGTCTCTCGAACAGCCCATATCACAAGTTGAACAGCCATTATCTTGAATTCTATGGATAACCTCTATTAAAAAGAAACGCCACTGCAGACAGAGCCCAGCAAATATAATCACACACTTAATGCTTAATGGCATTAGAAGTTAATGGAATATTAGTCAATAGGCTAAGTTCAAAAACCGGCGATTTATTGAGATATCAACAGCCGCATAATGAGGCTATAAAGTCTGGAAATACTAGTTTAGAGCCACATCAGACGCCAGAACTTAACACCGAAGTCTCCAAATTTGTCTTTAAAATAGCTCCGGTTAAAGTTTACCAAGATGTCATTTAGGTTGTAAATTAACTTTAAATCATATAATAGCAACATACAAACACTACATGCTAAAGATGCAATATAAACGTCTTACAAAAGCAACAAGACTCACCTGATCATCCATGAGGAGTTTCTCTGAATTGACATGTGGGAGTGTAAGTGTTCCACTGGCATCCAAACTCATGACACTTTCAGTACATGGTCTACGAGGTTTTACATCACTCCTTCTGGAGTCAGTTGTTCCATACACTTCATAATTATAAACATGCTGCATGGTCCCCGTGCCGCCAACATCCGCGTATAGGGGCGGGTAATACGGAATGACTGGAAGATTTCCATTGGACTTATAAAACATCCGCTCACGTCTCCATCTGTAGCACTTCACCGACAGTATGGCTATTATGGATACGATGAATAGAAATGACACTACAGCTAGGGCAAGGACTAAATAAAAAGTCAGATTGTCGTTGTATTCCTTGTCGTGCGTAAAGTCCGTAAACTCCGAGAGAACTTCAGGAAAGCTGTCTGCCAAAGCCACATTAACATTAACTGTAGCAGAGCGAGAGGGCTGTCCGTTGTCTTCCACAACAATAGTGAGTTTCTGCTTCACGGCATCTTTATCAGTGACTTGACGCACAGTTCTTATTTCTCCATTCTGTGTGCCAACCTCAAATAGAGCCCTGTCTGCCCCTTTCAGTAGTTTATACGACAGCCAGGCATTCTGACCAGAATCCACATCAACAGCCACGACTTTACTGACGAGATAGCCGACATCTGCTGAGCGAGGCACGATTTCAGCTACCAACGAGCCACTAGTTTGAACTGGGTACAAAATCTGAGGTGCATTGTCGTTCTGATCCTGAATATTTATCTTAACACTAACATTGGTACTTAAAGGAGGCGAGCCACCATCTTGTGCTTTGACGTGGAAATTAAAATGTTTTATCTGTTCGTAATCAAAAGTGCGCACAGCGTGAATGACACCACTCTCTGCATTAACAGACACATAGGAGGAAACTGCTACTCCGTTAAATGAGGATTCCTCCAACATATATGAAATTCGGGCATTTTGATTAAAATCCATATCTATGGCTTTTACTGTGAAAATGGAGTGGCCAGGTGAATTGTTTTCTGGAATGGAGGCTTCATATGAGTTCTTTTCAAACACGGGGGCATTATCATTCATATCGGATATCTGTATGGAGAGAGTGACACTACTAGACAGCGAGGGCACGCCTTCATCAGAGCAGATCACAGAGATGTTATATCCTGATTCTTTCTCTCGATCTAATTCACTGGCTGTAACTAAACTATAAAAACTGTTTGATGTTGACTTCAAGGTAAATGGCATATGCTCATCTATAACACACTGAACATTACCATTTTCTCCTGAATCTAGATCTTGAATATTAAGAATACTCACGACTGTATCAGATTTTGAGTTCTCTGGTATCGAAATAGACTTTGACATTATTTTTATAACTGGTGGGTTATCGTTTGTGTCGATAACGTCAACAACAACCTTACATGTATCTGCGTGACCGCCGTGATCTTTCGCTTGGACGGCGATTTGATAGCGTTTTACTTTCTCATAATCGGTATCCCCTATCAACTGCAGCACACCGGTGGTTTCGTCTATCTTAAACATTGCAGCAATATCACCGGCTGGCTTTGAGAGGGTATAGGTTACCTTGCCATTCAATCCCTCATCTGCATCTGTCGCGCTCACAGTGGTTAATATTGTCCCTTTCGGAGAATTCTCTACAACTGTCGATTTATACATTCTCTGAGAGCAAATCGGCGCGTTATCATTCGCATCTTGTACTGTAATTAATATCTGCACTGTCCCAGACATCTGAGGATCGCCGCCATCTGTGGCAGTCAGCATTAAAGAAAGATGTGTTTCTTTCTCTCGGTCTAAGGATTTTTTCAAAACCATTTCAACAGTCCTGGTGTCATCTGATTGCGTCTGTGTTTCTAACTCAAACACATCACTGGGCTTTAGCATATAACTTTGAAGTCCATTGATTCCGACGTCATTGTCGATGGCTTTTTCTAATGAAAATCTGGCACCGAGGAGAGACGACTCGTTTATTTCAAATTTGATTTCATTCACTGCAAAAAAGGGCGCATTATCATTAATATCGGTGATCTGAACCGTGATACTGTAAAACTCCATAGGGTTTTCTAAAATTATCTGAAAATGTAGGGCGCAAGGCGTAGTCTGCCCGCACAAAGCCTCACGATCTATCCTCTCCTTTATAAGGAGGATGCCCCTTTCCGTCATAAGCTCGATGTATTCAGTACCATCTCCAGTAAAAACGCGTGCTTTCCCTGATTTAAGTCTCTTTACATCCAGACCCAAGTCCTGTGCTATGTTTCCAACAACAGAGCCCTTCGGCATCTCCTCGGGAATTGAGTAACTGATTTGCCCATAAACCGTCCTGAGATGAAAGAGAGAAACAAACAACAGTACTTGCCAAGCCATTGTCCTGTCCGACATTTTCTTTGGGGATACAAAAGGAAGGTAATCCATAGATATGACCAGCAATATTAAAATATTCCCAACATTAACAAGTCCAAAATGACCAGAGACGGAGGAAGCTATAAATTACTGACTGTTTCAAGCAGATACTTATAAAATACACCATGCAGCGAATGTCGCTGTGTTTTGCGCACAGCTTTGTCGGGGCAGTAAATGCAGGGAAGGGAGGTGGTGCAACGTAATATACGTCAAAATGCCTCTCAACATATTAACCAACAGCGGCACTTACAGACCAATGTGTTGTACTGCAGGGGAAATAACAGTCAAGATGCTCTGTGATATGACATACAATAGAAAAGAAATGCCTACAAAGTTCGCCGTTGACGTATTCCAGAAGAGTACAAGTTTTCAGCACCATGGATAGCAACCGGGAATGAAAAGCTGAACCTATGCTTTGTGTATTAACGTCTCCAACTCAAATTGATGTTCTTGGCTATGTTTTTACATTCCAAATGTTTGTCTAGGAGTCTTGCATCTTAAAAATAATGTGCGCACTAACATAACAGATGCAACGCACGTCAGGAGATTTTAATTGCCAAAAGCAAGGCCTTTCCAACGTTGCTGTGGCATAAAGCCTGCACATGCAGTTTACACAAGAGCAGTCAATCATCTAATAGGTCCATCCGTTGGAACTAAGCAACTAGCCAACCTCATTTCTCACTAGAAACAGCGGATATTCTCATCCACTTCAATACTGGAAAAACAAATTGAATAAGTCTTGTAATCAGCGCACACAAAAGGTGAAATTCATATCAACAATATACAGCATAGATTCATGACAGTCTGACTTAGCACGGAAAAGGTTATACAAATATTTGTTTTAAATATGCTTCAAAGGAGGTCACTAAAATTGATACTGCACTCCTGCATTTCGAATGTCTTACAAAAGCAACAAGACTCACCTGATCATCCATGAGGAGTTTCTCTGAATTGACATGTGGGAGTGTAAGTGTTCCACTGGCATCCAAACTCATGACACTTTCAGTACATGGTCTACGAGGTTTTACATCACTCCTTCTGGAGTCAGTTGTTCCATATACTTCATAATTATAAACATGCTGCATGGTCCCCGTGCCGCCAACATCCGCGTAAAGGGGTGGATAATATGGAATGACTGGTAGATTTCCATTGGACTTATAAAACATCCGCTCACGCCTCCATCTGTAACATTTCACTGACAGTATGGCTATTATGGATACGATGAATAAAAATGAAACCACAGCCAGGGCAAGGACTAAATAAAAAGTCAGATTGTCGTTGTATTCCTTGTCGTGCGTAAAGTCCGTAAACTCCGAGAGAACTTCAGGAAAGCTGTCTGCCAAAGCCACGTTAACATTGACTGTAGCAGAGCGAGAGGGCTGTCCGTTGTCTTCCACAACAATAGTGAGTTTCTGCTTCACGGCATCTTTATCAGTGACTTGACGCACAGTTCTTATTTCTCCATTCTGTGTGCCAACCTCAAATAGAGCCCTGTCTGCCCCTTTCAGTAGTTTGTACGACAGCCAGGCATTCTGACCAGAATCCACATCAACAGCTACGACTTTACTGACAAGATAGCCGACATCTGCTGAGCGAGGCACGATTTCAGCGACCAGCGAGCCACTAGTTTGCACTGGGTACAGAATCTGAGGTGCATTGTCGTTCTGATCGTGAATATTTATCTTAACACTAACATTGGTACTTAAAGGAGGCGATCCGCCATCTTGTGCTTTGACGTGGAAATTAAAATGTTTTATCTGTTCGTAATCAAAAGTGCGCACAGCGTGAATGACACCACTCTCTGCATTAACAGACACATAGGAGGAAACTGCTACTCCATTATAAGAGGATTCCTCCAACATATATGAAATTCGGGCATTTTGATTAAAATCCATATCTCTAGCTTTTACTGTGAAAATCGAGAGACCAGGTGAATTGTTTTCTGGAATAGAGGCCTCATATGAGCTTCTTTCAAACACTGGCGCATTATCATTCACATCTGATATGAGTAGGGAGACTGTGACGCTACTGGAGAGAGAGGGCACGCCTTCATCAGAGCAGATAACAGAGATATTATATGTGGAATCCCTCTCTCGGTCTAATTCACCGTCTGTAACTAAGCTGTAAAAGTTGTTTGTCGTAGACTTCAAGATGAATGGCATGTTTTCATTTATAGTACACTGGACATTGCCATTCTCCGCCGAATCTGCATCCTGAATATTAAGAATACTCACGACAGTACCGGATTCAGAGTTTTCAGGTATTGATGACGACTTAGACATGACATTTATAACTGGACTGTTATCATTTGCATCGATAACATCAATAATCACCTTACATGTATCTGAATGCCCTCCGTGATCTTTCGCCAGGATATCAATTTCATATCGTTTGATTTTCTCATAATCAGATTCTCCTATCAATGTAACCACACCGGTAGCATCATCTATTTTAAATACTCCAGTCATATCAGCAGCAGGCTTTGATAGTGTGTATGTCACTTTACCATTCAACCCTTCATCGGCGTCAGAAGCCTGCACTGTGGTTAACACCGTGCCTTTTGGAGCATTTTCTAAAACACTTGATTTATATACTTTTTGTGAACAAATCTGGCGCATTATCATTGGCATCTAGTACCGAAATGCGTATCTGTACTGTCCCAGACATCTGCGGATCGCCTCCATCAGTAGCAGTTAGGAGTAAAGATAACTGCTCTTCTTTCTCCCGATCAAGGGATCTTTTCAAAATCATTACAACGCTTTTGGTGTCTTCCGAATGAGTGTGCGTTTCCAATTCAAACACGCCACTTGGCTTTAGAGTATAGCCTTGAAGGCCATTGATTCCGACATCACTATCTACAGCCTTTTCCAGCGTAAATCTTGCACCGAGTAAAGAGGACTCGCTTATCTCGAATGTCATTTCCTCAACTGAAAATATCGGTGCATTGTCATTTATATCCGTGATCTGAACTGTAACACTATAAAATTCCATAGGATTTTCTAAGATTATCTGGAAATGTAGTGCGCAAGGCGACGTCTGTCCACAAAGGACTTCACGATCTATCCTGTCTTTAATAAGAAGGACTCCTTTCTCCTTCATCAGCTCGATGAATTCATTTCCATCTCCAGTATAAATACGAGCTTTACCTGATTTAAGCCTTTTTACATCCAGACCCAAATCTTGAGCTATGTTTCCGACTAAAGAGCCTTTCGGCATTTCCTCGGGGATAGAATAACTGATTTGCCCATACACCGCCCTGAGACAAAACAGAGAAATGCACAACAGTACTTGCCACGCCATTGTCCTGTCCGACATTTTCCTCGGTAATGAAAAACAATAGTAATCCTCAAAAAGGAATTAAAATATCAAAATATCCAACAAGAAGAAAGCACTGTCTAACATCCAAAACGTAAAGAATCAAGTAGACTAAGTGACGATATTGGTTTTAAAGCATACACTTTCAGAAAATGTCGCCGTGTTTTGCGAACTGCTTTGTCGTCCCTTTTTATACAGGAAAGGAGGAGATACAACCGTAATATACTTCTAAATTCCTCTCAACATATTAACCAACAGCGGCACTTACAGACCAATGTGTTGTACTGCAATGAAAGAAACCGAAAAGATATTCTAGCACGACATGCACCACCAAATACTTGTCTTGCAACCTCGTGGATTCTCTAATGCAGTAATGCAGATTTTCAGCACCATGGCTAGCAACCGGGACTGAAACATTCAAGCTTAATGGTGGGCTTCAAAGAATTCCATAAATCTTTACTGCATGACCACAAAGGATGGTAAAAAAAAGAAACAGAAGAAGGAAATACTCACCTTATTGTCTGTATCATCCATGGTCAGTCTCTCCCTGTTGGCCCGTGACAATGTATCTTTCCCACATGTGTCCAGGCTTATGATGCTTTCACTACATGGTCTACCATATTGTAGATCACTTTTTCTGGAGTCCATTGTGCGGCACACCTCGTAATTATAAACATGCTGTAAAGTACCAGTGCCTCCTACGTCTGCGTAAAGGGGCGGGTAGTATGGAATAACTGGAAGATTTCCGTTAGATTTGTAAAACATCCGCTCACGTCTCCACCTGTAGCATTTCACTGACAGTATTGAGATTATGGACACGATAAAAAGAAAAGAAACGACGGCTAAAGCCAGGACTAAATAAAACGTGAGGTTGTCATTGTAGTCTTTGTCATTCGACATATCAGTGAATTCGGACAGGACCTCAGGGAAGCTGTCCGCCAAAGCCACATTAACATTGATTGTTGCTGAGCGTGAAGGTAGTCCGTTGTCTTCCACTACAACTGTGAGCTTCTGCTTCACTGCGTCCTTGTCAGTAATTTGCCGAATGATTCTTATTTCTCCATTCTGGGCGCCTACCTCAAACAAAGCTCTCTCTGCGGCCTTATGTAGTTTATATGACAACCATGCATTCTGTCCGGAGTCCACATCAACAGCAACTACCTTAGTGACAAGGTAACCCACATCTGCTGAACGTGGCACAATTTCAGCTAAAAGGGATCCACCAGTTTGTATTGGATACAGTATCTGAGGCGCATTGTCATTTTGATCTTGAATGATAATGTTAAGAGTGGCATTACTACTCAGCGGTGGCGAGCCGCCGTCTTGCGCTTTTACAGTAAAACTGAGTTGCTTAATTTGTTCAAAGTCAAAAGAGCGCACAGCATGTAAAACTCCTGTTTCAGAATTTATAGATAAAAAAGAAGACACAGAGGTCCCATCGCTTTGCTTTTCATCTAGGAAATATGATATTCTGGCATTCTGATTCGCATCTAAGTCTTTCGCCCTGACGGTGAAAATTGACAACCCAGGCGAGTTATTTTCCATTATATGCACAGAATACATTTTCTGCTCGAAAATGGGTGCATTGTCATTGACATCAGACAGCGTTAGGCGCAGTGTCTTGATAGTAGATAGAGGGGGAGAACCTGAGTCGACAGCTGTTACAGTGATGTTATAATCAGGCAATGTTTCGCGATCAAATAATGCATCCGTAACTAAAGTATAATAATTTGCTAAGGATGATTTAATATTGAAAGGAAGACTTTTGTCGATAAAACATGTGACTTCGCCATTTTTACCAGCGTCAGCATCTTTAACGTTGAGTATTGCAATTGTCGTTCCAATAGGGGAATCCTCGGACACAGGACTAGAAAAAGACATGACATTCATCACTGGTGCATTATCATTAATATCTATAACGTCTATAATAACTTTACTTGTGCCTGTGAACCCCCCTTGGTCTCTTGCCTCAACTCGTATTTCATACCGTTTATTTTGCTCGAAGTCGACCATTCCGACCACAGAAATTGTGCCCGTAACCTCATCAATGTTAAATATTTCTTTTAAATCCTCTTTCAGATCACTAAAAGAGTAAACAATGGATCCATATGCACCTGTGTCAGCGTCTGTTGCATTAACTGTTGTCACATAAGTACCTCTCGGAGCATCCTCCATCACAGTCGATTTATATACGCTCTGGTTAAACACTGGGACATTGTCATTAGCATCTAGCACGGTAACATCTATTTTTACTGTACCGGATCTTTGTGGATTTCCGCCGTCGGCTGCTATAAGCTTTAAAGAAAGTCGTGGATTTTCTTCTCGATCTAAAGCCTTTTGGAGAATCATTTCAGCATATTTACTCCCATCTGGATTCGACAGTTGTTTTAAAACAAAATTATCATTTTGAGAGAGGATGTAATTCTGAAGTGCATTTAATCCGACGTCAGGATCATCCGCACTACCCAGCACAAATCGTGAGCCAAGAGTAGCGGCTTCACTTATCTCAAAATTGATTTCAGCTTTTCGAAATACAGGTGCATTATCATTTATATCTAAGATTTCAACAGTGACTTGATGAAGTTCCATTGGATTTTCTAGAATGATCTCGAAACTGAAGCTGCATGGGGTGATTTCTCCGCATAGCTGCTCTCGGTCTATTCTCTGGCTCACAACTAGAATCCCTTTGTCTGACTTCAGCTCTGTGTACTGTATGCCCTCTCCAGTGACGATTCGGGCACGGCCCGATCTTAGCCTCTTCAAATCAAGTCCCAGATCCTGAGCAACATTCCCAATAAGTGAACCGACCTTCATCTCCTCAGGAATAGAGTAACGAATCTGTGCGCTAATAAAATCACAAAAGCTTGCCAGTAATAATAGGCCCACTACTTGCCAATGCTGTCGAATAAAGATGGACGCTCCATTTCGTGAACGTTTACTCCCTTCCTCGGTGGCCATGGTAATCCGAGAGAGAGAAATGGAAAATAAGATGTTTTACCAGTGAAATATCCTTATAAATCCACAATGAGTTCAAACTCCGTCTTATGAACAGTCCTTTGACGACGAGTAAAGAATGTAAACGTCGAACATCACAGCTCACAATGTTAGGGGAGGATCTAGTGACTACTGACGCAATTCATCAGCAACAAAAAATATTTCCTTGATCAACAGCGGCACTCAGAGTCCAAAATCAGAACATGCTGCATCGAATCTGTAAGTCCACAAAATTATGCCTAAATAAAGGCCCATTTATAAGTAAGGCTACATATTTCTACATTCCACAGATTAAGATATAAACATGGTAGTACTTTTTTCAGATAGTTTGTGTGATAAATAGTAAATCCATTTTGATAGAACAACAAAAGAAGCTCACCACATATATAGCCTGTACAGCAGAAGGACATCATGACCTAGCAGACTGTAGGGGAAATATTTCAAGCATAGCCTAGTAATATTTTGATATACCACTTTGGACAATAGGCCCAGAAAGTACAGGCTATTGTAGAGTAGAATAATTAACATTCCTCACTGTTAATAAGTGGACAATATCTGAAGGAATTAAGTCTTTTGAGATCCTCATCGTACTCTTTCTCTCTCCCTCACACACACACACACACACACACACACACACACACACACACACACACAGGCACGCACACACACTGAACGTATACAGGTGTGTCTGGCTTACACCTTTACATTTCGAGCAATTTATCTCAACTCTCTATCCCCTGCTTTTGATGTGGGCATAATGATACCGAGAGAGAGAGAGAGAGAGAGAGAGAGAGAGAGAGAGAGAGAGAGAGAGAGAGAGAGAGAGAGAGAGAGCAGTTAAGTGAAGTGGAGTGAAGTGCAGGCAGTCAGTGCCATCACATACACCTCTGTCCATGGTGCTGAACTGAAATAACAGATGGCCGCCGCATGGAAGTGAACAGAACAGCATTTGTGTAATTACAGCTTTAGTGCGTGAAAATAACTTTCATCTCACAATGATGTATATAGCCTAAATCTACCATTAACTGATGTATAGCCAAGTTCACCCAGGATACTTTTTCACTGTGCCAATCTCTGTTGCATCCCTAAAAGGTCTATTTAAAAAATTTATCATGTCAACATGTCCTCCTTAAACCGAGTAGGCCGCCTTTGTGAATTCCTAGAATACTGTGATGGTGCTACAGTCTCTACTACATTCACACTAAATGTAAGACATTTTCAGAAATGTACTCTATGTCAACCAAATATTCTTTACAGAGTTCGCATCAGGTCATCCCCGCAATTAGCAAAGCTTATCTCTAACAGCCAAACAAGACAACCCACATCTTCTGAACCGCAGTATGACTTCACCAACAAGCTACTACTGGCCACAGGATAAATGTACGTCCCGGATTACTTTCTTGATTCCAGGATCATACAGCATTTCAATCTGAGTTACCATGTAGCCTATCGCTTTGCGTTTGTGTCAGTGCAATATCAAAGAAAGAGTATATTATTCATAACAAAAAGGTCTGTATTTGAACGTGTGAACAACAAGCAGTTGTCCATGGAACACCATTACTCACCTCTTCTGGCGAATCGGGTTCATCCAGTATGTTTTTCTCGCTGTATACCCGCTGCATAGTTGCTGTAGTACTGGGGTCCATTATCAACACATTTTGACTATCGGGCCTGCCGAACTTGAAGTCACTTTTTCTAGAATCTGTTGTCCTGTATACGTCATAATTATATACGTGTTGCAGAGTTCCTGTTCCGTCTGCGTAACGAGGCGGGTAGTATGGGATGACCGGGAGGCTGGATTGATAGTATGTTCGTGACTGCTTCCATCTATACACTTTAACCGATATAATGACCACAAGAGATGTTATAAAAAGGAATGACACAACAGCTAAAGCTAGAACCAGGAAAAAAGTTAGGTTGTCGTTGTAGTCCTTGTCCTGTTGGAAATCAGTGAACTCCGAGAGCATTTCAGGAAAGCTGTCCGCCAAAGCCACATTTACATTGACCGTAGCTGAGCGTGCCGGCTGCCCACTGTCCTCCACTATAACAGTTAGTTTCTGTTTCACGGGGTCTTTATCTGTGACTTGTCGGACTGTTCTTATTTCTCCATTCTGAGCACCCACTTCAAACAGAACCCTGTCTGTCCCTTTCAACAGTTTGTAAGACAGCCAGGCATTCTGCCCAGAATCCACATCGACAGCTACCACTTTAGTAACGAGGTAGCCCACATCTGCTGAACGAGGCACAATTTCGGCCACCACCGAGGCACCTGTTTGCACTGGGTACAAAATCTGAGGAGCATTGTCATTTTGGTCGCGAATTAAGATTTGTACAGTGGCATTACTGCTTAATGGTGGGGAGCCGCCATCCTGCGCCTTAACAACAAATGTGAACTGTTTCATTTGTTCATAATCAAATGACCGAACTGCATGGAGAACACCTGTCTCAGAGTTGATTGAGAAATAAGATGAAATTGGCGATGCACTAATTTGTGTGTCCTCAAGAAAATATGATATTCTTGCATTTTGATTCCAGTCTAAATCTTTTGCAAATACACTAAATATAGACACACCAGGTGAATTATTCTCCGTTACATAAGCTGTGTAATGGCTCCTCTCGAAAGCAGGTGCGTTATCATTAATGTCTGTCACTTTAAGGAGTAAATTTGTATAGCTTGAAAGTGGCGGAGTGCCAGAGTCGGTTGCAGTAATTGTTATGTTGTATTCCTGCACAATCTCACGATCAAAACGCGCATCAGTGATCAAATTATAATAATTAGACAGCGATGACTCAATCTTAAATGGCATAATGTTGTTTAAAGAACAGGTGACTTGGCCATTTTTCTCTGAGTCTAAATCTTTGACATTCAATATCGCTATAGTGGTGCCTGCTGGTGCATCTTCAGATAAACTGTTAGAAAAAGACATGACATTGATTATCGGCTGATTGTCATTTACATCAATTATCTCAATGACAACTTTACTCGAATCTGTGAGTCCGCCATGATCTTTTGCTTCTACCCGTATTTCATATCGCTTGTCCTTTTCATAATCTATCTGGCCAAAAACAGACACCACTCCTGTATGCTCATCTATACGGAAAACATCTGCAACATGGCCTCTCAAATAATATGTTATTTGACCATTCAACCCACTGTCTGCATCTGATGCATTTACGGTTGTAACGTAAGTGCCTTTTGGTGAGTTTTCCATCACAGACCCTCTATAAACAGTTTGATTGAATACAGGCGCGTTATCATTTACATCCAACACAGTGATATCTATACTGGCGGTGCCAGACCTCTGCGGCTCCCCTCCATCTACAGCAATGAGTTTCAGAGACAGACGAGGATGCTTCTCTCTGTCTAAGGCATTCTGAAGAACCAGCTCGGCAAATTTACTGCCGTCTGGGTTTGCATGCTCTTTTATGATAAAATTTTTATTTTCTGTTAATATGTATTTCTGTAATGCATTTACACCCACGTCTGGATCATTGGCGCTTTCCAATACAAAACGAGAACCAAGAGTAGCTGATTCACTAATTTCAAATTTTAAGTTTGCAATCTGAAAGGTAGGGGAATGATCGTTAACATCCAAAATTTCGATAATAACACGATGTAGTTCCATCGGATTCTCTAGAATGATTTCAAAGCTGATGCTGCATGGAGTGATGTCGCCGCATAGCTGCTCCCTGTCTATCCTCTCATTTACTACGAGTATTCCTTTGTCTGTTTTAAGCTCTGCGTACTGAATGGTTTCCCCACTGACGATACGAGCGCGACCTTCCCGAAGTCTTCTCAGATCGAGCCCGAGGTCCTGTGCCACGTTACCGATCAGCGACCCTTTCTTCATTTCCTCCGGAATAGAATAACGGATCTGTCCATTTGTAACATGATAGAAGCACAAAATGCAAAACAGTACTTGCCAATGCAGTGGCCATCTTGAAGTCGTAAATTGTAGTGAATATTTTCCAAACATCATAATCCAACATCCAGTGAAACAGAAGCACTCTTTATCACCACGAAATTCGTGTCAGAAACATACGAAATTAAGATTTCGGTTACTTAGGGCGCAATATGTCCTGAGCCATTCAGTTTCAACAACAGAAGAGAAATAAATGTCTATGCCCAACTGGCCCCGCCTTATAATGAACGAAATGCTTCTCTTCGAGAGCAAAGGAGGGGTAACACACTGCTGACAGACGAAGCATGATGAACTAACTTTCCTTGTTCAACAGCGGCACTTACAGTCCAAACTGTGTATGTCAGACAGCTCTATTTCAAATCAGCGTGATGCAATATAGCCCGATCAAACTCCAACACCCAAAGTAAAGAACTGAATTTTATAAACGATTCATGCCCTTGCAGTTGGTATGTAGCAGGAGGAATATGAGTGCAATGTGTCATTCATTTGGCAAGAGGATGTCGCTGTCCACAAAAATGGTACTGAAAATTCACCACTGATATTCTTAAACATGCAGTGGTAAATCAGTAGTAGAAATGCGACTCAACATCAGAACTTAGGCCAATGGATCATAAAATAAACATCAATGCATCCCTAAGATATAAATGTAGTGCAATCATTACAGAGCTGTCAAAGCAATATCGTTTTAATCCAAAAGTAATCTCCACCTACTCACCTCCAAAGGGGAATCGGGCTCGTCCAGGATACTTTTCTCACTCTGGACACGCTGCATAGTGCTCATAGAATAAGGATCCATCACAAGCACATTTTGAGCACCTGGTCTTGCGAACTGACAGTCACTCTTTCTAGAGTCAGTCGTTTTGTACACTTCATAGTTGTATACATGTTGAAGAGTTCCAGTGCCCCCAGCATCTGCGTAACGCGGTGGATAGTATGGAATAACCGGAAGACTGGACTTGTAATACATCCGCGATTGCCTCCATCGATAAACTTTAACCGATATGATAACCACTAAAGATGTTACAAAAAGGAATGACACTACAGCCAAGGCCAAGACCAAGTAGAAGGTGAGGTCCTCGTTGTAATCCTTATCGTGCGTAAAGTCTGTGAACTCCGACAGCACTTCAGGGAAGCTGTCTGCCACCACCACATTTACACTGACTGTCGCTGATCGAGAAGGCTGGCCATTGTCCTCTACTATGACAGTGAGTTTCTGTTTCACAGCATCTTTATCAGTGACTTGGCGTATACTTCGTATTTCTCCATTCTGTGCGCCAACCTCAAACAGAGGCCTGTCTGATTCTCTGTGCAGCTTATATGACAGCCAAGCATTTTGTCCCGAGTCCACATCAACAGCAACTACTTTTGTAACAAGATAGCCTACATCGGCTGAACGAGGCACCATTTCTGCTATCAGAGAACCACTAGTTTGTATTGGATACAAAATCTGAGGGGAGTTATCATTCAAGTCCTTAATGAAAATATTAAGCGTCATATTATTACTTAGCGGAGGAGAGCCCCCGTCTTGTGCTTTGATAGTAACTTTAAATTCTTTAATTTGTTCATAATCAAACGAGCGCACAGCACGAACCTCACCACTCTCTGCATTTATAGAAACATACGATGATGCTGGGGTCCCATTCATATCCGTTTCTTCAAGAATGTACGACATCCTGGCGTTTTGATTTTCATCAGCGTCATGCGCTTTAGCTGTAAATATGGAAAGCCCTGGGGCATTGTTCTCTGGTATATGCGCAATGTAAGATCTTTCCGGAAATACCGGGGGATTGTCGTTGACATCGGTAACTTTAAGACTAAAGGTATTTCTACTAGAAAGTGGAGGTTTTCCAGCATCAGTGGCGATAACTGTAATATTGTGATGGGACACTTTTTCGCGATCTAAAACTACATCAGTTACGATCGTATAATAATTTCTTACAGTTGACTTTATCTTAAAAGGGACACCTTCCTCCAGAGCACAGCTTACTTTGCCATTATCACCAGAGTCTAAGTCTTTAACATTAATAATGCCAACAGTTGTATCTGGTGGTAAATTTTCAGACACTGTACTCGAAAATGACATAACATTTATGACTGGAGCATTATCGTTGACATCAATTATGTCAATTATTACCTTACTTGAATCAGTAAGACCACCTTGGTCTTTGGCTTCAATTCTTATTTCATATTTGATGTCTTTTTCATGGTCTATAGGGCCCACCACAGTTATGCGGCCAGTCTCTTTATCAATATTGAATATATCCTCAATGTTACTTTTCAGTTTAGAAAAATAGTAAGTAACAAGGCCATTTGACCCACTGTCCTTGTCGGTGGCATTAACAGTGGTGATGTATGTGCCTTTTGGTGCATTTTCCGATATGGAGGCCCTGTAGACTGTCTGGTTAAAGACTGGTGCATTATCATTTACATCCAGTACAGTCACATCTATATTTACCGTGCCAGACCTCTGGGGATTGCCTCCATCGACAGCAATCAGCTTTAGGGACAAACGAGGATGATACTCCCTATCCAATGATTTTTGAAGCACCATCTCTGCATATTTACTACCATCGGGATTCGAGTGTTGCTTTAAAACAAAGTTATCATTAGGTGTTAGGATATAATGCTGTAAAGCATTTACTCCAACATCCGGATCATAGGCACTCTCTAACACGAAGCGTGAGCCTTGCGTTGCCGATTCACTAATTTCAAATACCAACTCTTTATTTTCAAAAGTAGGTGCGTTATCATTCTCATCCAAAATTTCCACGGTGATGGGATGTAATTCCATCGGATTCTCTAGTATAATTTCAAAGCTGAAGCTGCATGGTGTTGTATCACCGCACAACTGCTCACGGTCTATTCTCTCGCTTACTACAAGTATCCCTTTGTCTGTTTTAAGCTCTGCGTACTGAATGCTGTCTCCGGTGACGATACGAGCTCTCCCTGCACGTAGCCTTTGCAAATCGAGCCCCAAGTCCTGCGCAACATTGCCTATAAGCGAACCTCTTTTCATTTCCTCTGGAATTGAATAACGAATTTGTCCAGACACATGCAGAAAGCAACACATAAGGAAAAGTACTTGCCATCGACGACCATAAAGACACGAGCCATATTGTCCAAAAACAGCCTCTGTCGCCATAATCCAGAGATGCTGAGTGCAGCAAATATAGATCCTTATTTTCGAGCTTTATAAGGTTTCCAGTGTAATAGCAAAACAAGTCGTTATTTGGTTTAAATTGAAAGGTTTGGTCTGTTTCGCTGAATGCTGTGAACAACCATCAGTCTATGATTCTTTTTTCCTTTCCTTCAATCTGAAACACAGGGAGTGTGCGTCATCACTGTCTGTATAAAGTAAGGGAGGGGCCTTGACGCGATAAAGCGAATAATATTTTTGCTGATCAACAGCGGCACTCAGAGTCGAAACTTAGGAGCAGCAGCTTTCAGGAGGTAAAAACGACTCTGCAACTTCTGGTCTCCATGAAAACAATGTTGCTACACTACAACGCACAATATACATGTAAGCCAAATACAACCAGTTAAGGATGCTTTGCAACGAGTAGCCTAATTTGTAATAATGGTATTGTATGAAAAAATAAGGGGACATCTTATGGGAGAGTGTATGAATGTTACAAAGAAAAAATACATTGCCCATCTGATTTGAAGTGCCTAGGCATTTCATCCTAATACGCTCACACCAAACATTTTCCATACTTTATGAGAACAAAGTCATGGAGACTCATGACAATGCATTTCATGAAGAAATAATATAGCCTAACATGTTATTTCGGCCACTTAATGACACAACAGGAAGGTTAATTTAAGCAACAAGAAATAAAGCATGAAATGAGATTACGGAAAGAAGTCATTAGATAACAACGTACCTCCAGGGGCGAGTCAGGCTCATCCAGAATGTTCTTTTCGCTGTCTGCACGTCTTATCGTTCCGGCAGCACTTCTATCCACAATAAGAACATTTTGACCACAAGGACCAGCGAAATAATCACTTTTTCTCGAGTCTGCTGTCTTGTATAACTCGTAGTTGTATACTCTTTGTAGAGTTCCTGCGCCACCACCGTCTGCGTATTGCGGCGGATAATATGGAATAACCGGAAGATTTGAGTGGTAGTACGTTTTAGACTGCCTCCATCGGTAAATCTTCACCGATATGATGGCAATCAATGATGTTACAAAAAGAAAAGAAACCACAGCCAAAGCCAGGACAAGATAAAATGTCAAATTGTCATTGTATTCCTTGTCAACATTGAAGTCGGTGAACTCAGAAAGAACTTCCGGAAAACTGTCCGCCACTGCCACATTAAGATTGACTGTAGCTGAGCGAGAGGGCTGTCCGTTGTCCTCCACTACTATGGTGAGTTTCTGCTTCACTGCATCTTTATCAGTGATCTGTCGTATAGTTCTTATTTCTCCATTCTGCGTGCCAACTTCAAAAAGCGCCCTGTCTGTTGCTTTCTGAAATCTATATGTCAGCCATGCATTCTGTCCTGAGTCGACATCAACAGCCACCACTTTGGTGACGAGATAGCCCACATCTGCTGAGCGAGGCACTATTTCAGCCAAATTCGAGACACTGGTTTGTACTGGGTAAAGAATCTGAGGTGCGTTGTCATTCTGATCTTGGATGTGAATGTTCACTGTTGCATTACTACTAAGCGGAGGGGAGCCACCATCTTGCGCACTTACAGTAAATGTCAGCTGTTTAATTTGCTCGTAATCAAATGAACGCACAGTAGTAATGACTCCGGTGCTAGCATCAATCGAGATATACGAAGATGCCAGAGCCTCCCCTACCTTAGTCTCTGTAAGAAAATATGATATTCTAGCATTTTGACCAGAGTCTGGGTCCTTGGCTTTGACCCTGAATATTGATGTACCCGGTGAATTATTTTCGGCTACATAAGCAGAATACGTTCCACTGTCAAATACTGGAGCGTTATCGTTGACATCTGACACCTTCAGACACAAAGTGGTGACACTTGAAAGAGAAGGTGAACCAGAGTCGGTGGCAGTTATTGTTATGTTGTATTCAGGCAGTAATTCCCTGTCAAATGCAGACTCAGTTATCACTGTATAATAGTTGGCGAGAGAAGACTCTATCCTAAAGGGTAAATGTTTATCGATGGAACAAGTAACTTGGCCATTTTGCCCTGAGTCAGAATCTTTCACGTTAATAATAGCAACTGTAGTGCCTGGTGGCGAGTCTTCAGATACGGGACTCGAAAAAGACATGACATTTATAACTGGCATATTATCATTAGCATCCAAAACTTCAATTATAACTTTGCTAGTTCCAGACAAACCACCTTGATCCCTCGCTTGGACCCGCATCTCATATCTTTTGTCTTTTTCAAAATCAATATTCCCAGCAACGGAGATTATACCTGTAGTGGCATCGATATTGAATATATTAACTAGATGTTCCTTCAGATTCGAAAACGAATATGATATAATGCCATTAGCACCACTATCAGCATCGCTTGCATTAACAGTTGCTATGTAAGTGCCTTTGGGTGCATTTTCTTTTACATTAGCTCGGTAAATAGTCTGGTTAAAAACAGGAGCATTGTCATTCACGTCTAGAACAGTAACATCAATGCTTGCTGTACCAGACCTCTGTGGATCTCCTCCATCCACGGCAATCAGCTTCAATGATAACCGGGGAAATTTCTCTCTGTCTAAAGCTTTCTGAAGAATCATTTCGACGTATTTACTACCATCTGGATTAGACTGTTGCTTCAAGATGAAATTGTCGTTTGGAGTTAAAACATAATTTTGAAGTGCATTCACTCCGACATCGGGATCATCTGCATTCTCCAAAACAAAGCTCGAGCCTAATGTTGCTGATTCGCTGATCTCAAAAGACATTCCATTTTTACGGAAAACGGGAGCATTGTCATTAATGTCTAAAATTTCGACAGTTATTTGATGCAGTTCCATCGGATTCTCTAAGATGATCTCGAAGCTAAAGCTGCAGGGAGTGACGTCCCCGCATAGCTGTTCTCGGTCTATTCTCTCACTCACAACTAGAATCCCTTTGTCTGCATTAAGCTCTGTGTACTGAATACTCTCTCCGGTCACAATACGAGCCCGACCAGCTCGAAGCCGTCTGACATCAAGGCCAAGATCCTGTGCTACATTACCTATCTGAGAGCCCTTCTTCATTTCCTCTGGTATTGAATAACGAATTTGTCCGACAGCAACATTACCAAGGCACACAAGGACAATAAGTACTTGCCATTGTATTGTTCTGAGCTGTGCATATCCACCACAAAATGTTCTTGAAGGATCCCTTTTAAAGAACATATTTCCCCCAATATTAATCCACAGATGTTTGAGAAAAGCTTGAATAGCACGACGATTCAAAAAGAGGAAGAATTCCGAGCGTTATTGCATGCCCTTTCACGACACTATGTTCTGTAGGATTGCCTTTTTTCAACTGTGTCAGGGTGTTGTTGAGAGGAGGGGCAAGACTTAATGGAGCACAGCAAACCTTTTACTGATCAACAGCGGCCCTTAGAGTCTAAAAGAAGAATATCTCTGAATTATATTTTACATATAGGCCATGTGTAGTAGCAGGCAATTAAATTATAACTTGTTAGTTTATTCAACATCTATTATTATTTAAACATATTTATTATTTAAACACATGTATTATCATTATTATTATTATTATTATTATTATTATTATTATTATTATATAGAAGTAATAGTAGTATTTAATGGCAGTGACAAACAGTGATACACCGCTGCCTTTTGTTAATTTCAGCACCACAATGGAAGTGGACAGCGACCGAGGAAACCCAGCACTGTGAATAGTGAACACATGGCCGTACTTGTTTTGCTACGCACTCCCGCTGCAAAAATCTGTTAAGCCGTGGGCACCGTGTTGTCTTACAGAAATCATTTCATATCTTGTTTTGCAAAATTGTGCTTTGCTCACATTTTGCTGAGAGAGTGCAGCACTTTAAGTCAAAGCATAAAGCGACTTCTTGTGCAATAGCACCGCTGTGAGTCAGCCTGTGAAACGGCACCACTGTGCCTAATCGCTCTGCATGGCATGGATATGTGAGTAGGCAAGAGCAGGGCTATGCTAGGAACACTGTATGAGAAAGAGGAAAATTAGTCCATTACTCTTTCATTCTCTCTTCTGTAATCTTCCATTATATTTCATAGGGCTTCACGCTTATGGATGTTGATATGTGATTAGTCACAAACTACATATTTACACAAAGGTAAATGTCCACATAAAGATAAAAATAATCTTACCACACCATAATGTTTTTACCATACTATACCATACAAAACCAGACACTTAAATGTGAAATTTCTAAACACACTGATGCACACACTTTATTCTAAATATAACTCTGACTCTCCATTCAAATCTCTCTCTCTCTCTCTCTCTCTCTCTCTCTCTCTCTCTCTCTCTCTCTCTCTCTCTCTCTCCTTGGGATTAGGCTGCAAATGTAATTTCAGTATGCCCTCATAAGAATGGTGACCTAAATTTTATATCAGCAGTAATGTTTTGAGATTAATTCATCACAAGTGTTATAACCATGGTTCAAGGCCCAAAATATAAAATTAAGACTGACAAAAGCCTTCATCTCATTAAATAATTTAACTTAAAATTTAGGGGATGAATATCAAATCAAGCACAAAGGAGGGCATGGGGAGCTTCAGCTCTCTCAGTGTGTATGGTGAGAAAGCAAGCCTCTCCCTCTAGAGGCAAACACCATTGCTTTTATCCATGCATTCTCAGGTGTGCACAACTGATCTAGTTACACCCATGCATTCTCATTCAGTCATTCATCACTGGAGGTTGCCAATGTATTGCCAGTGGGCACAGAGGCCTGTTATCACCTCCACACTTAAAAGGCTTCCTCAAAGCCAGCCTTAAAAATGACGATAAAGCCCCTCTGCAGTGGTCATGCTGCCTTTGATCCTCCACTCTGAGGACAGGGATGGAGGGAGGGAGAGAGGGAGGGGAGATGGAGGGACAGAGAAAGGGAGGGAGAAAGAAAGAGACTAACATGCGGCATGAAGGACTGTAATGTGTGGCTCTGCTGTTGCTGTGGAGCACATCAGCTCAAAATCAAAAGGTGTGCATACATACAGACACACACAGACATACATAGGCACACATACACAATATCACCACATAGTAACTACAGTCACTTTGTGATGTATAACAGCCATTCATTCACCAACACTAACTTAGCCTGGTCATAACTGGCCACTCGGTCTGTGCTATTCTCATGCAGCATTTTCGAAAGTCCGCTGATTGGCCAATATGTGATGCATCCTAAAGCAAACAAGGCCAACGGCTGGAATCCCAGACAGAGAGTACTGACGGGGGATGAGAATCCAGCAGAAAGAAGGCAATGGCCCAGCTAACACTAAACAAAATGCTCAGTTTACTGAGTAGGCCAATTTAATGTGTAATGCATCAACTCATAAACACAGCCAAAGTCTAGCCTATACTGTATACACTGTGCTAACTCAATCCCTCTCTCACTTGGGCATGCTGCACTTAAAACCACTACAAACATCGGTCTGTTCAAATGCTCATCTATGATACCCTCTTTATATGGCATTGAAGAAGCTCACACTACACAGCTATGGCCTCGGCACAAGTCATGGGGAAAAGGCTAAGTGCTGATGAGTCAACATAATACAGGTCACGGTAGCACATGCTGGTAGCACATGCTCAAACCAAGTCACTCTGCATTACTGACAGAGGTTCAAGCGCCTCACATCACTTTCTACACAAGCAAACAGCTATGCCAAATATGATTGCTTTAATAAGCTGAAGACAGCTTAACATGCTCATTTAAACAAGGAGCAGACCAGATAGGCCTGTAGCCAGTCCACTGCCAAATGCAAGCCTATTAAATTAAATAAATACATTGATAAATAATGATTGATGTTTACAAAGAAAAGTCAACAAATCCCATCACTGAACACCCTCATGCCCCTTCCCTCGCCTTTATATTTATTTTCTATATTTATATAAAGGTAAAATACTTGACATATTTAACTTTATATATCACAACACTCTTGTCTCTGCTCCAGTTTCTAACAACAGTCCATAAGCTCAAGGAGAGAGAGGCTCTTTTGTGTCATATTTGCAGCATAAAATGGAGACGACAACACAAATCCCTAAAATAGACGTGTTATTTCACTAAATGAATAAT
>JAODXP020000030.1:13622195-13708117 GCA_027497455.2 Sardinella longiceps
TTCTTTCAAACACTGGCGCATTATCATTCACATCTGATATGAGTAGAGAGACTATGACGCTACTGGAGAGAGAGGGCACGCCTTCATCAGAGCAGATTACAGAGATGTTATAAGTTGAATCTCTCTCTCGGTCTAATTCACCGTCTGTAACTAAGCTGTAGAAGTTGTTTGTCGTAGACTTCAAGATGAATGGCATATTTTCATTTATAGTACACTGGACATTGCCATTCTCCGCAGAATCTGCATCCTGAATATTAAGAATACTAACGACAGTACCGGACTCAGAGTTTTCAGGAATTGATGACGACTTAGACATGACATTTATAACGGGACTGTTATCATTTGCATCGATTACGTCAATAATCACCTTACATGTATCTGAATGTCCTCCGTGATCTTTCGCCAGGACATCAATTTCATATCGTTTGATTTTCTCATAATCAGATTCTCCTATCAATGTAACCACGCCGGTAGCATCATCTATTTTAAATACTCCAGTCATATCAGCAGCAGGCTTCGATAGTGTGTATGTAACTTTACCATTCAAGCCTTCATCGGCGTCAGAAGCCTGCACTGTGGTTAACACACTGCCTTTTGGAGCATTTTCTAAAACACTTGATTTATATACTTTTTGTGAACAAACTGGCGCATTATCATTGGCATCTAGTACCGAAATGCGTATCTGTACTGTCCCAGACATCTGCGGATCGCCTCCATCAGTAGCAGTTAGGAGTAAAGATAACTGATCTTCTTTCTCCCGATCAAGGGATCTTTTTAATATCATTACAACGCTTTTGGTGTCTTCCGAATGAGTGTGCGTTTCCAATTCAAATACGCCACTTGGCTTTAGAGTATAGCCTTGAAGGCCATTGATTCCGACATCACTATCTACAGCCTTTTCCAGCGTAAATCGTGCACCGAGTAAAGAGGACTCGCTTATCTCGAATGTCATTTCCTCAACTGAAAATATCGGTGCATTGTCATTTATATCCGTGATCTGAACTGTAACACTATAAAATTCCATAGGATTTTCTAAGATTATCTGGAAATGTAGTGCGCAAGGCGACGTCTGTCCACAAAGGGCTTCGCGATCTATCCTGTCTTTGATAACAAGGACTCCTTTCTCCTTCATAAGCTCGATGAATTCATTTCCATCTCCAGAATAAATACGAGCTTTACCTGATTTAAGCCTTTTTACATCCAGACCCAAATCTTGAGCTATGTTTCCGACTAAAGAGCCTTTAGGCATTTCCTCGGGAATAGAATAACTGATTTGCCCATACACCGCCCTGAGACTAAATAGAGAAATGCACAACAGTACTTGCCGAGCCATTGTCCTGTCCGACATTTTCTTCGGTAATGAAAAACAATGTAATCCTCAAAAAGGAATTAAAATATCAAAATATCCAACAAGAAGAAAGCAGTGTCTAACATCCAAAACGTAAAGAATCAAGTAGACTATGTGACGATATTGGTTTTAAAGCATATACTTTCAGCAAATGTCGCCGTGTTTTGCGAACTGCTTTGTCGTCCCTGTTTATGCAGGGAAGGAGGAGGTACAACCGTAATATAATTTAAAATTCCTCTCAACATATTAACCAACAGCGGCACTTACAGACCAATGTGTTGTACTGCAATGAAAGAAACAGACAGACCAGATATTCTAGCACGACATGCAGCACCAAATACTTGTCTTGCAACCTCGTGGATTCTCTAATGCAGTAATGCAGATTTTCAGCACCATGGCTAGCAACCGGGACTGAAACATTCAAGCTTAATGGTGGGCTTCAAAGAATTCCATAAATCTTTACTGCATGATCACAAAGGATGGTAAAAAAGACAAAGAACAAGTAAATACTCACCTTATTGTCTGTATCATCCATGGTCAGTCTCTCCCTGTTGGCCCGTGATAATGTATCTTTCCCACATGTGTCCAGGCTTATGATGCTTTCACTACAAGGTCTACCATATTGTAGATCACTTTTTCTGGAGTCCATTGTTCGGCACACCTCGTAATTATAAACATGCTGTAAAGTACCAGTGCCTCCTACGTCTGCGTAAAGTGGCGGGTAGTATGGAATGACTGGAAGATTTCCGTTAGATTTGTAAAACATCCGCTCACGTCTCCATCTGTAGCATTTCACTGACAGTATTGAGATTATGGACACGATAAAAAGAAAAGAAACGACGGCTAAAGCCAGCACTAAATAAAACGTGAGGTTGTCATTGTAATCTTTGTCATTCGACATATCAGTGAATTCGGACAGGACCTCAGGGAAGCTGTCCGCCAAAGCCACATTAACATTGATTGTTGCTGAGCGTGAAGGTAGTCCGTTGTCTTCCACTACAACTGTGAGCTTCTGCTTCACTGCGTCCTTGTCAGTAATTTGCCGAATGATTCTTATTTCTCCATTCTGGGCGCCTACCTCAAACAAAGCTCTCTCTGCGGCCTTATGTAGTTTATATGACAACCATGCATTCTGTCCGGAGTCCACATCAACAGCAACTACCTTAGTGACAAGGTAACCCACATCTGCTGAACGTGGCACAATTTCAGCTAAAAGGGATCCACCAGTTTGTATTGGATACAGTATCTGAGGCGCATTGTCATTTTGATCTTGAATGATAATGTTAAGAGTGGCATTACTACTCAGCGGTGGCGAGCCGCCGTCTTGCGCTTTTACAGTAAAACTGAGTTGCTTAATTTGTTCAAAGTCAAAAGAGCGCACAGCATGTAAAACTCCTGTTTCAGAATTTATAGATAAAAAAGAAGACACAGAGGTCCCATCGCTTTGCTTTTCATCTAGGAAATATGATATTCTGGCATTCTGATTCGCATCTAAGTCTTTCGCCCTGACGGTGAAAATTGACAACCCAGGCGAGTTATTTTCCATTATATGCACAGAATACATTTTCTGCTCGAAAATGGGTGCATTGTCATTGACATCAGACAGCGTTAGGCGCAGTGTCTTGATAGTAGATAGAGGGGGAGAACCTGAGTCGACAGCTGTTACAGTGATGTTATAATCAGGCAATGTTTCGCGATCAAATAATGCATCCGTAACTAAAGTATAATAATTTGCTAGTGATGATTTAATATTGAAAGGAAGACCTTTGTCTATGGAGCATGTAACTTCGCCATTTTTACCAGAGTCTGCATCTTTGACGTTGAGTATTGCTATTGTCGTTCCAATAGGAGAATCCTCTGACACAGGACTAGAAAAAGACATGACATTCATCACTGGCGCGTTATCATTAATATCTATAACGTCTATAATAACTTTACTTGTGCCAGTGAATCCCCCTTGGTCTTTTGCCTCAACTCGTATTTCATACCGTTTATTCTGCTCGAAGTCGACCATTCCGACCACAGAAATTGTGCCCGTAACCTCATCAATGTTAAATATTTCTTTTAAATCCTCTTTCAGATCACTAAAAGAGTAAACAATGGATCCATTATGCACCTGTGTCAGCGTCTGTTGCATTAACTGTTGTCACATAAGTACCTCTCGGAGCATCCTCCATCACAGTCGATTTATATACGCTCTGGTTAAACACTGGGACATTGTCATTAGCATCTAGCACGGTAACATCTATATTTACAGTGCCAGATCTTTGTGGGTTTCCGCCGTCCACTGCTATTAGCTTTAAGGAAAGACGTGGACTCTCTTCTCTGTCTAAACCTTTCTGCAGGATCATTTCAGCATATTTACTGCCATCTGGATTCGACAGTTGTTTTAAAACAAAATTATCATTTTGAGAGAGGATGTAATTCTGAAGTGCATTTAGTCCGACGTCAGGATCATCCGCACTACCCAGCACAAATCTTGAGCCAAGAGTAGCGGCTTCACTTATCTCAAAATTGATTTCAGCTTTTCGAAATACAGGTGCATTATCATTTATATCTAAGATTTCAACAGTGACTTGATGAAGTTCCATTGGATTTTCTAGAATGATCTCGAAACTGAAGCTGCATGGGGTGATTTCTCCGCATAGCTGCTCTCGGTCTATTCTCTGGCTCACAACTAGAATCCCTTTGTCTGACTTCAGCTCTGTGTACTGTATGCCCTCTCCAGTGACGATTCGGGCACGGCCCGATCTTAGCCTCTTCAAATCAAGTCCCAGATCCTGAGCAACATTCCCAATAAGTGAACCGACCTTCATCTCCTCAGGAATAGAGTAACGAATCTGTGCGCTAATAAAATCACAAAAGCTTGCCAGTAATAATAGGCCCACTACTTGCCAATGCTGTCGAATAAAGATGGACGCTCCATTTCGTGAACGTTTACTCCCTTCCTCGGTGGCCATGGTAATCCGAGAGAGAGAAATGGAAAATAAGATGTTTTACCAGTGAAATATCCTTATAAATCCACAATGAGTTCAAACTCCGTCTTATGAACAGTCCTTTGACGACGAGTAAAGAATGTAAACGTCGAACATCACAGCTCACAATGTTAGGGGAGGATCTAGTGACTACTGACGCAATTCATCAGCAACAAAAAATATTTCCTTGATCAACAGCGGCACTCAGAGTCCAAAATCAGAACATGCTGCATCGAATCTGTAAGTCCACAAAATTATGCCTAAATAAAGGCCCATTTATAAGTAAGGCTACATATTTCTACATTCCACAGATTAAGATATAAACATGGTAGTACTTTTTTCAGATAGTTTGTGTGATAAATAGTAAATCCATTTTGATAGAACAACAAAAGAAGCTCACCACATATATAGCCTGTACAGCAGAAGGACATCATGACCTAGCAGACTGTAGGGGAAATATTTCAAGCATAGCCTAGTAATATTTTGATATACCACTTTGGACAATAGGCCCAGAAAGTACAGGCTATTGTAGAGTAGAATAATTAACATTCCTCACTGTTAATAAGTGGACAATATCTGAAGGAATTAAGTCTTTTGAGATCCTCATCGTACTCTCTCTCTCCCTCACACACACACACACACACACACACACACACACACACACACACACACACGCACACACACGCACACTGAACGTATACAGGTGTGTCTGGCTTACACCTTTACATTTCGAGCAATTTATCTCAACTCTCTATCCCCTGCTTTTGATGTGGGCATAATGATACCGAGAGAGAGAGAGAGAGAGAGAGAGAGAGAGAGAGAGAGAGAGAGAGAGAGAGAGAGAGAGAGAGAGAGAGAGTTGATGTGAAGTGGAGTGAAGTGCAGGCAGTCAGTGCCATCACATACACCTCTGTCCATGGTGCTGAACTGAAATAACAGATGGCCGCCGCATGGAAGTGAACAGAACAGCATTTGTGTAATTACAGCTTTAGTGCGTCAACATAACTTTCATCTCACAATGATGTATATAAATCTACCAGTAACTGATGTATAGCCAAGTTCATCCAGGATACTTTTTCACTGTGCCAATCTCTGTTGCATCCCTAAAAGGTCTATTTAAAAAATTTATCATGTCAACATGTCCTCCTTAAACCGAGTAGGCCGCCTTTGTGAATTCCTAGAATACTGTGATGGTGCTACAGTCTCTACTACATTCACACTAAATGTAAGACATTTTCAGAAATGTACTCTATGTCAACCAAATATTCTTTACAGAGTTCGCATCAGGTCATCCCCGCAATTAGCAAAGCTTATCTCTAACAGCCAAACAAGACAACCCACATCTTCTGAACCGCAGTATGACTTCACCAACAAGCTACTACTGGCCACAGGATAAATGTACGTCCCGGATTACTTTCTTGATTCCAGGATCATACAGCATTTCAATCTGAGTTACCATGTAGCCTATCGCTTTGCGTTTGTGTCAGTGCAATATCAAAGAAAGAGTATATTATTCATAACAAAAAGGTCTGTATTTGAACGTGTGAACAACAAGCAGTTGTCCATGGAACACCATTACTCACCTCTTCTGGCGAATCGGGTTCATCCAGTATGTTTTTCTCGCTGTATACCCGCTGCATAGTTGCTGTAGTACTGGGGTCCATTATCAACACATTTTGACTATCGGGCCTGCCGAACTTGAAGTCACTTTTTCTAGAATCTGTTGTCCTGTATACGTCATAATTATATACGTGTTGCAGAGTTCCTGTTCCGTCTGCGTAACGAGGCGGGTAGTATGGGATGACCGGGAGGCTGGATTGATAGTATGTTCGTGACTGCTTCCATCTATACACTTTAACCGATATAATGACCACAAGAGATGTTATAAAAAGGAATGACACAACAGCTAAAGCTAGAACCAGGAAAAAAGTTAGGTTGTCGTTGTAGTCCTTGTCCTGTTGGAAATCAGTGAACTCCGAGAGCATTTCAGGAAAGCTGTCCGCCAAAGCCACATTTACATTGACCGTAGCTGAGCGTGCCGGCTGCCCACTGTCCTCCACTATAACAGTTAGTTTCTGTTTCACGGGGTCTTTATCTGTGACTTGTCGGACTGTTCTTATTTCTCCATTCTGAGCACCCACTTCAAACAGAACCCTGTCTGTCCCTTTCAACAGTTTGTAAGACAGCCAGGCATTCTGCCCAGAATCCACATCGACAGCTACCACTTTAGTAACGAGGTAGCCCACATCTGCTGAACGAGGCACAATTTCGGCCACCACCGAGGCACCTGTTTGCACTGGGTACAAAATCTGAGGAGCATTGTCATTTTGGTCGCGAATTAAGATTTGTACAGTGGCATTACTGCTTAATGGTGGGGAGCCGCCATCCTGCGCCTTAACAACAAATGTGAACTGTTTCATTTGTTCATAATCAAATGACCGAACTGCATGGAGAACACCTGTCTCAGAGTTGATTGAGAAATAAGATGAAATTGGCGATGCACTAATTTGTGTGTCCTCAAGAAAATATGATATTCTTGCATTTTGATTCCAGTCTAAATCTTTTGCAAATACACTAAATATAGACACACCAGGTGAATTATTCTCCGTTACATAAGCTGTGTAATGGCTCCTCTCGAAAGCAGGTGCGTTATCATTAATGTCTGTCACTTTAAGGAGTAAATTTGTATAGCTTGAAAGTGGCGGAGTGCCAGAGTCGGTTGCAGTAATTGTTATGTTGTATTCCTGCACAATCTCACGATCAAAACGCGCATCAGTGATCAAATTATAATAATTAGACAGCGATGACTCAATCTTAAATGGCATAATGTTGTTTAAAGAACAGGTGACTTGGCCATTTTTCTCTGAGTCTAAATCTTTGACATTCAATATCGCTATAGTGGTGCCTGCTGGTGCATCTTCAGATAAACTGTTAGAAAAAGACATGACATTGATTATCGGCTGATTGTCATTTACATCAATTATCTCAATGACAACTTTACTCGAATCTGTGAGTCCGCCATGATCTTTTGCTTCTACCCGTATTTCATATCGCTTGTCCTTTTCATAATCTATCTGGCCAAAAACAGACACCACTCCTGTATGCTCATCTATACGGAAAACATCTGCAACATGGCCTCTCAAATA
Source organism: Sardinella longiceps (assembly GCA_027497455.2). Lineage (NCBI taxonomy): Eukaryota > Metazoa > Chordata > Actinopteri > Clupeiformes > Clupeidae > Sardinella > Sardinella longiceps. The sequence goes on from JAODXP020000030.1 coordinate 13,629,665, forward strand.
ATATGTTATTTGACCATTCAACCCACTGTCTGCATCTGATGCATTTACGGTTGTAACGTAAGTGCCTTTTGGTGAGTTTTCCATCACAGACCCTCTATAAACAGTTTGATTGAATACAGGCGCGTTATCATTTACATCCAACACAGTGATATCTATACTGGCGGTGCCAGACCTCTGCGGCTCCCCTCCATCTACAGCAATGAGTTTCAGAGACAGACGAGGATGCTTCTCTCTGTCTAAGGCATTCTGAAGAACCAGCTCGGCAAATTTACTGCCGTCTGGGTTTGCATGCTCTTTTATGATAAAATTTTTATTTTCTGTTAATATGTATTTCTGTAATGCATTTACACCCACGTCTGGATCATTGGCGCTTTCCAATACAAAACGAGAACCAAGAGTAGCTGATTCACTAATTTCAAATTTTAAGTTTGCAATCTGAAAGGTAGGGGAATGATCGTTAACATCCAAAATTTCGATAATAACACGATGTAGTTCCATCGGATTCTCTAGAATGATTTCAAAGCTGATGCTGCATGGAGTGATGTCGCCGCATAGCTGCTCCCTGTCTATCCTCTCATTTACTACGAGTATTCCTTTGTCTGTTTTAAGCTCTGCGTACTGAATGGTTTCCCCACTGACGATACGAGCGCGACCTTCCCGAAGTCTTCTCAGATCGAGCCCGAGGTCCTGTGCCACGTTACCGATCAGCGACCCTTTCTTCATTTCCTCCGGAATAGAATAACGGATCTGTCCATTTGTAACATGATAGAAGCACAAAATGCAAAACAGTACTTGCCAATGCAGTGGCCATCTTGAAGTCGTAAATTGTAGTGAATATTTTCCAAACATCATAATCCAACATCCAGTGAAACAGAAGCACTCTTTATCACCACGAAATTCGTGTCAGAAACATACGAAATTAAGATTTCGGTTACTTAGGGCGCAATATGTCCTGAGCCATTCAGTTTCAACAACAGAAGAGAAATAAATGTCTATGCCCAACTGGCCCCGCCTTATAATGAACGAAATGCTTCTCTTCGAAAGCAAAGGAGGGGCAACACACTGCTGACACGAAGCAGGATAAACTAACGTTCCTTGTTCAACAGCGGCACTTAGAGTCCAAACTGTGTATGTCAGACAGCAGTTCTATTCCAAATCAGCATGATGCAATATAGCCCGAAACTCCAACACCCAAAGTAAAGAACCGAATATAAAGAACGATTCATGCCCTTGCAGTTGGCATGTAACAGGAGGAATATGAGTGCAATGTGTCATTCATTTGGCAAGAGGATGTCGCTGTCCACAAAAATGGTACTGAAAATTCGCCACTGATATTCTTAAACATGCAGTGGTAAATCAAGTAGTAGAAATGCGACTCAACATCAGAACTTAGGCCAATGGATCATAAAATAAACATCAATGCATCCCTAAGATATAAATGTAGTGCAATCATTACAGAGCTGTCAAAGCAATATCGTTTTAATCCAAAAGTAATCTCCACCTACTCACCTCCAAAGGGGAATCGGGCTCGTCCAGGATACTTTTCTCACTCTGGACACGCTGCATAGTGCTCATAGAATAAGGATCCATCACAAGCACATTTTGAGCACCTGGTCTTGCGAACTGACAGTCACTCTTTCTAGAGTCAGTCGTTTTGTACACTTCATAGTTGTATACATGTTGAAGAGTTCCAGTGCCCCCAGCATCTGCGTAACGCGGTGGATAGTATGGAATAACCGGAAGACTGGACTTGTAATACATCCGCGATTGCCTCCATCGATAAACTTTAACCGATATGATAACCACTAAAGATGTTACAAAAAGGAATGACACTACAGCCAAGGCCAAGACCAAGTAGAAGGTGAGGTCCTCGTTGTAATCCTTATCGTGCGTAAAGTCTGTGAACTCCGACAGCACTTCAGGGAAGCTGTCTGCCACCACCACATTTACACTGACTGTCGCTGATCGAGAAGGCTGGCCATTGTCCTCTACTATGACAGTGAGTTTCTGTTTCACAGCATCTTTATCAGTGACTTGGCGTATACTTCGTATTTCTCCATTCTGTGCGCCAACCTCAAACAGAGGCCTGTCTGATTCTCTGTGCAGCTTATATGACAGCCAAGCATTTTGTCCCGAGTCCACATCAACAGCAACTACTTTTGTAACAAGATAGCCTACATCGGCTGAACGAGGCACCATTTCTGCTATCAGAGAACCACTAGTTTGTATTGGATACAAAATCTGAGGGGAGTTATCATTCAAGTCCTTAATGAAAATATTAAGCGTCATATTATTGCTCAGCGGAGGAGAGCCCCCGTCTTGTGCTTTGATAGTAACTTTAAATTCTTTAATTTGTTCATAATCAAACGAGCGCACAGCACGAACCTCACCACTCTCTGCATTTATAGAAACATACGATGATGCTGGGGTCCCATTCATATCCGTTTCTTCAAGAATGTACGAAATCCTGGCGTTCTGATTTTCATCAGCGTCATGCGCTTTAGCTGTAAATATGGAAAGCCCTGGGGCATTGTTCTCTGGTACATGCGCAACGTAAGATCTTTCCGGAAATACCGGGGGATTGTCGTTGACATCGGTAACTTTAAGACTAAAGGTATTTCTACTAGAAAGTGGAGGTTTTCCAGCATCAGTGGCGATAACTGTAATATTGTGATGGGACACTTTTTCGCGATCTAAAACTACATCAGTTACGATCGTATAATAATTTCTTACAGTTGACTTTATCTTAAAAGGGAGACCTTCCTCCAGAGCACAGCTTACTTTGCCATTATCACCAGAGTCCAAGTCTTTAACATTAATAATGCCAACAGTTGTATCTGGTGGTAAATTTTCAGAGACTGTACTCGAAAATGACATAACATTTATGACTGGAGCATTATCGTTGACATCAATTATGTCAATTACTACTTTACTTGAATCAGTAAGACCACCTTGGTCTTTGGCTTCAATCCTTATTTCATATTTGATGTCTTTTTCATGGTCTATAGGGCCCACCACAGTTAAGCGGCCAGTGTCTTTATCAATATTAAATATATCCTCAATGTTACTTTTCAGTTTAGAAAAATAGTAAGTAACAAGGCCATTTGACCCACTGTCTTTGTCGGTGGCATTAACAGTGGTGACGTATGTGCCTTTTGGTGCATTTTCCGATATAGAGGCCCTGTAGACTGTCTGGTTAAAGACAGGTGCATTATCATTTGCATCCAGTACAGTCACATCTATATTTACCGTACCAGACCTCTGGGGATTGCCTCCATCGACAGCAATCACCTTTAGGGCCAAACGAGGATGATCCTCCCTATCCAATGATTTTTGAAGCACCATCTCTGCATATTTACTACCATCGGGATTCGAGTGTTGCTTTAAAACAAAGTTATCATTAGGAGTTAGGATATAATGCTGTAAAGCATTTACTCCAACATCCGGATCATAGGCACTCTCTAACACGAAGCGTGAGCCTTGCGTTGCCGATTCACTAATTTCAAATACCAACTCTTTATTTTCAAAAGTAGGTGCGTTATCATTCTCATCCAAAATTTCCACGGTGATGGGATGTAATTCCATCGGATTCTCTAGTATAATTTCAAAGCTGAAGCTGCATGGTGTTGTATCACCGCACAACTGCTCACGGTCTATTCTCTCGCTTACTACAAGTATCCCTTTGTCTGTTTTAAGCTCTGCGTACTGAATGCTGTCTCCGGTGACGATACGAGCTCTCCCTGCACGTAGCCTTTGCAAATCGAGCCCCAAGTCCTGCGCAACATTGCCTATAAGCGAACCTCTTTTCATTTCCTCTGGAATTGAATAACGAATTTGTCCAGACACATGCAGAAAGCAACACATAAGGAAAAGTACTTGCCATCGACGACCATAAAGACACGAGCCATATTGTCCAAAAACAGCCTCTGTCGCCATAATCCAGAGATGCTGAGTGCAGCAAATATAGATCCTTATTTTCGAGCTTTATAAGGTTTCCAGTGTAATAGCAAAACAAGTCGTTATTTGGTTTAAATTGAAAGGTTTGGTCTGTTTCGCTGAATGCTGTGAACAACCATCAGTCTATGATTCTTTTTTTCCTTTCCTTCAATCTGAAACACAGGGAGTGTGCGTCATCACTGTCTGTATAAAGTAAGGGAGGGGCCTTGACGTGATAAAGCGAATAATATTTTTGCTGATCAACAGCGGCACTCAGAGTCGAAACTTAGGAGCAGCAGCTTTCAGGAGGTAAAAACGACTCTGCAACTTCTGGTCTCCATGAAAACAATGTAGCTACACTACAACGCACAAGTCAAATATAACCAGTTAAGGATGCTTTGCAACAAGTAGCCTAATCTGTAATGATGATATTGTATGAAGAAATAAGGGGACATCTTATAGGAGAGTGTATGAATGTTATTGTCCATCTGATTTGAAGTGCCTAGGCATTTCATCCTATACGCTCACACCAAACACTTTCCACACTTTATGAGAACAAAGTCATGGAGACTCATGACAATGCATTTCATGAAGAAATAATATAGCCTAACATGTTATTTCGGCCACTTAATGACACAACAGGAAGGTTAATTTAAGCAACAAGAAATAAAGCATGAAATGAGATTACGGAAAGAAGTCATTAGATAACAACGTACCTCCAGGGGCGAGTCAGGCTCATCCAGAATGTTCTTTTCGCTGTCTGCACGTCTTATCGTTCCGGCAGCACTTCTATCCACAATAAGAACATTTTGACCACAAGGACCAGCGAAATAATCACTTTTTCTCGAGTCTGCTGTCTTGTATAACTCGTAGTTGTATACTCTTTGTAGAGTTCCTGCGCCACCACCGTCTGCGTATTGCGGCGGATAATATGGAATAACCGGAAGATTTGAGTGGTAGTACGTTTTAGACTGCCTCCATCGGTAAATCTTCACCGATATGATGGCAATCAATGATGTTACAAAAAGAAAAGAAACCACAGCCAAAGCCAGGACAAGATAAAATGTCAAATTGTCATTGTATTCCTTGTCAACATTGAAGTCGGTGAACTCAGAAAGAACTTCTGGAAAACTGTCCGCCACTGCCACATTAAGATTGACTGTAGCTGAGCGAGAGGGCTGTCCATTATCCTCCACTACTATGGTGAGCTTCTGCTTCACTGCATCTTTATCAGTGATCTGTCGTATAGTTCTTATTTCTCCATTCTGCGTGCCAACTTCAAAAAGCGCCCTGTCTGTTGCTTTCTGAAATCTATATGTCAGCCATGCATTCTGTCCTGAGTCGACATCAACAGCCACCACTTTGGTGACGAGATAGCCCACATCTGCTGAGCGAGGCACTATTTCAGCCAAATTCGAGACACTGGTTTGTACTGGGTACAGAATCTGAGGTGCGTTGTCATTCTGATCTTGGATGTGAATGTTCACTGTTGCATTACTACTAAGCGGAGGGGAGCCACCATCTTGCGCACTTACAGTAAATGTCAGCTGTTTAATTTGCTCGTAATCAAATGAACGCACAGTAGTAATGACTCCGGTGCTAGCATCAATCGAGATATACGAAGATGCCAGAGCCTCCCCTACCTTAGTCTCTGTAAGAAAATATGATATTCTAGCATTTTGACCAGAGTCTGGGTCCTTGGCTTTGACCCTGAATATTGATGTACCCGGTGAATTATTTTCGGCTACATAAGCAGAATACGTTCCACTGTCAAATACTGGAGCGTTATCGTTGACATCTGACACCTTCAGACACAAAGTGGTGACACTTGAAAGAGAAGGTGAACCAGAGTCGGTGGCAGTTATTGTTATGTTGTATTCAGGCAGTAATTCCCTGTCAAATGCAGACTCAGTTATCACTGTATAATAGTTGGCGAGAGAAGACTCTATCCTAAAGGGTAAATGTTTATCGATGGAACAAGTAACTTGGCCATTTTGCCCTGAGTCAGAATCTTTCACGTTAATAATAGCAACTGTAGTGCCTGGTGGCGAGTCTTCAGATACGGGACTCGAAAAAGACATGACATTTATAACTGGCATATTATCATTAGCATCCAAAACTTCAATTATAACTTTGCTAGTTCCAGACAAACCACCTTGATCCCTCGCTTGGACCCGCATCTCATATCTTTTGTCTTTTTCAAAATCAATATTCCCAGCAACGGAGATTATACCTGTAGTGGCATCGATATTGAATATATTAACTAGATGTTCCTTCAGATTCGAAAACGAATATGATATAATGCCATTAGCACCACTATCAGCATCGCTTGCATTAACAGTTGCTATGTAAGTGCCTTTGGGTGCATTTTCTTTTACATTAGCTCGGTAAATAGTCTGGTTAAAAACAGGAGCATTGTCATTCACGTCTAGAACAGTAACATCAATGCTTGCTGTACCAGACCTCTGTGGATCTCCTCCATCCACGGCAATCAGCTTCAATGATAACCGGGGAAATTTCTCTCTGTCTAAAGCTTTCTGAAGAATCATTTCGACGTATTTACTACCATCTGGATTAGACTGTTGCTTCAAGATGAAATTGTCGTTTGGAGTTAAAACATAATTTTGAAGTGCATTCACTCCGACATCGGGATCATCTGCATTCTCCAAAACAAAGCTCGAGCCTAATGTTGCTGATTCGCTGATCTCAAAAGACATTCCATTTTTACGGAAAACGGGAGCATTGTCATTAATGTCTAAAATTTCGACAGTTATTTGATGCAGTTCCATCGGATTCTCTAAGATGATCTCGAAGCTAAAGCTGCAGGGAGTGACGTCCCCGCATAGCTGTTCTCGGTCTATTCTCTCACTCACAACTAGAATCCCTTTGTCTGCATTAAGCTCTGTGTACTGAATACTCTCTCCGGTCACAATACGAGCCCGACCAGCTCGAAGCCGTCTGACATCAAGGCCAAGATCCTGTGCTACATTACCTATCTGAGAGCCCTTCTTCATTTCCTCTGGTATTGAATAACGAATTTGTCCGATAGCAACATTACCAAGGCACACAAGGACAATAAGTACTTGCCATTGTATTGTACTGAGCTGTGCATATCCACCACAAAATGTTCTTGAAGGATCCCTTTTAAAGAACATATTTCCCCCAATATTAATCCACAGATGTTTGAGAAAAGCTTGAATAGCACGACGATTCAAAAAGAGGAAGAATTCCGAGCGTTATTGCATGCCCTTTCACGACACTATGTTCTGTAGGATTGCCTTTTTTCAACTGTGTCAGGGTGTTGTTGAGAGGAGGGGCAAGACTTAATGGAGCACAGCAAACCTTTTACTGATCAACAGCGGCCCTTAGAGTCTAAAAGAAGAATATCTCTGAATTATATTTTACATAGGCCATGTGTAGTAGCAGGCAATTAAATTATACCTTGTTAGTTTATTCAACATCTATTATTATTTAAACATATTTATTATTTAAACACATGTATTATCATTATTATTATTATTATTATTATTATTATTATTATTATTATATAGAAGTAATAGTAGTATTTAATGGCAGTGACAAACAGTGATACACCGCTGCCTTTTGTTAATTTCAGCACCACAGTTCGATTTCAGCACCACAATGGAAGTGGACAGCGACCGAGGAAACCCAGCACTGTGAATAGTGAACACATGGCCGTACTTGTTTTGCTACGCACTCCCGCTGCAAAAATCTGTTAAGCCGTGGGCACCGTGTTGTCTTACAGAAATCATTTCATATCTTGTTTTGCAAAATTGTGCTTTGCTCACATTTTGCTGAGAGAGTGCAGCACTTTAAGTCAAAGCATAAAGCGACTTCTTGTGCAATAGCACCGCTGTGAGTCAGCCTGTGAAACGGCACCACTGTGCCTAATCGCTCTGCATGGCATGGATATGTGAGTAGGCAAGAGCAGGGCTATGCTAGGAACACTGTATGAGAAAGAGGAAAATTAGTCCATTACTCTTTCATTCTCTCTTCTGTAATCTTCCATTATATTTCATAGGGCTTCACGCTTATGGATGTTGATATGTGATTAGTCACAAACTACATATTTACACAAAGGTAAATGTCCACATAAAGATAAAAATAATCTTACCACACCATAATGTTTTTACCATACTATACCATACAAAACCAGACACTTAAATGTGAAATTTCTAAACACACTGATGCACACACTTTATTCTAAATATAACTCTGACTCTCCATTCAAATCTCTCTCTCTCTCTCTCTCTCTCTCTCTCTCTCTGTCCTTGGGATTAGGCTGCAAATGTAATTTCAGTATGCCCTCATAAGAATGGTGACCTAAATTTTATATCAGCAGTAATGTTTTGAGATTAATTCATCACAAGTGTTATAACCATGGTTCAAGGCCCAAAATATAAAATTAAGACTGACAAAAGCCTTCATCTCATTAAATAATTTAACTTAAAATTTAGGGGATGAATATCAAATCAAGCACAAAGGAGGGCATGGGGAGCTTCAGCTCTCTCAGTGTGTATGGTGAGAAAGCAAGCCTCTCCCTCTAGAGGCAAACACCATTGCTTTTATCCATGCATTCTCAGGTGTGCACAACTGATCTAGTTACACCCATGCATTCTCATTCAGTCATTCATCACTGGAGGTTGCCAATGTATTGCCAGTGGGCACAGAGGCCTGTTATCACCTCCACACTTAAAAGGCTTCCTCAAAGCCAGCCTTAAAAATGACGATAAAGCCCCTCTGCAGTGGTCATGCTGCCTTTGATCCTCCACTCTGAGGACAGGGATGGAGGGAGAGCGGGGGAGATGGAGGGACAGAGAAAGGGAGGCATAAAAAAAAGAAAGGCGAACATGCGGCATGAAGGACTGTAATGTGTGGCTCTGCTGTTGCTGTGGAGCACATCAGCTCAAAATCAAAAGGTGTGCATACATACACACACAGATATACATAGTCACACATACACAATATCACCTCATAGTAACTATAGTCACTTTGTGTTGTACAACAGCCATTCATCCACCAACACAAACCTAGCGTGGTCATAACTGGCCGCTCGGTCTGTTCTATTCTCATGCAGCATTTTCGAAAGTCCGCTGTTTGTCCAAGATGTGATGCACCCTAACCCATCCCAGACAGAGATTACTGACGGGGGATGAGAATCGAGCAGAAAGAAGGCAATGGCCCAGCTAACACTAAACAAAATGCTCAGTTTACTGAGTAGGCCAATTTAATGTGTAATGCATCAACTCATAAACACAGCCAAAGTCTAGCCTATACTGTATACACTCCGCTAACTCAATCCCTCTCTCACTTGGGCATGCTGCACTTAAAACCACTACAACCATCGGTCTGTTCAAATGCTCATCTATGGTACCCGCTTTATATTGCATTGAAGAAGCTCACACTACACAGCTATGGCCTCGGCACAAGTCATGGGGAAAAGGCTAAGTGCTGATGAGTCAACATAATACAGGTCACGGTAGCACATGCTGACCTCAAAACAAGTCACTGCATTACTGACAGAGGTTCAAGCGCCTCACATCACTTTCTACACAAGCAAACAGCTATGCCAACTATGATTGCTTTAATAATCTGAAGACCGCTTAACATGCTCATTTAAACAAGGAGCAGACCAGATATCATAGGCCTACACCAGTCCACTGCCAAATGCAAGCCTATTAAATTAAATAAATACATTGATAAATAATGATTGATGTTTACAAAGAAAAGTCAACAAATCCAATCACTGAACACCCTCATACCCATTCCCTCACCTTTATATTCATTTTCTATATTTATATAAAGGTAAAATACCTGACATATTTAACTTTATATATCACAACACTCTTGTCTCCGCTCCAGTTTCTAACAACAGTCCATAAGCTCAAGGAGAGAGAGGCTCTTTTGTGTCATATTTGCAGCATAAAATGGAGACGACAACACAAATCCCTAAAATAGACGTGTTATTTCACTAAATGAATAATTTAACTTCAAAAAATTTGGGAGCTGAATGTCACAGCAAGCCCAAAAATGAGGGCATGGAGCGGGATGGCTCATGCCTCAGGCGTGGTGTGAATGCAAGCAGTCTCCCTCCGGAAGCCAACAGCACTGCTTTTATTCACACACCATCAGGTAAGCACAATTAAGCAAAATATGCTCATACCTCACACACACACAAAGCTGCAGATGGGAGCAACACAAGCTTTCCACATCTCAACTATAATTTTGTGCTCTTAACTTTATAGGGTAGGACTACAACTTTGACAAGGCAGTCTACAAAAGAAATGTATCAAATCTCCAAGTTATCCCAATTTTAGCTGACTCTCACTTGGTAGTGTATAAACATTGAACATCATTCACCAAGAATTTCCTTATTTATGGTCCCATGGACAAACGTATTGGTGAATACAAATCTTATTGAAATATCAGTGGACCCCACAGAGGGGTTGAATTTCAAAATGGTCAGTGAAAAAAGGCCCAATGTTATCATAAGTTATTACAAGTTAGACAACGTATCCCCATCTCACTCCAGCTGGCCTATTTAACCCACTTACATTCAGACTGAGAGTATGCTAATGATATTGGTGCCTCTGCAGCAGCCTTTCCAGCTGCAGTGGAATAAGACACAGAGGGGTGGCGGAGGGCCGCAGCAGTGTTGCATTTGCATCTGAGGAGCCTCAAGCTGATCCACCCAGTGTGATGACTGTACATTATTCAGTATTCTGTCTCTCTCTGCACAGAACTACTAGGTGGCATGTTAATGCTGCTAGCTGAAACTATTCGATGCCAATGCTGGTGTGTGTGTGTGTGTGTGTGTGTGTGTGTGTGTGTGTGTGTGCAGACACTGACCCATTACCCCCTGTGACACAAAAACATGCACACATACAGAGTGTGTGTGTGTGCGTGTGTGTGTGTGTGTGTGTGTGTGTGTGTGTGTGTGTGTGTGAGTGTGAGAGAGAGAGAGAGAGAGAGAGAGAGAGAGAGAGAGAGAGAGCGCGCGAGAGCAGGAGAGATGCGCATAGCCATGTGTCACTTGTCTCACGCTCTGTTTCAGCCTCGTGCTAAGACTGTTGTGTGTGTTTCCCATTCCGCCACAAGATGGAGCATGACATGGCAACAAGGGCAGAGTCTTGTCAAGCTCAGTGCAGTGCTGCTGCCTGTGCCATGGAGCAAGTGAGCCCTGGCCTATCATTGGATGAGGCTTAAATAGAGCATATGTGTCTGTAGCCAGGCATGAAAGGTGTTCGTGTTTGAGTATGCCATTAAAACGAAAGAAGTGATAGACTGTAGAGGAGTAGACAGATAGAGAGGTAGACTGGAAGAAAAATGAAAGAACACACTTAATAATAAAATGTGTCTTACCTTTAACAGATGAAAGGGCAAAACAGATATTCATCCAGGGCCATGTGGTGGAGAGGGGGAGAGAGAGAGAGAGAGAGAGAGAGAGAGAGAGAGAGAGAGAGAGAGAGAGAGAGAGAGAGAGAGAGAGAGAACATTAGTGAACCCATGGAAACATTTGATTCTAATAATAAAGAGGTCATGACATCACAATGGAGTGCATCATCACTGCCTCCTGACACAACAGACACATCACATTACGCATCATACACTGCAGAAAAACAAACAACAACAGAAGGACTTAATGGTAGAAAACTGCAAATATGTTGTGTAGTATAATTTCAAACCAATGCATCAGAATAATACAATACCTGTGTAAAGGGAAAAAATAACATCCACCAACATGCTATATTATACAGTTGTCCTGCACAGATTAAGTATAAAACATCAGTAGGCTAGATACACACTAATCACAATAGACAGCCATACTGCAAACAATAGTAGTACACAACGCATGAGCTGAGATGGCAGTATGCCTCTGTCCTTACACAGATATTTTTACCCTGGTTGAAGGGAAAGAAAGAAGCATTTGTGATGAAACACCTACAGTATATTGTGAGCATTGAGATGACCAACAGATTTTATCTACATCACACATCAACCAACTGTACAAACAGTTAAGAGGAATGCATGACAGACTAAAAAAAATCTGTAATCAGATACATCCTAAACTGAACATTTCCTTACAAATACAGTATGTGACCTTTGTGGAGGGAAACACCACATTTTACTGCCATACTGTACACAAGAAGCATGCTCACTGTATGCATTATCATTGTGCATTATAGTGATGTTTACTTCTCAATCATACTGCAAACAATACTAGTACACAAGGCCTGGGATGAGATAGCAGCATGAATGTGTGCTCATACAGCTATTTTTTCCTCATCATGACAGCTCTTCCGACCAAAAGTAGGCCTGCCTACAGCCATTATTTAACCACACATGGGTTAACATGGGAATTAGCATACAGTGGCTGGCCTGGATACAGAGAATCACTGTGACTCAAGCACACCAACAAAGCACAGTTATCTACTGCACAGCTCTAGTGACTGTTGTGCTGTGTACACGCACAGAAGAGGAACAGGCAATGCAAAGGCAAAATGTTGCTTAGCATTTGTACAATAATGTCAAATGCAAATACTGAGATGGCTTTCTGCAAGAAATGCAATCAAGATTCTGCGAGAAATCTTGAGGATTTTGCTAAGCAGGCAAACCTGATCGGATGATGAAAGGGGGAGATGTGGGAGAGAAGTTATATCCCTATTGCCATCACTGTTAATACTGCACTGTCACAGTCATTTGACAAAAGGATCCATCTGTGCAGGCCAGGGGCTTCCAAGGTCCAAACACAACCATAGTTGCATGCGCATGTTCACTTATATTCACTTATAAACGTGTATGTTCACAACCATTGATGCATGTGTAAGGTTTACCTAAATATGAAAGACACTAGTCTGACCAGATTACAGTGAGGGCTAAAGAATGTGCCAATGATATTCATTAAATTCATTTAACATTATATCACAATATCCTTATTATGAAAGCCAAGGAGACAAGGACCAAGTATTTCTCCACTATGAAGCTCCTCTTACCTGCATATCAGATGTAAGGACAGGGGACACATCACTGACTTGTTTCCATTGGTCAGGGAGCAATATTTTAATTTGCATGCAGTAAAGTGTTTTTGGTGATGTTCTCATGATTTATTTTTAGTTTCAAGTCATCTGGACCATAGCTTTACATTTATTTATAATGCATTCAACTCACTGGGCACACGTGGCAGACATGTACATGACATGTAGACCTCATACTGTATGTAGGAAAGCCAGGACTCAGACTAGATGATTTGTTGGAGTTTGATATAGTAAAGTGGTCTGGTTTTCACCATGTTCACAGTACATTCATATTGGACTGCATACAGACAATGCACTTGCAACACCTCTTGCTCTAAGGCAGGAAACATTTGCCATGACACAATAACATCGACCTTCCTCTTCCTCTTCCTCATTCATATACTGCTCTCACACTTGGTGCATAATATTATCGTCTCTGATGTGTGTGTAAATAGAAATAGATGCTACGGGATGCTCTTAATTTACAATGGGACCAATCTATGTCTGTCTGTCTGTCTGTTGGTGCATACAGTATCATGTCCTATTATAAGGGTGGATATGTACAGCCTGGTTTATGTGCAGAGTCAATGGCTTTAAACATATTTAATATTACTAGCCTGGTAATAAAGCAAGTGTTGAACATAAACTCCCTGTGCTGCGTAGAGCTTTAGTAGAGAAACAAATCCTCGGCTAAACAGTGTCCACCAGAACAAAATGGATTTCGTTTTTTTATTTATTTATTTATTTGTACCATGTCCACAGAGGAAGATTAATAATGAACATGGAAAGCAAGTGAAAACATGACTGCAAAGCTCCTTTTCTTACCCCTAAATAACTCACTCGCTGTCCTCAGTTAACCTCTCTTTTTCAGTTTTGCAAAAGAATTACGGCGCCACTTTTTTCCAGTACTAACACTAGAAATAAAGTGAATCATCAGACTTTCTGTCAAGTTATTCATATGCTTATGTTAGGGAATTATGCACAAGCAAAGTCTCTCAGTCAGTTGTTGGTTATAAAGGGCTTTGACACACCTGCGTCTCTATCTGCATTCAGAGCAGCATGAGAGAATTGAGTGCCTGTCACGTGCAGTTTATAATAAAGTCTATGACAGACTATCAGTATAAAGAACAAGATATTCTAAAGACACACATGCTCACAGGTCCATACAGGTCTGTAATGGTCACAACATTCTGTATATGAAGAGGTAAGAGTTATAGGATTACACTATGTGTGTCTGTAATAGGCTTAAATATGTCAGCATGTTTACCAAAGCGAATGAACAGTGAGGACACATCAGCATGCTTTCCGAGCAATTTCACCGCTTCAAGTGATATTTTTAGTTGGCTTCAGCCGAGTGGGAGAAACAGGAGCTAGAGGGACTGTTGTCCTCTCCACACTTGCAGTGCTGAAAAAGCCCAACACATGCCACACATCCACTGAGGTCAAGTGAAACAGAAATCACTGGGAAAAACCGAGGACATTACAAATAGACTTTTTTATTAATAATATTTCAATAGATAGAAACAACATGAAGTGAGTGATCAAAATAGGTCTGATTATGTGTTTGTAAACAGGCAGCATGAGGTGTAGGCTACTGTATGTAGGTGGAGGAACGAAAACAAGCTTAAACGATCTAAATGTCTTTCTGTTCCACATCACTGGAAAAAATATGAACTGAACCTTTAAAGATGTACAACAAAACATCAACTAAGGTGGACGGTTGAAGTCTGTTACAAAGATAGATTAAGAGCACGACGACAGCAACTTGATATATGGCAGCATGAATAATAGAGGCATGACATAATGGAGTCTTCATATAGAAAAGTGATGGAGTCTGTGTGTGTGTGTGTGTGTGTGTGTGTGTGTGGTTGTGCATGCGTTGCGCACGCATGTGTGCACGTTTGTGAGATTGAGATCCTTCTGACTAAATATTAATCAAGAGAAAGAACACTTGGAATCAAAAATACCGAGACAAGATTATGTGCAAAACAACAGTAAGTAGATGCAGAACACATCTTCCATTTACATGTGAGATTTCACGCATGTGTGTTTGTTTGTGTGTGTTTGTTTGTGTGTGTGTGTGTGTGTGTGTGTGTGTGTGTGTGTAAGATTGTGTATGTGTAAGATTGAGTGTATGCGCTTGCACGTGTGCATGTGTGTGCACACATGCTTTCACATGCATGTGTGCGTATGTATGTTTGGACGTGTGTGTGTGTGTGTGTGTGTGTGTATGTGTGTGTGTGTGTGTGTGTAAAAATCATAGACTGAGCATTTCTCTGTCTAATCCCCCCGCCTGTGCCTCGTTTTGGCCGAGAGAAGGAGCACAGATGTTTGTGGTGTTAAGCACTCATTACCACTGCTATGGAAAAAAAAAACTGAGAGCGATAGACAGAGAGAGAGAGAGAGAGAGAGAGAGAGAGAGAGACAGAGAGAGAGAGAGAGGGCACATGCCTTGAAAACACCACAGTTAATCCCACACAGGGGGGGTACAAGGCAGTGATCACAGCCAGGACAGATCTTATTTACAGTCTAAAGCCCAGCAAGAAGAAGAAGAAAATAAAAGAGAATGAAAGCAGGCCTTCACATCATTGCATCCCAAAGGATCCTGAACACAAAGCAGTAAAAGAAGCCAATACAAATGCTTCAGCTACAGCCTAACACTTACTTAACTTAGAATATTACAACAAGTAAGCATAAGAACAGAGAACACGATCAGCACATGATTCCAATAAAAAGCACAGCCCATGCACTGACAGGGAAAACAGGCCTACATGAAATTACCAATAGGTGCAAATAGCAAACCAAAGAGCATTTCAGTTAATTGAATCTGTAAATACATAGTGTTGTGTTCATTTACATTATTCAATACAAAATCTGATCACATCCCTTTTTGAAATATGCCACAGTGTAAGAAAATATATCCATCAACCTCTTAGGTTGGCCACAACTGTGACCATGGCCTACACAGCTCTTTAACAAATAAATCCCTGTGTGTCCCCAGTCAGTTCAACCTGGCCACTTGGACACACAAGGACAGGTGGTTCTGTTTCCTTTAATCCGCTTCAGCTTGGCAGAGGTCTGCCCAACAACAGTGATATATCAATCATATCACCTTTAAAAAAAATGGCTCAGTGTGCTGGTGTGTTGTTAAGGGGTTGTGTTGCTTGTAACCCTTGTTATTAGATTTTGGGGGGTGCGGAAAGGCGAGACAGTCTGCGTTGGTTACCCTTGAGACTGGAAGCACTCTCGCCAGTTAGGCGTACCAGGGAGTCATTTTTCAGGGGGGGCAAGCTGCGCTTTTTCATTGTGTCATAGTCCATAGGCCCGCCGGAGCTGAAGCGGAAATCACCGCGCCAGGAACCTGTGGTCAGGAAGGAGTTGTAGCGTGATTCGTTGTCCAGCGTGCCCCAGCGGCTGACGTCCGAGTAGTGCGGAGGGCCGTAGGTGGGTGGGAAGACGGGCAGGTTGGAGGAGGCGCCACGATAGAGGCTGCGCCGGCACAGCTTGACGTAGATCACCGAACTGATGAGAACCAGGAAGAGGCCTGAAACAGACGCCAGGGCGATGATCAAGTAGAAAATCAGGTCGTCGTTTGGTGATGATGATGACTCGTCGGTGCCAAAGTCGGACAGCTCCTCCACCGCGGCCAGGCCGTCGCTGATGGCGATGCTCACAGTGGCCGTGGCCCTCAGCGACTTAGGCCCGTTGTCCTCCACCAGGACCTCAAGGGTCTGCTTGACTTCGTCATCATCAAAAAATGGTCTTAGGGTCCTTATTTCTCCGCAGTGGAGCCCAACTGAAAACAAGTTGGGCTGAGTGGCTTTTATGATGCGATAGGACAGCCAGGCATTGTGGCCAGCGTCTGCATCAACAGCAACGACCTTGGTGACCAGGTAACCCTTAGGGGCTGCTAGAGGTACTCGATCTTCAGCTATGAAGCTGGAGGACTGGACAGGATAAAGAATCACGGGGGCATTGTCGTTTTCATCGCTGACAAACACTCTCACTGTACACGTGCTTGTAAGAGGTGGATTCCCAGCATCCCTTGCAGTGACGATTATCTGGAAGTGGCTGGCAGTCTCATAATCGAAGGGACGAGAGGTGAAAATGTCACCAGTCTCAGAGTTGATTGACAGAAGAGAGGCTGTCACTGGATCTGCTTCCAGCCTCAGAGAATAGTGAATTTTAGCATTTGAACCAGAATCTTTGTCTTGAGCTGTGACTCTAATGACAGGTGTCCCTTGAGGCTTATTCTCAGGGATGTCAACAGTATATAATTTTTGAGAAAAAACAGGTGCATTGTCATTAACATCAGAGACTGTGATGGGGATCACCTTACTGCTGTATAATGGGGGAGACCCAGAGTCCACTGCTGTGATCGTGATATTAAAAGCTGCATGTGTTTCTCTGTCCAATATATCATCTGTTACAAGCATGAAATAATTTTTCACCTCTGATACCAGTCTAAATGGTACATTGTCTGTTATGTCACAGGTGACACGGCCACTGGTCCCAGTATCTTGGTCGTACACGTTAAGCAATGCAACCATAGTTCCTGGTAAGGCATCCTCAGACACAGATGAAGAGGCTGACTTTACAGATATCACGGGCGAGTTGTCATTCAAGTCAATAACATCAATGATGAGTTTACAGTGAGAGGATTGACCACCGCCGTCTTTAGCCTGGACGTCTAGCTCGTGGACACTCACGTCTTCATAATCCATTAAGCCGATAACCCTCACCTCGCCCGTGACAGAGTCAATTTCAACAACCCCTCGAGTTTTGTCGGACACGTGACTAAACGAATAAGTTACTTCTCCATAAACACCGTCGTCGAGATCTGTGGCGTTTATTTTGGTCACCAATGTGCCTGGGGGTGAATTTTCTGTTATAGATGCTTTGTAAACTCTCTGACTAAAAACAGGGACATTGTCGTTTGCATCCAGCACGTGAATGTGAATTGAAGCAGTTCCAGATCGGGGTGGATTTCCTCCGTCAATGCCACTGATAGTCAAATAATATTCCGATTGAGTCTCACGGTCCAGTGGCTTTTTAAGAACGAGCTCTGGATAGGCATTGGCATTGACTTGTTTATTCATTTCTAAGGCAAAGTGGTCGTTTTGACTGAGCCTGTAATGCTTAATCGTATTGGTTCCCATGTCGGGGTCCCGTGCGCTCTCCAATGGGAACCGTCTTCCCAAAATAGTGGACTCCACTAGTTCGAGTTCGATCTCTCCATTGGCGAATACAGGGCTGTTGTCGTTGATGTCTTGCACTTCCAAAATAAGACTGTACACTTTAAGCGGGTTTTCAAGCAGCAGCTGAAACTGAACAACACAAACAGCCGCCTGTGCGCACAGCTCCTCGCGATCCATCCTCTCACTGACCAGCAAAGCTCCCGTTGCTGTGTTTAGTTCACAGTACTGTCTGCTTCCCTCGGCAACAACACGGGCTTTGCGCTTCACCAATTCAGCAACATCCAATCCCAAATCCCGCGCCAAGTTGCCGATGACTGAGCCTACCTTCATTTCCTCGGGAATGGTATAACGGACTTCACCGAGTACTACACTGACAAATGGAATAAACATGAAAAAATAAAGAACCATGGCTGGTTTTGCGCGCCGCTTGCAATCGACGGCTAAATGATTCCAAGCAAGAATCATATCGACAAAAATGATCCAAACATCAAAATAATTAAGAAAATGTAGATATTTTCTATATTTTACTCGAATATTTTATAAACCGTGCATGGAAATCATCGTTTGCAGTCCTTCCCCACTCTGCATCTCGAACAGAATGAGTCAAACTCTGCTCTGCTACTGTCAGCTTCAATTTCGCTCTGCGCCTATGTAGCACGAACTCTCTCCGCCTCCAGCGCCAAAACGCGGGCGCGCACGAGACTTCTCTCTCTCTCTCTCTCTCTCTCTCTCTCTCTCTCTCTCTCACACACACACACACACACACACACACACACACACAAACATTCTCTCTCTCTCTCTCTCTCTCACACACTCTCTCTCACACACACACACACACACACACACACACACACACACACACACACTCGTTCTCAGACATACACGGACCCAATATTTCTCTCCCTCGCCCTCTCTCTCTCTCTCGCACACACACACACACACACACACACACACACACACACACACACACACACACACACACACACTGGCTCTCGTGCTCTTGCCTATCTCTCACACTCATATTGCCTCCCCGTTTATCCCCTCTGTGTAGCTGGCAAATCTGGGGCATGAGGGCATGTGGATGATAAGGCATGCAGCAAAGTTATAGAGCGTCACCCAGAGTCGAAACGAACAAACAACATCAGCAATGGCAACAACACATCTATTATAGTTTACAACCACACTCTAAGTGTCTGAAAGCGATTAGACGGTTGTGAAAATTTTCAAAAAGCTTTTGAGAAAATATGGAATTCAAAGCATACATCAGATGACACCGAAGTGTCGTCATATGGACTCTCTGCCTGAAGTAGAGAGAGTGCTAACTTTTTCAAAGTTTTTTCAGCCGCCATATTGGCGTCACAATAAGATCCAAAAGACTTGAAATTACTGGTGCGGGAACCCGTTGTTAGATATTTATCATAATGATAGGAACCGCGTCAAGTCCCTGTACCACGCCTGCGTAATTTGGAGAAATGTAAGCACTTGGAATCGCAATGGCACAAAAAAAAGTAAAGAATATCTTAGAGACAGACACCAGCGCGAATGGCAGATAGGATGTGAGCCGCAATTGCTTTCATCAAGAACATGTCCTTCAGTTTTTGAATTTCAGCCAGGTTATCAGAAATAAGTAAATACATGGTGCATGTCGCAGAGAGCATAGGATTTCCGTTATACAACAACAATCAGTTTCACGGCATCAGATTCAAAAATATATCTCTGTGTCTTGATCTCTCCAATGTGAAGACTGTGAGATTGTGAGCAATTTAGGGTCAGTGGCCTTCACAATGTGATGAGAAAGTCATGCGTTCTGCCCAAAATATACGTCCACCACGATTACTTTGGAGACTAATGGCTCTGGTATACTTCAGCGCAAATAGCGCACGCACAAGATGCGCACCAAGCGCACCAAGATGGCACGCACACACACACACACACACACACACACACACACACACACACACACACACACACACACACACACCTCTGTTCATATAGAAAACACATCTATTTACACATTGATACAGAAAACAAGTTTCATTTGAACTAAATTGATATTATTAAGAGGCAAAAGTTAGTGTATAAGTGCATAAGTAGTACTAAAACTAAATGTGTTGTGTGAAAACACTTCTCACCTGAGCTAATTCAGCGTTGTCAAGTAGATCAAGAGGGTCATTCACCGAGAGAGTGGACTTTTTAAGCGTTTGATCAGCGAGTAGTGTTCCCTCGTTGTAAGACCTTGCGAATTTGAAATCACTGGTGCGTGACCCTGTTGTCAAGTATGCGTCATAATTATAGGCACTGCGAAGAGTTCCAACTCCGTCTACATCTGCGTAATTAGGAGGCAGATAAGCGCTCGGGATGGCCAAGGTGCCATCAAACAACAGTCTGGGCTTCCTCCTGTTGCAAAACCTCACAGCCAGGATAATGATAACGAAGGTTAGGAAGAAAGTGGTGACAGACACAAGCGCAATTATCAAATAGGTAGTCAGTTTGGAGCTGTCCTCGTGATTCGACATGTCTTTCAGTTCAGGTAAATCAGCCAAGTTATCTGATATGAGCAAATGCACAGTGCATGTTGCAGAGAGAGCTGGTTGTCCATTATCTTTCACTGAAACAATAAGACTCTGTTTCACGGCATCAGACTCAGCAATGTCTCTTTGCGTTCTGATCTCTCCGCTATGGACACCTAAAGTAAACAATCCTGAGGCAGAGGACTTGATAATTTGATAAGAAAGCCATGCATTCTGACCAGAGTCGGCATCCACTGCAATGACCTTAGAGACCAGAGAGTTTGCCAGGGTGTTTTTGGGCAGGATTTCGGTGACAAGAGAGTTGCCCTCTGGCGATGGATAGAGTATCTGTGGGGAATTATCATTTTCATCCGTTATAAAAACATTGACCGACACGTTACCACTGAGTGGAGGAGAGCCATTATCTCGTGCCATGACGTGAACAGTAAAACTTTTAAACTGCTCGTAATCAAATGGCCTGGCTGCGTGAATAGTGCCTGTATCGCCATTTATGGACACGAAATTGGACACCGGAGTGCCATTGATCTCTCCAGGTAACAGAGAATACACAACTGTGCCGTTTTGTCTCCAGTCTGGATCTCTTGCACTAACAGAGCACAGAGATGACCCAGGCTTGTTATTTTCTCGGATTGTAGCACGATATAACTTTTGATCAAACTCGGGCGGATTGTCATTAACATCAGATACAGACAGGTGCACGGTTTTTGAGGAAGACAACGGTGGGTTGCCTTCATCTATAGCAGTTAAGGTAATATTGTAATCAGACTGACGTTCACGATCCAGAGCGACTGTAGTTACCAGAGTAAAGTAATTTTTCACAGACGGCACAAGTTTGAAAGGCACATCTTGCTGAATAGTGCAGCGAACCTTTCCGTTATTATCACTGTCTCTATCCTGTACATTCACAATGCCAATCTCTGCCCCCGGTGCTGCATTCTCGGGGATGGGATTATTCAATGATTTTAACAGTATTATAGGAGCATTGTCATTGACATCTGTTATATCGATAATTACTTTCGTATCTGTAGATAGACCATATCCATCCTTACCTTCGACAATAATTTCGTATTTTGAATCTTTCTCAAAGTCTATCGGGCCAATTACTCTGATTTCCCCATTTTCAGGGTTAAGAGAAAATGCGCTCTTCGCTTTCTTTGATAAATGACTAAATTCATATGTCACTTGTCCATTAAGCCCTTCATCTTTGTCTGTAGCGCTTACCGTTACAACGAGGGTTTCTAAAGGTGAGTTTTCGGGCACACTAACTCTGTAGACACTTTGACTAAACAGAGGTGCGTTGTCATTTGCGTCAAGCACCGAGACTTGTATGGCTACTGTACCAGATTTCGGTGGAGTGCCACCATCAGTGGCAGTAAGAATGAGCGTAACCTCATGCTGCTGCTCACGGTCGAGCTCCTTATCCAAAACCAATTCAACATTCTTCCTCCCATCTATATTCGAATTCACAGATAGAGTAAAATATTCATTTCTCTGCAATGAATATCGCTGGACTGCATTCTGTCCTATGTCTGCATCTCGCGCATCATTGACACGAAAGCGAGCTCCTTTGACCGCGGATTCACGTATCTCTAACTTAATAATATCTTTCGGGAAGACAGGCGAATTGTCATTGATGTCTTGAATCTGTACAGTAACGCGATGCAACTCCAGTGGGTTTTCCAACATTAATTCAAATTGAAGATTACAGGAAGCGGTTTCGGAACACAGATCCTCTCGGTCGATTCTTTCTTTGACAACGAACTCCCCAGATCTCAGATTTATTCCGCAGTATGGGTTACTGTTGTCTTCCGTATCGATACGAGCTTTACGACCAGCCAACTGATTAGCGTTCAGTCCGAGATCTTTAGCTATATTTCCAACGACAAACCCAGGCTTCATTTCCTCCGGAACAGAATAGCTGAGGTCTCCGCTCGTGCGTTGCGCCATCAGTGACCATGATAGCAACACAAAGAGCAGACGCGTGGACCACAGCCCTTTGAGTCCCATTTTATAAACCAAAAACAATACAATATCGTCCAGTTTATACAGAGCAAAATGAGAAACACGGTTAAATAAATTCCAAGGTCTTCTGAAATCAAGCTATCCCAGTAAATCACGAGAAGGTTTGTTATATGGTATACGGATGCACTAGCAAGGAGTCGGTTTTCCTCTCATTACTTTGATAGGTGGATTGGGTAGAGACGCAGGCTACGTATATCGTCAACTCTACTGTGAGTGAACAGCGACACTCAAAGTTTAAAAAGTTAAATACACATAGTGGCTTATGTGTGTATATAAAAATAAGAACTAGCTAACAAAACTGAAACTGAGAACACTCAACATTTTCTGGAGAGGTGGGGTGCAATATGGCAAGGCTTTATGCAACTTTCTCCAACTTTTTCCAATTGCACAAATTGATCTATATAAACAAATAATGGGTACTGTTTAAGAGGATAAAGATGTGCACACACGAAGAAATTAAGTAAAGCACAAATCTATCTACTAGGAATGACAAGGAAGGTTATGGCATGTAACATAAAGGGCAACTGGAATACTAAAAATAATCAAGCATGTAGAATGTAGAAGTCATTTATATATTTATATTATATGTTGGTCTAAATATAATAACTTTATATAATAACACACAAATACAAAGTTCACCGAACACTATAACCAAAATACAAAAACAACTTCAAAGAGAGTACTATCACTGAAAAATAAACAGCATAGATGACAAAGTTTTTACCTGTGCTGAATCGATGGAATCAAACAGGCTGGCATGGTCAACAGACGCAGACTTTTTCAAAGTCATGTCTGCTGGAAAAGTTCCATCATTATAGGATGTGGCGAACTTAAAGTCGCTAGTGCGAGAGCCAGTAGTCAAATATGCGTCGTAATTGTAAGCACTGCGTAAAGTTCCTGTGCCGTCCACGTCTGCGTAATTTGGAGGCAGATATGCGCTAGGGATGGCCAATGCGCCATCAAACAACATCCTGGGCTTTCTCCTATGACAAAACTTCACTGCGAGGGTAATGATAATAAAGGTGATGAAAAATGTGGTCACAGACACCAGCGCAATGATTAAATAGGTCGTGAGCTTGGAATCCCTCTCGTCAGCTGACATATCCTTCAGTTCAGGAACTTCAGCCAAGTTATCAGAAATAAGTAAATACACCGTGCAGGTTGCAGAAAGAGGAGGCTGTCCATTATCTTTTACCGAGACCACAAGAGTCTGTTTCACAGCGTCAGATTCAGAAACATCTCTCTGCGTCCTAATCTCTCCGCTATGGACGCCCATTGCGAAAAGTCCCGGATCAGTTGACTTTAATATGTGATAAGACAGCCACGCGTTCTGCCCAGAATCAGCATCCACAGCAATAACTTTGGAAACAAGGGAGTTTCCCTGTACAGATCTGGGCACCATTTCTGTCATGAGAGACTTTCCCTCAGGTGATGGATATAATATCTGTGGCGAGTTGTCATTTATGTCAGTGATAAACATATTTACAGTCACGTTACTACTGAGTGGGGGCGAACCGTTGTCTCTGGCTAAAACATGAACTTTGAAACTTGACAGTTTCTCATAATCAAAGGACCTCACTGTGTGAACGACTCCTGTGTCTCCGTTAATGGACAACAAAGAGTTAACTGGCATCCCATTCACTTCACCAGGCAACAGAGAGTAAAATACCGTGCCGTTTTGTCTCCAGTCTGGATCGGATGCGGTCACAGTGCACACAGAAGAACCAGGTTTATTGTTTTCAGCTATTTGGGCCCGATAGGACTGATGCTTGAATGCAGGTGGGTTATCATTCACATCGCCTACAGTAAACTGCACGGTTTTGGAGGATGATAGGGGCGGTGAGCCTTCGTCGGTTGCAGTTATTGAAATATTATAATCAGCGATAAGCTCGCGGTCCAGTTCGCCCGTTGTAACCAGAGAAAAATAATTTTTAATTGACGGCACAAGTCTGAAAGGCACATTTTCCTGAATGAAACAGCGGACCTTTCTGTTATTGCCCGAGTCTCGGTCCTGCACACTAATGATGGCAACCTCTGCACCGGGAGCTTCGTTCTCCGGGAGAGGGTTGTTTAGAGATTTCAGTAAAATAACTGGAGCGTTGTCATTAACATCTATGATATTAATAATTACTTTGGCGTCAGTAGACAGTCCAGAGCCATCTTTAGCTTCGACAAGTATTTCATATGTCGATTCATCCTCATAATCAATTGGACCGATTACTTTGATTTCACCGGTTTGGGAGTTCAAAGAAAATAATCCACGGGCCTTATTAGATATACGACTGAATTCGTAAGAAACATCGCCGTTGGCTCCTTCATCTGCATCCGTCGCATTAACCACTGTTACTAATGTGTCTAAAGGTGAGTTTTCTGGCAGACTAGCTTTGTAAACACTCTGACTAAACAAAGGGGCATTGTCGTTTGCATCCAGCACAGTGATGTGTATAGCTACGGTACCTGATTTAGGCGGAGTGCCTCCGTCAACAGCGGTAAGGATTAATGCTACCTCTCCTTGTTGTTCGCGATCAAGCTCTTTATCTAAAACTAACTCCACATTTTTTCTTCCGTTTTCATTTGCATGTAAGGCAACAGTGAAATGATCATTTCTTTGTAACGTGTAGGCCTGAACTGAGTTCTTTCCTATGTCTGCATCGTGCGCTTCATTCACCCGAAAGCGAGCTCCTTTGACCGCAGATTCATGTATTTCAAGTTTAATCACTTCCTTTAGAAAGAAAGGTGCATTATCGTTGATGTCTTCAATTTGGAGTGTTAAACGATGCAGTTCAAGGGGACGTTCTAATATTAACTCGAATTTCAAAACACAGGACGCCACCTCGGAACACAGCTCCTCTCGGTCGATTCTTTCTTTCACAATCAGGTCACCGGTCTTCAAATTTAAGTCGCAAAAATGTTTGTTATCTTCCGTGTCTATTCGAGCCTTACGGGCTGCCAACCTGCCAGCGTCAAGTCCGACATCTTTTGCTATATTTCCAATAACAGATCCTGGACTCATTTCCTCCGGGATAGAGTAGCTCACATCTCCAAATGCGCTATGCGCCATAATAACGCATAGAAGTAGAAGGTGGTACTTGGACGCGCTTTGACCGTTCATCGTAATTCCGTTAAAGGATATCCCCAAAACGACTCCGGCAACACCTTAATTAAACTGTGTGTTAAAATGGTCTTCGATAGTATACCGCATTAAGCTTCTCCGACACAGAGACCTAAATTTTCACGGACGTGAATGGGCGGAGATGAAGACACATGACTGGAAAAAAACTGAAATCCTACGCTGGTGAACAGCGACACAGTGAGTTCTAAAAGACAAATTGCATTGCAAATTTTTACTTCAGCACCTGTCTGGTTGTTCGAACATAATCCAAATAACTTTGTTGAGTAAAAGCTCTACAAATGCATGCTAGCGGTAAGCGTCTTTTACAACATCACATATGAGAAATTTCAGACACAAGAATGTAATTTCATAACATAACTTGTGAAGACCTATAAAGACTAACTTAGCATGATAGGAACAGCAGTCTAATCGAACCTGAAAAAATGCATGGTGGTCTCAGAAACATGCCATGGCGCAGAGAAAATAGATTCTTGTTTCAGCATGAAATCATTTCAGTAGCTCTGAAGAGCCAGGCACTGACTCAAACTCGGTGCAAACCAGTTACAAAATAAACATTTTGATAAGTAATAAATTATTGTGAAATCTCCAAACACTATGTATAGCCACAATCGCCTTGAGAATTATGGGATATTTACAAAGCAGGCCAACTTATTTGAAAGGTGAAAAAGCGAAATAACTGAAAATTACCTGGAAGGGATCAGTGGTATCAAGCAAGTCATCACATGTGTCTATTGTGGATTTTTTCAACGTGTGACCAGCTGGCAGCGTCCCATCATTGTAAGATCTAGAAAATTTAAAGTCACTGGTGCGCGATCCCGTGGTGAGGTAAGCGTCATAATTGTAAGCGCTGCGCAGAGTTCCCATTCCGTCCACGTCTGCGTAATTTGGAGGCAAATAGGCACTGGGGATTGCCAGTGCGCCATCAAACAACATCCTTGGCTTTCTCTTTTGACAAAACCTCACAGCCAAGATGATGATTATGAATGTGAGAAAGAATGTAGATACTGACACAAGAGCAATGACCAAATAAGTTGTGAGTTTAGAACTGCCGTCACCGGCAGCCATGTCTTTCAGTTCAGGAACTTCAGCCAAATTGTCTGATATAAGTAGATTCACTGTACACGTAGCAGACATAGGAGGCTGTCCATTGTCTTTCACAGACACAATAAGAGTCTGTTTCATGACATCAGTCTCAGAAATGTCTCTTTGCGTCCTGATCTCTCCACTGTGGACACCGATGCTAAATAGTCCCGGATCAGTCGACTTTACAATGTGATATGAAAGCCAAGCATTTTGCCCTGAATCAGCATCTACAGCTATCACCTTGGAAACTAAAGAATTTCCTTGCGCAGCTTTGGGCACCATCTCGGTCATGAAAGTATTTCCATCAGGTGTAGGGTATAATATCTGCGGAAGATTGTCGTTCATGTCTGATAACCGAACAACTACAGTAACATTACTACTGAGTTGAGGGGAGCCGTTATCTTTCGCCATCACCTGAACTTTAAAACTTTTGAATTGTTCATAATCAAATGACCTGACGGCATGGATCACTCCAGTATCGCCATTTATAGACACAAAATTGGACACAGGAATTCCATGTATTTCGCTGGGCAACAGAGAGTACATTACAGTGCCATTTTGCCTCCAGTCTGGATCTTTAGCCAATACTGAGCAAAGTGAGGAACCTGGTTTATTGTTTTCATTCACATGTGCGCTATAAGACTGTTGCTCAAACACAGGGGGGTTATCGTTAACATCAGCAACAGATAACTGCAAAACTTTAGAGGAAGACAGTGGTGGTGAACCCTCATCAGTAGCACTTATAGTAATGTTGTAATCTGACAACAGTTCTCTATCAAGCTCTGCCGTAGTCACCAATGAATAATAATTAGTGATTGATGGCAGCAGTTGGAAAGGAAAGTTGTTCTGAATGACACAGCGTACCTGCCCGTTCTTCTCAGAATCTGCATCCTGCACATTAATTATGCCCACCTCAGTGCCAGGTGGAGCATTTTCGGGAATTGGATTATTCAACGATTTAATGAATATAACAGGGGGGTTATCATTAACGTCCAATATGTCTATGATCACTTTAGTGTCAGATGACAGGCCAAATGCGTCTTTTCCTTCCACAAGTATTTCAAATTTCGTGTCTTCCTCAAAGTCAATTGGTCCAATAACTTTGATCTCACCAGTCACAGTATCCAATGAAAATGCATTTCTGGCTTTACTAGACAATCGGCTAAATTCGTATGTGACTTCACCATTAGGCCCTTCATCGATATCTGTCGCTGTTACGGTCACCACTACTGTATCCATAGGAGAGTTTTCGGATAGACTTGTTTCATATATATCCTGACTGAACACCGGAGCATTGTCATTGGCATCGAGAACTGTGACGTGTATGGCTATGGTGCCCGACCTCGGCGGAGTTCCACCATCAGAGGCAGTAAGAATTAATGTTACTTCCCCCTGTTGTTCACGATCTAGTTCCTTATTTAATACCAATTCCACATTCTTTCTTCCGTTTGCGTTTGATTTTACAGACAATGTGAAATACTCATTTCTCTGCAATGCATAGGTTTGAACTGCATTCTGCCCTATATCTGCATCGTGCGCTTCATTTACGCGAAAGCGAGCTCCTTTGTCTGCAGACTCCCGTATTTCAAATCTGACCATATTCTTTGGGAAAATAGGCGCGTTATCATTGATATCCTGAATTTGAAGAGTAAAACGATGTTGTTCCAAAGGCCGTTCTAAAACCAAATGAAATATAAGAAGACAAGATGGCTTTTCTGAACATAACTCCTCTCGGTCAATTCGTTCATTCACCGTCAAATCCCCAGTCCTCAGATTTATGTCACAAAAACGTTTCTTGTTACCTGCAGCATCAACTCGAGCATTACGAGCAGTAAGCGTCTTCGCATCAAGTCCGAGCTTTATGGCTATATTTCCAAAAACAGACCCTGGCTTCATTTCTTCCGGAACAGGAAAGCTCACATCTCCTCTTGTGCTATGCGCCATAGACAATATGAGAGTGACAAAGAGCCACGGGGATTGGGAAAAGCGTTTGAGTTTCATTGTGCTATTCGCCAAAGCAAACAGTCCAGAGTATGTATAAGAAAAAGTATATTCCCAAAAAGTATTGTAACAACGGTCGTGTGCGAAGAAGAGCGTAGTGTTCCTTGCGACGATCTATTAGACTTTGAATATAATAGGGTGGGTGGAAATGTGCAGCTGATATGTCTAAGCTCCTGGCCTGGTAAACAGCGACACTCAGAGTCTAAAATGAACGAAGTTTAAAAATAGACCTACCTACAACCAGTGACAAAACCATCCTCGCAAAAACACCAACTTCAATATAACAATTCTACATGTATTGAACCCTCAAAGTGTAGGGAATTTAACAAGATCACAATTCTGAATGGACCAAGGACATGAAAAACGTGTGTCAATGCAAAGTTGAATAATAAGTTATTGACACGAAATGTGAAATAGTTTAGTTTAGAAGGAAAAGAGTTTAGGATAGAAACTGAACTGCAGTAAATATCAGGTAACACCACAATTTACACCGACTAGATACATATAGCAAATCAGAATTCCAACAGCAAAACATTAAAATTCACAAATGACAAATCTCTCATATTAAACAATACATACAATAGTAAACATACAGTTAGTGCAAGTTTAGAATATTTGCTCAAGTTGTGTCAATAAATATGCAAAGTAATGCCGATATTTGGTTAACAACATGAATAAAAAAAGTTGGGAACAGATACCTGGATTGGGTCGATAGCACCAAGTAAATCGTCTGACGCAGACCTCTTTAGAGTCCCCTCAATGGGCATAGTTCCCTCACTGTAAGATCCGACGAACTTAAAGTCACTTGTACGCGACCCTGTGGTCAGATAAGCGTCATAATTGTATGCACTGCGAAGTGTTCCTGTCCCATCGACATCTGCGTAATTTGGAGGCAAATACGCACTGGGGATGGCCACAGCTCCATCGAACAGCAGTCTGGGTCTTTTTCTGCGACAAAACTTCACTGCCAGAGTGATGATAATAAATGTAAGGAAGAATGTAGATACGGAGACGAGGGCAATTATCAAATATAGTGTGAGTTTGGAGCTGTCATCATAAGACATAGCTTTCAGTTCTGGGAGCTCAATTAAGTTGTCCGAAATAAGTAAATGCACTGTGCATGACGCAGAAAGACGGGGGTGGCCATTGTCTCTCACGGAAACGACAAGGCTCTGCTTCATAGTATCAGAAGCAGACACGTCCCTCTGAGTCCGAATCTCTCCGCTGTGGACACCAATAGTAAAGAGTCCAGGATCAGATGCTTTTGCAATCTGATAGGAGAGCCAGGCATTCTGTCCTGAGTCTGCATCCACCGCGATAACTTTGGAAACAATGGAGTTCGCTTGCGCAGCTTTGGGCACCATTTCGGTCATGAGTGATTTGCCGTCCGGAGTCGGATATAGTATCTGTGGAGAGTTGTCATTCTCGTCCTTTACCTGGACACGCACAGTGACGTTACTACTGAGTGGAGGAGAGCCGTTGTCTCGGGCGAGCACATTAACACTGAAAGACTTCACCTGCTCATAATCAAACGACCTGCCAGCATGAATGACTCCCGTGTCTCCGTTAATAGAAACAAAGGAAGACAAAGGCACCCCATTGACCTCACCAGGTAAGATTGAGTACGTAACCGTGCCATTTTGTCTCCAGTCCGGATCTCTTGCGACCACAGTACAAAGTGAGGTGCCTGGCTTGTTATTTTCGGTTACTAAAGCACTATATAGTGGCTGATCAAAGACCGGTGCGTTATCATTCACATCGGCAACGGATATTTGGATGCTGGCGGTCACAGACAGTGGAGGAGAGCCTTCGTCTGTAGCTATTATAGTTACGTTGTAATAAGACACAATCTCTCGGTCTAATTCACCTGTAGTGACCAGAGAGAAATAATTTTTAATGGACGGAACTAGTTTAAATGGCACATTGTTATGGATAGAACAGCGGACCTGACTGTTCGCTGCGGTGTCTCTGTCCTGCACGTTAATAATGCCCACCTCTGTTCCTGGGGCTACATTTTCAGCGATGGGGCTGTGCAGGGACTTGACAAATATCGTAGGTGCATTATCATTTACATCAGTGATTTCTATAATCACTTTAGCATACGATGATAAACCTGCCCCATCTTTGGCCTGTACACTGAGTTCATACGAAATTTCATCTTCGTAATCAACTGGGCCTATCACTGATATATCTCCTGATCTAGCATCGAGAGAAAATAATTGTAAAACCTCGTCTGGCAAATGACCGAATTCATAGGTTACTTCTCCGTTGGCTCCGTCGTCTGCATCGGTGGCACTCACAGTAATCGCTACCGTATTTAAAGGGGTGTTTTCAGGCAGAGTGACTGTGTAAAGGTCTTGACTAAATACCGGAGCATTGTCATTAGCGTCTAGCACTGAAACATGTATAGCTACAGTACCTGACCTCGGTGGAATCCCACCATCGGTAGCTGTAAGAATTAATATAACCTCTTCCTGCTGCTCACGATCCAGTTCTTTGTCTAACACCAGCTCGCCGTATTTATCACCGCCTGTGTTAGAGTGTACTTTTAACACAAAATTTGCATTATTTTGCAGCGAATAGCTTTTCACGGAGTTCTCTCCTATATCTGCGTCTCTTGCTGGGTCCAGTAAGAACTGTGCACCTCTGACTGCTGACTCTCGTATTTCGAATTTAATTACATCCTTTTTAAAGGTAGGAGAATTGTCATTGATATCTTGAATGTGTAGATTAATCCGGTGCAACTCTAGTGGATTTTCCAAAACTAGCTCTTGTTTTATGATGCACGAGGATTTCTTTCCACACAGCCCATCTCTGTCGATCCTCTCGGCTACAGTCAATTCCCCGGTTACGCGATTCACATCGCAGTAGCGTTTGCGGTTGCCCTCAGAATCAAGACGAGGATTACGATCTGATAGCTTGTTGATGTCCAATCCAATATCTTTAGCAATATTTCCGATCACATAGCCGCGTTTCATCTCCTCCGGAAAGGAATAGCTCACATCTCCATCAACGAAATGCAACAAAGAAATCAAGAGAAAGAGACCGATCATCGCCCAATTCCTAGGAATTACCCGGCTCTCCATTTCCAGAAATGATAACCAGTTATTATTCCAAAGCACAATCCATGAAATAGAACTAAAACAGGACCATAAAATGTAAAGAACGCCACTTTATCACAATGCACCAGAAATTGATATCGTGCCAGCTTATGGCCAATGTGGGTGGAGAAGGATACATCTCAGCCTTTGCAAGTACATAGCGCCACTCCGAGGATCCCAAACAAAACTGCCCGAAATATAGTATGCTGAGCAAAGTTAGTGAAACAAGTAGGCTATTTACATTTCACAATACTGATGCTTCAAAGGCATTCGTTGTCATGTCATGGCTTGATCTGCCAAGTACGTCCACTAAATCCAAATCTAGACCCAAGTCTGACAGCAAATAAAACTAAGGTTAAAGTGAAAGATGGAAACGTTCATGTCATTCATGCAGCTACAAAGAACAGGAGGGGTTCAATGTCCGTCCTTCACAGGTCAAGTGGGCCTCACGTTATTCCGAAAAAAAAAATGCTCATACGTCTAAGTATGACGAATACGGCTTCAAGTGATAGTACAAACAAAATGTAAACCTCTCCTGTCCTTGTCCTTCGATGTGGAGGCAGGCACTGTTTGGTCATAATACCTATTTGATGTCACACAACCAGTTGACACGTAGACGTCATAACTAACCTAATCCTGCACTTATCTGTATGGAGAATATGGAGAAATATATGTTTCAAATGGCGATAGAACCAACAACACCTGTTTGGATTTTTATGGATGGCAAAATCAGATACTCTCTGACAATTGCAAGTCTGAAAATGTTTCAATCATGTTTGACTCGGGAACTCCAGATAAGATGTGGAATTATCACATTGAAGACAAAAGTTGCAGTCTCGAGACTATTGAGATTCTGTTTCATGCAAATGTTCTGACTTCCACTGACAAAGGTCCTGAGTCAGAAGATCTTATAATCATCCTTTCTATTAAATGTACACTACATTGTTAGCAAGCAGCACATTGAGCAGTGCGCTTTTGGAAAGCCTTTCCATTACGCACCATCCGTGGGTGGGAAAGCCCTGTAAGTTGCTAGTAAACAGCGACACAGACTCACTACAGAGGCAGCATGGTTTAAAACAAGGCGAAATACATAATGACATGTGACACCTACAAACTTAGTTCATGAATGTCAAGTATTTGATGCTGTAGATGGATCAAAAATAAAGAATAAGAACTTCAAAATGTTACCGGTACCATACGAATATCCAAACCCAAATGAATGAAATGACACCAAAAAAACGTACACACATATTTAAAACTTAAATACATCTATTTTATATTTTTGTTGTGTTTTTATGCCTATATGCAAGGGCTGGTAAGCAACACTTTCTTGGAGTAGTGGACTGCTACGGCTGGTGGTCATGACATGTTTAGCCTTTAATCTTTCAAATTAATTTGGAGATGGCACGAAAACGAACCAAACAATACATCAAATTATGGTAAAATGTTACATAGTGTTTTAGAAAACGCACAGACACACCTCAAATATTTGGTCAAATAATTGTTGTTTGGAGACACAGAGAGATGAATTATAAAAGAAGGCCTCACGTTGACACTTTGAAAGACAACACCACTTTTACGCACAGGAAGAACACCAAATCTTAGGGCCTATTTAAGACGATGTAGGGCTACAAAGAACACTCTTGCTGTCACTGGACTCTGACAGGTTGCAGAGAGGCAGAGGCGTAGCATAAAGTGAGTATTCATATAGGAATATGTAAAAATACCATTTTTATGTTTTTATTTTATCTTATTTTTTACCTGCGATGAATCAGTTTCCTCGTATGGTCCAAATGGATCTTGGGAGGACGTCTTTTGTAGCGTCATATCAGCAGGAAGAGTGCCATCGTTGTAAGATCTCACAAATTTAAAGTCACTGGTGCGCGACCCTGTTGTCAAATAGGCGTCATAGTTGTAGGCACTGCGGATGCTGCGCAAAGTTCCGGTGCCATCAACGTCTGCGTAATTTGGAGGAAGATAAGCACTTGGAATGGCCACCGCGCCATCAAACAAAAGTCTTGGCTTTCTCCTCTGGCAAAACTTCACAGCCAGGATGATGATAATAAATGTCAGGAAAAAGGTTGAAACAGACACCAGCGCAATGATCAAATAAGTGGTTAGCTTAGATCCAGCATCTTGAGAGGCGTCTTTCAGTTCAGGGATTTCCGCTAAATTATCTGAAATAAGTAAATACACGGTGCATGTTGCTGACAGAGAGGGCTGACCATTATCTTTCACGGATATAATTAGGTTTTGTTTCATGACATCAGTTTCAGAAATGTCTCTCTGCGTCCTGATTTCTCCACTGTGCGCGCCGATAGTAAAAAGTCCTGGATCAGTAGCTTTAACAATATGATAAGAAAGCCACGCATTCTGCCCTGAATCTGCGTCCACTGCAATAACCTTGGAGACCAGAGAGTTACCCTGCACAGCCCTGGGCACCATCTCAGTCATGAGAGAATTCCCCTCTGGAGCTGGATATAATATTTGAGGCGTATTATCGTTCTCATCTGCAACCAGGACGTTTACAGTGACATTGCTACTGAGCGGCGGAGAACCATTGTCACGGGCAATGACCTGAACTTTAAACTTTTTTAACTTCTCATAGTCAAATGATCTCACTGCGACAATGGCACCCGTATCTCCATTAATAGATAGAAGAGATGATATTGGAATGCCGTCTACATCACCAGGATGCAGTGCGTAATTTACTGTGCCATTTTGTCTCCAATCCGGATCTGTAGCAGAAACGGAACATATAGCCGAACCTGGTTTGTTATTTTCAATAATATGCGCCATATATGATAGCTGCTGGAAAACGGGCGAATTGTCATTAACATCAGCTACTATTAGTTGAACTGTTTTAGAAGATGATAGTGACGGAGTACCTTCATCAATAGCAGTGATTGTGATGTTATAATCAGACTGCATCTCACGGTCAAGTTCACTAGTGGTCATTAGGGCATAGTACTTTTTGATAGATGGGACAAGTTTAAAAGGTGCATTTGATCCAATGACGCAGCGAACCTCTCCGTTACTTCCCGAGTCTCTATCTTGCACATTAATGATGCCAATTTCAGTGCCAGGTGGTGCGTTCTCGGGAATGTAGCTATTAAGTGATTTCAGAAATATTTCTGGTGTATTGTCATTAACATCTGTAAGCTCAATGATGACTTTTGTGACAGTGGACAGACCAAATCCATCTTTCCCCTCCACTCGCATCTCATAAACCGATTCTTCTTCGAAATCTACTGGCCCACTGACAGTAATTTCACCTGTTTTAGAATCTAGTGTAAAAGCATCTTTAGCCAATGAAGACATACGGCTAAATGCATATGTTACTTCTCCATTTATTCCTTCATCTAAATCAGTTGCACTGACTTTTAATACTAATGTGCCTATTTGGGAGTTCTCAGGTAGAGTTGCTCGATATACCTCCTCGGTAAAAACTGGAGCATTGTCATTCGCATCCAGCACAGTGACGTGTATCTGCACACTTCCGGATTTCGGTGGAATGCCACCATCAATAGCGGTAAGAATTAAAGTTAGCTCCTGCTGCTGCTCACGGTCTAATTCCTTTTCCAAAACCAAATCAATAGTCTTTCCCCCATCGCTATTTGAAGTGACAGCTAATGCGAAATTATCATTCTTTTCAAGTAAATATTGCTGCACTGCATTTTGTCCTATATCCGCATCGTGTGCTTCAATCATGCGAAAACGCGCTCCTTTATCTGCAGATTCGCGTATGTCTATTTTAACCAAATCTCTCGGGAAGACCGGTGAATTATCATTGGTGTCCTGAATATGCAGTGTAATCTTATGAAGCTCCAGTGGGTTTTCTAGTACTAGCTCAAATTTCAAAACGCAGGAGAGTTTTTCTCTACAAAGGCTTTCTCTGTCTATTATTTCAGCGACGGCCAATTCTCCCGTAGCGACATTCAGACTGCAGAAACGCTTACGATTACCTTCGGTGTCAATTCGAGCCTTCCTTGACGATATTTCTTTAATATTGAGCCCGAGATCCTTTCCAATATTCCCTATAATATGTCCTCGTTTCATCTCTTCCAGTACAGAATAACTCACGTCTCCTTTTACACCATGCAGCATCATGGCAAACAACAGAAGGCAGAATGTGAGGGAAGCCATCAGTAATCCTTTGTTAAACGCCATATTTTACGACGTCCAGTACAGCAATCAGTTATGTAAAAAAAACAAATCCACATGAAAGGTAATGTTGTAGCCAAAGGATCTAGGTGTAAGCCAGACACTACCGTTACGATATAATCCACATCACCGGTCCACCGTTTTCTCTTTTAGGCGTCAGTGCATTGACGAGGAGAGAGAGAAAAAAAACGTGTAGCCTATTTCAATTTACCTTTAAACTTACATGGTCAACAGCGACACGCTCAGTATTTCAAACACACTACAACACCAAAGGAGCCATAAACCAAAATAATTAAGTCTCCCAAAGTTACCCAAGTAACCTCAGACATTGGTAGCAATGTTAAGACAATGTTGGAAAAACGTGTCTCATGTTTCTGAAGTAGGAAACATGTTTTGGCTGCATAACTTTGAAAAGCACCATAGCAAAAGGAAAACAAAAGGAGAACGCTGAGCACACATATCTACACAGATCAGTAGTCTATCAACATTACATATCAAAATTTAATTTGTAAGTGATTAGGTCAGGTTGGCAACAAGACTTCCCAAAAGAATATATGATGGTTAAACTGTAATAGTATTAACCTCAAGGAATCAACATCTGCACTTATAAACTAGGGAACAATATTAACCAAGATGAGAAACAATTCAGATGGTTCGTGCAAGCGCTACACGTCGTAGATGTAACAAACAAGAACTTCACACAAACAAGGTCTTCTTTGGACACCATAAATATTAGTTGTGAGTGACAAGAAAAAACAAACATTGAATTCAAGCA
This sequence comes from Sardinella longiceps, assembly GCA_027497455.2. Lineage (NCBI taxonomy): Eukaryota > Metazoa > Chordata > Actinopteri > Clupeiformes > Clupeidae > Sardinella > Sardinella longiceps. The sequence continues at coordinate 13,666,644 of JAODXP020000030.1, forward strand.
GAATTCTCTTCATTTGTATACACACTATAGAAATGGAAGGCAATATTGTCATGGCAGGAGGTTCTGGGTTTGACTCAAGTCATGCGTAATGGATACAAGCGGGGTTATTTTGTTTTACCTGAGAAGACTCTGTTTCATCACATGGGCCGAACGGGTCTTGAGAGGATGTCTTCCGGAGTGTTAAGTCCACCGGTAGAGTTCCCTCATTGTAAGATCTAACAAATTTAAAGTCACTAGTGCGCGATCCTGTGGTCAAATACGTGTCATAATTGTAAGCACTGCGGATGCTCCGCAGAGTTCCGGTGCCATCCACGTCTGCGTAATTTGGAGGAAGATAAGCGCTGGGAATGGCCACTGCGCCATCAAACAAAAGTCTGGGCTTTCTCCTCTGGCAAAACTTCACAGCCAAGATGATGATAATAAATGTCAGGAAAAAGGTAGAAACAGACACCAGCGCAATGATCAAATAAGTGGTTAGCTTAGATCCAGTGTCTTGAGATGCATCTTTCAGTTCAGGAATCTCCGCTAAATTATCCGAAATAAGTAAATACAATGTGCATGTTGCTGACAGAGGGGGCAGACCATTGTCCTTCACTGATACTATAAGGTTCTGTTTCATGCCATCGGTTTCTAAAATGTCTCTCTGTGTCCTGATTTCTCCACTGTGCGCGCCTATGGTGAAAAGTCCTGGATCAGTAGCTTTAACAATATGATAAGAAAGCCACGCATTCTGCCCTGAATCTGCGTCCACGGCAATAACCTTGGAGACCAGAGAGTTACCTTGTACGGCCCTGGGCACCATTTCAGTCATGAGAGAATTACCTTCTGGAGCTGGATATAATATTTGCGGCGCATTATCATTCTCATCTTTTACCAAAACATTTACAGTGACATTTGTACTGAGCGGAGGAGAACCATTATCACGGGCAATGACTTGGACCTTAAAATTTTTCAACTTCTCATAGTCAAATGGTCTAACTGCTAGAATAATACCTGTATCTCCATTAATAGATAATAGAGATGATATTGGAATGCCGTCTACATCACCAGGATGCAGTGCGTAATTTACTGTGCCATTCTGTCTCCAGTCTGGGTCTGTCGCAGAAACTGAGCATAAAGAGGAACCTATTTTGTTATTCTCAGTAATATGCGCAATATATGATTGCTGCTGGAAAACAGGTGGATTGTCATTGACATCAGCTACTTTTAAATTAACTGTTTTAGAAGATGATAGCGATGGGGTGCCTTCGTCAGTAGCAGTGATGGTGATATTGAAATCAGATTGAATCTCACGGTCAAGTTCACGAGTGGTCACAAGGGAATAATATTTCTTAATAGATGGAACAAGTTTAAATGGCACATTTGACCCAATCATGCAGTGGACCTCTCCATTGCTCCCAGAGTCTCTATCTTGTACATTAATTAAGCCAATTTCAGTACCAGGTGGTGCGTTCTCCGAAATGTGGCTATTAAGTGATTCCAGAAACATTTCTGGTGTGTTATCATTAACATCTGTTAGTTCAATTATGACTTTTGTGCCAGTGGACAGACCAAATCCATCTTTCCCTTCAATTCGCATCTCATAAACAGTTTCTTTTTCAAAGTCTAATTGTCCAATTACTGTAATTTCACCAGTGTTGGAATCTAATGCAAAGGCTTCTCTGGCCAACGAAGACGCTCGGCTAAACTCATACGTCACCTCTCCATTTACACCTTCGTCTAAATCAGTTGCACTAACTTTCAACACTGGTGTACCAACTGGTGAGTTCTCAGGCAGAGTAGCTCGGTAAACCTCATCGGTAAAAACTGGAGCATTGTCATTGGCATCCAGCACAGTGACGTGTATCTGCACACTGCCCGATTTCGGTGGAATGCCACCATCAATGGCAGTTAAAATGAGATTCATCTCTTGTTGTTGTTCGCGGTCTAGCTCTTTATCCAAAACTAACTCAAGATTCTTCCCTCCGTCTTTGTTTGAGGAGACAGCCAAGACAAAATTATTGTTCCTTTCTAGCACATAGTTCTGCACAGCGTTTTGTCCTATATCTGCATCATGCGCCTCGATCATACGAAAACGTGCTCCTTTATCTGCAGATTCGCTTATTTCTAACTTAATCATCTCTTTTGGGAACATTGGAGAATTGTCATTGATATCTTGAACATGCAGCATAATTTTATGAAGCTCCAGTGGATTCTCTAGCACCAATTCGATTTTCATAACACATGAAAGCTTTTCGCTGCATAGTCTCTCTCTGTCCATTATGTCGGCGACGGTCAGTTCTCCGCTAGCTGAGTTGACATTGCAGAAACGTTTACCTTCCGTGTCGATTCGAGCCCTCCTAGAAGATAATTCTTTCAAATTCAAACCGAGGTCTTTCACAATATTTCCGATAACGTGTCCACGTTTCATCTCTTCGAGCACAGAATAGCTTACGTCTCCTTTCACACTGTGCACCAACACATGCAGCAAAATGATGCGCGCGAGGCAAGCTGTAAGTAATCCTTTGTTCAGCATCTTCTTTTGAAATTAGCACTAAAACAATAAGATAACGATATAAACCTGAAACAATAAAAGAATGACGTAGACCTGGTGTCGAAATAGCTCATAATCGGGAACCACTACCGGCATAACATCACCCACAGCCCAACCTTTGTTCGGTTCCGCGTCACTACGTAGAGGAGGAATTTATGTGAATGCGCTTTCCCACTTGCTTAGTCAACAGCGACACTTCCAGTATGCACAAAAAACTGCAATTCAATATCATTCATAAACCAAAATGTTGCACTGTTTCTGTTTGGTATTTTACCAAATCAGTCATACACTCACACACAAGAGGCATTATACATGCAATCATAAAATAACAATAGCCCCAAAACAAAACTGACAATATCCTGGGACCACAATATTGCAAAGGTGCACAAGGGCGATGGGTTCAGAAACGAACAAAATAGTCTGTAGTTCGAACCATTGTCTTCATTTTTATCTGCATGACAAAGGAATGTTGGGGGGAGAATTGTTATTGCAGTAGAAATAGGATGCAAAAGTGTTTTTTTTTTTACCTGCGCAGAATCGGTTTCATCACATGGTCCGAACGGGTCTAGAGATGATGTCTTTCGGAGTGTTACATCAGCAGGAAGAGTACCATCATTGTAAGATCTCACAAATTTAAAGTCACTGGTGCGCGATCCCGTCGTCAAATATGCGTCATAATTATAAGCGCTCCGGACGCTGCGCAAAGTTCCAGTGCCATCCACGTCTGCGTAATTTGGAGGAAGATAAGCACTTGGAATGGCCACTGCGCCATCAAACAAAAGTCTAGGCTTTCTCCTCTGGCAAAACTTCACAGCCAGGATGATGATAATAAATGTCAGGAAAAAGGTAGAAACAGACACCAGCGCAATGATCAAATAAGTGGTTAGCTTAGATCCAGTGTCTTGAGAAGCGTCTTTCAGTTCAGGGATCTCCGCTAAATTATCTGAAATAAGTAAATATACTGTGCATGTTGCTGACAAAGATGGTTGACCATTGTCTTTCACTGACACTATGAGGTTCTGTTTCATTGCATCAGTTTCAGAAATGTCTCTCTGGGTCCTGATTTCTCCACTGTGTGCGCCGATAGTAAAAAGTCCTGGATCAGTAGCTTTAACAATATGATATAAAAGCCAGGCATTCTGCCCTGAATCTGCGTCGACGGCAATAACCTTGGAGACCAGAGAGTTACCCTGCACAGCCCTGGGCACCATCTCAGTCATGAGAGAATTACCTTCTGGAGCTGGATATAATATTTGGGGTGTATTATCGTTCTCATCTGCGACCAAGACATTTACAGTGACATTCGTACTGAGCGGAGGAGACCCATTATCACGGGCAATGACTTGGACCTTAAAACTTTTCAACTTTTCATAGTCAAATGATCTAACTGCTAGTATGGCACCTGTATCTCCATTGATAGATAGTAAAGATGATATTGGAATACCGTCTACATCTCCAGGATGCAGTGCGTAATTCACTGTGCCATTCTGTCTCCAATCTGGATCTGTCGCAGAAACGGAGCATATAGAGGCACCTGGTTTGTTATTCTCTGTAATATGTGCGATGTACGATTGTTGCTGGAAAACAGGTGGATTGTCATTGACATCAGCTACTTTTAAATTAACTGTTTTAGAGGATGATAGTGACGGAGTACCTTCATCAGTAGCAGTGATTGTGATGTTATAATCAGACTGCATCTCACGGTCAAGTTCACTAGTGGTCATTAGGGAATAGTATTTTTTGATAGATGGGACTAGTTTAAAAGGTGCATTTGATCCAATGACGCAGCGCACCTCTCCGTTACTACCAGAGTCTCTATCTTGCACATTAATGATGCCAATTTCAGTGCCAGGTGGTGCGTTCTCGGGAATGTAGCTATTAAGTGATTTCAAAAATATTTCTGGTGTATTGTCATTAACATCTGTAAGCTCAATAATTACTTTTGTGTCTGAGGACCCTCCGACACCATCTTTCCCTTCAACTTGTATCTCATATATGGATTCTTCTTCGAAATCTATTGCTCCACTAACTATAATCTCACCAGTACTGGAATCCAGAGTGAAAGCTTCCTTTGCTAATGACGATGCATGACTGAACTCATACGTCACTTCTCCATTTAATCCTTCGTCTAAATCAGTTGCACTAACTTTTAGTACCAAAGTGCCCACTGGTGAATTCTCAGGTAGAGTAGCTCGGTAAACCTCCTCGGTAAACACCGGAGCATTGTCATTGGCATCCAGTACAGTAACGTGTATCTGCATACTCCCTGATTTTGGTGGAATGCCACCATCAATGGCAGTAAGAATTAGATTTAGCTGATCTTGCTGCTCACGATCAAGCTTTTTGTCCAAAACTAGCTCAAGATTTTTCCTACCGTCTTTATTTGAAGAGACAGCCAGCACAAAGTGCTCATTCCTTTCCAGTACATAGTTTTGCACTGCATTCTGTCCTATATCCGCATCGCGAGCCTCACTCATGCGATATCGGGATCCCTTCTCTGCAGACTCGCTTATCTCCATCTTAATAATTTCTTTGGGGAAGACCGGTGAATTGTCGTTAATATCCTTAATATGAAGTGTAAATTTATGAAGCTCCAATGGATTTTCAAGCACTAACTCAAATTTTAAAATGCAAGACATTTTATCCCGACAAATGGTCTCTCTGTCTATTATTTCAGCCACGTTCAGTTCCCCCGTACCCGTGTTGATATTGCAAAAACGTTTACGATTACCGTCGACGTCAATTCGAGCATTTCTCGCAGACAATTCCTTCACATTGAGTCCAAAATCTTTCCCGATATTTCCAATAACATATCCTTGTTTCATCTCTTCCTGCACAGAATAGCTCACGTCTCCTTTCACACCGAGCATCATTACAAGCAGACACAGAATAAGCATGAGGCAAGCCGCCGGTAATCCTTTGTTCCACATCTTCTTTTGAAACAACCGACACAGCAGTATAATAATCCCAGAAACACACAAAATAAACGCATATAATATGAAGGAATTGTGACAACTGGAAGATAGAAGGCAATGGCTACCAGTATAACATGATCATTGTTTCACCATTTTTACTGTTCAGTGTCCGCGTCACTACAGGGAGGAGAAATGTATATCATGTGAACATTCGTTAGGCTGCATGGTCAACAGCGACACTCTCAGTATTTCAAAGACAATGCACTCCAACACATCCAACCGACATAACTACACAATCTGCAAACATACTGAAACATAGCTCTGAACTGGAGGTAGCTTCAATGCAACCAACAATACAAAAGTTACTCATATCCTAAATCGGAGAGCTTTAAACTCTGAAACATGTACATGGAGGACAAACAAGAAGAAGGGTAACAACAAGTAATATTAGCCTATAGTTCATTTGCCACATTGATTGAATGTGTGTGTGTGTGTGTGTGTGTGTGTGTGTGTGTGTGTGTGTGTGTGTGTACTGCCAAGCCAAGACATGAAAGAATAGCATGAGATAAGGTTACAGTTTTTGTATGAGAAGATATGTTTTACCTGGTCAGAATCTGTCTCATAACATGGTCCAAACGGGTCTTGAGATAACGCCTTTTGTAGTGTCATATCAGCTGGTAGAGTCCCATCATTGTAAGATCTCACAAATTTAAAGTCACTAGTGCGTGATCCTGTGGTCAAGTACGTGTCATAGTTATAAGCGCTCCGGACACTGCGCAAAGTTCCAGTGCCATCCACGTCTGCGTAATTTGGAGGAAGATAAGCGCTGGGAATGGCCACGGCGCCATCAAACAAAAGTCTGGGCTTTCTCCTCTGGCAAAACTTCACAGCCAGGATGATAATAATAAATGTCAGGAAAAAGGTAGAAACAGACACCAGCGCAATGATCAAATAAGTGGTTAGCTTAGATCCAGTGTCTTGAGAAGCGTCTTTAAGTTCAGGAATCTCCGCTAAATTATCCGAAATAAGTAAATATACAGTACATGTTGCTGACAGAGAGAGCTGACCATTATCTTTGACAGAGATTATTAGGTTCTGTTTCATTGCATCTGTTTCAGAAATATCTCTCTGCGTCCTGATCTCTCCACTGTGTGCGCCGATGGTAAAAAGTCCTGGATCAGTAGCTTTAACAATATGATAAGAAAGCCACGCATTCTGCCCTGAATCTGCGTCCACTGCAATAACCTTGGAGACCAGAGAGTTACCCTGCACAGCCCTGGGCACCATCTCAGTCATGAGAGAATTACCCTCTGGAGCTGGATATAATATTTGAGGCGTGTTATCGTTCTCATCTGCGACCAACACGTTTACAGTAACATTGCTACTGAGCGGAGGAGAGCCATTATCACGGGCAATGACTTGGACCTTAAAACCTTTCACCTTCTCGTAATCAAATGATCTGACTGCTAGAATGACACCTGTATCCCCATTAATAGATACCAAAGATGATATTGGAATACCATCTACATCGCTAGGATGCAGTGCGTAATTTACTGTGCCATTCTGTCTCCAATCTGGGTCTGTTGCTGAAACGGAGCATATAGAGGCACCTGGTTTGTTATTTTCTGTAACACGTGCACTATATGAATTTTGTTGGAAAAGAGGTGGGTTGTCATTGACATCACCCACTTTTAAATGAACTGTTTTAGAGGATGAAAGCGAAGGAATGCCTTCGTCAGTAGCAGTGACGGTGACGTTGTAATCAGATTGCATCTCACGGTCTAATTCATCAGTAGTCACAAGAGAATAATATTTTTTAATCGATGGAACAAGTTTAAATGGCACATTTGACCCTATAATGCAGTGGACTTCTCCATTGCTACCGGAATCTCTATCTTCTACATTAATGATGCCAATTTCTGTACCAGGCGGTGCGTTCTCGAAGATGTGGCTATTGAGTGATTTCAGAAATATTTCTGGTGTGTTATCATTAACATCTGTTAACTCGATAATTACAGTTCGTACCCGTGGACAGGCCAACCCCATCTTTTCCTTCAATTATCATCTCATAAACAGATTCTTCTTCGAAATCAATTGGTCCAGTCACTGTAACTTCACCAGTGTTAGTATTCAACGTAAAGGCATCTCTTGCCAGGGAGGACGCTCGACTAAACTCATACGTCACTTCTCCATTTATTCCCTCATCTAAATCAGTTGCACTAACTTTCAACACTAATGTACCTACTGGCGAGTTTTCAGGCAGAGTAGCTCGATACACCTCCTCTGTAAATACTGGGGCATTGTCATTGGCATCCAGTACAGTGACGTGTATCTCCACACTGCCTGACCTAGGATGAATGCCACCATCAATGGCTGTAAGTATTAATATAATATCCTGCCGCTGCTCGCGGTCTAGCTCCTTATCCAAAACTAATTCAAGATTCTTCCCTCCGTGTTTGTTGGATGAGACAGCCAAGACAAAATTATCATTCTTCTCCAGGATGTAGTTCTGTACTGTGTTTTGGCCTATATCCGTATCTTGTGCCTCAATCATGCGAAAACGCGCTCCTTTATCTGCAGATTCGCGTATCTCTAATTTAATCACCTGTTTCGGGAACACCGGTGAATTATCGTTGACGTCTTGAATATTCAACATAATTTTATGAAGCTCTAAAGGGTTTTCTAGAACTAGCTCATATTTCAAAACACAAGACTGTTTTTCCCTACATAGACTTTCTCTGTCCATTATGTCGGCTACGGTCAGTTCTCCCGTAGCTACATTAATACTGCAGAAACGTTTCCGATTACCTTCAGCATCAATTCGAGCCTTCCTAGCCAATAACTCCTTCAAATTTAGTCCGAGGTCCTTTGCAATATTTCCTATAACAAACCCCACTTGCATCTCCTCAGGCACAGAATAGCTCACGTCTCCTTTCACATCGTGAACACTGACAAGCAGGCAAAGACCAAACAGGAGGCAAATCACCGGTAATCCTTTGTTCAGCATCTTCTTTTGAAATATCCACTAAAAGGACGAATTAGCTCAAGAAAATCGCCAGATGATAATATACAACATATACAGATAAAAAGAGTTGGGTGAGAATAGAAAAACACTATCGGCGTAAAATAATCCACATCATTGTTTGTCCATTTTCACCGTTCGGTGTCTGCGTCACAATAAGGAGGAGATATGTACATCATGTGACCCTGCCTTTCAACTGTCATGGTCAACAGCGACACGTGTAGCATTTTCAAGACATTGCAATCGCCAGAAAACTGAAGACAGAAAGAAAAATATTGTACTAATATATTGATGCTGGCGTTCATCGTCTAACGCCAATATAACAACAACAATAACAACAACAACAACAACAACAGAAGTCTCAAGGGAAAATCTCTGAACTACTACTACCACTAGATTTATATTCATTGTAGTCACCAAAGGCAAAGGACAGCCAAACCAAGCAATGGGCATTCCTTCTCTAGACAAATCAGTTATTATCAGTCAATAAACTTAAGAAAGTCATTAAGTCATGTAGGAAAAGGGTTTTCATTGTAACAACCACAACACATCAATAATACCAAATTCATAATTGTGTAATAACATGAAGTTGACAATAATAATAATAATAATAATAATAATAATAATAATAATAATAATAATCATCTTTATTTATATAGCACTTTTCAAAAGCATGTTACAAAGTGCTGTACAATATCACAATAAATAAAAGGTATAAGACAAAAAAGAGAAATAAACTTAAAGACTAAAAAGAACTAGGCTAAATACTAAACCTAACACAACACACAAAAATAAAACGTATCAAACAAATAAACCTTAACCTATCACTAAAACTATAAAAGGGAAAATAAACTTAGCACTAAAATAGGACTTAACACTAAAAATAAAACTTATCAAAAATTAAGGCTTAAAACAAAACTACAAAAAGGAAATCAAACTTAAGATAGAACTTAACACTAAAATAAAGCTTCGTCTACCATTTAAGCAAGAAAGGCTTTCCTATAAAAGTGAGTTTTAAGGAGGGCCTTGAATGAGGATAGGGACTTTGCTAATCTAATGTCATCAGGCAAGTCATTCCATAACCTAGGTGCCCTGACACTGAAAGCCTTATCTCCTTTAGTTTTTAGGTTGACCTTAGGAATCTCCAAAAAAACACAACCAGAAGATGTATAAGGTGTATAAGGTACCAGCAGATCAGCTATGTATTTGGGAGACAGGCCATGAAGAGCCTTAAAAGTAATCAAGAAAATCTTATAGTCAATTCTAAAACATACTGGGAGCCAGTGCGATAAGGCTAAAACAGGAGTGATGTGGTCACAACTCTTAGTCTTAGTTAGAAGCCTGGCAGCTGAATTCTGCACAGTTTGAAGTCGCTTAATGCACTTTTGTTCAAGACAAGAAAAGAGACTATTGCAGTAATCAATCAATACACACGCATCATAGAGAGAGACACTGTATTCGACAAAAAAAATGACAGTACAGACACTTTCCAAAATTGTAGACCGGCCTTCGTTTGGATGATGAACAGAAACTATAGTAAAGATCTAGTATATAGCATGTTGTCTTAATCACTTTCACTACACATGAGTGAGGAATATTAGGAATTACAGAAAGAGTAAAACAGATAGGCAGTCACGTGACCTAATGCAAAATCAGTAGGTCAAGAGTAGAATAAAAAGTATTTTATTTTACCTGTAAGGAATCAGTTTCATCGCAAGGTCCAAAAGGGTCAAGAGATGATGTCTTTCGGAGGGTTACATCAGCAGGAAGAGTGCCATCATTGTAAGATCTCACAAATTTAAAGTCACTGGTGCGTGATCCCGTCGTTAAATATGCGTCATAATTATAAGCGCTCCGGACACTGCGCAAAGTTCCAGTTCCATCCACGTCTGCATAATTTGGAGGAAGATAAGCGCTGGGAATGGCCACGGCGCCATCAAACAAAAGTCTGGGCTTTCTCCTCTGGCAAAACTTCACAGCCAGGATGATTATAATAAATGTCAGGAAAAAGGTAGAAACAGACACCAGCGCAATGATCAAATAAGTGGTTAGCTTGGATCCAGTGTCTAGAGAAGAGTCTTTCAGTTCAGGAATCTCTGCAAGGTTGTCTGAAATGAGTAAAAACACTGTGCATGTGGCTGAGAGAGGAGGCTGACCATTATCTTTAACGGAGACTATTAAGTTTTGTTTCATGGCATCACTTTCAGAAATGTCTTTCTGTGTCCTGATTTCTCCACTGTGCGCGCCGATGGTGAAAAGTCCTGGATCAGTAGCTTTAACAATATGATAAGAAAGCCACGCATTCTGCCCTGAATCTGCGTCCACTGCAATAACCTTGGAGACTAGAGAGTTACCCTGCACAGCCCTGGGCACCATCTCAGTCATGAGAGAATTCCCCTCTGGAGCTGGATATAATATTTGGGGCGCATTATCGTTCTCATCTGCGACCAACACGTTTACAGTAACATTGCTACTGAGTGGAGGAGAGCCATTATCACGGGCAATGACTAGAATCTTAAAATCTTTCACCTTCTCGTAATCAAATGATCTAACTGCTAGAATGGTACCTGTATCCCCATTAATAGATATCAGAGAGGATATTGGAATACCATCTACATCTCCAGGATGCAGTGCGTAATTCACTGTGCCATTCTGTCTCCAATCTGGGTCTGTTGCTGAAACGGAGCATATAGAGGCACTTGGCTTGTTATTTTCTGCTATACTTGCGCTATAGGATTTTTGTTGGAAAAGAGGTGGGTTGTCATTAACATCAGCCACTTTTAAATGAACTGTTTTCGAGGACGAACGCGAAGGAATGCCTTCGTCAGTAGCAGTGAGGGTGATGTTGTAATCAGATTGCATCTCACGGTCTAATTCATCAGTAGTCACGAGAGAATAATATTTTTTAATCGATGGAACAAGTTTAAATGGCACATTTGACCCTATAATGCAGTGGACTTCTCCATTGCTACCGGAATCTCTATCTTCTACATTAATGATGCCAATTTCTGTACCAGGCGGTGCGTTCTCAAAGATTTGGCTATTGAGTGATTTCAAAAATATTTCTGGTGTGTTGTCATTAACATCTGTTAACTCAATAATTACCTTTGTACCAGTTGAAAGGCCAAATCCATCTTTCCCTTCAATTATCATCTCATAAACAGATTCTTGTTCGAAATCTACTAATCCACAAACTGTAATTTCACCAGTGTTGGAATCCAATGTAAACGCGTCTCTAGTCAAGGAGGAAGCTCGGCTAAACTCATATGTCACTTCTCCATTTATACCTTCATCTAAATCAGTTGCTCTGACTATTAATACTAATGTACCAACTACTGAATTCTCAGGCAGAGTAGCCCTGTAGACCTCCTCCGTAAACACTGGAGCATTGTCATTAGCATCCAAGACAGTGACGTGTATCTGCACACTACCGGATTTTGGTGGAATGCCACCATCAATGGCAGTTAAAATTAGATGTATTTCTTGCTTTTGTTCACGGTCTAGCTCCTTATCCAAAACTAATTCAACATTCTTTCCTCCGTGTTTGTTGGAAGAGACAGCCAAAACAAAATGATCGTCCCTCTCTAGCATGTAGTTCTGCACCGTGTTTTGTCCTATATCCGCATCGTGTGCCTCGATCAGACGAAAACGCGCTCCTTTATCTGCAGATTCTTGTATGTCTAATTTAATCACCTCTTTGGGGAAGGCGGGTGAATTATCATTGGTATCTTGAATATTCAACATAATTTTATGAAGCTCTAAAGGATTTTCTAGAACTAGCTCGTATTTCAAAACACATGACTGCTTTTCCCTACACAGACTCTCTCTGTCCATTATGTCGGCTACGGTCAGTTCTCCCGTAGCTACATTAATGTTGCAAAAACGTTTCCGATTACCTTCAGCATCAATTCGAGCCTTCCTAGCCAATAACTCCTTTACATTAAGTCCGAGGTCCTTTGCAATATTCCCTATAACAAAGCCCACTTGCATCTCCTCTGGCACAGAATAGCTCACGTCTCCTTTCACATCGCGAATACTGACAAGCAGGCAAAGACCGAACAGGAGGCAAACCTCCGGTAATCCTTTGTTCAACATTTTCTTCTGAAATGTCCACTAAAACGATGATTTAGCTCCAGATAATCGCCAAATAGTCGCATACAACATATACAGATAACAAGAATTCAGTGATATCAGAAAACCACTACCGGCATGAAATAATCCACATCATTGTTTGTCCATTTTCACCGTTCAGTATATGCGTCACTAGAAGGAGGAGAGATGTACATCATGTGAACCTGCCTTTCAACTGGTATGGTCAACAGCGACACGTTCAGCATTTTCAAGAAACTGCAATCTCCAGAAAACTAAGAATAGAAAGAAAAGTATTGTACTATTATATTGGACCTGACATTCATTGCTACATCGTCGAACGCCACTGCAACAACAAGAAAATGATTCTAAGAACATCACGGAAATACCCGATTACTTTATTTACCTTCACTGTATGCACAGCACAACCAAATCAATCACAGAGCTTCCCTACTCTTAACAAATCAGTCATGCAACGACTTTACGAGGCCATCAAGGAGAAGAAGAGAATATGATTTCATTGTAATAACACCAACAAATAAACAATGCAGACCTCAAAATTGTGTATAACGGCATGATAATATAATGGCATCGATTATACAAATATCTCAAACAGGAGATTGTTTAAGCAGCACACTGTATTCGACATAAAAGTGATTTTGTATGCAATTCCTGAAATTGAAGTCGCAGGCCGAACTTTCATTTGGATTATGAACAGATTCGGTTGGTGAGGATTACATATTTTATGTAATGCTGACGGGAAAAAAGAAGCCAATGATGTAGTAATGTCTTTATCATGTTGACCTACATAATGTGGTGATGTTAGAAATGAGAGAAAAAGTGAAACAGAGATATCTAATTTAAGGTCAAGTGGCATACACTAAAGCAAAATCAGTAGGCCTACAGTACAAAAAGAGTGTTTATTTTACCTGTAAGGAATCAGTTTCATCGCATGGTCCAAACGGGTCTTGAGATAATGTTTTTTGTAGTGTCACATCAGCTGGAAGAGTTCCATCATTGTAAGATCTCACAAATTTAAAGTCACTGGTGCGAGATCCTGTAGTTAAATACGTGTCATAATTATAAGCGCTCCGAATGCTGCGCAAAGTTCCAGCGCCATCCACGTCTGCGTAATTTGGAGGGAGATACGCACTTGGAATGGCGACTGCGCCATCAAACAATAGTCTAGGCTTTCTCCTCTGGCAAAACTTCACAGCCAGGATGATGATAATGAATGTCAGGAAAAAGGTAGAAACAGACACCAGCGCAATGATCAGATAAGTGGTTAGCTTAGATCCATTATCTTGAGAAGCGTCTTTCAGTTCAGGAATCTCAGCTAAGTTGTCCGAAATAAGCAAATGTACTGTGCACGTTGCTGACAAAGGAGGCTGACCATTATCTTTCACTGAGACGATTAAGTTTTGTTTCATGGCATCACTTTCAGAAATGTCTTTCTGTGTCCTGATTTCTCCACTGTGCGCGCCGATGGTGAAAAGCCCTGGATCAGTAGCTTTAACAATATGATAAGAAAGCCACGCATTCTGCCCTGAATCTGCGTCCACTGCAATAACCTTGGAGACTAGAGAGTTACCCTGCACAGCCCTGGGCACCATCTCAGTCATGAGAGAATTACCTTCTGGAGCTGGATATAATATTTGGGGTGTATTATCGTTCTCATCTGCGACCAACACATTTACAGTGACATTGCTACTGAGCGGAGGAGACCCATTATCACGGGCAATGACTTGGACCTTGAAACGCTTTTGTTTCTCATAATCAAATGATCTGACTGCTAGAATGGCACCTGTGTCCCCATTAATAGATACCAGAGATGACACCGGAATGCCGTCTACATCTCCTGGATGCAGTGCGTAATTTACTGTGCCATTCTGTCTCCAATCTGGGTCTGTGGCAGAAACTGAAATTATAGAGAAACCTGGTTTGTTGTTCTCTGTAACATGCGCAATATATGATGGCTGCTTAAACACAGGGGGGTTATCATTAACGTCAGCCACCATTAAATGAACCATTTTCATGGATGAGAGCGACGGGGTGCCTTCATCAGTAGCAGTTATTGTGATATTGTAATCAGTTTCCATCTCACGATCAAGTTCACCTGTAGTCACAAGTGAATAATATTTTTTAATTGATGGGACGAGCTTAAATGGTACATTGGGCCCAATTACGCACCGGACTTCGCCATTACTTTCAGAGTCTCTGTCCTGCACATTAATGATGCCTATTTCTGCCCCAATCGGGGCATTCTCAGGGATGTAACTATTAAGTGATTTCAGAAATATTTCTGGGACATTGTCATTTACATCCGTGATCTCAATAATAACTTTAGTGTCTGATGACAGGCCAAATCCATCTTTACCTTCAACATGTATCTCGTATGTTGATTCTTCCTCAAAATCTATGGGTCCATTCACTTTAACTTCACCGGTTCTAGTATCCAGCGAAAATGCCTGTTTTGCTAATGAAGATACTTGGCTAAACGCATATGTCACTTCTCCATTTATTCCTTCGTCTAAATCAGTTGCAATAACTTGTAAAACTAAAGTGCCTTCTGATGAATTCTCAGTTAAAGTAGCTCGGTACACCTGCTCGGTAAAGACTGGGGCATTGTCATTCGCATCCAGCACAGTGACGTGTATCTCCACGCTACCCGATTTAGGTGGAATGCCACCATCAATGGCTGCAAGCATTAAAGTGAGCTCCTGCTGTTTCTCACGGTCTAGCTCTTTATCTAAAACTAATTCGAGATTCTTTTTACCATCTCTGCTGGACACAGCTAGTATAAAATGTTCATTTCTTTCTAGCACATAATTCTGCACAGCGTTTTGTCCGATATCTGCATCGTGAGCCCCATTCAGGCGAAAACGTGCTCCTTTATCTGCATTCTCGCTTATTTCTAATTTAACCATGTCATTTGGGAAGACAGGTGGATTATCATTGATGTCTTGAATGTTCAGTGTCATTTTATGAAGCTCTAATGGATTTTCCAGCACTAGTTCGAATTTCAAAACGCACGACAGCTTTTCCCGACAAAGGCTTTCTCTATCCATAATTTCAGCTACAATCAGTTCTCCCGTTGCTACATTAATGTTGCAGAAACGCTTACGATTACCTTCAACATCAATTCGAGCTTTCCTAGCAGAGAGCTCTTTCACATTCAGTTGGAGATCGTTCCCAATATTTCCGATAACATGTCCTCGTTTCATCTCCTCCTGCACAGAATAGCTCACGTCTCCTTTGACAGGGTGCATCTTTGCAAGCAGGAAAAGAACGAACATGAGGCAAGCCGTCTGTAATCCTTTGTTCCGCATCTTCTTTTCATATAACCAGAAGAATGACGAAATAAATTCCAGAAAAGGTTAAATGATCTCTCTACCCACAAAGGAGTGTTACCAGTTAAGCAATAGCCTAAAAATCACTACCGGCATAAAAGGAACCACACCATTGTTTGTCCGCTTTTACTCTGCGTCACTGCAAGGAGGAGACACGTAGATCGTATGAACGTGTTTTTCAGCTTACATGGTCAACAGCGACGCATTCAGTATTTCCGAAAAACTGCAATCCTCAAAACAATGCAACCAAAATATTAATTGTGAGGTTTCAGATACAGCCACACCAATAATTGTGTTTATGTAACTAAAAGCCATGAGGATGTAAGAAAAAAAAGCTCCATCAAGCACGTTCACCTCAGGGCACAGGACAATGTTTCCGAATAACAAAATAAGCACATCTCTCAAAACAAACAAGTTATTCAATATCTCTACAAATTATGCAATTATACTAAAGTGTGATAATTAATTGAAATGTCTTGTACTCATTATAATGACGGACAGAAGTACTTTGTAACCACAACAAAACTGACAAAGCCAAAGTCAAAACTGTTAGAAAACACTGACATCAACCACACACCCTGTACAGATGCTGCTGATTTGTCTGCACTATAGTGTACGTAAAAATAAGGGCACCACCACTACTGGAAATAATATGTTGTACCTCATAACAATTTTACAACCACTGAAAATGTTGAAAAATCATATTGTAGGTCTATTGCCTATGCAAGGCACATGTTAAGCCAATAAGTCCAGTAGTGTCCCTTTCAAAAAAGTTAAAGAAAAACGGCACAAAAGACAGATAACTGATACGTCTCACATATCATGCAATGAGCAAAAAAAGCGAATAGTAATTTATTTTACCTCAGCAGAATCTGTTTCATCACAAGGTCCGAATGGGTCTTGAGAGGATGTCTTATGGAGTGTCATATCAGCAGGAAGAGTTCCATCATTGTAAGATCTCACAAATTTAAAGTCACTGGTGCGCGATCCTGTAGTTAAATACGTGTCATAATTATAAGCGCTCCGGACGCTACGTAAAGTTCCGGTGGCATCCACGTCTGCGTAATTAGGTGGGAGATACGCACTTGGAATAGCCACCGCGCCATCAAACAAAAGTCTAGGCTTTCTCCTCTGACAAAACTTCACAGCCAAGATGATGATAATGAATGTCAGGAAAAAGGTAGAAACAGACACCAGCGCAATGATCAAATACGTGGTTAGCTTAGATCCAGTGTCTTGAGAAGCGTCTTTCAGTTCAGGGATCTCCGCTAAATTATCTGAAATCAGTAAAAACACGGTGCATGTTGCTGACAGAGGAGGCTGACCATTATCTTTCACGGAGACAATGAGATTTTGCTTCATGCCATCTGTTTCAGAAATGTCCCTCTGTGTCCTGATTTCTCCACTGTGTGCGCCGATGGTAAAAAGTCCTGGATCAGTAGCTTTAACAATATGATAAGAGAGCCACGCATTCTGCCCTGAATCTGCGTCCACTGCAATAACCTTGGAGACCAGAGAGTTACCCTGCACAGCCCTGGGCACCATCTCAGTCATGAGAGAATTACCTTCTGGAGCTGGATATAATATTTGGGGTGCATTATCGTTCTCATCTGCGACCAAGACATTTACAGTAACATTGCTACTGAGCGGAGGAGACCCATTATCACGGGCAATGACTTGGACCTTGAAACGCTTCTGTTTCTCATAATCAAATGATCTGACTGCTAGAATGGCACCTGTGTCCCCATTAATAGATACCAGAGATGACACTGGAATACCATCTACATCTCCAGGATGCAGTGCGTAATTTACTGTGCCATTCTGTCTCCAATCTGGGTCTGTGGCAGAAACTGAAATTATAGAGGAACCTGGTTTGTTGTTCTCTGTAACATGCGCAATATATGATGGCTGCTTAAACACAGGGGGGTTATCATTAACGTCAGCCACCATTAAATGAACCATTTTCGTGGATGAGAGCGACGGGGTGCCTTCATCAGTAGCAGTTATTGTGATGTTGTAATCAGTTTCCATCTCACGATCAAGTTCACCTGTAGTCACAAGCGAATAATATTTTTTAATTGATGGGACGAGCTTAAATGGTACATTGGACCCAATTACGCAGCGGACTTCGCCATTACTTCCAGAGTCTCTGTCCTGGACATTAACGATGCCTATTTCTGTACCAATGGGAGCATTCTCAGGTATGTAGTTATTCAGCGATTTCAGAAATATTTCTGGGACATTGTCGTTCACATCTGTAATTTCAATAATAACTTTAGTGTCTGATGACAGACCAAATCCGTCTTTACCTTCAACTTGTATCTCATATGTAGATTCTTCCTCAAAATCTATTGGTCCATTAACTTTAATTTCGCCAGTTTTAGAATCCAGTACAAATGCCTGTTTTGCTAATGAAGACGCTCGGCTAAACTCATACGTCACCTCTCCATTAATTCCTTCATCTAAATCAGTTGCACTAACCCTCAATACTAATGTGCCTACTGGTGAGTTCTCAGAAAGAGTAGCTCGATACATCCCCTCAGTAAACACCGGGGCATTGTCATTCGCATCCAGCACAGTGACGTGTATTTCGACGCTGCCCGATTTCGGTGGAATGCCACCATCCAAGGCAGTTAGAATTAAAGTGATCTCCTGCTGCAGCTCGCGGTCTAGCTCTTTATCCAGAACTAATTCAAGATTCTCTTTGCCATCTCTTTTTGATATGGCCAACACAAAATGTTCATTCCTTTCTAACCTATAGCTCTGCACACCGTTTTGTCCGATATCTGCATCGTCAGCCCCACTCAAGCGAAAACGCGCTCCTTTATCTGCGGATTCTCTTATCTCTAATTTAACCACCTCTTTTGGGAAAACCGGTGAATTATCATTGATGTCTTGAATGTTCACTGCCATTTTATGAAGCTCTAATGGATTTTCCAACACCAGTTCGAATTTCAAAACACAAGATAGCTTTTCCCGACAAAGGCTTTCTCTGTCCATTATTTCAGCCACAATCAGTTCTCCCGTTGCTACGTTTATGTTGCAGAAATGCCTACGATTACCTTCAGCGTCAATTCGAGCCTTCCGAGTTGATAACTCTTTCACATTCAGTTGGAGATCTTTCCCAATATTTCCGATAACATATCCTCGTTTCATCTCTTCCTGCACAGAATAGCTCACGTCTCCTTTCACACTGTGCATCATTATAAGCAGACAAAGAACGAACATGATGCAAGCCGCCACTAAAATTTCGTTCCGCATCTTGATATAACCAGTAGAATGACGATTTTAGTTCCAAAACAAACAAATAATCTCTGTAATCACAAAGGCTATTTCCCGTGAAGCAATTTCATAAAAAAACACAACCGGTATGAAATGAGCCACACCATTGTTTCTCCGTTCTCGCAATTCAGTGTTAGCGTCACTGCAAGGAGGAGACACGTAGATTATGTGAACACATTTTTCAGCTTACATGGTCAACAGCGACGCGTTGAGTATTTCCAAAAAACTGCAATTGTAAAAACACTGCAAACTAAAGTTACACAATCTATAAACTGTGATATTACAACGGCCATGCCAACAGTAGCCATTCCAATGTAACCAAGAGACAAAAAGATAAAAAAGATGCTCAATCTACCTCCCGGATTGTGATCCAGTGTATATGAGGTCATACAGACACACACAGCGAGACCATATGTCTGTGCAAGTGTGCGCACAGGTCAAGGTGAAAAGACAGCATCCCCCACCTCCCAAATATGTCTCTCGTTTGTATTATAAATACAAGCATTGCAAAACGTTTAAAACATCCTATTCTACTCCCAATATACCAGAAACCAATAATTCATGCAGTGCTAATTGTAATGAGTACAACAGATACGTCTAATCAGTGAGTGACATACATCATTCAAAGTACATTAAGCAAAGAAATAGTGATTAATTTTACCTCGGAAGAATCAGTTTCATCACAAGGTCCAAATGGGTCTTGAGATGATGTCTTTTGCAGTGTCACATCAGCAGGAAGAGTACCATCGTTATAAGACCTCACAAATTTAAAGTCACTGGTGCGTGATCCCGTTGTCAAATATGCGTCATAATTATAAGCGCTCCGGATGCTGCGCAAAGTTCCCGTGCCGTCCACGTCTGCGTAATTTGGAGGAAGATAAGCACTTGGAATGGCCACAGCCCCATCAAACAAAAGTCTTGGCTTTCTCCTCTGGCAAAACTTCACAGCCAAGATGATGATAATAAATGTCAGGAAAAAGGTAGAAACAGACACCAGCGCAATGATCAAATAAGTGGTTAGCTTAGATCCAGTGTCTTGAGATGCATCCTTCAGTTCAGGAATCTCCGCTAAATTATCCGAAATGAGTAAATAAACGGTGCATGTTGCTGACAGAGAGGGCTGACCATTATCTTTCACAGAGACTATGAGGTTCTGTTTCATTGTATCGGTTTCTAAAATGTCTCTCTGCGTCCTGATCTCTCCACTATGGGCGCCTATGGTGAAAAGTCCTGGATCAGTAGCTTTAACAATATGATAAGAGAGCCACGCATTCTGCCCTGAATCTGCGTCCACAGCAATAACCTTGGAGACCAGAGAGTTACCCTGCACAGACTTGGGAACCATCTCAGTCATGAGAGAATTCCCCTCTGGAGCTGGATATAATATTTGGGGGGCATTATCGTTCTCATCTGAGACCAAGACATTTACAGTAACATTACTAGTAAGAGGAGGAGAGCCATTATCACGGGCAATGACTTTGACCTTGAAACTTTTCAACTTCTCGTAATCAAATGATCTGACCGCTAGAATGGCACCTGTATCCCCATTAATAGATAATAGAGATGATACTGGAATACCGTCTACATCTCCAGGATGCAGTGCGTAATTCACTGTGCCATTCTGTCTCCAATCCGGATCTGTAGCAGAAACGGAGCATATAGAGGCACCTGGTTTGTTATTCTCTGTAATATGCGCACTATATAATTGCTGCTGGAATATAGGTGGATTGTCATTAACATCAGCCACCATTAAACGCACTGTTTTTGAGGACGACAGCGACGGAGTACCGTCATCAGTAGCAGTAATGGTGATGTTGTATTCAGATTCCCTTTCACGATCTAATTCACTAGTGGTCACCAGAGAATAGTATTTTTTAATTGATGGGACCAGCTTAAATGGCGCATTTGGTCCGAGGACGCAGCTAACTTCTCCGTTACTCCCAGAATCTCTATCTTGAACATTAATAATTCCTATTTCTGTGCCAGCAGGTGCATTCTCTGGAATGTGGCTATTCAGCGATTTCAGAAATATTTCGGGTATGTTATCATTAACATCTGTAAGCTCGATAATGACCTTTGCATCTGATGACAATCCAAATCCGTCTTTCCCTTCAACTTGTATCTCATATATTGATTCTTCTTCATAATCTATTGGTCCATTTACTGTAATGTCACCAGTTTTCGAATCCAATGCAAATGCCTGTTCGACTAATGAAGACACCTCGCTAAACTCATATGTCACTTCTCCATTTATTCCTTCATCTAAATCAGTTGCACTAACTTTCAGAACAAAAGTACCCACTGGTGAGTTCTCAGGAAGAGTTGCTCGGTAAACCTCTTTAGTAAAAACTGGAGCATTGTCATTGGCATCTAGTACAGTGACGAGAATCTGCACACTGCCTGATCTAGGTGGAATGCCCCCATCAATGGCAGTAAGAATTAAAGTCATCTCCTGCTGCTGTTCACGGTCTAGCTCTTTGTCCAAAACTAATTCAAGGCTCTTCCTACCGTCCTTGTTCGAAGACACGGACAAGACGAAATTTTCATTCCTTTCCAGGATATAATTCTGCACTGTGTGCTGTCCTATATCTGCATCACGTGCCCCACTCATGCGATAACGCGCTCCTTTAACAGCAGATTCTCTTATCTCCAGTTTAATAATCTCTTTGGGAAAAATTGGTGAATTATCATTTATATCCTGAATGTGAACGGTAATTTTGTGAAGTTCCAAGGGATTCTCTAACACGAGCTCAAATTTTAAGATGCATGCGAGTTTTTCGCGACAAAGGGTTTCCCTGTCCATTATGTCAGCAATGACCAGTTCACCCGTGCCTAGATTAATGCTGCAGACACCTTTCCGATTACCTTCAGCATCAATTCGAGCCTTCCTTGCAGATAATTCCTTCACATTCAGTCCAAGATCTTTGCCAACATTTCCGATAACATAGCCTCGTTTCATCTCCTCCTGCACAGAATAGCTCAGGTCTCCACTGACGCTGCGTATGACACACTGGAAAAGAACGAACAGCACACCAGACGCCGGTAATCCTTTGTTCGCCATTTCGATTTGAAGAAACCAGTAATTCAATAAATGAATGATAGAAGATTAGAAAATATTATCCAAGAATGCGTACGAAACAGGGAAGTTAAAATATCCAAGGCAGGCACAGAATAAATCCCGTAAACGGCATCTTTGTTTCTCACAGCGCTGAGTCTAACATCCGGATTTGATAGGGAGGAGAAAGGGATTGCATTTGATGTGACAGTTCAACTAACATGGTCAATAGCGACACTCTCAGTATTTATGAGAAACTACAACAGCCTATACATTAAACAACCTGTAATCCAATTCAAAAATTGCCAACCAACACTCTAAAACACTCAATGTTTTATCTAAAGATATGCAAATAAATGGAACAAATGAAGACCAATGGGAACACAACACAAATGGCAACCAACGAGTACTAAGTGTAGTTCTACAGGCAACTCCGTAAACTACTCTTCAAGTATAACATACCAAGGACACATTACCTCACGTATAGAAAACACCGACCAGTGTCATGAGATGCGGACACAGATGCATGCGCAAGGATTACAAATATTGACTGAATCTGAATTCCCCTGTGAACCTAAGCCCTCATCCTGAACCCCAAACACTTAAAAAAGGAGGGACACTAGTTTTCAGATTGTCATAGGATTGTTTAGCACATTGCTGATGTTATACTTTATGGCACTCTACCATCCTTTACAAAATGAAAACAACAACAACAACAACAACATAAAAAAACACACCTAATATCTTTAATCAAATAATAAATCAATGTAAATTGTAAATAGCATTTGTCAGAAACTAAACTTGGGGAAATTACTGTGAATTATCTGCAGTAGAGAGAAGCAGACAAACAAGTACAGATCTGAGTAAAAGTGTTTTTACCTGAGGCGAGCCTTCATTTTCACCGAAGGGCCCAAATGGCTCATCAGAAGTGATGATTGATGATGATTTTGGTAGGGTCTGTCCTGCTAGCAATGTCCCGTCATTGTAGGACTGGACAAACTTAAAGTCACTAGTCCGAGATCCTGTGGTGAGATATGCATCATAGTTATAAGCGCTGCGCAATGTTCCCATTCCGTCTACTTCTGCGTAATTTGGAGGAAGATATGCACTCGGAATTGCTACTGCTCCATCAAACAATAGTCTCGGTTTCCTCCGACGACACATCTTCACAGCAAAGGTAACAATGATGAAGGTGAGAAAAATGGTGGACACGGACACCAGCGCAATGATCAGATAGGTTGTTAAATTAGAGCTGCTTTCATCAAAAGACATATCCTTCAATTCTGGAACTTCAGCGAGATTGTCTGAGATAAATACATTCAGAGTGCATGTGACAGACAGTGAAGGCTGTCCGTTGTCTTTCACAGAGACTATCAAATTGTGCCTCAGACTGTCAGAATCAGAAATGTCTCTCTGCGTCTTTATCTCTCCTCCGTGGACCCCGATAGAGAAAAGTCCTGGGTCCGTCGATTTGATTATGCTATAGGACAGCCACGCGTTCTGTCCAGAGTCCGCATCCACCGCAATAACTTTGGACACCAGGGATCCAGTGTGTGCAGCTCGGGGAAGCAACTCTGTCATGAAGGAAGTCCCTTCCTGAGATGGGTATAATATCTGCGGTGGGTTGTCATTCACATCTGTTATAGAGACACTTACAGTTACATTGCTACTAAGTGGGGGCGATCCATTATCTCGGGCTAAAACGTGCGCTTTGAAGCTTTTGATCTGTTCATAATCGAAAGACTTCACTGCATGAATAACACCCGTGTCCCCGTTTATGGACAGCAACGACGACACAGGGAGACCATTAATTTCCCCGGGTAAAAGTGAGTACAGTACCGTCCCGTTTTGCCTAAAGTCAGGATCTCTAGCTGCGACTGTACACACAGAGGAGCCCTGCTTGTTGTTTTCAGTCACATGGGCTTTGTAAAATGTCTCCACAAAAACAGGTGGGTTATCATTCACATCAGCAACTGTCACATGCAGGGTTTTGGATGAGGATAAGGAGGGAGAGCCTTCATCAGTAGCAGTGATAGTGATGTTATATTCAGATACACTTTCTCGGTCTAATTCGCCCGTGGTCACCAGCGAAAAGTAATTTTTAATCGATGGTACAAGTTTAAAGGGAACGTTTTGTTGGATGAAGCAGCGGATTTGTCGATTAGCCCCTGAGTCTCTGTCCTGCACATTTATTATGCCAACCTCAGTACCGGGGGCTGCATTCTCCGGTACAGGTGTATTCAAAGACTTTAATGATATAATGGGAGCATTGTCATTGATGTCAGTGATTTCAATTAAAACTTTAGTGTCTGAAGTTAACCCGAACTCGTCTTTTGCCTTTACGCGTATATCATATGTTGTCTCTTCTTCATAATCTATGGTTCCAATAACCTTAATTTCTCCAGTTTTCGAATCTAACGTGAATGTTTTTCTGGCTTTGTCGGATATGCGACCAAACTCATAAGTTATTTCCCCATTTAGGCCTTCATCTGCATCAGTAGCATGCACTGTAACCGCAACAGTATCTAAAGGAGAATTCTCCGGCAAACTGGCTTGATAGAGGCCTTGTGTAAAGACTGGAGCGTTATCATTAGAATCCAGCACGTTGACATGTATGGCTACGGTGCCTGATTTCGGAGGATTTCCACCATCAATGGCAGTGAGAACTAATGTCACCTCACTCTCCTGCTCACGGTCTAGTTCTTTATCTAATACCAGTTCACCATACTTTATTCCATCGCTGTTTGTCCTGACGGCCAATACAAAATTACGATTTCTCTCTAGACTGTAGCTCTGGACCGAGTTTTGTCCTATATCAGCATCATGAGCCTCGTCTACACGAAAGACCGCACCTTTATCGGCATGCTCACCTATTTCGAGCTTGATGATTTTCTGAGAAAACATGGGCGAATTATCATTAATATCCTGAATGTTGATCACAACGCGATGTAATTCTAAAGGATTCTCTAACATCAGTTCAACATTAATCACACACGAAGGCTTTTGCGAACACATCTCTTCACGGTCTATTCGCTCAACAATAACCAATTCACCAGTCCTGAGGTTAACATCAAAATATCGCGTAGGGCTATTTTCAGTATCAATTCTAGCTTTACGCGAGGAAAATCTTTTTAAATCCAATCCAAGATCCTTGGCTATATTAGCAACCACGGAGCCTCGTTTCATTTCCTCCGGTATGGAGTAACTCACGTCCCCCAAAACGCTGTGCGCGATGATAACAAAGAGACAAAGTGGAATCCGTATCCGTGCCACAAAATCCATCTTACAGTCCATCTTCTTTGCATATGGTGAAATGTTTTTAATCCAAGCGGAACAACTAAATATTTAGTTCAGAAATATCATCTGACTTGCAACAGAAACCAAATATGGCAGACTAAATAGCCTATGCTGTATCTTTGTCGTGGAGATTCCGATTACCACTGCCCACCATATTGCTCAGCTGTGTGAGGAGACAGATTTTCTCGTCGGTAAACAGCGACGCTAAGAGTTCCTATTTAATACTACATGACAAGTTGCAATTTACACACACAAGGTATGCTTTATATATAATTTTATAAATGTAAAATAAGTCACAGCACAATGACTACTCCATGCCTATAAATAGGACATATGTTTAGGGGCCTTTGTTTTACCAAAGCAAACAGACAAACAAACAGAAAAAAGAGTCCCTTGACTCTTGAGGGTAACAGCAGCATAGTTGTAGAAATAAAAAGTTATATTACCTGGGTAAGAGTATTGCCATCCTCGCCCAGCCCGAATAAATCATCTGCTGTAGATGAGCTCTTTTTCAGAGTGTCGTCTGCCAGGAGTGTCCCATCATTGTATGACCTGACAAATTTAAAGTCACTAGTTCTCGATCCAGTGGTGAGATATGCGTCGTAGTTATAGGCACTGCGAAGGGTTGCAGAGCCATCCACATCTGCGTAATTCGGAGGGAGGTAAGCACTCGGAATGGCGACGGCTCCGTCAAACAACAGCCTTGGACTTTTCCGATTACAAAGTTTTACAGTCAGAATGATGATAATGAAAGTTAAAAAGAAAGTGGACACGGACACCAATGCCACGATTAAATATGTCGTGAGTTTGGAATTGTTCTCCTCCTTCGACATATCTCTCAGATCTGGAACTTCAGCCAGGTTGTCTGAAATGAGTAAATACATTGTGCAAGTGGCGGAAAGAGAGGGCTGCCCGTTATCTTTCACGGCAACAATCAGGTTCTGTTTCATAGCATCCGTCTCCAAAACATCTCGCTGTGTCCTGATCTCCCCACTGTGGACCCCGATGCTGAAAAGCCCAGGATCAGTAGCTTTGACAATAGTATAAGACAACCAGGCATTCTGTCCAGAATCTGCGTCCACTGCAATAACTTTGGAAACGAGAGAACCCGCCTGCGCAGCTCTGGGTACCAGCTCGGTCATTAAAGAGCTTCCATCAGGGGATGGATACAGTATCTGTGGAGAGTTGTCGTTCATGTCGACCACATAGATACTCACAGTCGCATTACTGCTGAGTGGAGGAGAGCCGTTATCTCTGGCTAGCACTTGAACTTTAAAGTCCTTAAACTGCTCATAATCAAACGATCTCACTGCATGAATAACACCAGTGTCTCCGTTAACAGAAAGTAAGGATGACACCGGGAAGCCATTCACCTCCCCGGGCAAGAGAGAATAAAACACAGAACCGTTTTGTCTCCAGTCAGGATCTCTTGCGACTATGGAGGCCACTGAAGACCCCTGACTATTATTTTCGGTCACGTGGGCAATATAAGACTGTTTGTCAAACAGAGGTGGGTTATCGTTCACATCAGCGACAGACAGCTGTATTGTTTTAGAGGAGGAGAGAGGTGGAGACCCCTCATCGGTAGCAGTGATTGTGATATTATAATCTGTTATTAATTCACGGTCTAGCTCGCCAGTAGTTAACAGAGAAAAGTAGTTTTTAATCGATGGCACAAGTTTAAATGGGGCATTTTGTTGAATCGAACAGTGGATCTGTCTGTTACTCTCTGAATCTCTGTCCTGGACGTTAATGATGCCCACCTCCGTACCTGGTGGCGCATTCTCTGGCACTGGGTTATTCAAAGATTTCAGAAAAATAACTGGAGCATTGTCATTTACATCAATAATTCCTATTGATACTTTTGTATCAGATGTCAACCCGGTTCCATC
The DNA here is from genome assembly GCA_027497455.2 of Sardinella longiceps. Classification (NCBI taxonomy): domain Eukaryota; kingdom Metazoa; phylum Chordata; class Actinopteri; order Clupeiformes; family Clupeidae; genus Sardinella; species Sardinella longiceps. Next base: position 13,694,079 of record JAODXP020000030.1, read on the forward strand.
TTTTCCCTGAATGCGAATTTCATATTTGGACTCCTCTTCATAATCTATTGGTCCTATTACCGTTATCTCACCACTTTTCTGATTCAGAGCAAATAACTTCCTGGCTTTTTCAGAGATGCGACTAAATTCATAGGTGACTTCACCATTTGCCCCAGCATCCGCATCAGTGGCACTAACTTTAACCACCACCGTACCAGGGAGTGAATTTTCGGGCAGCGAGGCTTCGTACACATCATGACTGAACACTGGGGCATTGTCATTTGCATCGAGCACAGTAATATGAATGGTTACAGAACCTGACCGTGGTGGTGTACCGCCATCAATAGCAGTCAGAACTAAAGTCAACTCTTGTTCCTGCTCACGATCCAGTTCTTTATCCAAAATCAATTCACTATATTTGCCCCCGTCATTCTTTGCACGAACAGCCAAAGCAAAATGTTCGTTCCTTTGTAAGGCATACGTTTGCACTGAGTTCTGCCCTATGTCAGCATCGTAGGCTTCGTCAACACGAAATGCAGCACCTTTGGCAGCGTTTTCGCTGATTTCCAATTTTATTAACTCTTTAGGAAATATGGGGGAGTTATCGTTGACATCTAGCACTTGAATTGAAATACGATGTAATTCTAATGGACTCTCTAACATTAACTCGGTGTTAAGCACACAGGAGCGCTTTTCCGAGCATAGCTCCTCTCTGTCAATTCGGTCAGCCATTGTCAACTCTCCGGTTCCCAGATTAATATCAACATAACGTCTACTATTACCTTCGGTGTCGATGCGAGCCTTGCGCGAGGCCAGACGTTTCGTATCAAGTCCAATATCTTTGGCAACATTACCAATAACTGACCCACGTTTCAGTTCCTCCGGAATGGAATAGCTTATGTCCCCATACGCACTCCTCTGAACAACGAAAACGCAAAGACTAATCCAAACGCATGTGTCAACAACAGTCCTTCGTAATTCCATATTCACATGAAATTGAAAGTGTACGATAATATCCAAGCAAATGTGGGTTATTCGGCGTTGTTCACCTCCTTTATTCCGGGAAAGCGTGAATGCTAAATCAGTACAAATGATGGCGGAAAACAAAGGTGCGGGACTCTGCAGTTGTGGGTGGAGGTTTGCATGGAGGTTAATTCACCATAGATGAACAGCGACACTGTGAGTTTCTACCTGAACACTACAGTTGGACTTGAAATGAAAATTCAGCAGCGATCACAATTTGGGTTTGGCACAGCCACGGTGACGCACACCTAGCCAAACTGAAGAGTAGGTCGAAATAAAGGCCATGGACACGACAGATAAGAAAATATAAAAATGGGCATAGTCTGCAAGAGATTATTCAAACATAGAACACCCAAACACAATCTGTGAGAACGACAGTTTATCATTGAACCATGGAATTTTTGTTAGGCCTACCTGTTGGAGAGCTTCTGGTTCGTCACAGGGTCCAAACGGCTCATCAGCAGAAGAGGACTTTTTCAGAGTCTGGTCAGCAAGTAGTGTTCCATCATTGTAAGATCTGACAAATTTGAAGTCGCTGGTGCGTGATCCAGTGGTAAGGTATGCGTCATAATTATAGGCACTCCGCAGCGTCATAGTCCCATCCACATCTGCGTAATTTGGAGGGAGATACGCACTTGGAATGGCAACTGCTCCATCGAACAACAACCTAGGCTTTTTCCGGTGACAAAACTTCACAGCCAAGGTGATGATAATGAATGTAAAGAAAAACGTGCAGACGCACACCAGCGCAATTATCAAGTAAGTGGTGAGTTTGGAACCGTTATCCTCATAAAGCACATCTTTCAGTTCGGGAATTTCAGCTAAGTTGTCTGAAATGAGCAAATACATTGTGCAAGTCACACTAAGAGAAGGCTTTCCATTATCTTTGACTGCGACAGTAACTGTCTGTTTTATGGCATCCGATTCTAAAATGTCTCTTTCCGTTCTGATCTCTCCACTATGCATGCCGATTGTGAAAAGTCCAGGGTCTGTTGATTTGACAATGTTGTAGGAAAGCCATGCATTCTGCCCAGAGTCTACATCTACAGCTATAACTTTAGAGACTAGAGAGCCAGCATGCGCAGCCCTGGGCACAAACTCAGTCATAAATGAATTATCCTCAGGCGCCGGGTATAATATCTGGGGAGGGTTATCATTCTCATCCATTATAAAAATACTAACAGTGATGTTACTACTGAGGGGTGGCGAGCCATTGTCCCTGGCCAAAACATGGACTTGGAAGTTTTTGAACTGTTCATAATCAAAAGACCGCACTGTCTGAATAACACCTGTGTCTCCATTGATGGACAGCAAAGAAGACACCGGCAAGCCATTGACCTCCATAGGTAAAAGAGAATACATCACGGTTCCGTTCTGTCTCCAGTCAGGGTCCCTAGCAGTCACTGTGCAACAAGAAGAGCCCTGTTTGTTGTTTTCGGCTATATGAGCACTGTAAGATTTTTCCTGAAATACAGGTGGGTTATCGTTTACATCTGCAACAGATAAATGCACAGTTTTGGAGGAAGAGAGAGGTGGAGAGCCCTCATCAGTAGCGGTTATAGTAATATTATAATCGTTAATTAATTCTCGATCCAGCTCACCTGTCGTCACTAGAGAAAAGTAGTTTTTGACAGATGGTACAAGTTTGAAAGGGACATTTTGTTGAATTGCGCAACGGACCAGCCTGTTGTTATCAGCATCACGGTCTTGCACGTTTATAATGCCTACCTCCGTGCCAGGTGGCGCGTTTTCTGGGACAGGGTTATTCAAAGATTTCAGAAATATCACAGGGGCATTATCATTCATGTCAGTGATTTCTATAGTAACCTTACTGTCAGATGTTAGACCATATCCATCCTTTGCCTGGATGCGTATTTCATATTTCGACTCTTCTTCGTAATCTATTGGTCCAATGACCCTGATTTCCCCAGTCTTTTCATTTAATGAGAATGCTTTTCTGGCTTTATCAGAAATGCGGATAAATTCATAGGTGACTTCCCCATTTGCTCCTGTGTCTGCATCTACTGCATTAACTGTTACCACCGCGGTACCTACGAGAGTATTCTCCGGCAAAGATGCAGTATACAGTCCCTGACTGAAGACTGGGGCATTGTCATTAGCATCTAGCACAGTCACATGAATAGCTACGGTGCCGGTTTTCGGTGGACTTCCACCATCAACGGCAGTAAGAGTCAGTTTTATCTCTTCTTGTTGTTCACGATCAAGTTCTTTATCTAACACTAATTCACTGTATTTCACACCATCAATATTAGTCCGAACAGCCAGAACAAAATAGTCGTTCTTCTCGAGCGAATAGCTCTGAACAGCATTGTGTCCTGTGTCTGCATCATGAGCCTCGTCTACGCGAAACAACGCACCTTTTAATGCATTCTCACTGATTTCTAATTTGAAAATCTCCTTTGGAAAAACTGGGGCATTATCGTTTACATCCTGAATAAGAATATTAATACGATGGAGCTCCAAAGGGTTCTCAAACATTACATCTACGGAAAGCACACACGAAATCTTGTCTGAGCATAACTCCTCTCTGTCGATTCGGTCGGCCACTATCAATTCCCCGCTTCTGAGATTGATGTCACAATAACGTTTGCTATTACCTTCGTTGTCTATACGCGCCTTGCGAGCATTCAAACCTTTAATATCGAGTCCAAGATCCTTAACAAGATTTCCGATTACAGACCCCCTTTTCATTTCCTCCGGAATGGAATAGCTCAAGTCACCATACATGCCGTGCGCCATGGAGAGAAAGAGAACCAGCTGCAATGCATCCATAGTCACAATCCCGTCGACAATCAAATATGCAGTACTATGCAGATCAGAAAAAAAAGTTCAAATAGCCTATGTTGTCAAAAAGTGAATAGTTCAACTGCAATATTCCCAGCACAAATCCGTATCAGCCCGAAACGGAAGGTAGTCTCTTGTATCACAAACAATAACGTAGCCTACCACCAGATAATGCAAGTAGGAGGGAGGTTCACCACTTTCCTTGTAGGTGAACAGCGACACTGTGAGTTTCTAACCGAAATTACATTTTCCAAAACAGGATAACACACCATGATCAACACTGCAGACTTGTTTGCATGAACTCTTGTGGGTAGTACACATAATGGGAAGGCATTCCCCCATAATTTACCACAATAACACTGAAAGTCGAGAAAGCAAAGTTGCACAGCATGGTTCAGAAATCTTGAGTGAGTAATATAAGAGCTTGTGTTAATGACTTTTAGTTAAATCAATGGCATAACAAAAAAAAAGCATATAAAAAAGCCTTGCGCTAGCGCCCGATATAACAATATCCAACCTCTCGTTGTCAGTTACGCATTAACCTAACCATGTAAATTAATAAAGAAGTTTGTAAAAAATACCTGAGTAGTTTCCTCTTCTTCACACGGCCCAAAAAGATCATCCCCAAGAGAGTTTTTCCTAGACATCTGATTTGCAGGTAATGTTCCGTCATTGTAAGAACTGATGAATTTGAAGTCGCTGGTGCGCGATCCTGTGGTGAGGTATGCGTCATAATTGTATGCGCTACGGAGTGTCATTGTTCCGTCAACGTCTGCGTAATTTGGAGGCAAATATGCGCTGGGAATAGCCACAGCACCGTCCAGTAACAGCCTTGGCTTTCTTCGATGACAGCACCTCACGGACAGAGCGATGATAATAAAAGTCAAGAAGAAGGTAGAAACCGACACTAATGCGACAATCAAATACCAAGTAAGTTTTGTGTTGTCCTCATAGGAGACATCTTTCAGTTCAGGGACCTCGGCCAAGTTATCAGAAATGAGTAAGTACACAATGCACGTCGCTGACAGAGAGGGTTGCCCATTATCTTTTACTGATACAACGAGGTTTTGTTTCAAGCCATCAGTGTCCAAAATATCCCTCTGCGTCCTGATCTCTCCACTATGAAGTCCAATTGTGAACAGTTTAGGATCCGAGGATTTTACTATATGGTAAGACAGCCATGCATTTTGACCAGAGTCTGAATCCACAGCAATCACTTTAGAGACCAGGGAACCCCCCTGTGTTGCCCTTGGCACCATCTCAGTCATAAATGAGTTTCCCTCTGGCGAGGGATATAGTATTTGAGGGGTGTTGTCGTTCTCATCCATCACAAAGACAGTCAGAGTCACATTGCTGCTAAGAGGCGGTGATCCATTATCTCTTGCCACAATATTTACATTTAAACTCTTAAACTGTTCATAGTCAAACGATCTGACAGAATGAATGACTCCTGTATCTCCATTGATAGATAAATATGTTGCCACAGAGGGGCCAGTTACATCACGTGCCACAAGTGAGTAAGTGACAGTTCCGTTTTGTCGCCAGTCTGGATCTATGGCTTTCACTGTGCAAATGGACAAACCTGCTTTGTTATTTTCAGCTATTTGGGCCCTATAAAACTGCTGCTCAAACGCAGGTGGATTGTCGTTAATGTCCGCAACGGTTATCTGTATAATTTTTGCAGATGATAAGGGAGGGGAGCCCTCGTCAGTAGCAGTTATGGTGACATTGTACTCTGATATTAATTCACGATCCAAGCTGGCAGTAGTAACGATCGAATAATAATTTTGTATCGACGGTATAAGTTTAAATGGGACTGCTTGCTGAAGCGAGCAGCGCACTATGCGGTTATTCTCAGAATCTCTATCCTGTACATTTATTATGCCTACCTCTGTTCCCACTTCAGCACTTTCGGGAATGGGACTATTTAAAGATTTCAAATATATCACAGGGGCATTGTCATTCACATCAGTTACTTCTATTTTCACTGTACAGTATGTTGTCAATCCCGGACCATCTTTAGCCTGAACACGCAATTCATGAGTGGAACTCTCCTCGTAGTCTAAGGACCCAATTACCCTAATTTCTCCTGTCTTTTTATCTAAACCAAATAATTTTCTGTCTTCAGCAGACATGTGACCGAATGCATATGTAATTTCTCCGTTTGCCCCCTCATCTATATCTGTAGCGCTCACTGACACGACAACAGTCTCTATGGGTGAATTTTCAGACAGACTAACAGTGTATATGTTCTTGACTGAACACTGGAGCGTTATCATTAGCATCCAGCACAGTGATCTGTATGGCCACAGTGCCCGATTTCGCCGGAGTGCCACCATCAATCGCGGTGAGAATTAGCATCAACTCCTGCTGCTGCTCTCGGTCTAGTACTTTACTTAAAACCAACTCACCGTATTTCCCTCCTAAATCGTTTGCGTGCACATTTAAAGAAAAATATTCATTGCTTTGTAAAGTATATGTCTGAACTGCGTTTTGGCCAATATCCGCATCGTGGGCTTCGTCTAGCAGGAATGTGGCACCTTTATCCGCCGATTCTCTCATCTCCATTTTAATGAAATCCTCCTCGAACTGAGGAATGTTGTCATTGATATCTTGTACGTGGATATTGATGCGATGTAATTCCAAAGGATTTTCTAACACCAATTCTTGGTTTAAAAGACACGACGCTTTCTTTCCACAAAGACCCTCTCTGTCAATTCTTTCGGCGACAAACAACTCCCCTGTCCTCAAATTAATATCACAGTAACGTTTGTGTTGACTTTCAGCATCAATGCGAGCCTTCCGAAGATGCAGCTTATTTGTGTCAAGTCCTAGATCCTTCGCAATGTTTCCAATCACAGATCCGCGTTTCATCTCCTCCGGAATAGAAAAGCTTACGTCTCCATAGCCATAGTGCGCCATGATGAGGAAGACAAAGCACCGTGATATGCACCCCATCACAGAATAACTTCTCCGATCCATGCGCATTGAAAAACAAAACCTGGTTTCCAAGTAACAATGGCAAAATTAAGAATAAGCGTGGCAAACAAAATTCAAATGGAATTCAAAATGGAAATGTATTGCTATCCATAAGACGAAGCCAATACTGTGCCTATCAACTATAAAGAAAACGGTGTGTCGACACGACAGCTTATGGCACTCTTGTGGTTGCGCTGGTCAACAGCGACACACAGAGTCGAATAGAAGGAACAATGTAGGTCTTTGAAGGTTTTGAAAGCGTACTAATACTGACATAAAGCAAAACCAAAAAAAACGATTTGTTACCATTTAAGTTATCTGTTTATGAGATAATTCAAAATCATTATCAAAACAATTTTGGTGACAAATAGTAAAATTAAGGACAGAAGGAAGATAAATGCTCTATTCCCACTGGAAATCATTCACCTATTCTCACGACATTTGTATGTTTTTTTTTTTTTTTTTAATAAATACCTAAAAACATGTTTGGCATGTTCTATAGCTCTGGGAAGTGTTTACAAGTTTTTCTGTCTGTTTAGGTAGCCGCAGTTTTACTCAAAAAAGGTCAATGACCACTGTTTTAATATGAGCGCATAAAACCATTTGTTACACAAGTTACAGGTAACAGAGGCTATTTCAGATGCTTTAATAACTTTTGCAGGGGCCGACCAGTGAACACACAAATGCCACACAAATCATAATATAACAGGCATGGAATTAGTCACATAGCCTTCTCCAAGGCACATAAAAACGGAAGCCAAACTAACTAATTATGGGGCATGAAAGTAACACATAGCACTGTTCTGAATGACAAATGCGAAAATAAGAGGAATTGATCTTACCGGAGAGGAAAGTTCAGCTTCGTTTCCAGATGTGTTGTGGTCTTTAAAGGCAGGTGGAGACTCACTGAATGTCAAGTCAGCAGGTAAAGTTCCTTCATTGTAAGATCTCACAAATTTAAAGTCACTGGTGCGGGATCCCGTGGTGAGATAGGCATCATAATTGTAACAACTGCGCAGAGTCCCGGTGCCGTCCACGTCTGCGTAATTTGGAGGAAGATATGCACTTGGAATGGCTACAGGTCCATCAAACAAAAGCCTGGGTTTCCTTCTATTACAGAATCTCAAAGCCAAAGCGATTATAATGAAGGTGAGGAAAAAAGTGCTCACTGACACCAAAGCTATAATCAAATAAGAAGTAAGTTGGGCGTCGTTTCCTTCATGAGACATGTCCTTCAACTCTGGAACATCTGCTAAATTATCTGATATAACTAAATACACAGAGCATGTTGCAGAAAGAGATGGTTTCCCGTTGTCCTTCACGGACACCACGAGATTTTGCTTCATGGCATCAGTGGCCAAAATGTCCCTTTGCGTCCTAATCTCCCCGCTGTGTTCACCAATAACAAACAGCCCAGCTTCAGTAGATTTGACAATGCTGTATGACAGCCAAGCATTTTGCCCAGAGTCGGCGTCAACCGCGATGACTTTGGACACCAGAGAGCCTGCTTGCGCAGCTTTCGGCACTAGTTCTGTCATTAAAGAATTTCCTTCCAGTGTTGGGTACAGTATCTGCGGGGAGTTGTCATTGTCGTCCAATACAATAATGTTTACGGTAACATTGCTGCTGAGTGGAGGAGATCCGTTGTCTCTTGCTATGACTGTAACTTTAAAGCTCTTGAACTGCTCGTAGTCGAAAGGCCTGACTGCATGAATGACACCTGTGTCACCATTGATGGAGATAAATGAGGACATGGAGTGGCCATTAACCTCGCTGGGCACCAGAGAATAAAACACTGTGCCATTTTGTCTCCAGTCCGGATCTTTAGCCAGCACAGAGCACAAAGACGACCCCGGTTTATTGTTTTCGAGGATGTTGGCATGGTAAGACTGTTTCTCAAATGCAGGGGGATTATCATTTACATCACCTAAAGACAGCGAAAATGTTTTGGAGGAGAAGAGAGGAGGGGAGCCATCATCTGTAGCAGTTAGAGTGATATTATATTCTGGTTGTGCTTCACGATCTAACTCTGTTGTTGTCACTAGAGAGAAGTGATTTTTGACAGATGGAACTAACTGCAGGGGTGTATTTTGATCAATAGAGCATTTAATTTTACCATTAGCTCTAGAGTCTTTATCTTGCACATAAACTATGCCAATTTCTGTACCTGCGGGTAGATTCTCCGGTACCGGGGAGAGCAATGATTTCATAACAATAAGTGGTGCATTGTCGTTTTGATCTTCAACTTCTATAACAACTTTGCATGACGCGGCCTGTCCTGCTCCATCCTTCGCTTTTACGCGAAGCTCGAATGAGGATGACTCCTCGAAATCTATTGTGCCTTTCACTGTTATAATCCCCGTCGCCGGATCTATGCCAAATAAATTTTCAGCATTGATGGATAGATAGCTAAATTCATAGGTAACCTCTCCATTCGCACCTTCATCTGCGTCGCTAGCGCTAACTTGAACAACAGGCGTACCTAAAGGGGAGTTTTCAGGCAAACTCACCTCATAAACAGGCTGCGTGAACACTGGGATGTTGTCATTTGCATCGAGCACTTTAACATTTACAATTACTGACCCGCTGTTTTGGGGAGACCCTCCATCATAAGATGTCAGAATCAGGGACAAGAGGTCCTGTTTTTCCCGGTCGAGCTCATTCTCAAGAACAATTTCACTGTATTTTCCACGGTCAGCGCTGCTGTGAACAGCTAGTGAGAAATGTTCATTGTTTGACAGAGTGTAGCCCTGCACAGAATTCACTCCGATGTCTGCATCATGCGCCTCGTCTATGGAAAACCGTGCTCCTTTAATGGCCGACTCCTGTATTTCCAAATTAACTACATCATTCCTGAACTTCGGAGCATTGTCATTTACATCCTGTATATCCAATGTTATTCGATGGAATTCCAGTGGGCTTTCGAGAAAGAAATCAAAATGTACGGAGCAAGACGGTTTCTGGCCGCACATAACCTCTCGGTCCATTCTTTCGTTTACAATAAGCTCTCCGGTCTGCGAGTTAAACTCACAGTAGCGTTTGCTACCTTCAAAATCCAGTCTCGGTTTACGAGCAGAGAGCGATTTTGAGTTAATTCCCAGATCTTTTGTAATCTTCCCGACAACAGAGCCGCGCTGCATTTCCTCCGGAATGGAATATCGAACATCGCATTCACAAACATGAAAGAAAACGCAGGCGAAGAGGACAAAGCGTATCCATGCGGACAGATGTTTCATAATCCTCAAAGGACTCATCTTTCCTATGACTCCAGTACAAGTGTAGTGAAGTAAAATTACAATTATCTTGATAAAAATTAGTAATCCAAACACAGGCTAAAAAATATGTGTTTGTAGTTCCGTATGATGACCGAGGTGGGCTAAATCATGCAGCTACTTTGTGTCGGGCAGCACCTAAGGAGGGGCATAGAGAACCCTTTCAATCTTGACCAACAGCGACACATTGTGTTCTTCAAATAAACTGCAAGTCGAGCTCACAAATGCAGAACGTTTGTGTGAATGAGCTTCGTGAGTTTCATGAAAGGGAGAAAAAAAGAACACGATGCCAAATTTTCTGTCTGTAACCGTTCGGCAGAGTTAAGCACCATGGACAGCGACCGCACACAGCGATTAGGCTGGAGCGGCCCCGCTCTCTCTATCTATCCACCGCATGCATGGGCCAGCACTCATTCATTGCTCTGTTGGTTGATGTGTGATTTCTAGTGTTTTGCTAAGGTTGTGGGTAGACTGCTGCATTAACTATTGTTTGCCTTTGCTAGCTAGGCTATTTGTATGCAAAACCATTCCCTATTACTTAGCTTAACTATTCTGCAAATTTGCATAATATATAGTAGGTCATATATTTTTGTATATGTTTTGTATGTTTAGAGATAAGCAAATGCTATTAAATCATATTATGGGCATCTCAAAATTCCACAGCGCATTTTACCATTATGGGAGATTATGTGCTGTATACATTTCTACAAAAGCACTGCATTGACAGTTAGTCATCATATGTTAATATCAAAATTAATTAAAAAATAAGAAAAAAGGGTAATCAACACGATAAACTATCCTACCGTCAACATCACCATGTACATTTCAACAGGCACAACCTCCAAACCTCAACATCAACATTGAAACATCTGCAACAGGCCCCGCTATGGTAAAGGAGTGGTAGAGAAATGTATCAAACAGTAGGGGAGGGAAGGCCTCCACAGCTTTGGCTTCACACAATGTATTATATTGCATATTTCAAAACAGCCAACACAAGATATTGTGAGCTAAAATATAGGCCTAATATTAGAGGCTGCAGACCTGAAACCATCATAGGCTTTGACTGGTGAAGTACACCCACAGAGTCAGAGAGTGCAGTAGTGTTACTCTAAATGCCATTGGTTGATGACATGTGGTATGATGGATACATGCCTAATTTTTCACTTGTATTATTTTCAAATGAATAGGCATAAAGTACTCAACTTTCAGCTTTCTTTAAGAAACAATACAAAGTTATTTAAACACATTTGCAATGTGTTGGAACAGAAGAATGATCTAGAAAATGAGTATATGGTCTTGCTACTGCAAAAGTCCTTAATAAACAGACAAACAAACAAACTACAGACCTATGTGTATTTCTTTCAGGTACAACAAGATCAAAACAGCACTTGCCATTTAGGTTAATAAACTAAATCACATCACCACATTTTGCCTATATTAGGACCCAATTACTTTTCACTTGTGCAAGGCTGAGTCAGACAGGTAGTCTATACAGAGAGAGAGAGAGAGAGAGAGAGAATTTGAATTTTCAACGTCCCTTTATTACAAAACTTGACAGTTACAACAAGATCAACTTGACGCTATACTCACAAAAAATAAGTTAGGAATGTCTCTTAATTAAAGGGATGTGCAATCTGAAGTTTGTCATTGTCAACCATACACAAGACATTATTATAGCACCATTTTTCTTCAAAAACATCAAGACTCTTCATAGATTTATAGAAATTAAAATCAATCAACATACGACATTTGACAAGAGTAGAAAACACCATTAAAATATCAGGATTAACATCCTGTTCAACTTTTCTCTTACGGCTCACATATATGGCCATTTTTGCTTGGCCAAGCAGAAAGTTTAGCAGCTGACACTTGAAACGATGCTTTTGCACATATTTGAAACCAAAAATGAAAATTTCCAAAGAGAAACTTTCATGAAACTTAAAGAAAAGTGTCGTCAACGCAGCAAATAAAGGTCTTAGCCTCTGGCAGTGCATAAAGGCATGGAAGACAGTCTCTCTCACAGAACAAAAAGGGCAACCTTGATCGACAGTTGGATTTAAAACAGATATAAAAGCATTCACTGCTATTGCCCCATGCAAAATGCGCCATTGTAGATCGCCAGCTTTTTTTGTTAATGGTGACTTGTACAACGCCCGCCATTGTGGTTTAACATCATCATCAACCTGAAAAAGTTCACGCCAGGGTGTATCCACCCTTTTGTTCAGAGACCTCTTATTCAAAGAAAGAACACATAGTTTGTACAGTGATTTCCCACTAGCAGCTGTAGGGCCCAGTAAAACTAAACTATTGGTGAGTAAGTAGCTGCCAGTGCAATCTGCTAAGTCTGGAAAGAGAATAAGTCTAGGAAAGGGGTCCTGACAGTCAGGACTACACTCCCCCCAAAAAAATCTCTCAGCATTTGCATCTCCTCCTCAGAAAGGAGGGACCGCCATTTCCCAAGTAGCTGATTAACCATCCGTAATGACCTTACACCTAGCTGCTGGGCTAAAGTAAGACTGCTATCCAACTCAGGACCAGCAACCTCTACAAGATCCCCAAGAGTTGTAACCCCAGAGCTGATAAGCTTAGAAGTAGGTACCAGGGACAGGTCCTGACTCACATCAAGAAAAGACCCATGGATCAGAGGCTCCTTCAACAACCAGAATAATGAGCTTGTCTGCCGTGAACGTTGTACTTTAAAAAGAGACCACACTTTAAACAGATTCTTGTAAAAAGCAGGAAATGTGCACACATTCATTCTGTTTGGATTAAGCCAGAACAACTGTCTATCCAGCCCCAACCCTTCACAGTTCTGTAAAATGCAACAGGCTGCAGCTTTCCAGCTTGAATCCACATGACCCATGAGGAGACGCTGTATGAACTGCAGACGAAAGGCAGCCGTTCGACTCTGTAGATGAATAAGTCCATGACCACCATCCTCCTTTGGCAGATATAGAACGCTCTGAGGTACCCAGTGTAGATTGTCCCAAAAGAAGTTGACCAAGACCGACTGAACCTTGGGTAGCAGGTTTGAAGGAGGGTCCACACAAGCCAGTCGATGCCACAGAGAGGACGCAACCAGGTTGTTGATGATAAGGACACGTCCCCTGTAGGAAGTGATGTTGAAAAGAAATTTCCATTTCTCCAGCCGACCTTTAACCTTTTCAAGTATGCCCTCAAAGTTCTTTTGCATGAAAACATCATCACCTAAAAAAACACCCAGGTATTTAAACCCACCCCTATTCCATACCAAGCCATCAGGCAGACTAGGTTCACCATCACCCCAACTTCCAACCAGTAGGGCTAAACTTTTTGACCAATTTACCCTTGCTGAAGAGACAACCTTAAACTCATCACAAATTTTTAACAATGTGTCAATATCTCCCTGACCATTTATAAGGATGGCCACATCGTCAGCATAGGCTGACAACTTAAAAACTGTGTCACAATCAGGGATTTTGACCCCAACAATGTCTCTCCTCAACCTTATAAGAAGAGGCTCAATCGCCAAACTGTAGAGCATGCCCGACAAAGGACACCCTTGCCTGACACCCCTATAGACCTTAAACGGCGCGCACAAGTCACCATTAACCTTGAGCATGCTTTCAATGTCACGGTATAATGTCCTGATCATACAGATAAAATTGGGGCTGAAACCAAAGGCTGACAAGGTATTCCACAAATAACTGTGCTCAACCCTATCAAAGGCCTTCTCCTGGTCAATGGAGACCACACCAAAATCAATATCAAGAGATTTGCCAATTGAAAAAACATCTCTGATGAATGAAATATTATTATGAATTAACCTGCCTGGCACGCAGTAGGTCTGGTCAGGGTGGATTACCTGCTCCAAAACCTCCCCAAGTCTATTTGCCAATACTTTAGAAAGCAGTTTATATTCAGAACAGAGGACTGACACTGGCCTCCAAGACCTTATATCTGTCAGGTCTCCCTTTTTAGGCAGTAAAGTGAGCACTGCTC
>JAODXP020000030.1:13708217-13723217 GCA_027497455.2 Sardinella longiceps
AATTGTTCTGCCGAATTTTGAAGCTCAATGATTTCCTCCTCTAATTTTCTCATTGAGAGTGTTAGGCTCTTTGTGACATTGGCCGTATACTCCTGGCAAAGTTGTTTTATTTGTACCTTAGCACAATCCCACCATTGCTGCAAAGACTTATAGCCAGACTTCGTGGTTCTAAAATTCTTCCAGAAAAAAAGGAAGACTTCCCTAAAATGGCCATCAGCCAACAAATTGGTGTTAAAGTGCCAGTAGGCGCTTTTCGGTTTGACAGAATCAAGCAATAAGGAACAAATAACCAAACTATGGTCTGAAAAACCAACTGGAATTATTGAACATTTCTTGAATAAACTAAGCTGATGCTTAAAACCATAGAATCTGTCAAGTCTTGCCAACGATAAACAATTATCATAAGCATGTACCCAGGTGTATTGCCTCTGTTCCCCATGAAAATTTCTCCAAATGTCACAGAGTTCATTGGATTCCATAACCTCTATTAGTCGCCTACGAGAGGGCATATGTGGCTCCATATGATTTCTATCAAAATTTTGTGCAGTACAATTGAAATCACCTCCAAGTACAAGAATATCCTCAGAACAACAATTATGTACAACATCCCCAATAGTATTTAAAAACAACATTCTGTCTGTTGCCAGTGTAGGCGCATAGGTGCAAATAAACGCAAAACAACGATTTTCAAACTGAGCTCTGACTTTTAAAAGTCTTCCCTCTATTACTTCATCAACATCAAAAGAGATGGGAATAAAGGACTTTGAAAACAAAACCGCAACCCCACTACTATTAGATGTGCCATGACTAAGAATGGACAGACCATCAAACTCCTGAGCCCAAACAGCTGCATTAGATAGGTCACTATGCGTTTCCTGCATAAAGAGCACATCGATCTTATTCTGTTTTATTGACTCAAAAACAGCGAGCATCTTAATTCTGTCTCTTGCGCCATTGACATTTAAAGAGGCAACGCGAATTTCACCCATCATAATAAAGAAAAAGGAAAAAAATAAATATAAACCTTTACAAACAGCCATTCTTACGCTCAAAATGAAAAAGGAGTGTTTAACAGTCATCTTTATCATTCAGTAAAACATTGAGCTTTGTGACAATCTTTTTAAGACGAAAACCCTCTTGATCAGTAACTCTGCCCTCACGCATATAAGTTCGTGATTTATTTATAAACTGTTCAATATCAGGGAAGTAATCGTCAACCCGAACCTTCTTGGCGTGCTTAGTCTCCCTAAGGAAACTCTTTATATCATCCACCCTATAACTGCGCGTGCGATAGCCGCTTGGTCGCAAGCTGCATGTTATACTGCTGTCAGAAAAATCACTTTCACTCTCATTATCGGACATTTCTATAAGGGCACGCTTCCCTTTCCCACTCTTCTTGCGCTTCCTTTTAGAAGACGCATTCTTATTTGAAGGCACTTTAAATAGGCCTGCATCGCTTTCTCCCAACACAGAAGTTTCCATATCTTCCCCATTAGTGGCATCATCATTGCTACCCAGACAATTTTGAGAATCAGTGATAATCTCCCCTTGTGTGGAAAGATCCCCCTCTGTTGCCGATTGAACAGTGTGATTTTCCCCGTGTGCTTGGTCAGACCCCTGCGCTACACCAGACTCCTGAGAGGACTGTAACGTTATATCAGGAGTTTGGCTCTGCGGCCCACTAGCTGGGTCGCCAGTGTTATCATTAACGTTAACGTTAGACTCGTTGGTCCTTTCAGGCGCTCCCTCTGCCACACCACCCATAGGTTCATTAACGTTACTCGTTTCAGTGTTTTCCCGGTTATTCGCGTCGTCCTTTTTATCAGGACAGGCGCGCACCAGATGCCCCGACTGTCCACAACCAAAACATTTCATTACACTAGTTGTTGCATAGATCGCGTAATTAAAGTTATCCACCTTCACATTCATTGTCAAGTCAAGTTCATCATTGTTATCCTTAAGCACCATGTACACAAAGCGCCTAAAGGACACTATATGTTTCAACAATGGGGATTTACTTGCGATCGGAATTTTCTTAATTGTTGAGACTAACTTGCCATAGCGCGACAATGTTTGTTCTAGGGTCTCATCAGGAATGAAAGGGGGGACATTCGACAAGATTACTTTCTTGGAAGGCATAGAGAGAGGGGCAACAGAAGTAAAAACGCCATCAATTACCACACCATTCTCCGTCAGCTGATTGACAAGCTCAACAGATTTTAAGAAAATGACAATGGCATTGTTCATGCGAGATGCCGACACGATATTCTCATGGCCGACAATTTCGCCAGCAGACAAACTGCAAACCTCAACACTGGCTGTCGATGCTATTTTAACAGCATGACGCCGAGTTAGTTGACCAAAAATCTCTGCCATGATTCCAGCGCAAAAACTGGAGGCAGTTGTTTTAGGGGGAAACCCCCGTTTACAGTCAGAAAACTAAACCAAGCCCAAGCTTTAGTACTTAGATAGAAAGTAATAGCAAGAAAGAGGGGGAAAGGAAAAAAAGTGAGAAAATTGAGATTCAAACAGAGCACTCGTTCCCGGTACAGCGACCGAACCACCATTCACTCACCACCGACTCCGCCCACTCACACCAACCATGCGCACAGAGAGCATGAGAGAGAGAGAGAGAGAGAGAGAGAGAGAGAGAGAGAGAGTTTGACAAAGCCTAAAAGTCTGTGCTCCTGACTGGCATAACTTAACACATCACTACATCACTATGGCACTAAAGAGTAGCCAGGCCATTACCGACTGTGACTGCAATTCTCTCCATCATACAATCTGGAACAATACAACTGCAATATGTTTCCAGCTTCCAACTTCTGCGCAATGAGTTTTCAATATCATGGATGTTAATGACCAATGTGGATTTTGTAGAGGTAATTCGAAAGTAGGGGAGAGAATAACATACTACAAGCTGTTGGACTACAAGCAAGTAGGCAGGCAAGTTCAGTGACATCGCTCTAAACTGTTTGCTGATTGGATAAACTGTACGTGAACTGAAGAATGTGGGTTGTGCCAGACTATGTATGTGACCAAAATCTTTTGGGTAGAAGTACGTATGATGGTGTCACCAGGCTAACTAAACAGAGCCCCTTCCTCTTACACAATGGTTTGTGTTTTGAAGTTCACCACACACATGTGCGCGCGCACACACACACACACACACACACTGAGCAAGCTTTCACCAGAGGCCACCAGATTCAGGAGGCTATCTTGAGCCCCAGATAGTATGGACACCCCAGCACAACAAGCTGACAAATGTATCACTGCCACATATAATATAAAATTACACATGATATCTATATCTAATAAACTGATAAACTACATACACATGGGTACAAGCAAGCATATGAAAACAAATGCGTGCTCACACATTTTACATTTCCACCTTACAATCCACTTTTCACCACTAATCAAATATTCTGAATAATCCAACAGATTAACAAAGTTCATCACATGATATTTCAAACATTCTCACTTTTTTCTGATTATGGCAAACAGTCACAATATCAGGAGTATTTGGGTGGTTGACATGACATGGCCTTTTTTTTTTGTTCCAATTTTGTTATTTTGTTTGTGCCAAAGAGAGCTGCAACTATTTATGATGTGGGCTACTGACTCCAGATGATGAGGGGGATCATGCAGCATGCACATGGGTGAATGAATGGAGGGGTACCACCGTACCACACACACACACAAACACACACAAATAGTAGTGTAAATATAAAGACTAATTCATGATCTCAATATTGAATGATCATGATACTGATTGAATGACTGAATGACTGGACAATAACTCAGCATTAGGCTACTGCTTGCTGACTGTCACTATTGACATAATGCAACATTTTGAAGAGGGCTCACCTCAGAAATGTCTGCTACACCACTATTGCATACAATCCTTCAGTGTTTGAGGAGTTTACCGATTAAAATGTTCTGCCATGTAAAAAAAAAAACTACACAGCTACACTATGGTGCAAATGGTCACATTGCAACGTAGCAGCGGCACGGTGTGTGGCTCAGGGAGAACTGCAAGCATGGCTGCATTGCCAAGTCCTAACTCACGGAGTGGTCCAATCCGGAAGGAGAGATGCTACTATGAGCTCTTCTGCCAAAGTTGTGGTTTTATAACAGATGGCAACTTTATATCGCCATCAACACAAAAATAATAGTGTTTAAAATAATAAACGTAAAAGCCTTGTCTATTTAGAGCGTGCTAACGTTATTTTGATTCGAGGAAGTGGACAGATCAGTCAATCGCTGTGTCATTTTAATCACATTTCCACTTTAAGCAAAACAATGTCTTCACACAAACCATCTAACATTAACGTTATTATAGACATCTGTATGTTATGCTTCTTTTTTTTTCAAATCAGTAACGTAAACGTTGAACAGCATAGCCTACTGCACGTGATGACAGATGTGGTAACGTAACATTAACATTACAAACACCAAAACCTATTTCCTCTATATTTCTTGGAAGACAACTAGTTTCCAAAACTGAGCTCAAAACCCGCGGGGACGAATCATCGGTGTTTCCCTACCTGCCAAACTCAGGATAGTCTGATGGATTACCATGGCCTGCGACGTTGTGTCGTCATCCTCCCCTCCTCATCCGCAACTGGGGGTAGTTGCATCCGTGAACACCTGCGCTGCTTTCTCTTGTCCACCACCGCACTTCTTCTGTCCATTTCACATATCGTTAGTTCCAAAGCAGGTGAACCTGAGCTATTCCAGGACACTTCTCCTCTCTTTCCTAAATATCATACGAAGCACAGAAATCAATTATGAACATCACACAGTATATGTCTCAGCAGTCAGCACCCTTTCTCGTTCTGGAGGGAAAGTTTCATCGACATGCAGTTTGGAACTTCATTAAGCTGACAGCACAGCCCCGCTTGCACTGGTTGGGGCGCTGTAGGACAGTCTAACGTTAAAATCGATTTACACACTTCACCATTTACAGACTTTCAGCACAGATAAATTGTATTTTTCGCAGCATACCTGTCAAATGTTGTCCCTTTTAGATCTTTAGTTGGTTGGCAATATAACGTTAGCTGTATTCATGTGGGAAAGATATTTGTTGTCATAACGTTAACGTAAGAGTGCATTTCTCTGGTGAAATCCTGCCTTTTCGAGACAGTCGCATTTTCTTCAGGAATTCGAACGCTGGCGACATGTAACGATGTAATGCATGCAAAGAGCTTGCCAACATTGGCTTCGCTATGTTTCATGCATTAATGTGGAGTTTATTACAGGCCTTACTACTCAAATTGTCCGTGTCTGTACAGCGTGCTTCTGTTTTCCTACGTATCCATACCGCGCCATGACGTAGCGCATTGTGGGAGTTGTAGTCTTCTTAAAATCAAGGCGTTGTCAGTTGTCGGCCGTGTACAATTTAACGCTGGCACCTAGGGTTAACTGAAATTGCATTTGACCAATTTATTCAGTTTATGAAATTGTTAAGAATGAAATATAAGATTGAAATATGATGGCTCAGTTCATGAATTAATCACATGCACAATCGAAATGAGTCTCTGTCTCCTAGCCTACACAAAGGACTGTTGGATTTTAACACACAAATCATTCTATTTTGGTCTCACAGAGAGATTATAAGGGCATGGATGTGCAAGAGACTCTATACTCTACACCACTGTACATCAGTGTACCACTGTACATCCTTCCTCCTGCACTTTGCATCTTTGCACATTGGACTGATATCTCCATGTTATGATCTGATCTTTTATCTTATTCTTCTTTTTATGTCATGTTTGTTATGTCTTATCTTATATCTTATGGCCTTTACAGTCCCTGTCTTTATTTTGTCTTTATTATCTGGCGTATGTTCTGAATGTTTTAATACCTGCTACAACCTAATTTCCCCTTTGGGGACAAATAAACTTGAATCTGAATCTGATCAGATATGTCACTCAATGAACATCACCCTCAAAGGACTGATGTGTTTGTGTGAGAGATGGCTGTGGCTTTGTTTCACCAGTAACACAAACAACCCCCCACAAACTCACACAGAGACACACACCTCCACCATCACCACAATCTTCAAAATTCAATAATAATTTAAGAAAAACAATGTAGTTCAGAGTTTAAAATTAATCAGGCCTTCATGTGAGGCATGATGGAACAGGTTTTCATAAGCAGTTGAGTGATCACTGTTTAGTCATGATGAAAATGAATGAAAGAACAGATCTAAAAACATGCATATTCCAGTATATATATATATGCATACATATGTATTTATTAATGTAAATATTTAGATACTAGTATGATTATTTTACTTCATTGTTTACTATTTATTTTTAACTACACAGTCTTTGGAGTCTACCAGTCCCACATTTTACTGTATTTATTTATTATATTTATTTATATTTGGCGGCCAAAAATAAGGTTCTGTCATTGGGCCCAAAATGTCTAACATAGCTGTGTCAGTGCCTTCTTTACCTCGGTGTGGCTTCAGTGGAGTTGTCTGAGATGTATGACTTCTCTTGTTCCTTGACACTTGTTTTGAATTGTGTTTAAATCTCCGATGTAACACAAAGTGTAAGCTTACACAGGAAGATTTAGTGACTCTGCAAACAGTGTATGTGATGTTAGTGTTATCTGACTGAAAAAAAATAAAATAAAATGAAACAACATATAGTACATAAAAATATTTCCCCATACCATCATTTTCTTTATTGTCATTTTTTATGTTGCTGCCAAACCACATATACAGTAGTTGCCCAGGAGTGCAGTTGCAACAACTGGACAACCTGGACACATAGACACTTGTCACATGGCACACACACACACACACACACACACACACACACACACACACATACTGAGTGGCTAGAGAGAGAGAGAGAGAGGAAGAAAAAAGAAAGACATTGTTAAGATAATTAGTCTGTGTGTGTGGGTATGTGGGGGATACATTTCATTTAAGGGAGAGTAAGAGCTAGAAAGTGAAGCAGCTCCATATTATCCTGTGCCAGGGACCTGTTTACCTGTTGTTTATTCTGGTCTCGTGTCTCGTTGTGTCTCCGCAGGCCTGGCTTGGCAACAGCATCAGTGGCCGTCAGCGATCTGATTTATGGCGGGCGGTAAATGCGCTGTCGCCACGTCTCCGGGCCCCTGCCCGTTTGCCACCTCAGCAGGATCTCGCTCAGTCTGCTGAGTCACTCGGCGCGTGGAGGTGAGAGCGACCCTGGACGCTCCCGCCACCGTTCGCCCCCTGGACTCGCTTCCTTGAACCTGTTCCCAGGACAGTGACAATACAAACTGCACCCCAGTGGTGCCAGAAGCTTTCCAGATCAGTGACATTTGACCACCACCACCACCACCGCCACCGCCGCTGCTGACATCCAAACAAACTAACAAACAAAATGTGCCTCAGCCGACATAGTGACAGATGATGACAAGTATTATACCATAATTGATTGGTACAGCTTGTCAGTTTGAGATGGCTGGTTTCTGTGGTATGTGATCATAACACTGGCTATTCTCTATAAATCACTGTAATATATTCAAATACAGAATTTATATTTTTGTTTTGATTAGTCTAAGGTGTTATTATCTGAGTCCTTTTTTGCTATTTTTCAAGTGTCACATCTGTGTGTGTGTGTGTGTGTGTGTGTGTGTATGTGTATGTGTGTGTGTGTGTATGTATATGTGTGTGTGTATGTGTGTGTGTGTGTGTGTGTGTGTGTATGTGTGTATGTTACAGATGATGTCATGCTGACTCATATCCACTACATTACAACAGGTACATAGAATCCCCCCCATCCACCCCCACCCATTAACCCCCAAAGGCCACTCATCAGCAGTCAGTCTCTGCATCCCACACGCATCACTCCTGTCCTGCTCCAGCTTCATGTGCTCTGCCACAAAGCATCTCCATATTCATTAGCCTGCTCCTCTGTCTCTGCTACAGTACAGAGCAATAGCTGCTGGCTACAATCTCAGCCCCATTTATTGTGTTTTTGTTTATTTGCTTTTGTTCGGCCACTTTGTTTGTTTACTCCAAGCTAAGCACTTAAATGGACGGTAATTGAGAAAGCACACAGTGCCGCAATCTCTAATAGGCACTTTGCGGACGAGTCCTCACGGACGTGGATCTGTTTTGGTGGAGTATGGGGGGGCACGGGGGGCCCGCAGGAGTAACCGCAGTGAGCCTACTGAGAGGGGTGTGACTGTGAGCGTCTCTCTGGCAGTTTCTATCTGGGACTCGTCAGTAAGTCAGTGGCTGCAGTATAGGCAATGCGGCTTGCGGAGATGCACTCTGCGTGCCTTTGAAGTTCACGAGACTGTCAAATGTTCTGGGACTACACCCTTCCCTTCGCTCCCTTTTCAACTCCCACCTCCACCTCCGATTGTCTTCTTTTCTTAGTTGAGCCAGAGAGATGTTGCCATGGAAACCTGTCCCATCCTCCCATCCCTTTTGGTAACTATAGAAACCCCTTTCTTGATCACCATGGTGTATGAGCTGTTTATGATTTATTAGTTCATAATGTATAAACATATATTCTATTTTGCTTTTTTGTAATTAAAGTGTAAGCCTTTCCACTTTGTTATGGGGCACACTTTTTAAGGAAATGGCATAATAACCTTGAACATTACATAACATACAATATAACATGGAGAACCAGATATATATATATATAGAGAGAGAGAGAGAGAGAGAGAGAGAGAGAGAGAGAGAGAGAGAGAGATGAGTGAAAAGGAGAGTCTAAGAAGTGTCAATATCCCTAAGCTGCTGTTCAAAGGCTTGTTGAGAGGGCTACATGCTACACACAACAACAACCCAACCCAAGAGAGCGTCTCCACACACAGAGCTGAGATGGGGCTGAGAGCGTGAGAGTGCTGGAGCACTAAACGCTGGCTGCTTAGACACTCATCAGCCAGCCAGTGACGATGAAATGAAAGCCTCATTAGCAGAATAAATGAAAATTAGCATCAATAGCAGATGTCGTTTCAGATGATCAAGACTTCAGGGCACACTGACTGCTTCCAGAAATCCCTCAATGGCTTAATGACGGCTAATTATTATCGTCATCAACCCCAAAAATGACAAAAAAATTAGAAAGAAATGGGAGAAGGAAAAAAAGAGGAGAAGAATTCCGTCTGGATCGATACATGCGTGGATGGCTTGGTCTGAAGCAGTGCCTCCCAGGCTTGCTCATCATGTCTCTGCTGAGGCAATGTGACAGCCTGTGTCAGAGCAGAGACTGCAATTAATGCCCTCAGACATGACAGAGGAAAGGGATGAATAAAAAAAGAAAGATAGATAGAAAGTGGGATGGGAAGGAAGTTAAAAAGATAGAAGAAAGGGAACTGAGAATACTAACTCCGTTCCCTTCTTCCTTTGTAAACATTCAGTGCAAAACAATGATTTCTCCTTATAAGCCTATCTATCCGTTTGTACAGTCAGGGATCAACTCTTTAATTTCCTTAGGGATAAAATAAAGTATCGCTACCTTTCTATCTATATATTTACTTATTTATTTATTTATTTATTTATTTATCAATCTATGTACAGTATTAGTGCCTTTCATCATAGCAACACTATGCAACAAACATACATTTTGAGGTGTGTTTTACATGTAGTGAAGTTTTAGAGTCACTGTTGCATCGTGGCACGTAGCTAATGGCTAATGAGATGAGGAGGACAGGTAAACACATTTAGTATTACAGTACAGCCACAAATTTACCAGAGGAAGACTAAAAGCTGTTGACAATGTCAACTGCATTGTTGTTGGTGTTCAATGCACCAGTTATTTTTCTGAATACCCTGGGGAAAGTAAGTGTGTGTGTGTGTGTGTGTGTGTGTGTGTATTCTAGCATTGTAAAAGAAAGTTCAAGGTAGAGACTCTCAGTCACGTTCTTAAGAAAGAAAACTTTATTTTTGTGATTTATAAACAAAACACATGACCACTTTATCCATTGAAATGAAATAAAAAAGAGAGAATAAATGAACTTCACTACTTCACCGTCACAGTTGATGAGCAGGTGTACAAAAAAGGTTTTACAACAGATGTGCCCTGCCCCAAAGGACAGTGTAGCGCCACCTACTGACCACCACCATACACTGAGAAAAAATGACTGCATGAACGCTCACTAAATACAAGCATACACTACATATACTGTATTTTACATCAGGATTTTTTTTTTATCGCTTTTCTTTTTTTTCTTCAAAGAAGGGTGAAGGAGAAGATATTCATTGTAGAGTTGTCATACATAGTAATTCCATTACAATATTACAGTGTTAGATAGATCATTATGTCAAAGCCAGACACAAAAGGTTTTTTTTTTTTTCATTTACATGTTTTTTTTTTCATTAGTCATCAAAAATAAACAAAAGATTAAAAATAAAAGAGAGGAAAAGTATGCTCGAGGGCATCACACTATAGCATGTACAAATATCTAGAAGGTTAGTTTAACGTCATAGATCTCCACTGCGTGTGGGTGCGGAGGGTGTCATATGCAGATGCTTGGCAGAGACGGTACATACACAAATCTCTTGTGCGAGTGATGAACATAAAGATCATAACAAAAATAATAGAAATCATAGCCATCTATGTCTATATTCATATATATCTCTATATAGTATGTGATTTTTTTTTTCATCTTCTTCTGATTAGTACATGCAGCAGTCGCCAAATGTTGTGACGTCAACATTTTGAGCCATGAGATTTGGTGGGGGCGTGGCTACAGATTAGACAGGTGGGGCTAGGCAACCAATAGCAGCAGAGCTGAAGCGTGTGTCTGCCTGTTGGGTAAGCTCTTCCTACGATACAGTGAATGGAAACAGGTGGATACAGAAGTTCTTCTAAGACACATAGAGACTTCAGGTTTGGCTTTCTATTTTGGGAAAAGCTTATTCACGTCTGTGTAGCCAATCACAGGATTCATACAACTACATTCTTATCTCAAATAGACCTCGGTTTTAAAAAAAGGATCAGTGTGCATTTGTTTGGAATATGGCTTCAGCTGCATTTGAAATATAGATATAATTTGATAGATTTAAGTACAGAGTGTGGTTTTTGCACCCCTGGCACCCCCCCACCGTCAACTCTGTCATGCCTGACCCTTAACGTCTGTCTCCTCTCCTCTCCTCTCTTTGGACATGGTGATGACCAGCGCAAGCGTGTGAGCCCAGATGCTCACTGTTTCAAAGCACAGACCTAGCAATCACTGGTTGTCGAAACAAGCTCACAAACAAAGAGAAAGCACTGGACTGTATTGTGAAGCTTTTGTGTTATTTTTTTTGTGTGTTTTTTGTTTTTGTTTTCATAACACACACAATACAGATCTTAAAAGAGTCACATCCTGTCACCTCTGGGTTGAGACACAGGCATTTTTTGCTTTCCGCATTACTCCATGCTACTGGTCGAGCACACCACAATGTTCAGAAGAAGCGCACCTAGCTGCCCAGAGGGACTGTCCTGGTCTGAGATAAAGAGAGAGAGTGAGACAGAGACGAGGTGTGTCCTCAAAAGAGAAGAAACACCCTAAAGATCACTTAAAGCTTGAGAAAAACAAAGACAAAGAAACAAAACAAGAAAGAGAAGATCGAGCAAGCAAGCATAGGAAAGCACGACCCTTGACTGCTAAAGCTCAAACTGAAAGGAAAAACCCAAACAAACAAACAAACAAACAAACAAACAAAAGCTGTAACCAATATACCCTGGTATGAAGGAGCAAAGTTAGTGAGATTCAGTGAGGGTTCCTTTGTGTCCATGTGTCTGTGCATGTATTCGCATGATAGTATGCGTATGTGGGTGTGTTTGTTTGTGTGTGTGTGTGTGTGTGTGAAGGATAGTGGGTGGGACAGTCGGTTCACTCAGTGATGAGCTGAGAAAGCAGGCACAAATCCAGGGTAAGAGGGGACGGGGCAAAGTCTACAAGCATCGGGACGGCGCTACCAAACATTCACAGCATAAGCTTCAAGCTTTCACTAAGAGGGGAAAGGCAGGGAATGGGAAAACTGGGGTTCATTTTTTTTTTTCTTTTTCTTTTTTTTTTTTTTCAAAAGAAAAAAAAACAACATTCCTAGTGCTCTAAAAGACTCCCACTGATTTCAATCATGGAACGAAACTTTCCAACACCAGCTTTTGTATCTGCCGGCTACAACCCACTGGGGAACCATGGTTGTTTCTCGTACCCTTCTCTGCGGTTCTACATGGTTCTGTCCTCCAGAGGTTTGCTTGTAATGAATGCAGGGGAGGCGAGTGTGCGGAGACCACTGCAAAAGCTTAGCAGGAAAGGGGGCCTAGTAGACCCAAGCACTAGGCGGGTGAGGGTTGGGGGTGACTGGATTTTGGACCCTGCTCATTCATTGTGAGGGGAAAGGGAGAATACATGTTTTCTTAATACACATTTACAGAGCCTTGGAGAGAGTGTGCTGATAAAAACAAAAATAATAAAAAATAAACATAAAAAGTGCTTGCATTCCATTGTTCGGCTTAAATATATAGATTTTTTGCATTTTTTTCTTCTATTCGGTTAAATGGACTACTTGTTTTGTTTTTTTTCCTCTCTCTGGGACATTTTTTTTAATAATAATTGGGTGTCATTTTGTGATCTGAACAAGGGTCCATTTTGTTTCCATCCGGAGAACACTGACAGAGTAAAACAAGCAGAAGCGCTGGCCGTGTCACTTTGCTTTACATACAGACGGCGGCCATCTTGTGACCAACATTATTTACAAGAGCATGTGTGTCCTACTGCCTAATAACATGCATTTCACACTCAGGAGCTTTCTTGTCTTGCCTCCTGTATAATCTTTTTTTTCTTTTTTGCTTTCGCTTTCTCAGAACACAACACTTTCTAAATCAACTCAGGATAACCACATGAGCTTGTTTTGTTGTTGCCGATGATGATCTTGTTTTGTGTTTTCGCTTTCCATGCTGGGAAAGACTAAACAAGTAGGACCAAGTAAGACAGAGGTGCCAACATTAGCCAAGGATGGGGGAACTGGGTGGAGGGGAGGGTGCTGGGTTGCGATGCCACCCTTCGACTCTTAGGCACACAGGCAATAGAGGAGAATTAATCTCAGAAGGCGTGACTGATTAAAACCCTCTACAGTTGACCGCGGGTGGGGAGAATCAATTTAAGGCCAAATCACTATCAGTGTTAAATGTAAAAGTCGCTTAGAGCCGTGAATGTGGGACCACAGGACAATCTCGCCTGTGGTGGTGGGAGGTTTGTTTTCTCTTTCTGTTTTGGGATGTCCTTCTTACCATCCGCTTGGCTTGATTTGTTTTTGTTGACGGTTGTTGGCACCTCTGTCTTAGAAGTCTCAAAATATTCTTATCCCTCCACCATCCCTCTCTCCGCTCCTCTACTCGTCGTCATCCTTCCCTTTCTCCCGCTTGTCCTTCTTCTCCTTCTTCTTCTTCTTCTTCTTCTTGGCCTCCTCCTTCTTGCCGAAGGTGATGAAGTCGCTCTTGTCGTCGCCCTCCTGGCCCTGCCGGATGGAGATGATGGCCGGAGAGCCCGGAATGATGAAGGCTTCCGGAGGCATCTCGCCCGGCTTCAGGTGCTGCGGCCCTGGAGGGCCTCCGTAACGGAAGTGCCAGCTGTTGGAATCCACGCCGGCGCCCACGGGCGGAGACACTTCTCCACCCTCAGGGTCTGAGAGAGAGAGAGACAGAGAGAGAGAGAGAGAGAGAGAGAGACTGTCATCACCACTGCCATCATCCATATCAATAAAGGCCATTGCTGTCCACCCTCCGCTTCCATAAAGGAGACAGAGTGGGGGATTACTGTTGTCATAAACCACTGCGGGAATCAATGATGGTTGGATCAAGCCACAAAGCACTGGCAGATATGAGACATATTGAATATGTTCTATACAATCATAACATAAGCACGGCCACTTGCTTTAAAAAACTTTATTCCTTCTTATATTTAAAGTAATAACGATAGACTATGTGTTTGTATTGCCACAAATAGACCATCAAGTATCGTGGTCTGCTTGTGGCAATTCTCTGATCTGGCTGTAAGATTTAGGCCAGGCCTAATTTCTTATTTGAGAAGAAATACACAATACAATTCTAAAAGCAATAATTTTCTTCTTCGGTATTGAATAAAAATAAAATAAAAAAATCAATTGAAAATTCTGCCTCTGCAAGCTCTGTTTTTCCATGCTCTGCCTCCACGGCTTCAAATCCAATGGCCTCTGGGCCCCGATCACAGGAGAACCAAGACATGTTTTTTATTTTTTATTCTTATTTTCTTGGCCCCAGACTTGAGGCCAGCAGGCACACCTAATCTCACAGAGAACCCTGAGAGCCGTGCGGAATCAGAGCTTTAGAACATTCAGCGGACCACAGTTCCGTCCACACCCAATTACACATCAAAACAAACACCCCGTCTATCACACCGGGGAGGAAGCGGGGAGAGAGGGAGTGAGGGGGAGAGAGTGAGAGGGAGAGAGGGGGTGAGCTCAGAGAAGAAAAGACTGGCATTTTAACCGAGAAGAAACACGTGTTTACCCCGTTGCACACTGCCATTTGGCTAAATTGGACTCAAACAGTTTTATTTATGGACTTGGCCCTCACATTGGCCA
The DNA here is from genome assembly GCA_027497455.2 of Sardinella longiceps. Classification (NCBI taxonomy): domain Eukaryota; kingdom Metazoa; phylum Chordata; class Actinopteri; order Clupeiformes; family Clupeidae; genus Sardinella; species Sardinella longiceps. Next base: position 13,722,793 of record JAODXP020000030.1, read on the forward strand.
GGAGCACAGCTAAAGGGCAATGTTAGAGAGTGTCACAGATAAAACAGACTACGCCTGTGTGTGTAAGTGTGTGTGTGTGTGTGTGTGTGTGTGTGTGTGTGTGTGTGTGTGTGTGTGTGTGTGTGCGTGTGTGTGTGTGTGTGTGTGTAAGTGTGTGTGTGTGTGTGTGTGTGTTTCGCTGTGTGGACGTGCTTGTGGATGCTGCCCACTTGCATTTCATTTGCAATCCTGTCTGAGTGTTAAATGTGAGTCAGTCCTCTGGCCCCGGTTCCTCTGGTCCGCCCGCCTGCCTCTCCGCCTCTATAAATCCAGAGGCAGGCAGGCGGGCGGGCAGGCAGGAGGAGAGAGGCTTTGAGGACAGGCATAAATTAGACTTCATTACTCCCACTGCCTCCACAGCCAGTCCTCCATTGCACCCAGCAGCA
>JAODXP020000030.1:13728217-13815717 GCA_027497455.2 Sardinella longiceps
CAGTTCTGGGCTGCCATGAATATTAGGGAATAATCAGCACTCACTGTGAATGCCTGTGACCTTGTTTCACTCTCTTGCTTTCTTTCTCTCTCTTTTTCTATCTCTCTCTCTCTCTCTCTCTCTCTCTCTCTCTGTTTTGAGTGTGCATCTATGTGCATGTGTAGTGCGATTCTGTATTTCTGAGTGTGTGGGTGTATGTATTTATTTCTATGTGTGTGTGTGTGTGTGTGTGTGTACGCTCAACCTTGACGAAACATGTGACAGATGGCGGAAACAGGCCCTCCCTGGAGTCCACAGCAGACACACAAAGGAAACGACAGCCAAGACACCAGCACACTAAGGTGCTGTGCGTGGGTGGATGTGTGTGTGTGTATGTGCGCGTATCCTTGTGTACTGAATGCCTGTGTGTCTATGTGTCTATGCCTGTTTCTGTGTCCATGTGTGAGTGTGTGTGTGTGTGTGTGTGTGTGTGTGTGTGTGTGTGTGTGTGTCTGTTTCTGTGCCTGTGTGTGTGCCCCTAATAAGAATAATGTACATCATGTTTCATGCCTTATGAAAAGAGAGCCCAGGCTTGAGTACTGGTCTATTAAAGCGAGTGGAGAAGGAAGTCATTTTGGCTGGGACAATAGAGACTGGAGCAGGACAATAAGCTAGAGCCAGAGTCAGTGTCCGAGCCAAAATGGCTGCCACCCACAGGATGGGTTCATAAAGCAGTCAGTGATAAGAGAGAAATTGGAGGATGAGGGGGAAGAGCCTTTCTAGGGATGTAGGGATGGAAAGAGCAATCAGGGGTGAGAGTGGGCAGGTAAAAAGGAGAGTGTGTGTTTGTGTGTTTGTGCATAAAAGGGAAATCAGGTGTGAGACAGATAAGTGAATGTGAGACAGAGAGAGCGAAAGTGAAAAGGGGAATGTGTGTGTGTGTGTGTGTGTGTGTGTGTGTGTGTGTGTGTGTGTGTGTGTGTGTGTGTGTGTGTGTGTGTGGTGTGTGAAAGTGGAATCGGATGTGAGACAGATGGGGGAGAGTGAGACAGAGAGAGTGAGACAGAAAAATGGTAAGTAAGTGTGTGTGTGTGTGTGTGTGTGTGTGTGTGTGTGTGTGAGTTTGTTTGGGGGGGTGGGGGGGGGGCACTGTCTGGCTGTGCAGTGCGGAACGGCGAACAGCTTGGCCTCAGCTTACCTCCTGAGCTGCCTAAAGCCCCCAGCATGGTCTGGAAAATTCCGCTAGACTTACTGTGCTCACAGCACCCGCACGCCCCAGCAATCCCTACTCTTAGCAGCAGTGGTCCACATCATCACCCTATCCGCACCCCAAACACCCACCCACCCACCACCCCTATTATCTCCTTATCGTGGGGGCTTGATCCATCCACACAGCTCTTTCTGGAGCCTCCATTAAGTGGAGCAGAGCAATCAGTGTGTGTGGATGCAGCCAGATTCACAGTGACATATGGGCCCATCACAGATGCAGAGGCTGGGGGGGAGGAGGCCTCGCCGACAGGTAGGTGCACCTGCCGTGGTGTGCTTCACCTGGGGCAAAGCCAGATGAGCTAACCCTCTCTCCGCCTTACCCGTTTATTCGTTTTCTTTCTCTCTTTCCCTCTCTCTCTCTCTATTTTTTTTCTGTCTCTCTCTCTGTCTCTCTCTCTCTCTCTCTCTCTAGCAGGTGTGGGCTGTTGTCATCTCCTCTATCACTCTCTCTCTCTCTCTCATCAGGGGCATCGGTGCAGAAAGACCTGCAGCAAACCTGCCTCCACCTCTGCCGCGTGGCCCTGCATCAGGTATGTAGGTCACATCCATTCTCCCTCTCACCCCCTCTCTCTTTCGCTCTCTCTGTTACCCTCTGGCTCATTCCCTCGCTCTCTACCTCCGTTTCTCTAAACACACACACCATTCTGGCCCTCACTGTTTACTGTTTTCTTAATCTCTGTGTTGCCCTGGCCTGTGAGTTGAAAGCACATTCAGAGAAGCTTGCCAGACTTGGATCTGTGGTCATCTGCGGCTGCTGCTATTGCTGTGGCACTGTTCTAGAACTCCCTCTCTTCATTTTGTCCTTCTGTCTCTCTATCGCTGTTGTCCACCTCAATCCTCTCTCTCTCCCTCTCTCTCTCTCTCTCTCTTTCGCAGCCTCACCCTCCTTGCTCTCCACACTCTGTTCGGGGTATGAATGGTTGCCGTGGCAACTGCCTCCTCCAGTGAGGCGGTTCGTCTCTGTAGCCGTGGCAGCGGCACTGATGGAGAATAATGCTGGGAGCTCTAGCACTCTCTCTTCCTCTCTCTCTCTCTCTCTCTCTCTCTCTCTCTCTCTCTCTCTCTCTCTCTCTCTCTCTCTCGTTCTCTCTCTTTCCCGATCTCTCTCTCAGTTAAACACTAACCTACCCTAGCAACAGCAGCCGGCCCCCCTTCACCCGTCCCTCTCTTCCTCACACTCTCTCTCTCTTTCCCTCTTTCTCTCTTTCTTTTTCACTCGGTGCCTCTGTCACTCTCTTTTTCTTCCTTGCTGTCACACTCTCAGTTTTGCAGCCCTTCTTCTTCTTCCTCTTTCCTCTTTTTTTTTACATCCCCCCATCATGCTACGTTCTCCTTTCTGCCACACCTATTTTTATCTTGTTTAGAGAAACCATGACTGCAAAAACACCAGGATACAGATGGAGGCTTGACAAAAACACAAGCAAAAGGAGAACAATGCTTAGCAAAGAACAGTGTGGAGAGTACACACAGTGAGGGAGAGAGAGAGAGAGAAGATAGAGGTAAAGACAGAGAAAAAGAGAAAGAGAGAGAGAGAGAGAGAAAGGACGCAGTATCCTGATTTCATTAATGTGATTCCATTAATCTGGGCGTAGGCTAAGTTCCATCTGTCATACTAGGAGCTGTTGAGTAGCACACACACACACACACACACACACACACACACACACACACACACACACACACACACACACACACACACACACACACACACACACACACAGTGGGGTGTTGGCACCGGCATCACTGGCTCATAATCACATGCACACACCCAAGCTAAAATAAGGCGCATTTAAAGCTTTTGGCAAAGACAGTTAAGAGCCCTTTAATAGCTTGTTTTTCACCTATCTATCCCACTACTCCACACAGAACCCTCATCATCACCTCATCAGCTCCCCCAATGGCCAACCAGCAGGTCACATGACTGACCACCTGACCCGCTAGCTGGCTGGCTTGCTAGTTCTCTCTCTCTCTCTCTCTCTCTCTCTCTCTGGCTGGCTCAGTCGCCCCGGTGACAAAATGGCTGTGGGGCTAGTGGACAGCTGAAGTACCCATAATCCTCCCTCACGTCCTCCCCTTCCCTCCCCGAGGCCCAGGGGACCCATGCTGGAACTCATCAGCCCTGACAGGTAATCGATGACAACATCAAAGAGAGAGAGAGAGAGAGAGAGAGAGAGAGAGAGAGAGAGAGAGAGAGAGAGAGAGATGCTGTTTATTTGTCTCCGGCTCTAGAATAAGGAGTCAAAGCTGCTTGGTACTGATGAGTTGAGGCTGCTCTGTTCGCTCATCAACGCAGACTTAATTAGAACAAATCGCACTTTCATCACCCCAAGTAATTGCGTAGCCTCACCCATCCCCTTCTCATCCGCCAACCCTTCCTCTCTCTCTTTCCCCCTCTCTCTCTCTCTTTCTCTCCTTCTCTGCTGTCTTTCTCCTTTCCCAACCACCTCCCACCACCATTTCCCTGTCTCTGTTCTCTTCCAAAACACCTTTTTATAGAAATAAACCTCCCACCTATTTTCTGTTCTTCTGTTCTATTCTGTTCTTTTCACGGCTCATTTTGAGTCATAAGACTGGCTATCAGGCTGCCATTTTGGCTTTTTCACCTCCATTCTCTGCCTCTTTGTCCTCAGTAAAAAAAAAAAAAGAGTCAAATTTGACTTCCCAGTTACTACTTCTTCTCACAAAACTTTACATACTCCCACAGCAACTGACCTTGACACACTGACAAGAATAACAATTCTTAAATATGAATTAATTCTTAATTTATATAAATTTGGAAGCCTACATTCTTGTCTTTAGGGTTTTTAAATGATGTCTAAAGTCAAATCCATCTTGTCTGCTAATTGGCTCGTTAGGAAAGCACAGAATTACACAGCCATGAAACCTCTGACTCACTCATCTGGCTGTGCAGGAAATGGACTCCAATCACAGCAGGCAGGCTGGGAGAGGCTACAGTTCTGGCAGAGGCAAACAACAACTACTGCAGCAGCAGCGGTGGAGTCAGAGCACTTGGCATGTTCTTAGCTGCCAAATACACTCGCTGTCCCACTCTCTATGAATCCTGGTCTCCAAAACACTTCTTTAAACATCTGTTTAATTTGTTCTCAAAAACAATTACTGCATGGGATGTATTTGCTCTGAGGAACATCACAACAGATCTTGTTTACAGCATAGTGGCTCAATTTCTTGAATATATGCATGCATGTTCCACATAAATTATAATAAAGTTAATCTTCTCTATGACAGACAGCTTTATGGAATAGTTGTAACTTATGAAATGCACATATTTGGAATTAGAACTTTGGGTATAGGCATATCCTATTCTTTCCCAAATAATGATATATTTCAGACATTTACTCGGCATATTGGCAAAATGTGATTTGTCAGCCCCAATATATAAATCCTGATATTTACCATTGTTCTGTTAGCAATAGCTAGCTGCTGGTTTGGAGCCAGTGTGGTGAGCCACCATTGGCTGGGAGCGGTATGCGATTATCAGCTCTCCGGCTGACTCTGCTACTGTAATTAATAACCTGCCCCGTGTCCCGGGAGCAGCAGATAGCAGCTACTGTTCTCTGTGGGATACTGGCTCTGCCACAGGGAGTGAGAAAGATTGAGAGAGAGGGACGAGAAAATGCAGAGCGGAGATAGAGAGAAATCTAATTTGGATGCCCAGTCGGCAGAGTGTGTGTGTGTGCGTGTGTGTGTGTGCGTGTGTGTGTGTGTGTGTCTGTGCTTGTGCCTACGCAGGCAAGACACTCACACACTCACAGTTACATCAAACTCGGTAAACAGGCATGTCTCTATCAGGTCATCTTTGTACTTAAGCCTCCTTTAGCAAGCGCCTCCTCTCGTCTCTTGTGCGCTCTGATAGATAATGGCTTCCTATGGCCCTGCTACCGTGTCATTTCCTGCCTGTGACGATAAGACTGATCCACGTTTGAGCAGGTCAGACCCAAGGAAATTGGGCCTGCTTGTGGTAACAGTATCACAGTCAAGTCAGAATTGTACAAGACAAGACAAAATGACTTCATAGCCCCCAAAATGTCAAGGCACTACACTGTGTGTCTATTTAAAATAGTCTGTATTTTGCTAATACTTTACTAAGAAGAATACGGACGTATTGCTAATGTTCCAGTGTTTGACTTGATCTTTATATACTTCTGCATCTTAGACTGTAAATGTGTGCAGTGTTACTTTGTCCCTTCCTTCACCTGAAGCTCCTGAAGAAAGTGTTGAAAAGGAAAGAATGCTATTCTTAAGCACAGATTCTGCTGTAATGGGGGTCTGTCTCTATAAATGTCTCTGTCTCTGTCTACAGAACTCAAGATTCCTCTACATTTACATTTATGCATCTAGCTTACAACCAAAGCCTCTTACATTTGCCAACTATCAATTACTCCAGGGCCAGATACCCCCTTGAACAACTTAGGATTAAGTGCCTTAAGTGCCAGGTCACAATAGTGGCAGTTGGGATTCGAACCCTTGATTTCGAGGCCACTAGCTAGTCGGCTCCTTAAGCGCTACACCACCACTGCCCCTCTACGAAGGTAACACTAGTTCTAGCCAGCAAACAGTCCTGGAGAGTCCAGCCCCATTTAGGTCATGGCTAACCAGTCCGTCCAGAGCAGAGCTCCGGCACATCTGAAAATGAAAGGAGGCCATCCTGCACAAACCACTGCAAGAGGGGAACTGAAGCGAGAGTAAGAGAGCACGCTCAAGAGAGAGAGAGATGAGAGGGAAAGAAGGAGCGAAAGCACACAGGGAAGAAAAAAAGAGATGCAGTGAAGGGAAGGAGGAAAAGGAAGGAAGAAAGAAAGTGAGAGACAGAGAGAGAGAGAGAGAGAGACGGAGGCAGGAGGAGGTAAAAAGTCAGAGGATGTTGAGAACTCTGTGACTGTATAAAGATGTGACAACCAAAGTCCCGGTGGATAAACGGAGGAAAAAAAAAAAAAAGCTGAAAAAGTGCAGTTCACTCAGGGCAGGACTGAAGTCAACAGAGATAATTTGATCTCAGTCTTTGCCCTGCTGATGGAATGAAGGAGGGGACCAGGGCCGGAGACAGAGCTGAGCCTGAACATGGCCTACTCTGCTGTGGATGGCTGGTTCCGGCGTAATCGGGCTTGGCTGGGGATTACTTACCGGCAGCGCTGGACACGGTCGGCCAGTTCTGGACCAGAACCCCCTGGGCTCCCTGCATCACCGAGGACTCCTCCATATGCACCTCTCTGCAACACACACACACACACACACACACACACACGTTAGAAACTCACATTACAAATTCACTTCATAATCAAATCGACCATTATTCACAGTCAACTCCATTGTCAATCTACTTAAGACCACAAAAGACCTTGTCATATGAGGATTCATGACTGCTGATGAAAAGCACTTGTGTGTGTTTGGACTCTGACTCATGATCTCTAGCCTGTGCCAAGCCAGCAGTCGCTCCAAAGGACCATTAGGTGATTGATATTGTTTGCTGCTCTGTTAAGTTCTGGTTCTTTTCCCCAATGTGTTAGTTAGGGGGACTCTATATGGTGGGCCCATGTTCAGATAAGCATGCATTAGATCTGCCTTGCGGTAATGGAGGTCCTGAGGGGGCCATATTTGCTGTTATAAGCCTTTGGGTCCAAACCCCCCTTCTCCCTTTATGCACTGCTGGGCCCGTCCTGCAAGGCATTACTGAAATTAAGCTCCTACTGGAAAGTAATGCGAAAGGAGGATCTATTGGCATGTGTTGAGTGTGTGTGTGTGTGTGTGTGTGTGTGTGTGTGTGTGTGTGTGTGTGTGTGTGTATGGGGGTGCATGTTTCGGTGTGCGAGTGAGAAAATGAATGAGTGTTATAGCATGATTTACGGCCTTGGGCATTTCTGCAATATGCTTCTGGATTAAGGATTACGCACCGTGTGCCGGCACACTTAGGCACCACTCTCTAGATTAGGGTTTACGGCCACATGGCACCACGGCACTGCGCAGCACTGCTCTTAATATTTTTTATGCCCTTGGGGGGATTTCCAGCAACTTTCATCATGTTAAAAAATTCACTCTGCTTCCTACTTAACAGCATAGGCAACCCAACAGAGCCGCTGTATCTAAACAAACCTCTAAAAACCTCAAAACAAACACACAACCCATGCTAAAACACATACAGTGCACCCCTCCCATAAGGTTTAATGGAATAGCTCATTGACTGTTGTGCTAATAGCTATACCCCTCGGATGGGTGGAGGTCAAAGATTCTAGTGCGGAGCGTATAGCGCTCTAGAATCTTTGGTGGAGGGTTACTTGTTCCATTTGTCCTTGCATGCTCTCTTTGAAATTCAGCTGTGTTGAGGAGAATCCTTTCCTCGAGTCTTAAGCTTTGCCTGTGATAACCGAGTGCGTAATTAGATGTGGCCTGTCGAGATTTGGTATCGCTTTAGCGAGGACCTGCATGCGATCGTTTCCGCCTGGCGAGTTTGACAGGGCGTACAGTGGCGTACTTGGGGCAAAGGGGGGAGTGTTTAAGTGGGATTAGACTCTTAGAAAAGGGACTGCGGGTTGGCTTCCTGCCGTCGTGTTAAAAGAGTGGCAGTTAGGGTCAATCTGTGCTGAAATATTTCTTTTAAAAAGGGGGACAAAAAAATGGGAACTTCACACAGCTGGTAGGCTGACTGGTGCTGTGAATGTGCCAAATACCAGCTCCATGCTGTTCTTTCTTTTACACAAGTTAAAACCACTCACCCACCCCATCACCCCCCCTAGTTCTTCCCTCCCCTCCCTCCTTGGTGTCCTATTCGGCCGCAGAGCTGTGCAGAGAGTCATGGAGGTCGGGTGAGTTGAGGCGTCTCGATGCCCCAACGCCACAGGCTCCCGCCACGCCAGCCGGCTCGCCACCACTCTTTCAGCAAATATGACCAGATGGCCTTAGAGTCGCTTTCTTTTTCCTCTCTGTTTTTTTCTTCTTCTCCCCTTTTCTCTTGCTTGTCTCTTTTCATCCCATTTTCTCTTTCACTTGGACTTTCATTCTTAGAGCCCTTTCTTTGTGTCTGCCCATCTATTTAGTTGTTCAGACAGTCGGAGGGAGAAGGGCGAGCTTCCGTTTGAGGAAGCCATTTTAGGGGCATGAGAGGAGTGGTGGGCTAAGGGTGAGAGGAGGGGAGTGGGCTGCTGGGGGTGTGGGGGGTAAGGGGGTAGGGGGTGTTGACAGGGCGCCTGCAAAAACAGGATGCCGTGATGTTATCTAAGGACTGAGCCAACCTCCAGAGCAGCAGTCTGAGTCATCGCTTAACCTCGGGTACTGACAGCCAAACACGGAAAATATAAATAAATAATAGTATGTAAAAAAAAAAGAAAGACAAAAAAAAAAAAAAAAAAACACCAGACAACAGACAACTCCCCCCATACACACACACACACACGCGCGCAAGCAGCGTCCTTGAGGTGAGGTGACAATGTGTGACATTCTTCAAAAACCCGAGTCCATCTGTGATCGACTTTTTTGCCTTGGGGTGTGCAATTTGGATGGGATGTGGTGGTGATGGTGTCTGTGTGTGTGTGTGTGTGTGTGTGTGTGTGTGTGTGTGTGGTGGGCAGAGGCAGCTGCCTTGTCTGAGATTGATGGAGTGCATCTGAGGTGTCTGCTATTTAGAAGGGAAAATAAAATGGCAGCTGGTTGTCAGACAGCTAAGTCATCTGCCATGGAAAAAGACTGGAGTATTCCGTCTGCATTTACAGGACTCTTTTGCTGTGACTAATGAAGAAGCACACACACACAAGAAAATCTGCACTGCATCAAAAAATGTCAAGATTACATTTTAGCAGTCTTTGTGTGTGTGTGTGTGTGTGTGTGTGTTTTTGTGTGTGTGTGTGTGTGTGTGTGTGTGTGTGTGTGTGTGTGTGTGTGTGTGTGTGTGTGTGTCTTGGCTCTTTGGAGGTTGGATAGACTAGTGAAGCCCTGCAGCTGATTCGTGAGTGAAGCAAGACATGAAAGGTTACAGTGGCGTGTGGGCAGGTACAATCAGCAGAACAGAATAGAAGGATGACTGTTAAAATGGAGAATGGGTGTAGAAGGACAGGTAGAGAGAGAGGGGGAAGAGAGGGAGGGGGTAAGAGACAGAGAACGAGAGAGAAACTGAAGGAGAGAGAGAAAGAGAGCGAGGGATGGGGGAGGGAGGAATCTGTGGCCACCATTTTAGCTGTCAAGCCCCCTGATCCATCGCCTCTCTGTGCCTTTCTCTCTCCCCTCTGCTAATACATGTCTATGGGCCCAAGGTCAGGCAATTACTGATGCTACAGAGCTTCCAGCCCCTCCACACATTCACTCATCCCTGCCCGCCCGGCTGCTCGCTACTGTGCTCTGTAATAACGCCATCTCTCATCTCCACATCTCTCCCATGTGTGTGTGTGTGTGTGTGTGTGTGTGTGTGAGTGAGTTAGCAGATTCAATATATACTGTAGAATAAGTATGTTTGCTATACTATATTTCTCAATGTTTGTTGAAGAGAATTTTACATTTCCCTTGCTTGCTATGTCACTGAATGTGCTCACTACGTTTTCTTATCAAAAGAAGAATAGAGGAGATGAAGGTCAAGGGGACCTTCACTTTGCCTTAAACTGAAGAAAATCATTTACAAAAAGAGAAATGAAAAGGGAATGAGCAGGGTGAGGAGGAGAGGGGTGTACAAGCATGCTCTTGTTTGTGTTCGGTGTGGTGAGCAGTGATTCAGAGAGGGAGGCCATTTTAAAAGCGCTGTCGATCTGGAGTAAAGCAGATATGGTGATCAAATATTAATGGCCATCGCCGGACCAAATACATGATACTCAGCCAACGCCTACCCTGCTCTCACCGTCTGTTCTGCTCTCTCTCTCTTTCTCTCTCCATCCCCCTCTCTCACTCTCTCGCTTTCCATCGCTCTCTCCCAACCCTCTCTATCCCTCTCTCTGTCTCTCCCCTCTAGTGAGCTCCAGCCCTCAGCCTCCAGTAGCTTCCCTCTGTCTGAGTCCATCTCACTCTATTTGTCCTTCTCTGTCTACCTCTGTCCTTACCAACAGAGACCCCTCCTGACTCTCCTGACTCGGTGTGTGTGTGTGTGTGTGTGTGTGTGTGTGTGTGTGTGTGTGTGTGTGTGTGTGTGTGTGTGTGTCTGTCTGTCAGAGAATGGTGAAGATGATGAAAAATTTCCCCAGCAGAAAGACTACCGACACAATAGACCATATCTGCATGGACAGATGCGTCCCCATTAATTATTTCTACAGCAACTATTTTTTGGGGTCCCTTTGGGGATAATGGTAGCCAAGGGAGTAGGCCTACACCACGGCAAATCCCACTACATTAAGGAATTCTGTCCCATAAATAGGATATGATAGAGCGACATAGAGGATCAACAGCCAAATAAAGCAGTGTGTCTGAGCCCAGGATATGATAGATATTGTCATCAAAGCGCACTTCTGAGCACATGTGATCCTGCTCCTGATGATGGGAGTGATTTTAATACATTAGTCTGATTCGCTCGGCTACATTAGCCTCCATTAAACCCCTGTGTAATTAAGCGGGAATCAGTGTAACGCTAATCAAGCTAAGAGGTTACACCAGCATGACAGACACACAGACACACACAAACACATAAACATACAAACAAACACACACGCTACACACAACATTGAGCTGCAACTAATACCAGGCATGTTCATCAGTGTGTGATATTTCATGGTGCCACCACCAGTGTAAAGCTTAGATCATTCATGATGTTCTTTGGTCGGTGGCTGGGGAGATGTTGAGCGTGTTGTCTGCTCTGTAGGTTGGAACGTCCTTCCCAAACTATGGCTCTGGGACGGGACTGTATCTCTGCAGATGACCCACTTCCGATGGCGGAGGAAAACACCGCAGCATTGGACGAAAGAGGCTGCGGTGGTTTCTATTATTGCCTCTCTCTCTCTCTCTCTCTCTCTGCTGCTCTCGGTGAATGGGCAGTAGCATGCAGCTGGACGCTTGCACTAGTTATAGCCTCTCCGGCTCATTAGGGCGATGTCTCGCTCTACGCAGTGACCCTTGTTTACGAGGCTCTCCGGCCAGGGCAATCCACAGGCAGCTTGTGGCCCAGTGGCTTGTGGGTAATCTGATCTCTGTGCGTCGGCCTGTGCCGTGGACGGCGAGAACCAAATGGGCCGTTTTTCCGCCTAGCTGCCCTCGCCTGTGAAATCACCGTCGGAAAAGATCGCTATGGCCCATCCACCTCCGCCTCTCCCTCCTTCTCTTCCTCCTCTTTTTCTCCTCCTGCTCTATATCCCTCCATCCACTCTCTCCTGGGTCTCTCTATCTCCTCTGATACGGTCTCTCAGTAGATAACTGAGAGATAGGCTGGGTAGGCCTCCTGTTCCCTAAGCATAGTTAAGCATGAAAGCGGAGATTCCCCTGGGAAAGGAAACCAGTCAAACCCCCTGCATAAAGCTACACTATTCACATGTTTACATTATTGTTTACCATATGGAGATAAACCATTCCCGACTATAAGCTCACTGGGTCTTTGCTCAGTTGTTGCATGCAACAATTTTCCTCCACATCTTCAACTGGTCAGGCCCAGCATGTTTCTGCTGTGTGTGTTTGTGTGTGTATGTATTTATGTGTTTGTATGTGTGTGTGTGTGTGTGTGTGTGTGTGTGTGTGTGTGTATGTATGTATTTATTTATGTGTGTGTGTGTGTGTGTGTGTGTGTATATGTGTGTGTGTGTGTGTGCGTGTGTTGGCTGCTGGCTGAGAGCGGTAAACACATCGGACTGGCAGATCGTGCTGCATTGCCGCAGGCGTAATTTATGAGGCATGCATGCGGAATGGTCTTCTTACCTTTGCATTCCTGCCCTCAGGGAGGCCGAGTATCTCCAGTCTGCATTGGGAGCTTTAGGCTGCAGAGGAGGAGAAGAAGGGAAGAGAGGAAGGGAAGGGAGGGGAAGAGAGAGAGAGAGAATAGAGGAAACGGTATTTAGAAAAGTGCTCAAGCGGGTCCACATTGACGACAAATAAAAGTCGATTGCATTGGTAATTGGTCTCAGTGACAGAGGGAGAAGCTGCACATGTGAAGTGTTTTCTCCTGTGGAACAAAAGGGTTTAGTTAGCTGAGTGTGTGAAGGGAAAGATGGAGCGCTCAACCTCAGAGGGCTGATCTGGACAAAACATCTGGACATGTTGTCAACAAGGACAGGTTGTCAACAAGTCCAAGCCTGAATGACAAGGGTCTCACTTGCTTACACACCTAGAACACACACACACACACACACACACACACACACACACACACACATGTATAAACACACTTTCTCTCTCATTCTCTCTCTATCTCTGTCTTTCACACACACACACACACATACACATACACACACACTCTCACTCACGCACACACACACACACACACACACACACACACTCACACACACACACACACACACACACACACACACACACAACCTCTTTCAGAGTCAAGGTCAGAGCGAGACATCAGAGAGTGCTTGGAGGGGAAGAGAAGGAAGTGGAATCAATTTATCCCCAACGGCTTGATCCACCTGGATGTGGATCATATGTGACATGTGAGCCCTAGAGCAGCCCAGGCAGGCCAGAGGCACACACACACACACACACACACACACACACACACACACACACACACACACACACACACACACACACACACGAAAGATGAGAGAATATGAGGAAGTGCAAGAGCAAGCGCTGCATAAACCAGCACATACCTGGAGAACCAGAAAGCACATTTACAAAAGACCAGGATGTAGAAAAATCTAAAAAGACCACAGAGAGAAAATGTAACATAACTAAATAAGTAAATAGTCCCCCCACACACATACACAAGTGGCTTGAAAGAACTTTGGTCAAGGACATGTTTCTCTCTTGTTATGAAAGCTGTTGCAAAACTGCGTTCGTCTACCAAAAGGGTAGAGACAGAGTACATGTGACGCAGGTGCGTGTATCCATGGTGACCCGATTCCCTGCTTCCTCCCAGAGGGACGTAAATATGCTGGAGATGAAGCATCGACCCTGTACCAACCGGCCCTCCCCAACCCTTCGCCACCACCATTACCACCAACACCCCTCCTCCCCCGGCACCCATCTTGCCTCTTCCCCCCACTGAAAACATCCATCAGGCTGAAATCCAATATAGGCTCTAATCAGCCGGACCTGAAGCCCCTCTGTGACTCAGTTGGACGCTCGATCATATTTACAGAGAGGCAGATGCTCTCTCTGGCTATTAGACCTCATCGCATTTGCCGGCTGGAGAGAGTACGCAAGACCTCAAACACACAGACCCAGCCACGGACCCAGCCCCATTAGATTAACAGACAATTCCCAACCTCAAACAAGATCTCAGACAATCATAAGTTGTGTCTTTGTGTCTGTATATGTGTATTTGTGTGTGTGTTTGTGTGTGTGTGTGTGTGTGTGTGTGTGTGTGTGTGAGGGTGGGGATATTTTGCATACATGTGTCTCATTAAGCATGTACCAGAACTTGCATATGATTTAGCCAAGAAAACTAGTTTACAGACTGACTATTGCCAAAAAAAATACCCGGGTTGTCTTATTTCTCTAGACACTGCATGATTGTATAAGCAGCGAAAACAAGGAAAATCTTCCTGCACATACTGTACATTCTCCACATACAGATTTGCCACTCCCAAAAACATATCACTGATGCCACTTATGGCTGTTGCACGGCATATGTTAGCGCCAAGTTACAGAGATTGAATCAAAAAATAGATTGAAAAAGGAGGAACCTCAAAGCTTCGTAATTCATTTTCTTCTGACATTTTCATCTTTTTCTTGTCTGAAATGCCTAATTTGTCACTCTTAGCACACTGATTGCAGAGGAGGAGATAACAAGCTCTGCTAGGGTCTGATCTCCTCATGCAAGAGGTTTCTTACACTCTCTCTCTTTCTCTCCCTCTCCATCTCTTTCCCCCTCTCAAGTAGGCCTGTGCCGAGTGGACACACCTCGCCTGGATACAGCACTCGCACAGCCTGCACCAGCCAATCACAGCGCTTCCCCGGGCCCCGTTCAAACCGAGCCGCCCAATCAGGCGCCGCTAGCACGGAAAAGCATGCCACTGCTTCTTAATTACACAGCAAGTGGGAACAAACATGACTGGCATTTAATGAGAGCGACAGAGAAGAGGGGGAGCAATTAGGGCCCAAAGAGCTGCTTTTTCTCCAGCACAACCTTATTTCCCCCCTCTCACACACATAAACCCTTAGACACAGCAACGGGAATAGGGAGGAGTACCAATCTCTTTCACACACACACACACACACACACACACACACACACACACACACACACACACACACACACACACACACACACAAACACTCATACACACAATTCACAACTGACGAGGAACTGTGCAAGAATGACTGCGCTGTCACTTTACATGAAAACATGGGCTAATACATGCTCTGGCTTGTGGCAAGCTAGTATGCTACATTACAGCACATCTCCAGACTCCAAAGTCATCCTGGCCAATAGGCCTGGCACACATCATAGCCCTACAGATGGTCGTTAATAGAGACTTGCAGGAGTGTACGTTTTCAAGAAAGCCCCACTGACTGTAAGCCGTTGGCTGACTCCTGCCAGACACCTTCTATCGAATGAGCGCAATTACAGAGGAGTCTCCAGTCAGACCAGAGAGGATGAAAAAAAATTCTGTCCCTGTCCATTTGGGGAACTCGATAAAACTCAATAATCTAAATTATTCAGGATCCACTTGAGTCAAGTCCCTCAAGTGACAACATAGCTCTCGCTTATTTGTTTTTTCGCTCTTTCTCTTTCTCTTTTCTTTTCTTTTTTAGAAAGAAAAGTAAGCCTGAAACAAACAAGCCCTAAATTTGGACGGCTCTCAAGGCAGCACTTGTTTCTTTGGTGCCACCACAGAGAAGATGGGAGGACAGAGGACAGGAGAGAGGAGAAGAAGATAGGAGAAGGGAGGAGAGGAGAGGAAAGGCTGAAGAGAGAAAAGCGGAGAGGAGAGGAGATGCTGAGTACATGTGACGCTGCCTCGAGAGGACGAGGTGTGAATACTGGGGAGAGGGACTGTTGTTTGGCTTTCACGCCTCCAAACAGAACCAATTCAGCTGCGATGGCTGAGGAGGCTGCACTGCAGCAGAGGGAGAGGAAGGAAGAGAGAAAAGGAGACGAGAGGAGAGGAGAGGAGAGGGGGAGGGAAAGAAGAGAGGAGAGGAGAGGAGAGGAGAGGGGCAGAGGGACTGTGGTTGTTTTTTTCCCCTCCTGCATACACAAAATGATGAAGAGCGATTTGATGACAGCTGTAAACGAGGGTGGAGGAGAAAAGCGCATAAACCTCTGATAGCCTGAATCATCAGAAAACAAACAGGCATAGTTCAGCACAGAGCGCGTTCACACACACACACACACACACACACACACACACACACACACACACAAATCCCTACAGAGGTTTATTTACTTTACTTACTTATTTGCTTGTACACATAGGCGTGGATTCACACACACACACACACACACACACACACACACACACACACACACATAAAGACACTCACCCATACATACATGAAGTGGAGAAAAAGCATAGGAACCTGCAACACAGTCACCAGAAGCCCAACCTCAACCCAAAACAAAAGCAACTTGAGGAAAACAAACAAATGAAAATTGCTACTCAAAGAGGTTTCCTTTTTTCTCTCCCTTCCTTCCTTAGCTAAATGCCAACCACAGTTTGCCTCGGGTAAGGGTAAAATTAAGAGAAACGGATAAAATAAAATGCACACACACATTACAAACAAAACAAACCACTAAATGCCTGACGTAGCACAACACAGGAATGGAGAGATGGAACAGAGGGAGGTGTGCAGGTGTGCAGGGGCGGGACAGAACGGGGCGGGACACACACCTGGATGGCGGTGGCGTCCGGCATGCTTAGCCGTCGCACAAACTGACTGCTGTGGCCCGTGAAGAAGCGTTCCGAGCCCCAAGTGCCACTTATGGGCCGACCCATGTTGTAGAACATGAAGGTGTCGCTGCCCGACGTGGCTGTCAGGCAGGTCTTGTAGCAGTACGTCTTGGTGAGGGAGCCGTTGCCTCGCACCTCGATGTAGTGGGGCTCGACTTTAAGGTCCCGTCGGAGGGCGACGTTGCCGGGCTGCTGGTTACCACCTCCAGCTGCACCTCCACCCCCTCCTCCTCCTCCTCCGCTACCTCCACCACCACTGCCTGACCCACCACCACCAGCAGCACTACCACCACCACTCCCCCCACCAGAACCACCCTCCCTGGGGGCCTTCTTACTCCCACAGCAGGGCGAGCAGGAGCAGGCCCCTGGCTGGCTGCAGTACTCATGGCACTTGACGATGGCCAGCACCACCACCGTCACCAGGAAAACGAAAGTGGTGGCGCTGAGTGCCACGATAAGATACAGCGTCACGTTGGAGAAGATGAGCGTGCCGTGTGGCCGGATGATGCGCTTGGGGTCAGGGGTCACCTTGGGCGGGAGCTCCATGACTGCCACATTGACGGTAGCCGTGGCGGAGCGTGGCGGCAGGCCGTGGTCACGCACCAGCACCACCAGGCTGAAGAGGGTGGAGTTGTCCTCCACCACACGCCGGGTGGTGCGGATCTCGCCCGTGTGCTCGTGCACCTTGAACAGGTCCAATTCAGCCGGGTGTTCCAAGCTGTAAAGGAGCCAGGCATTCTGGCCGGCGTCACCATCCCACGCTGCCAAGCGGGCAACCAGCACGCCAGCCTCTGCATTTCTGAGCACCGTCTCTGCAGGATTGTGCGTGATGTTTGGCGACGGGTACACAAAGTATGGTGTGTGGTCATTCTGGTCCATGACGTACACATAGACGGTGACCACACGGCTCAGGTGTGGAACTCCATTGTCTTGCGCCTTCACCTGGAAGTGGAACTCACGCAGTTTCTCAAAGTCAAACGCACGGAGGGCGTAAACCTCGCCGTTGTCTGGCTTGACAGACACATAAGAGCCCACGGAGATGCCGTGGTTGTTATCGCTGAGGACCGTGTAGGTGATGCGGGCGTTTTCACCCGCATCCGGATCTGTGGCCTTCACCACGCACAGTGCAGCAGAGGGAGCATTGTTCTCTGTGACGTAAACGGTGTAAGAGGTCTGCTCGAAGCGCGGCGGATTGTCGTTCACGTCGGCGACGTCCACACGCACAGCCATCTGGGAGGAGAGGGATGGGTTGCCACCATCAATGGCCGTCACGGTCACGTTGTAGTACGGAATGGCCTCTCGGTCCAGGAAGGCGGATGTGACGAGGGTGTAGTGGTTCCGAAAGGACTTTATCTTGAAGGGGAGGTTGGGTGGGATGATGTCCAGGGTGACGTGCTTGTTTTGGCCTGAGTCACGGTCATTCACACTGATCAGAGCCACCACAGTGTCAGCCCTGGCATCCTCCCTTACAGGGCTGGACAGGGAGGAGAGGACAATATCTGGGGGGTTGTCATTTACATCCAACACCTCCACTACCACCTTGCAGTGGACAGCTACAGCCCCTGGGCCCCTGTCCATAGCTTGGATATACATTTCATAGGTGTTGGTCTCCTCAAAGTCAACATTGCTCCTCACCCTGATCTCCCCACTGTCAGAGTCCATGCTGAACATCTGGCGGACTCTCTCCGGGGTGTAACTGCTGAAGGAGTAGTAGACCTCGCCATTTGTGCCCTCATCTCGATCTGTGGCGTTCAGTTTTATAACTAAAGCGCCTAAGGGCGAGTTCTCCTTCAGCTTCACTTTGTAGACAGAGTTGTCGAAGACTGGCGGGTTATCATTGGTGTCCAAAACACGCACGTTAATTTTTGCCGTGCCCGTGCGCGGCGGGGTGCCTCCGTCCGTGGCTGTCAGGATTAGGTGATGAGAAGGCGACTGCTCGCGGTCCAGTGGCTTTTTTAATATCAGTTCGATGTGCTTTCCATTAGGTGGGGGCTTGTTGGACTCGAGTGCAATATGCTCATTTGGGCTGATGCGATACAGGCGCACTGAATTGGAGCCGTCATCCGCGTCCTGGGCGCCCTCAATGGGGAACCGGGACCCAGCAGGCGCGGACTCAGAGACCTCCAGCTGGTACTCGTCTCGGGGGAAAAGCGGTGAGTTGTCGTTCACGTCCAAAACCTCCACCTCCACGTTGAGCTCCTCGAGTGGGTTTTCAAGGACCACCTCGAGATTGAGAAGGCAAGAACCGCTGTAATCGCACAGCGTCTCACGGTCGATTCTGTCCCTAACGAAGAGCTTCCCGTTTTTGTGATCAATATTAAAATACCTCCTGTTATCGGAGGAGATACGGATCCTCCGTGATGAGAGCTTTCTCAGATCTAGTCCTAAGTCCCTAACGATGTCTCCAACGAAAGCTCCGGGGTCCAGCTCCTCTGGAATGGTATACCGAAATTGTGCATTGATAAGGCCACTTAGTACAACTAAAACAAAATAAAAACAAAGAGGCACATACTCGTTTAGGGTGCTACATCGCCCCGCAACAGCCATCGCAAGCTGGCAAGATCCGCAGACGGATTATAAACAGCTTTCCGCCTTTTCAGCTTGCCTTGCGAATACTCCCGCCACAGCATTAAAAAAAGGGGAGAGAGTCGCCCGTTGACAGTCGACTATGTGCAGGATGACCAAAGTCTCTTCTCCGCTGCCTCATTAAACGGACATTTTCCCACAACATCCATGTTCTGTCCTTTGTCGGTAGCTTCTGCTGATATTTTTCTGTGTGTGTGTGTGTGCGGCTGACTCTTGTTTCCCTTTCACGAGTGCTGCCTAACGCTCTCTCTCTCCCTCCCTCTCTCTCTCTCTCTCTGCCTGCTCTCTCCTCCGTCCTCCCCCTCCCTCTCCTTCTCCCGTGCACCGTTCGGTGCTGCGGGGGAGGGGAGTAGCGCTCTCTCTCATAGACTGCTGGCTGCATTTTCAGCACCTCTGAATAAAAAACAGCGACAATGTGCTCGAAACCTGATACGCATCGCAGGAATATTAAATCGTTTCAAGAATTATTGTTCTCGCGATCGATTTAACCTGCGTCTATTAATTTGTGCTGACAAATATGACACGTTGAGGAGAATTAGAGTGAAAACAAGGTTGTAGTTTTTACCAGTGCCACCGCCCTTTTTATTGTGTGCTATCTGCTTGAAGCAGTGGGCTTAATGCATCGCATTGTATGATGCATTTTAAATAAATAGATGTCCTTGTCCGTTTAGACATGTTCGTTAAATACATATTTCGAAGAATAAATACACATCCATATTCAAGTCCAACAAGTGTGGTTTGTCTACTCTTTGAAAAAAAAATTTCTTTGTTTGTGTTCACCCAACCCATGAGCGTTCAGTGACACTCGCTGGAATCAGCCGTCATAACAGTGTCCCTAAGCAGTCCTTCTTCTCTCACTTTCACTTGCCTCGACACTTACTGAAAGCTCAAATAATCGGAGATTAAGATTAGACGATCTCTGGCAGCTCTGGTTTTCTGTCACCTCTCTGTCCCTACTTTTCCTCATCGCTGCTCTGTTATCGCCTTCTTATCCATCATCGCATGAGCAACAAGAGCTCGGGCAGCACTGAGGCAAACCAGGCCAACACCAAGATGCTCCCGACTGGCCTCTTCGCCACAATTGTCAAAACAATCTCAGCAGTTCTTTCCTGCCTTCTTGGAATTGATCAAACTATAGGCCACGAACCAGAGGAGACATAGGGGCGGTGCCACGAAGGCAGACAGAGAATACTTCAAAACAATAAAATCAAAGACAAAGACAAACTTGTGTCGTCAACATCAATTTGTAAAGAGCATGTTATGTTTCTAAACATGTATGTTATGTTTGTAAACATGTCAACACGCAGAGAGAGAGAGAGAGAGAGAGAGAGAGAGAGAGAGAGAGAGAGAGAGAGATTTCCAGGTCGGTTTTAATATATGTCAGCCTACTCACTGCGCGCAGATAGTGAGTAGGCTAAAATGTCCACCACCAAGGTCCTGTTGCCCACTTGATAACGATGCTTGCCTCCAGACTAGCCTACAAGTTTAGTGTTCTTGGCACAAAGCCGTCCCGCAGAAATAATGAGACTTCAGACTGGCCAGTAAAAGCTGAGCTCTGGCCCCAGCTAATCAATGAAAGTATATCTCACATCCAGCCGTCACGCCAACGTGACTATTTAATGTCCACCTAGGTAATTATATACCCATTGGTACCCATAAACAACAGAAAATGGACAGCAAGCGGCCAAGTCACCGCCCATCTCTCTCCTCTGACTATTCCCTGACACAGTTGTTGCATACCCTGCCTTGAGCAGCGGCGTCGGCGGCGGCGGCAGCTGTGCTAGCCTGCGCTCAGGTGGTGGGACCGGAGGCCGTAATTGAGTCGTCCAATAATGTCTCGTGTAGTTCAGCCTCGCCGGGTAATTAGAACAATCCAAGGCCGTGTATGCTCAATTAAAATTTAATTTGAACTGGTTTCTATTCAATTATGAGGCAGTGTTCTGCCCGACACCGTAAGAGACAACGACTACCTTTTTGTATTTTAAAAGTATGGTTAAATATTATTGGTTAACTTGCAGAGTAGCCTAAATTGATCTCTGTCTTGAAAGGCAATGACGACGCAATTTCTCAAGACACAAAAATAAAACAATTTAACACACTGTCATGTAACCATTTCCCCGTGTTCGTCAATTGAAACAAACAGTATTACTTCTATTTATCTGGCCTAAGAGGACCCAGCACAGCCGTGAGTCATCGGGCCACCGGGCGCTGTGCTCTCCCCCGCACTATCATCCCCTCGCGGCATTCACAGCGACAAGCGCTGGCAGACAGCGAGTCGAAACCAGTCCTCCGCACTGACTCAAAGGTTCACTGCAGCGGAAAACTGGACCGCATTTCGCAGTTATGTGCATGGAAGAGTTGAAAAGGCAGAAAACTTTGGCTTGCGCATTTATTTCCTCCCGCTTGATGAAATGCATCTTCTGGATTTTTGAATCGCGTTTGCACATATGAATCATTTCAAACCTCTAAAAAACGCACCCAATGAAGTGGCCTAATATCATACTAAAACATTTGTTAAAAGTAGACTTCATGACTTGTCACACCATAAACATTTTTTCTCAATACAGCAGCAGATTGGTGGGTGAAATACAACAGGCATTTTTCCACTTTATTATTTTGAATGTCCCAGTTCTGTTCGCCTGGTTTTATCAAGCGAAGGAGACGACACAGCGGGTTTCTGTCAATCCAGACCGGTCATATACCAGACTATTTCTCATAGGGACTCAGGGACGTGTTTACGCCCAATTGAAAAAAAAGAAAGACGTTTGAAGGAGTACCCTGTAATCTCGGCAATTACACACCCCGGCGGACTCAAACACCTGCCTCTATCCCTTTGCGGCCACTGTCTGTTTTGTTACGGTACAACTCCTTGTCTCCCAATCCGCGCCTTTCCGCCACTCCCAGTGGCTTTACCTCTCTCTCTCTCTCTCTCTCTCTCTCTCTCTCTCTCTCTCATACACACACTCACACACGCACGCACGCACACACACACACACAGCGCGCACACTGTAAACACAGACTTAGCTAAGTGCTTGGAAATCTGTAGGCACTTCTTTGGATGAATGACAGCTCTCTTTCATACCTGTCAGAGTGAAGTCCATCTGCTCTCATCGCTAATTATTTGAACGCGAGGGGGTTGAGATGAAGTTATCTCAGTTTCGTTAAGCTACACACAAGCCTGTCTTGCCTGTGGAAATACAGATGGTTTCGTCTGTTGCCACCATGCTACTGCGCACGCTCACCCCTCCCCTTCCCTTTGCAGGTTACAGTAGAATAATTTTCTTTTTTCACTCTTTTAAAGAGCCATTTTAATGGCGTTGGTGCCAGCTAAAACTCACTGTATTATTTCAACAGTTCCAAATATGCAGCCTAGTTACAAATATTATTTCATTTTTCCTCATACACAACTTTGATGTTCAGCTACTACTCTCTCTCTCTCTCTCTCTCTCTCTGACACACACACACACACACACACACACACACACACACACACACACACACACACACCTTTAATTAAAGACTGCTCCTTCATCCCTACTTTTGCTCATCTGTTCTACTTCCTTCTCTGTCTCTTCCTCCTCTTCCTCCACTGCGCCCCATTCATTCCGCTGCTCTTTCTCTCCCTTCCTCTCCAGCTGTGATCAGTGTCTGCAGCATCCGCAGTTCCAGCTGAGAAAATCTGGCCAAGGGGCATCAGTGAGACTGAAGTGGAGCATAGGAGCTAATGTCAACCCCCTCACACACACACACACACACACACACACACACACACACACACACACACACACACACACACAGCTGACTTCTCCCTCTGACAGACCCAGAGACCAAAATGTTAAACACACAAATGCAGTGGGCAGTGGACACACCCAAAAGAATGGTCACAAGAAGAAGAAGAAGAAGAAGAAGAAGAAGAAGAAGAAGAAGAAGAAGAAGAAGAAGAAGAAGAAGAAGAAGAAGAAGAAGACTTCAGCGCACTACAAATATTAATCACAGCCAATCTATTATACATAGAGGACCACTGCAATATTTAACAGAGTCTCATTAATGCACGGTTATTGCTTGCCCTTAAAAAGCCATTCATTACACAGCATAACAGCTTGTTATGCCATGTAGACTTTTTAGCTGTTACACTGGGTAAAATAATAGCTTTTTGGGGCAAGCAAAGAAAGCAACTTCACATGAATATGATTTAAAAAAATGCTGAAAATTATTGTGTGGGGGAGAAAGAGAGAGAGAGAGAGAGAGAGAGAGAGAGAGAGAGAGAGAGAGAGAGAGAGAGAGAGAGAGAGAGAGAGAGGCTATGCTAAGCGAAAGGAGAATGCAGAGTACAGACACATAACATTTGATTTAGTAAGCTTAAATAAGACTTGATTCAGTCATCTGCTCTGCCTATATGCATTTCCAGTGTTTTTAGTGTCCTAAATCTGACCCTGTTTTCATGAGATGGAGGTCGCGGATGTCTCTGGGGTGAGTCACAGCATCGTCTGCCTGTCAGACTGTGAGTTGGCTGGCGCGCTGACCGACCCCTCTCATATCGTCACACCACGTCTGGGGCTGGGGGCCGTATGACAGACGACCTCAGCCACATTTATAAATAAGGGCGCTTTGTCAGAGCAACACTAGCAAACAGCTACCACTCATGGCTCTCTGGAGCACTGTATGTGCAATGTACATGCAGTAGTGTATACTGCAGTAACACATAATATGACTTGTTCTTATAATAAAGAGATAAATATCTGTAAGGGATTTACATTAAAATGGTATTTAATTTGATAATGCATAACATTATAATTATTATAAATATTATAATTGTATCATATTTTATTAATCATGTGATTTATATTCAAGTTATTTTGTAAAGATAAATAATCAGAGAGAGAGAGAGAGGAATGATGGGTGAATCTGGGAGGGTGGCATGGAAAGACATTTTACAGTTAAGGTAAGCCCTCTGTGGGCGCAGTATGGTATTGCAAGAGCGGTGTTCTTTGGCATCAATAAATAATCCATCCACTGAGACTGACAGTGTATTTGCACACTCACTCTCCTCCCTCCCTCCCTCCCTCTCTCTCTCTCTCACTCATTCCCTCCCTTCCTCTCTCTCTCTCACTCATTCCATCCCACCCTCTTTTTCACTCTGCTTCCTTTTGTGTGTAAACACGTACATTTCTGTAGGTCTGTACTGATCCCCGAATACTGACACCCCTTCAGACTGCGCTTTTCTTCAGACAAGAATATTATACAAGTCTTCATCCTGCTCTCGTTCACCTCACCATCTCCCCCTTGTTCTAAGCTTAGTGTCGCTGCGCTGCGCTGTCTGTCTGTTTGCCGTCATCTTGTGCTCAACCTACTTTTTTTTCTGCACCAGTGATGGCGATGATCGCCATGACAACAAAATGGAAGGGGGTGGGGATTAAAACACATGTGGGGAAAAAAAAAAAAAAAATCTATGTCAGTGTGACATCCAAGAACCGCAGGCTGAGCAGGATATTTCGAAGCACATGTCTACACAGACATTTTCTTTTTTTCCTTCAAGATTTCACTACATTATCAATCACAATCTGGTCCTTCTAGAATGGAATACAAATGAATCACCTCTTCATGTGCACAAAGACAGACCCAAACACACACACACACACACACACACACACACACACACACACACACACTCACACCACACAGCACACACACACACACACACACACACACACACACACACACACACCAGCCCACTCTTCACGGGCACACACAAAGGAAATTGGCAGTAGTGGAGAATACGTTCCCACACTGCAGCATGGCCTTTGCAAATTCACATCCCACACTGATTTATGCAGAAATAATTCAGGCTTACACACGCACACACACACACACACACACACACACACACACACACACACATACACACACACACACACAGGCTTTCTCTCTCATACATGTGCTCGCACGCACACACACACACACACACACACACACACACACACACACACACACACACACACACACACACACACACACAAGATCTGTAAGTCTCACAGTAAGCCTGTTTTTCAGTCATTACATCTCCCCTGTCAGTGTAAAGGGCATGACTCGACTGAACACAAAACCCAGCTGTCCTAGGGGGCCTGATAAACACCGCTGTCTCAGCACGGGCCGTCCTCCAGATGCCTGACCGAAAAAAGGAGCACATAAGGAGAATGGGGGAGAGGAAAAAAATAAATAAACAACATCAAAAGGCTATGGAGAAGGGGAGACAAAGCTATCAGGAGTAGCAGGCATGCTCCAGTTTTTCCCCCTTGCTGTTATGCAGCAGCTCCGGCATCCCCATCCCTTTGTGTGCTCTCTCTCTCTCTCTCTCTCTCTCTCTCTCTCTCTCTCTCTCTCCCTCCAGCCTGAGCGTGGCTGCGTGAGCAAACACAGTTAAAGCGGGGCTAATGGCGGCTCTTGGCCGGGGCCGGTTTGCACCGGTGCTACGGTGGGGATGAGGAAGGCTCGATGATCAGCTCTGTCATGTTCAATCAGCAACTGCGTTTCTGGCGACGCGTGTTGCTCGCTCAGCTCGGCGGGGAGTGAATTAATGTCGGTGATTTGGTTTTATTGTCTGTCCTCGCTCAGTGTATCACCCATTCATCCCTCCTTTCCTCTCCCTCGCTCCCTCTCTCTCCTTCTTTGCCTTCCCTCTCACCACCTCCTTCGTTCCGGTCGGGCTCTCCTCTTTAGGCGCTGTGGCTCAAGTCTTATTTGCACATCTCTGGCCCACATATCTCTTCTTATCTCTGTCTCTCCCTAATGCCCTCCTTCACTAATGCTCTTTCACTCTCTCTCTCTCTCTCTCTCTCTCTCTCTCTCTCTCTCTCTCCATTTAATTCTCCCTCCCTCTCTCTTCCTCCCATCTCTCTCTAATTCTCTCTCCCTCTACACCTCTATAACCCTCTCTCTCTCTCTCTGTATATTTTTATTATATACTGTACATATTATATCTATATCCCTGCCTCTTTCTCCCTCTACCTCTATGTCCTCTCTCTCTCTCTTCCTCCCATCTCCATAGCACACTCACACTCGCTCTCTTCCTCCCATCTCCATGGTGCTCTCTCTCTCTCTCTCTCTCTCTCTCTCTCTCTCTCTCTCTCTCTCTCTCTCTCTCTCTCTCTCTCTCTCTCTCTCGCCTATCTATCTGCTTCTCTTGCTGTTCCTGATATGAACACAGAGGGGAGTAGGCAGTTCCTCACAGGAGGTGGCTTTTAAATGACTTGCCTTTAGCTGTGCCTGGGTAGGGCTGGGAAATGCAGCTATCTGCAGCAGCAATCTACACATACATTACACACACACACACACACACACACACACACACACACACACACACACACACACACACAGCTAAAAAAACACCAGTTACCATGGTTACATTGAAGGTGACAGAATGGGAGGCGACACATTGGCACAGAACAGAAGGCTGCTGGGAAAAAAGGGGGTGGGGATGGAGGCAAGAGGAAGGGAAAAGGGAAGAAGGGATGGGGGGAAGGTAAGGCAAGATCTCTTTTCAATGTCCCAGAAGGTCAAAAACGATGGCACAGATAGCCAACCAGGAAGACAAGTCAGTGAGAACACCCGGACTACTCGTGCTGAGCCACATCTGTTTGCGAATAACCTCCTACCCATGATGCATCTGGGCTCTGAGTCAGGGATCAGCGATTAGGGGGGAAGAGAGTCAGGTCACGGACTCTAGGTCATGTTTTTGGGCCGCCGCCACTGTTCCTGTTCCACTCATCTAGGGAGTGGCCGAGGCACGCACGGCACGCTAGCGAGTAAACGAGAGCTGCAGGATGGGAGAGCAGATTGCTTGCTTTGCTGGTGAAATGCAAAAGCACTCCGCCGAGCCGACCCAGCTCTGGGTAATGTGCTTAGCAAAATCAATAATTTAATGCACTCTGCTGGGTGGTCTCTCTCTCTCTCTCTCTCCACCCGCGCTACACCGGAGGGTGCAGAGGAGGCTCTCCCCACTAATGCAGGCACTGACACACACACATACTTACATGTGTACAGCCATAGACACAGTACTTAACACAAACACACCCCACACATAAACACCTTGAATGGACCAGTCCTGGCTCAGAGTCAAGGACACACTCTCCTTACACACACGCATGAACAGATAAATAAATACACACACACACACACACACACACACACACACACACACACACACACACACACACGACACACATTTACACACACACCAATCCATGTTGGTCATGTGACAATGCTGCCGGGGTGACTCCCATCCTCCGGGAAGTGGAAGGGGGAGTGGGGGTTAGGGTGGGCAGGGCTAGACTGGGCTGTGCCAGGCTTGGGAAGGGGAGGGGGAGGGGTTTAGCATTTTGATGGACAGCGTGGCCCCCAGTGATGATGTCAGCACTGTGAGCTCAGCCTCCAGACAGCGAGAGCTCCCTGCTACTGCAGAGAGGCAGTGCCGAGAACAGAACAGAACAGAGCAGAGCCGAGCAGTGCAGAGCAGAGCCGAGCGGAAAATTACCAGCCCCCTCCCCCACCTTATCTCCTACACGCAGCAGCGGCAGCGGCATACGGAGCCTCCCTTCTCAGCCTGCAATATGGAGCAGTGTATCATCAGCCTGCCTGTTCAGAGCCAGCGGAAGCCACTGTGACCTCTCAAAACAAATCCAACCCCATTCCCAAAGCCTTATGCGCTGCTGTGTCATTTTTTCAATGCTAAACTAAGCACACTCTACACACATGCACACACGCAATCTGTATATTTCTGAACACAAAAAGTAGACACACAAATAAAAAGTGAATATAACATGAAAAAAAAAGAGAGAGAAAAATCCCCCTGGAGGCAAAATCAGTCACACATAATGCACTTGCCCCTTTGCACTCCAGCTCACAGCTTTCTGGTCTATTAGCCCCCACATGTGTGCGAATACATTCTGCAGAGGCTTTGAAGTGGAGTGGGGGAGGAGTGATTCAGCTGAGCTGTGAGAAGGAGAGAGGAGACGAGGAGGAGAGCCTGCTTTCAGCACCATGCCTCTGGAACAGCACACCACAATCTGCCCTTACAATGAAAGCAGCAACACTGGGAGCTGTTCCACAGAGAGGAAGAGAGAGAGAAAGGCAGAGGAGCGGGGACAAGCAGAGACTAAACATACATTCTACAAAATGTGAGGATGTTTTGAAAAAAGGAAGGAGGAAAAAAAAAGAGAAAAAAGAAAGACAGAATAGACACCAAACACAGTTAATAGGGTTGGGAATCCATTTGCTCTGTTAGATGTAGCGAGTGGCCTTAATTCGGGTGCTGTGCTGTACTGTGCTAGCTGAACACCACGGCCAAATTTGTCTGTTTATCATAATTCGGTGAGCGTTTGTTTACCACATGTGAACGCTGATAACACCAGCACCTAGGGATAGGCTGGTTAACACATCATTACAGTGCAAGTGAGCTACATTGCCACTGATGAAAAAGAATGGGAAGAGAGAGAATGAAGGAGAGAGAGAGAGAGAGAGAGAGAGAGAGAGAGAGAGAGAGAGAGAGAGAGAGAGAGAGGATAAAACAGCAGAACAGGCTGTTGAAGACCAGGAAACAAACCTAATCTGTGCACAACAACAGAGAGCATTCTCTCTCTCCCTCTCTTTCTCCATCTCTCATCCAAACAATTCCTCTGAGGGGACAGCAAAGCTGCACATGGCCTCGTTAGCTAGCGCAACAGACAAAACGGCAAATCTGCTCCACATGACTGAGGTCTGACTCACGGCCCAGCCCTCGAATGCAGAGCAAAAAGCACACTGCCAGCATTTCTAGTACACACTAATACATATAAGAAAGAGCTTAGCTGCTAAACAGTTCATATGTAGGCCCGGAAAAGCTGATCATTGTAAAGACTAGGATACTGACTGATTACTGACCTACAAAAAAGTATACACAGACATCACTGTGAGTGGTGCAAAACAAAGTACCATTTGAGCTGCCATATCGCTTAAGAAAAGGAGCGTAACAGTCAGGACCAAGGACAGCTCCATTGCACTCTGAAGGCACAAACAAATAGGCCATAGGGATCCCGGGTCTAATGCGTGAAATATGCCATGGTGTCTCTGCACAGGACATGTAGGTCAGCATTTCATTCCAACATTCCGTGAGGAATTCTAAACAGAGGATATGACACGGCCTGTAACTTGAATATGATGCGTTTACCTTTTCTCTATTAGGGAGTGTTTGTGTCCTGTCAAAAGTGTCTCCTTCGTTAATACTGATCAGTTCCGCATCTGCTGGAGGAAATGGTGCAGGAAAGACTACTACGTCACTCTTCAGTGTGTCTGAGCTAAAACACACGTCATACTGCTGTGTAGATTTGGAGTAAGACCAACTTCCATCAGGGTGTGTGGTTATAACTGGGGCGCTGTAGCCACTGAAACTGTTGTCTGTCCTGTGGCATTTGACAGCTATCAGGCTGATAAGACTTAGCAAAAAGATGACTGAGACTGAGACTATGGCGATGAGTAAATATAGATTAAGATCAGAAAATGTGTCATTCGTTGTTGGCACACGTCTGAAAGGAGTCTTTACTTCCCCCGTGTTCTCAACAACAACATCGATGGACACAGTGGCGGAAAGTGAAGGCTCGCCGTTATCCGTAACCAAAATGACAAGCGGGTGTGTTTTTAGATCATTGTCACTCATTCGCCTCTTAGTCCTGATTTCTCCACTGCTGGTTCCGATTCGATAGAGATTATTTCCTTTGGGCTCAGCGATGTGATAAGAGAGCAATGCATTGTATCCAGAGTCTGCATCAACAGCCCTGATTTTCCCCACAAAATATCCAGCTTCGGCTGTATAGGGAACATTCTCAGTGTTAACAGCACCTTGCTCAGAATAAGGAGGGAGAATCACAGGACTGTTGTCATTCTCATCCAAAATAAAGACATTCACCGTTACGTTACTGCTCAGTGGAGGACTACCATAGTCTGTGGCTTTGACTTTGAACTGAAAAGTTTTCATTTCTTCATAATTAAAAGACTGCATTGTGTTTACATCCCCAGTGTCAGAGTTCACGTTCACATATGTAGTCACTGGCATGCTGTTCGGGGAGGTTTCCAGCAGAGAAAATGTTAGCCTTGCATTTTCACCAGAATCTGGATCATTTGCTGACAAAGTGTATATTATCTGATCTCTGGGACTATTTTCTTTAACATACACATTTATGACAGGCTCTGGGAAGAGAGGTGCGTTGTCATTTACATCAGACACATACACAGTAAATGCACTTGTACTTGAGAGGGGTGGGGTTCCTTCGTCGCGCGCAATGACCGTCACATTATACACAGCAATATGTTCCCTATCCAAAACATCATCTACAACTACTGAGTAATAGTTTTTATAATTAGTCAACAACTTAAACGGCACATTGCCCGATAATTCGGCGTGTACAATGCCATTTTTTCCAGAGTCTTTATCGGAGATTGTTATCAAGGCAACGGTTGTGCCTTTACTGGCATTTTCATTCACTGTGTTCACTAATGATGTAAGAGATATATCAGGAGGGTTGTCATTTACATCTATGATCTCCACCAATACTTTGCAATGTGCAGAACGAGGCGACCCACCCTTATCCTTTGCCTGTACATGAATCTCGTACGCATTGGTCTCCTCAAAATCTAGCAGTCCTTGCACACGAATTTCGCCAGTGTGCTGGTCAATACTAAACACGCCGTTTGACTTGTCGTCGTCCTGGTTGATCAGAGAATAAATTATTTCGGCATTTATACCCTCGTCCATATCGGTTGCGTTTAGCCGTACAACAATAGTGCCGTAAGGAGCATTTTCAACTACTCGAACCTTATACAAAGACTTGCTAAACGTTGGCGCGTTATCGTTTGCGTCTTGTACATTAACAACAATCTGCAGTGTTCCAGATCTCGGAGGCTTACCGCCATCCAATGCAGTAAGTACTAGGGATATTTTCGATTGTTTTTCTCGATCTAAAACCTTTTGCAGAACTAATTCAGCAGATACACTTTGCTCTACCCCGCTATGGACATCCAGAGAGAAATGCTCATTCGGGCTTAGTTTGTAGGTTTTTACCGAATTAGCCCCGATGTCAGGGTCTGATGCTCTGGGTAGCTGGAACCTGTCACCGACAAACGCCACTTCGGATATGTTAAACTCCTTTGATTTAGTCCGAAAAGAGGGTGAGTTATCATTTACATCTAAAATGTTTACCTCAACACGATACAAATGCAAAGGGTTGTTAACAATGGCTTCTAACGCAACTGAGCATCGCGCTGAGCTCGGGCATAGCTCCTCTCGGTCGAGTCTTTCGTTAACGAACAAAGCACCAGTCTTTAAATTTACATCAAAATATTTTCTCCCAGAAACAGCAGCAATCTGAAACATCCTTGACTGCATTTCCTGGACATTAAGATTTACATCCTTTGCGATGTTTCCGACAACTGTGCCCTTATTTACTTCCTCTGACACTGAATATGTGATCTGAGCAGAAATGTAGGTGAAAAAGCAGAGTACAATCCAGCCACGGAGGATCACTGTAAATCCATTGCGCCCAGCCATCTTTACGAAAACGGGACGAATATCCAAAGATTGTGAAAAGTCCTACAGAAATGCTAAAGATATCCACATATTTGCTGTCAGACTTGTATTCTTATCCATAGTTCGTGTTCTTTCAGTTACGGCCACTCCATGTCTGCCTGGACAAAGAGCGCACGCTGCGCACGGTTTCCAGTGGAAAGGAGGAGCCAAAACAAATACGCAAAGGATTTTATCTGTGGTGTTTCTACAACGACACCTAGAGGAAAATGGGTTTAATAAAACATAATTTTGAATAAAACTTTTACCTATTGCTACCACGAGAAAGTCATGAATACAAATTGCGATTTGCCAATGACACAAAACCAAAACATCACGTCAATACAGCAAGTCATCCACTAAAAGAATGGGCATTTTTACTCGCTGCATATAACCTTACCTTTTCTTTATTTGGAAGTGTTTGCGTCCTGGTATAAGTGTCCCCCTCATTTATGCTAATCAGTTCCGCATCTGTCGGCGGAAACGGCGCGGGGAAGACTACAACGTCACTCTTCAGTGTGTCTGAGCTAAAACACACGTCATACTGTTGAGTCGATTTGGAATAAGACCACGTTCCATCAGGATGTGTGGTGATCATTGGGGGGTTGTAGCCACTGAAACTGCTGTCTGTCTTGTGGCATTTTACAGCTATCAAGCTGATGAGACTAAGCAAAAAGATCAGAGATACTGAAGCAATGGCAACGAGTAAGTACAGATTCAGGTCAGAAAAGCTCTCCTCTTTCATAGGAGAATGTCTAAGTTTGGTTTGGAGTTCTCCTGTGCTCTCCACCACCACTACTTCAATTGATACAGTCGCCGATAGAGATGGTTCACCATTATCAGCAATGACAATCACAAGTGGGTGGGTTTTCATGTCATTGTCACTCATTCGCCGCTTAGTCCTGATTTCCCCATTGCTGGTTCCGATTCGGAAGAGGTTATTTCCTTTGGGCTCAGAGATGTGATAAGAGAGCAATGCATTATATCCAGAGTCTGCATCTACAGAGCGAATCTTAGCCACAAAGTATCCCGCTTCGGCAGTATAGGGAATGTTTTCACTGTTAACCGAGCCATGGTCAGAGTAAGGGGGAAGCACCCTGGGACT
Source organism: Sardinella longiceps (assembly GCA_027497455.2). Lineage (NCBI taxonomy): Eukaryota > Metazoa > Chordata > Actinopteri > Clupeiformes > Clupeidae > Sardinella > Sardinella longiceps. The sequence goes on from JAODXP020000030.1 coordinate 13,760,721, forward strand.
GTTATCATTCTCGTCGAGTATAAAGACGTGGACCGTTGCGTTGCTACTTAAAGACGGGTCACCAAAGTCTTTTGCTTGAATTTTAAATTGGAACATTTTAATTTCTTCATAATTAAACGACTGCAGCGCATAAATGTCCCCAGTATCCGCGTTAATGTTAACCATAGACATCACAGGTAATGTTTTACTAGAGTCTTCAAGTAATGAATAACTTATTTTAGCATTGCTATCTGCGTCAGCGTCAAACGCAGAGACTGTATGAATAACTGCGCCCACCAGACTATTTTCTCTAACATAAACATTAATGACTGGTTCGGGAAATAGCGGTGCATTATCGTTAACATCAGAGACCCTAACGGTGATCACACTTGTACTAGAAAGAGGCGGGGTCCCTTCATCTGAAGCAGTGATGCTGACATTGTATTCCATGGCATTTTCTCTATCTAGAGGTCCATTTACAAGCAATGAATAATAATTTTTATAGGAGTTCTTAATGGCAAAGGGCACTTTGTTTTGGATTTTCAACCGCACCTCTCCATTTTTACCACTATCCTCGTCTAAAACAGTGATCATACCCACTACTGTATCGACCGGCGCGTCCTCCTTAACATTACTAACTAATGATGTCACTGATATTTTTGGTACATTATCATTAATGTCGCCAATTTCGATCAAGACTTTGCAATGAGCCGCTCTCGGTTTGTGCCCTTTGTCTTTGGCTTGAACGCGAATTTCGACAGCACTATTTCTTTCATAATCTAAATCACCACTAACGGTGATCACCCCAGTCTCTGAATTGATGCTAAAATCTCCTGTTTCCTTTTCATTTTCGTGGGTTACAAACGTATAGACTATATCCCCATTTTGTCCTTCGTCTAAATCAGTGGCATGAACTGTAATTACAGAAGTGCCTGGTACTGCATTTTCAGGCACACGGGTTTTATACAGTGATTTACTAAACACCGGTATGTTATCATTCACGTCCTCGACATTTACGTGTATTGCTAATGTCCCCGATCTTGGAGGTTTACCACCATCTAAAGCGGTGAGAGTAAGTTCAATCACAGCTTGTGTTTCTCGATCTAAAGCTTTCCGCAGCACTAGCTCTGCCGTAACTCGCTCTCCACCGCTCTGAACATCCAGAGAGAAATATTCATTCTGGCTCAGCTTATAGCTTTTCACCGAGTTACTTCCTATGTCCCGATCATGTGCTATAGGCAAAGGAAATCTGTCATTCACAAAAGCATATTCTGAAATGTTCAACACACTATCTGACATACTAAATGTGGGATCATTGTCATTTATATCCAATACATTCACTTCAAAACGATATATATTCAAAGGCGAGTTTACAATGGCTTCTAGTGGTAAAGCACACTTACCACTTGATCCGCACAACTGCTCCCTATCTATTCTTTCTTTTATGCTTAGGATGCCTGTTTTAACATTTACATTGAAATACCTGGTGTTTGGTCCTGAAACAATCTGAAATCCTCGACGCTCTAAATCACCAATTTCAAGATTAAAATCCTTTGCCAAATTACCGACAGTAGTCCCAGGGTTTGCTTCCTCTGATATTGAGTAAACGATCTGTCCAAATGCAATACTCCAAAAACAGGAAAATAAGTAAAGTATCCACAAATGGCACCCTTTTCCTTGAGCGATCGCCATAATATGTCGTTAAATCCCAATGTTTATGAAAATCTTGATATCCAAAGCGGCATTGTGAATTTAAGCGAACCATGAGGTACTAGTGGCTCAACTGAATGAGACAAAGCAGTCTGTGCCGCTGAGCAGCGACGTGAACAAGGAGGAGCTTCGTAAAGTCACTAAGCAAAACCTTCTTTGTTGGATCTCTAGTGACACCACCAGACAACTCTGTAACATCACATCTCAAATCATTTCACAATTCTAATGAAATATCAACGTAGTGGTTAAGTTTCAAATAGGCCTACTACTGAAGACGGGTGATTCCATTCCAGTGAGGATGCAGTGATTCACTATCTAACTACTGTTACTATGAATATAATAATGACATTGAAAAAAAAAAAAAAAAAAAAACCTTGGTAAACACTCTTGATCACACTCTTAAATCACTTACTCAAAAGAAGCCTTTAGCTCTAGTTTCATCAGTTCCCATAAAGACCTCACGTCTCATTTAGCCCAAAAAGCAAAACGGCCGTTTCAGCACCATGGACAGTGACGTGGCGTATCCACGCAGCTATGTTTTAAACAGTCAAATGAACTTTGCTTACCTTCTCACTATTGGGCAGTGTCTGTGTCCTAGTAAAAGTGTCCCCTCCATTAATGCTTATCAGTTCCGCATCAGCAGGCGGAAATGGTGCCGGGAAAACAACTACGTCACTCTTCAGTGTGTCTGAGCTAAAACACACGTCATACTGCTGTGTAGATTTGGAGTAAGACCAGCTCCCATCAGGATGTGTGGTTATAACTGGTGCACTGTAGCCACTGAAATTGCTGTCTGTCCTGTGGCATTTCACAGCAATTAGGCTGATGAGACAGAGTAAAAAGATCACTGATACCGAGATTATGCCAATCAGTAAATAAAGATTTAAATCCGAAAACTTTTCATCCTTAATAGGAACATGTCTAAACTGAGTCCCACTTTCGCCCGTGGTTTCAGATACCACAACATCAATGGATACAGTTGCTGACAGAGACGGTTCTCCGTTATCAGAAACCAAAATGACCAAAGGGTGCGTTTTCAGATCATTGTCACTCATTCTTCTTTTCGTCCTTATTTCCCCAGTACTGGACCCAATTCTGAAGAGGTTATTTCCTTTTGGCTCAGAGATGTGATAAGAAAGCAGCGCGTTATATCCAGAATCTGCATCTATTGCTCTGATTTTGGCCACAAAGTATCCAGCTTCGGCCGTATATGGAATATTTTCAGAGTTAACAGAGCCATGTTCAGAGTAAGGAGGCAGAACCGTGGGGCTGTTATCATTCTCGTCAAGAATAAAAACATGAACTGTTGCGTTACTGTTTAGAGAAGGAAGCCCCGAGTCTGTCACCTTGATTTTGAATTGAAATGTTTTCATTTCCTCATAATTGAAAGACTGGAGCGCAATTATGTCCCCGCTCTCCGCGTTTATATTGACCATGGATGATACAGGAGGCCCTTTTGACGATTCTTCAAGTAGGGAATATGATAATTTCGCATTATCGTCCGCGTCCGGATCAAAGGCAGACACTGTGTGTATGACAGCACCTATCTGACCATTCTCTTTGACATAAACTTTGATTACCGGCTCAGGGAAACGTGGGGCGTTGTCATTTACATCCGAAATGTGCACGGTAATAACACTACTACTAGAGAGAGAGGGACTCCCTTCGTCGGCTGCCACAAGAGTGATACTGTATTGCGAAACACTCTCTCTGTCTAGTGGACCATTAACGAGTAATGCATAATAATTTTTATAAGAGTTTTGTATCTTAAAGGGCACAGAGCCAATAATTTTTAAATTAACCTGTCCATTTTTACCTGCATCATCATCTATGACCGTTAACATCCCGACTACAGTATCAATGGCAGCGTCCTCCTTAACTGTATTCATCAAAGATGTAATAGATATTTCGGGTACATTATCATTAATATCTGTAATTTCCACTAACACTTTGCAATGTGCTTGTCTTGGCCTATGCCCCTTATCTTTAGCTTGAACTCGAATTTCGACTGCATTGCCTCTTTCATAATCTAATTCACCATTTACAGTGATGAGACCTGTTTCGGAGTTGATGGCGAAATTGCCAATTTTTAAGTCATTGTCATGATTTATAAAAGTATATATCACTTCGCCGTTCTGGCCTTCGTCAGAATCACTGGCATGAACCGTAATAACGGACGTACCGGGAGGCGCATTTTCGGGCACACGAGCCTTGTATAGTGCCTTGCTAAACACCGGGATGTTATCATTTATGTCCTCTACGTTTACAACGATTTGTAATGTTCCTGTCCGTGGAGGTTTACCTCCATCGACAGCCGTAAGTGTTAGCTGTACCACCGACTGTTTCTCTCGGTCTAACCCTTTCTGCAGAACCAATTCTGCCGATACAGCTTGCTCTCCCCCGCTTTGTACGTCGAGGGTAAAATGCTCATTGGGACTTAGCTTGTAGCTTTTCACTGAGTTACTACCCACATCAGCATCGTATGCGCTGGGAAGAGTGAACCTCTCACCAGGCAGAGCCAATTCAGAGATGTTCAGTTCTCTTATGGAAGAGCGGAATGTGGGTGCATTATCATTAATATCTAATACATTCACCTCGAATCTGTACAAGTTCATCGGAGAATTAATGATAGTTTCCAGTGGTAAAGAACACTTAACGTTTTTTCCACATATTTCATCTCGGTCTATTCTTTCTTTGACGCGGAGAACACCAGTCTTTGTGTTTAAGTCGAAATACCTCTTATTGGGTCCAGCAACAATCTGAAAACCGCGATGTTCAAGGTCCTTTACGTCAAGATTAAAATCCTTTGCCACATTTCCCACCGTAGTCCCCGGGCTCGCCTCTTCCGTGATGGAAAACACAGTCTGCCCAGACGCTACACTCCACAAGCGAAGCACAATGAACAGTATCCACAAATGGCATGTTTCCCGTAAAACAATGGCCATAACGCCCACCTAAGAACACTACATAAAGAGGAAAAAATAAGTCGTTCGCATGTCTTTGCGTCGATATAATCCAACCGAAACAGGACAAACTAGATGCAGTCCTTTGCGGACATCTCGAACAAAGCAGCCTGCATGGCCAAACACCGATATTCATACAAGGCGGAGCCTCAAAAAGAGTAGACACACAATGTACAGAATGGATCTCTAGTGACATCATGTGGCAGTCTAGTACGCTCTTTAATTGTGACGTAACAGAGACAAAACAAACTCCAAATACACGGTACCAGAACCAGAGCCATGAGCCATACTCTGCCAAATAGGCCAAATGTATAGGCCAAATGTCATTTTGAAACAAGCATGTTGAACAGGCCATGTTGAACAGGTCAATAGATATTTGATAAAACAGTATTATTGCATATAAATAATACACAAAATGTTCTAATTACACACATCCTGTCACACCTGTTGAAAGAGTTAATGAATCCAGACATTTCAGGACTACGGACAGCGACATAGAGCGTTGGGATAGAGTGTTTCAATGCACATAATTCAAAATGTCTCTCAAAGAAAGCTTACCTTTTCCCTAGTTGGCAGAGTTTGCGTCCGATTAAAAGTATCTCCTTCGTTAATACTGATAAGTTCTGCATCAGCAGGCGGAAATGGTGCAGGGAAAACTACTACGTCACTCTTCAGTGTGTCTGAGCTAAAACACACGTCATACTGCTGTGTAGATTTGGAGTAAGACCAGCTCCCATCAGGGTGAGTGGAAATAACTGGGGCGCTGTAGCCACTGAAACTGTTGTCTGTCCTGTGGCATTTCACAGCTATCAAGATGATGAAGCTGAATAAGAATATGACCGACACCGCAACAATGGCGATAAGTAAATACAAATTCAAGTCTGAAAAAGTGTCATCCTTCCTTGGCACGTGTCTGAATTGTGTCTTGATGTCACCTGAATTTTCAACAACTACAACATCAACAGATACAGTAGCTGAAAGCGATGGCTCGCCATGATCAGACACAGAAATAACCAGTGGATGTGTTTTCAGGTCATTATCACTCATTCGTCTCTTAGTCCTGATTTCTCCGCTGCTGGTTCCTATTCTGAAGAGATTGTTTCCTTTGGGCTCAGAGATGTGATAAGAAAGCAACGCATTATATCCAGAATCTGCGTCTACAGCCCTAATCTTGGCCACAAAATATCCAGCTTCGGCTGTATACGGAATATTCTCCGAGTTAACAGAGCCATGCTCTGAATAGGGAGGTAGAATACTAGGCGTGTTATCATTATCATCCAAGATGAATACATTTACTGTTGCGTTGCTGCTTAGGGAAGGGGTGCCAGAGTCCTTTGCAGTTATTTGAAATTGAATTTTTTTGATTTCCTCGTAATTGAAAGACAACAGGGAATATATCTCACCACTGTCTGCATTTATATTGACAGCAGATGTCACAGGGTAGCTACTCTTCAACCCCTCCAGTAATGAATATGATATTTTAGCATTATCATCTGCATCCAGATCAACTGCCGATGCCTTATAAATGATATCACCGACCTGACTGTTCTCTTTCACGTACACATTTATGATTGGGTCAGGGAAACGCGGTGCATTATCATTAACATCAGCAACGTGTAGCGTAATAGTGGTGCTGCTAGAGAGAGGAGGGGCTCCTTCATCCGTAGCTATGATCGTGATGTCATACTTCGAGACACTTTCCCTATCTAAAGGCCCATTCAACAATAACGAGTACTTATTCTTGTATGTATTCTCTACTTTAAATGGCACAGAACTCGTCATCTTAAGATTCACTGCACCATTCGAACCAGCATCCTCATCTTTGACTGTTATCAGTCCTACCATTGTCCCTACTGTAGCGTCTTCCTTTATGGTAGTAAGTAATGAAGTAGCAGATATTTCTGGTACATTGTCATTAATATCAACGACCTCCAACAATACTTTACAGTACCCAGCGCGAGGTTTAGAGCTTTTATCTTTTGCCTGAATTCGAATTTCAAATGCACGATCAGTTTCGTGGTCAATATTTCCTTTGACTGTGATCATGCCGGTTTCTGGGTCAATGGCGAATGCATCTAAATGCTTATTATCGCGGGTCGCAAATGAGTAAATGATGTCTGCATTGAGTCCTTCATCTAAATCAGTAGCTTGTACTGAAATAACAGATGTCCCCTTGGGAGCATTTTCGAACACACGAGCTTTGTAAAGCTGTTTACTAAAAATGGGGATATTGTCATTTATATCTTCTACATTAACGATAATTTTCAATGTACCAGATCTAGGTGGTTTTCCGCCATCAAACGCTGTGAGTGTGAGATGCATTGTGGATTGTTTCTCACGGTCTAAAGGTTTCTGAAGCACTAATTCAGGGGCCACATTCTCATCTTCATTTTGCACATCGAGGGAGAAGTGCTCATTGTTCTGCAGCTTATAGCTTTTCACGGAGTTGCTACCCACATCCGCATCGTACGCACGCGGCAATGTGAACCTCTCTCCCGGAAGAGCGAGCTCAGAGATATTCACATATTCCGTCGATGCACGAAATATGGGTGGATTGTCATTAATATCCAAAACATTTACCTCTATGCGATACATAGTAGTAGGCGAGTTGGCTATTGCCTCAAATTCCAATGTGCACTTTGTATTTTCTCCACATATTTCATCCCTGTCTATCCTTTCTCTCGTGTGCAAAATCCCAGTTCTTACATTCACTTCAAAATACCTCGTATTGGGTCCGGATACTATTTGAAATCCACGGGTGGCAAGATTCTTTAAATCCAAGTTTAAATCCTTTGCTAAATTTCCGACTGCTGTTCCTGTACTCGTCTCTTCGGAGACAGAGTATATGGTTAGTCCGGACGAAAAACTGCAGAGATGAACAAACAAAACGGAATATATCCATGGGCGAAGCCTCCGGTCCATCATATTCCCGTTATCGATATGATCAGATGCTATAACATTATACAAAGTGGAAAAAACGCACTGCTAAAAAATATGAACGCCGAGCTCTGCTCACATCGAAGGTTCATAACCGCACTACTCGCCATCCAAACAAAGCCCTCTCTGAGACTGTATTCTCTTGTTCAAAATATGGGAGGAGTCGTAACAGTTATGAACACTGTGGACAGCTAGTGACACCGTGTGGGCAATAGTGAGGTATGACTCCACCTGATTATGTTTTGTGCTCCATCTTAAAATGATTTGCGAGCTATTCTGTCGTATTAGGCCGAATGTTTCAGCCACTCTGTAATATAAAGGCAAATTGTTCAACAAACGTACTATCACTTTGAAACTCACTTTCAGGAGTTTCCCAGTCCTCCAAACATCATGAAAATGAAAAATTAAAATTTAGACAGAGAGAAAGTTAGCACCATGGATAGCTCCGGCAGCGAGTCTGTTACTTTCGAATGTCAAAACCGTTTACAACAGCACTGCAGCTCTAAAAGGATGCAAGTGCGTACATCTCTGAGAGCTTACCTTATCTGTATTTGGGAGCGTTTGTGTCCTGGTAAAGGTGTCCCCTCCATTAATACTTATGAGTTCTGCATCTGCTGGCGGAAATGGCGCAGGAAAGACTACTACGTCACTCTTTAGTGTGTCTGAGCTAAAACACACGTCATACTGCTGTGTAGATTTGGAGTAAGACCAGCTCCCATCAGGGTGTGTAGTGATAACAGGGGCGCTGTAGCCACTGAAATTACTGTCCGTCCTGTGGCATTTCACAGCTATCAGGCTGATGAGGCTCAGTAAAAAGATGACAGACACGGAGACTATGGCGATAAGCAAATACAAATTCAAATCCGAAAAAGTATCATCCTTCACAGGTATGTTTCTAAATTGAGTCTTGATTTCCCCTGTGTTTTCCATGACAACAACATCAATAGACACTGTAGCTGACAAAGAAGGCTCTCCGTTATCCGCCACCAAAATGACAAGCGGATGAGTTTTCAAGTCATTATCACTCATTCGCCTCTTGGTCCTGATTTCCCCATTACTGGTTCCGATGCGAAAGAGGTTATTTCCTTTAGGTTCAGAAATGTGATAAGAAAGCAGTGCATTATATCCAGAGTCTGCGTCTACTGCTCTAATCTTGGCCACAAAGTATCCAGCTTCGGCAGTATAGGGGATGTTCTCACTGTTAACCGACCCATGCTCTGAGTAAGGAGGAAGAATAGCCGGAGAGTTGTCATTCTCATCCAAAATAAAAACGTTGACAGTGGCGTTGCCCCTCTGAGGGGGGACACCAGAGTCAGTGGCCTGAACTTGAAACTGTAAGCTTTTATTTTCCTCAAAGTTAAACGATTGCAGTGCGAGAATGTCACCTGTTATAGAGTTTATATTAATTGCTGAGGCGACGTTTTTCGAAGAATTTTCAATCAGCGAATATGATAATTTAGCGTTGTCATCAGCATCCGGGTCAAATGCAGAGACAGTATGAATTACAGTGCCAATCGGACTATTCTCTTTGAGATATATATTTATGATGGGCTCTGAGAACTGCGGTGCATTATCATTCACGTCAGATACACGTATAGTAATAACACTGGTACTAGAGAGAGGTGGGGTCCCCTCATCTGTCGCTCTGATTGTGACATTATATTCCGATATCTTCTCTCTGTCCAGAGGCCCATCAACCGTTAGCGAATATCTATTCTTGTAGGTATTTGTAATCTTAAATGGCACTGTGCCAAGTATCTTTAGATTCACTGCTCCATTTCGACCTGTATCGTCATCTTTCGCTGTTATTAATCCAACCATTGTACCCACAGGGGAGTCTTCTTTAATTATGTTTACTAATGACGTTACAGATATCTCAGGAATATTATCATTCACGTCAAGAACTTCAACCAGTACTTTACAAAATCCAGCGCGTGGACTGTGTCCTCTGTCAGTGGCCTGTACACGAATTTCCACCGCAGCATTTGTTTCGTGGTCTAAGTCTCCGGCAACTGTGATTTCGCCTGTGTGACTATCAATGCTGAATATGCTCATTTGATTAATATCATCTGGATTTACAAATGAATACACAATTTCAGCATTAATGCCTTCGTCTAAATCATTAGCTTTAACTGTGAGCACGGATGTCCCGAGAGGAACATTTTCATTTATTTGGGCTTTGTATAAAGGCTTACTGAAAACGGGAATATTATCATTTGCATCCATGGCATTGACTAGAATTTTTGCCGTCCCAGACTTAGCAGGCTTTCCTCCATCGAAGGCAGTTAGAGTCAGATGTATCACAGGTTGTTTTTCTCTGTCTAAGGCTTTCTGTAGCACTAGCTCTGCGGATACACGGTCTCCTCCATGCTGGATATCTAAAGAAAAGTGCTCGTTTGAGCTCAGCTTATAATTTTTAACCGAGTTACTACCAACATCTTTGTCATATGCAACTGGCAATGAAAACCTCTCGCCTGCAATCGCTGACTCCGACACGTTTATTTGTAGAACGGACGAAATAAATAAAGGTGGGTTGTCATTTATGTCTGAAAGACTTACTTCAAACCGATACATATTCAACGGCGAGTTAACAATGGCCTCTAATTCTAAGGGACACTTTACGCTTCGTCCACATAGCTCGTCTCTATCTAGTCTCTCTTTGACATAGAGAACACCAGTCTTTGAATTCAGATTAAAGTACCTCTTGTAAGGTCCATCCACTATTTGAAATCCTCGGTGTTCAAGATCCTGCACATTAAGGTTCAAATCCTTTGCTAAATTCCCAACTGCCGTTCCTGGGTTTGTCTCCTCCAAAAGGGTATACACGATCTGTCCGCACACAATACTCCAGCAGCGGAGAAAGACAAAGATACATATCCACAGATAAAATCCTTTATCGGATACCGGGGCCATAGTCCGTCACCTATAAAAATCGCTTTGTACAAATGTGTTTATCTGCATCGCTGTGAAAATTTCCACTAGTCATTCATTTAGGTCCACATTCGTGTTTTCGCTGTACGCTTCTCCTGAACAAAGCCTTCTGTCAGGATATACACACTCCTCCCTAATGAGGAGGAGCTTCGTGAAAATAACCACAAGAAATTTACACAGTGGGTCGCTGGTGACACCATGTGGACATTGTACAAACATATACAAATATATTGTACAGTATATTATACCAATGTGTTGGAAAGACATGAAAAATAAGATGTAATCACAATGCAAAATTTATAGCCACGTAAATTGGCCAGTCTTTACGATCAATCACAACACTGCTAATATACAAAAATATTGAGATAATTTACCACGCCTAGCACAGTTTCATTGCAGCTGCATCTATCATATCGTTATTTCACTTTCATCACAAATTGATAGGCCTACAACAAATACCACAATTAGCAAGCCAAGGGAAATGCTAATAATTCAACCCTTCCCGCACCTCCAAATTCAGTACCATGGACAGCAACGTTCTATTTATGCACCCCAGTGGGCTACTAGGTAGGAAGAATGAAAGAATGGACGTTTTTTATGCTAGAAGAAAAAGCTCAGTCAGAATAGACTTGCCAACACACTTACCATCAAATCACAGCGAATTAATTTCCCCAAGCAACTGCGTTTACATACGATTATGCAATATGTGAAAATCACTTACGTCCAAACATCAGGATCTAAAGTTAGAATTTCAGTTTTTACTCTTACCTTTTCTTTATTAGGCAGTGTTTGCGTGCGATTAAATGTGTCTCCTCCATTAATACTGATTAGTTCCGCATCAGCAGGCGGAAATGGTGTTGGGAAAACGACCACGTCACTCTTCAGTGTGTCTGAGCTAAAACACACGTCGTACTGCTGTGTAGACTTGGAGTAAGACCAAGTTCCATCAGGATGTGTCGTGATCATTGGGGGATTGTATCCATCAAAAGTGCTGTCTGTCCTGTGGCATTTTACAGCTATCAGGCTGATTAGGCTCAGTAAAAAGACGACCGACACAGAGATAATAGCAACCAACAAATAAAGATTGATATCGGAAAAAGTATCATCCTTAACAGGGGCGTGTCTGAATGGGGTCTTCAGTTCATCAGAGTTTTCCATTACAACAACATCAATGGATACAGTCGCTGATAATGGTGGCTCGCCATGATCCGAAACCACAATGACCAGTGGGTGAGTTTTAAGGTCGCTATCACTCATTCGCCTCTTACTCCTTATTTCTCCACTACTGGATCCGATGCGGAAGAGGTTATTTCCTTTGGGCTCAGAGATGTGATAAGAAAGCAGCGCATTGTATCCAGAATCTGCGTCTACGGCCCTGATCTTGGCCACAAAGTATCCTGCTTCGGCAGAATATGGGACATTTTCCGTGTTTACGGAGCCATGTTCAGAATATGGAGGGAGGACCACGGGGCTGTTGTCATTCTCATCCAAAATAAATACATTTACAGTAACATTACTACTAAGCGGGGGTGTGCCCGAGTCTGTGGCCTGAACTTTGAATGAAAATGACTTAATTTCTTCATAATTGAAAGACTGAAGGGCATAAATTTCACCGGTATCCGAATTTATGTTCACAGCAGACGAAACAGGGAAGCTTTTATCCGAACCTTCCATGTATGTATAACTAATTTTGGCGTTGTCATTCATATCCGGATCTAAAGCGGACACCGTAAATATCACAGCACCAACGTCACTGTTTTCTTTTACATAAACATTGATAACTGTGTCAGGAAAGCTAGGTGCATTGTCGTTCACATCAGAAACGTGAACAGTGATATGGCTAGTGCTAGACAAAGGCGGGCTACCTTCATCTGTAGCTTGCAGACTTATGCCATACTGAGATACTTTTTCTCTGTCCAAAGGCCCATCCACAACCAATGCATATTTGTTTTTATACGTGTTTTGTATTTTAAAAGGAACAGACTCTAATAGACTGAGCTTTACGGCACCGTTTTGCCCACCATCGCCATCTATTACAGTTATCAGACCAACCATAGTGCCCGTCTTCGCATCCTCGTTAACTTGGTCAGCTAAAGATGTAACTGATATAACTGGTGGATTGTCGTTAACATCCACCACTTCAACCAGAACTTTGCAATGCGATACTCTTGGGCTGGAGCCTTTATCCTCGGCTTTCACGTGAATCTCATAGGCATTATTTTTCTCAAAGTCTACCTCTCCATTGACTGTGATTTCCCCAGTCAACTGATCGATTGCAAAAGCATCGATGTTATTGTCATCGTCGTGATTTATAAAAGAATACATGATTTGACCATTTAAGCCCTCGTCTAAATCTGTAGCATGAACTGAAATCACCACCGTGCCAATAGGTGCATTCTCTGTTATTTTAGCTTTATACAACTGTTTACTGAATATGGGGATGTTATCATTCACATCTACAACATTCACAACAATAGTCATCGACCCTGATCTAGATGGTTTCCCACCATCTATTGCCGTTAACGTGAGTTTTATCAAAGACTGTTTTTCTCGATCTAAAGCTTTCTGCAGCACTAATTCTGCCGACACAGAGTCCCCTCCGCTCTGTACATCTAGTGAGAAGTGTTCATTCGGACTCAGCTTGTAGGTTTTGACCGAGTTACTGGCTACATCCGCATCATGGGCACGAGGCAATGTAAACCTCTGCCCTGGAATGACTGATTCTGAAATGTTTATGGACAAAGACGACGATCGAAAAGTTGGTGCATTATCGTTTATGTCAACAATGTTTACCTCGAAGCGGTACATATTCAGTGGTGAGTTAAGAATGGCTTCCAGTTCCAATGAACATTTTAAGCTTCGTCCACATAGCCCTTCCCTGTCAATTCGGTCTTTCACATGAAGAACCCCAGTTTTTACATTCACGTCAAAATACCTCTTGTTAGGTCCAGAGACTATCTCAAATCCGCGATGCTCTAATTCATTGAGATCCAGGTTCAAATCCTTTGCTAGATTTCCAACCGCGGTGCCGGTGTTTGTCTCCTCCGAAACGGAATACACAGCCTGTCCCCACACAATACTCCACAAGCAAATGATTACAGAAATCCACAAGATAGGTTTCCAAGCCATATTCCGCATTCACCGAAGTTTGATGTTGGTGAACGAAGTGTTTTCGCATTTCGTAATGAACGATTTCACGATAGTGAGGATGATCACCTTCGAACCATTTTCTCCGTTACTGAACAAAGCCCACTGCGAAGCCACACACCCTTTACAAAATAAGGAGGAGCTTCATAACTCACAGCTAAAAATGCGTTCCGCGGATCGCTAGTGTCACCATGTGGCTGAATCGAGTTAATGCCAAGATATTTTATTCATGCAAGGCTTTTAGGCTCAGTCAGCAAAGTCTTCTCGTCACCTTCTATCTGTACTTTGTGAAACATTAAAAACGCAAAGATTGGTGTAAGGAACCATAAAGTTAAAAGGCATGCTTGTAGAGTGTAGAAATCTGAGTCATTACAACATAACATGTGCGGAACCTCAATATGTAGAATACATGTGACATGTGAGGCGTAAAGATGCGTAATCAAGAATTATTGGTTCACAGGTTAATAGACTTCTCTATAAAACTCTGAATGTGTAGAAACATATTTCGTGTCTGTAAAATCCAATGCTGTAAATTCCAATGTACTTATGAATGACGGGCCTTTTTCGTTTCATTGACTTCGAGGCAGATGGAGATATCAGCACCATGGAGAGCTATGGTAGCCTATAGACAATAAAACCAGTAGACTACCAACCACCATAGTTAACGTAGTACTCACAGAAAATCATTCCATCTGAAAAATGTTCTTACCTTGTCTGTGTTTGGGAGGGTTTGAGTCCTCGTGAAAGTGTCCCCTCCATTAATACTGATAAGTTCTGCATCAGCAGGAGGAAATGGTGCGGGGAAAACTACTACGTCACTCTTCAGTGTGTCTGAGCTAAAACACACGTCATACTGCTGTGTAGATTTGGAGTAAGACCAGCTCCCATCAGGGTGTGTTGTGATAACAGGGGCGCTGTAGCCACTAAAACTGCTGTCTGTCCTGTGGCATTTTACAGCTATCAAGCCGATAAGACTCAGTAGAAAAATCACTGAGACAGAGACAATGGCGATGAGCAGGTAAAAGTTTATATCCGAAAATGCATCGTCCTTAACAGGAGCATGCCTAGACGGCGTTTGAAATTCCCCCATGCTTTCCACGACAACAACGTCAATAGAAACTGTAGCTGACAAAGCAGGCTCTCCATTATCCGACACCATAATTACGAGTGGGTGAGTTTTCAGGTCATTATCACTCATTCGCCTCTTGGTCCTTATTTCTCCGTTACTATTTCCAATTCGGAAGAGATTGTTTCCTTTAGGCTCAGAGATGTGATAAGAAAGCAACGCATTATATCCAGAATCTGCGTCTACAGCCCTGATTTTGGCCACAAAGTATCCTGCTTCGGCACTGTAAGGGATGTTTTCACTATTAACTGAGCCATGCTCTGAGTAAGGAGGAAGAATAGCTGGAGAGTTGTCATTCCCATCTAAAATAAAAACGTTGACAGTGGCGTTGCCTCTCTGAGGGGGGACACCAGAGTCTGTTGCCTGGACTTGAAACTGAAAGCTTTTGGTTTCCTCAAAGTTAAACGACTGTAGTGCGATTATATCACCAGTAATGGAGTTAATGTTAAATGCCGACGCCGTGCTTTTGGAGGAATGGTCACTTAATGAATATGACAATTTAGCATTGTCGTCCACATCCGGGTCAGATGCTGAGATCGTGTGTATTACTGATCCCACAGGACTGTTCTCTTTCACATAAATATTTATGACGGGCTCTGAGAACTGTGGAGCATTATCATTCACATCAGATACACTTATAGTGATGACACTGGTGCTAGAAAGAGGCGGTGTCCCTTCATCTGTTGCTTTCAGGACAACATTATACGTAGATATTTTTTCTCTATCTAAAGGACCATCTACTGTTAACGAGTATCTATTTTTATAGGTACTGGAGACTTTAAACGGAACCGAGCCAAGTATAATTAATTTCACAGCCCCGTTTTGACCTGCATCAGAGTCCTTTATAGTTATTAACCCTACCATTGTACCGACAGGTGAATCTTCTTTGATAGAATTTGCCAATGACGTGACAGATATTTCAGGTACGTTGTCATTTACATCAAGCACTTCAACTAGGACTTTGCAAAACGCAGCGCGAGGGTTTTGCCCTCTGTCGGTGGCCTTTACACGAATCTCTACTGCAGGATTTGTTTCATGGTCCAGGTCTCCGGCTACTGTAATTTCTCCAGTTAGACTGTTGATGCTGAAAGTATTAATCTGGTGGGCATTACCCGAGTTGACGAATGAATATACTATTTCACCATTTACGCCATCATCTAGATCATTTGCCTTTACAGTGATGACGGAAGAACCAAGTGGCACATTTTCATGCACTTGAGCTTTATATAAGGGTTTAGTAAAGACCGGGATGTTATCATTAACGTCCATAACGTTGACTATTATTTTTGCTGTCCCTGATTTAGACGGCTTCCCTCCATCTAATGCAGTAAGGGTAAGCTGTATAACAGATTGTTTTTCTCTGTCCAATGCTTTCTGTAGCACCAATTCTGCGGACACACTTTCTCCTCCATGCAATATGTCTAAAGAAAAGTGCTCGTTCGAGCTTACTTTATAGATTTTAACCGAATTACTTCCCACGTCTTTGTCATGTGCAACTGGCAACGAAAACCTTTCACCCGGAAAAGCTGACTCTGATACATTTATTTCATGCACGGACGAACTAAATGTAGGTGCATTATCATTTATATCCGTAACATTCACTTCAAACCGGTACATATTCAGTGGCGAGTTAACAATGGCCTCTAATTCCAAGGGGCATTTTAAGCTCCGTACACATAGCTCGTCCCTGTCTATTTTCTCTTTCACATAGAGAATACCAGTCTTTGAATCCAGATCAAAGTACCTCTTATAGGGTCCGTCCACTATTTGAAATCCCCGATGTTCGAGATCCTGAACATTCAGATTCAAATCCTTTGCTAAATTTCCAACTGTCGTTCGTGGGTTTGTCTCCTCCGAAAGAGTATACACGATCTGTCCGGACACAATATTCCAGCAATCGACAAAGAGAGAGATGTATATCCACAAGTAAAATCCATGATCAGACATTAGCCCCATATTCCGTCAGCTATTGAAATCGTTTTGTAGACATATGTTTATGCGCATCGCTGTAAATAATCCTAGCCAACGGTAGTTCATGTAGCTTCACATTCCTGTTTTAGCTGTACGCTTCTCCCGAACAAAGCCTTCTGTCATATGCACACTCCTCCCAAATGAGGAGGAGCTTCGTGAAAATAACTCTGAGAAAATCATAGAGCAGGTCGCTGGTGACACCATGCGGACATCTTCCAAACATATTATTTATCTGAAATACAGTGTATGTGTCAGTGGTGTTTAACTATGAATGATGAGATCATGCAGTCAGTAAAACAATGCAAATTAGGCCACATAATTATGCCAACTGAGTTTAAAGATGATTATGAAAATGAAGCTTGTGTTTGTCTGAATGCGCACGTACTCCCAATGCGCACTTCTCGAGTATGGACAAGTCAGTGTTATCATCACTAAAAGTACTGAAAACACCACTATGAGATATTGCAACAGATATTGCACCTACATCTGCCAGTAGTCACGTCCAGCACATAATATACATAGGCTACAAAACGTGCAGAAACGCACATTCTAATGTCATGAAACGACCGCACGTCCAGCCTATCTGTGCGTCCAGCACCATGGACAGGGGCGTTCTGATAATCCGGAACATGAAGGAACGCAAAGAGCCGTTTTAAGCCAATCCATAATGAAACCATCACCACACACACACACACACACACACACACACACACACACACACACAGAGAGAGAGAGAGAGAGAGAGAGAGAGAGAGAGAGAGAGAGAGAGAGAGAGAGAGAGAGAGAGAGTTATAGATATCCAGGAAAGCTAAAAAAATATATATAAATCTGCATAACAATATTTTACTCTTACCTTTTCCTTATTTGGTAGTGTCTGTGTCCGATTAAATGTATCTCCTCCGTTAATACTAATCAGTTCCGCATCAGCAGGCGGAAATGGTGCGGGGAAAACTACTACATCACTCTTCAGTGTGTCTGAACTAAAACACACGTCGTACTGTTGTGTAGATTTGGAATAAGACCAAGTTCCATCAGGATGTGTGGTGATCATTGGGGGATTATATCCATCAAAAGTGCTGTCTGTCCTGTGGCATTTTACAGCTATCAAGCTGATAAGACTGAGCAAAAATATCACAGAGACCGATATAATAGCAACTAACAAATACAGGTTTAAATCCGAAAACGTGTCATCCTTAACGGGAACATTTCTGAACTGGGTCTTCAGTTCATCTGCGTTCTCCATTACAACAACGTCAATGGATACAGTGGCTGAGAGTGAAGGTTCTCCATGATCAGACACCATGATAACCAGTGGGTGTGTTTTAAGGTCACTGTCACTCATTCTTCTCTTAGTCCTGATTTCCCCACTACTTGTTCCGATTCTGAACAGATTATTTCCTTTGGGTTCAGAGATGTGATAGGAAAGCAGCGCATTATATCCAGAATCGGCATCTACGGCCCTGATCTTAGCAACAAAGTAGCCTGCATCAGCAGAATATGGGACATTTTCCGTGTTCACGGAACCATGCTCAGAATATGGAGGGAGGACTACAGGGCTGTTGTCATTCTCATCCAAAACAAATACATTCACAGTAACATTACTACTAAGCGGGGGTGTACCCGAGTCTGTGGCCTGAACTTTGAATGAAAATGATTTTGTTTCCTCATAATTGAAAGACTGAAGTGAATAAATCTCACCAGTGTCCGAATTTATGTTCACAGCAGACGTAACAGGGAAGCTTTTGTCCGACCCTTCTAAGTATGTATAAGTTATTTTGGCATTGTCATTCATATCTGGATCAAAGGCAGACACTGTGAATATCACAGCACCGACTTCACTATTTTCCTTAACGTAAACATTAATAACTGGGTCTGGGAAGCGAGGTGCATTATCGTTAACGTCAGATATGCGAACTGTAATATGGCTTGTGCTAGAGAGAGGCGGACTACCCTCATCTGTAGCCTCCATAATTAAATCATATAGGGATACTCGCTCTCTATCTAGCGGTCCATCCACAACCAAAGCATATTTGTTTTTATAGGTGTTTTGTATTCTAAATGGAGAAGTGTCTACTAGCCTAAGCTTTACAGCACCATTTTGCCCAGCATCTTCATCTATTACAGTTATCAGACCAACCATCGTGTCTGTCTTGGCATCCTCTCGTACATGGTCAGCTAAAGAGGTTATTGATATAACAGGTGAATTGTCGTTAACATCCACAACTTCGACCAGAACTTTACAATGCGATGCTCTGGAGCTAGCGCCTTTATCCTCTGCTTTCACGTGAATTTCAAAGGCATTATTTTTCTCGAAGTCCACCTCTCCATTTACTGTAATTTCCCCAGTCAACTTATTGATTGCAAATGCATCAATATTATTGTCATCATCATGATTTATAAAAGAATACATGATTTGACCATTTAAGCCCTCGTCTAAATCTGTAGCATGTACTGAAATCACAGGTGTGCCAATAGGCGCATTTTCGGTGACTTTAGCCTTGTACAGCTGTTTACTGAATATAGGGGCATTGTCATTTACATCTATTACATTAACAACTATATTCATCGACCCTGATCTAGATGGTTTCCCACCATCTATTGCCGTTAACGTGAGCTTTATCAAAGACTGTTTTTCTCGGTCTAAAGCTTTCTGCAGCACTAATTCTGCAGACACTGTGTCCCCTCCGCTCTGCACATCTAGTGAGAAGTGTTCATTCGGACTCAGCTTGTAGGTTTTCACCGAGTTACTGGCTACATCCGCATCATGGGCACGAGGCAATGTAAACCTCTGCCCTGGGAACACAGACTCTGAAATATTTATAGTCATGGACGATGAGCGAAAAGACGGCGCATTATCGTTTATATCTACAATGTTTACCTCAAAGCGATACATACTCAGTGGCGAGTTAAGAATGGCTTCGAGTTCCAGTGAGCATTTCAAGCTTCGTCCACATAGCCCTTCCCTGTCAATTCTGTCTTTCACATGAAGAACTCCAGTTTTCACATTCACCTCAAAATACCTCTTATTAGGTCCAGAGACTATCTCAAATCCACGATGCTCTAATTCATTGAGATCCAGGTTCAAATCCTTTGCTAGATTTCCAACCGCGGTGCCGGTGTTTGTCTCCTCCGAAACGGAATACACAGCCTGCCCCCACACAATACTCCACAAGCAAATGATTACAGAAATCCACAAGATACGTTTCCAAGCCATATTCCGTAATCACTGAAGTTTGATGTTGGTGAACAGAGTGTTTTCGCATTTCCAAAGGCACGTATTCACCGTAGTAACGATGGCCACCGTCGAACCATTATCTAGTAACTGAACAAAGACAACTGCGATGCCACACACCCTTGACAAAATAAGGAGGAGCTTCATAACTCCGAGCTACCGACACAATTCGCGGGTTGCTAGTGACACCTTGTGGTTTAAACAAGTTAATGATCAACAAAGTTATTGTGTTAAAGCAATCAATAAACAAACACATAAATGCATTTATAAGCATGCTCAAGAGGACATGCTATCTGAGTCAACAGAGTATGGAGATACAGTAGAAAAAAATGACTAGGCTAGTGCCTGCACATATATGGACAATATATCACTGCACCATCACACATTTTCTTTTTTTTCCTAAAACCTCTCTGGATGTGTAGAAAGGATATGCTAAAGCACAAAACTATAACTTGGATAGACATTTTGACCGTTTTTATGAGTAAAACAAAAAGAAAAAAAAAAGATCTCAGTTTTTCGATCACCTTAAAGTTCAATGAGACCTATCAGCACCATGGAGAGCTACACAACAGCACCAGCCAAAGGAATCTCACGGGACAAAAGCTTCATTCTCAAACTTTGCAATATTTCAGCCAACAAAATGAGCATGTTCTTACCTTATCTGTGTTTGGGAGGGTTTGAGTCCTCGTGAAAGTATCCCCTCCATTAATGCTTATCAGTTCCGCATCAGCAGGCGGAAACGGAGCGGGGAAAACTACTACGTCACTCTTCAGTGTGTCTGAGCTAAAACACACGTCATACTGCTGTGTAGATTTGGAGTAAGACCAGCTCCCATCAGGATGTGTAGTGATAACAGGGGCGCTGTAGCCACTGAAACTGCTGTCTGTTCTGTGACATTTTACAGCTACCAAGCTGATGAGGCTTAGTAGGAAAATCACGGATACAGTGACAATGGCGATCAGCAGATACAAATTTAAATCTGAAAATGTATCATCCTTTACAGGAACATGCCTGAACTGAGTCCGAAGTTCATCCGTGCTTTCAACAACAGCAACGTCGATAGAAACAGTAGCTGACAAAGAAGGCTCTCCATTATCGGAAACGGCGATGACAAGTGGATGGGTTTTCAAATCATTATCACTCATACGCCTCTTGGTCCTAATTTCTCCGTTACTCGATCCAATTCGGAAGAGATTATTTCCTTTAGGTTCAGAGATGTGATAAGAAAGCAGCGCATTATATCCAGAATCAGCATCTACAGCCCTGATCTTGGCCACAAAGTATCCTGCTTCTGCACTGTAAGGGATGTTTTCACTGTTAACTGAGCCATGTTCTGAGTAAGGAGGAAGAATAGCTGGAGAGTTGTCATTCTCATCTAGAATAAAAACGTTGACGGTGGCATTGCCCCTTAGAGGTGGGACACCAGAGTCAGTTGCCTGAACTTGAAACTGGAAGGATTTATTTTCCTCAAAGTTAAACGACTGCAAGGCGTGTATATCTCCCGTAACTGAGTTAATAGAAAACGCAGGAACAGTATTTTTAAAAGAATTATCAACCAGTGAATATATAAGCTTTGCGTTATTGTCTATGTCTGGATCAAACGCTGATACAGTGTGAAGGACAGAATTAACGGGGCTGTTCTCCTTCACATAAATATTTATGATGGATTCCGGAAATTGCGGTGCATTGTCATTCACATCAGAAACACGAACAGTAATAACAGTGGTACTGGACAAAGGAGGGCTACCCTCGTCTGTCGCTCTTATAGTAACATTGTAAGCAGGCGTCTTTTCTCTATCTAGAGGGCCATCGACCAATAATGAGTATCTATTTTTGTATGTGTTATCAATTTTGAATGGCACTGAGCCTAATATCTTCAGATTTATAACGCCATTCTTTCCCGCATCCGCATCTTTTACAGTTATTGATCCAACCATTGTGCCCACGGGCGAATCCTCTTGTATTACATTTTCTAAAGATGTGACAGATATTTCAGGAACATTGTCATTCACATCAAGTATTTCAACCAGCACTTTACAAAATGCAGCACGTGGATTAGGTCCTCCATCAGTTGCCTGCACACGAATCTCTATTGCTGGGCTTGCTTCATGATCTAATTCTCCGGTTACCATGATCTCACCCGTTACAGGGTTAATGGTGAAAACGTGTTTTGTATCAGGACTGTCTTGGTTCACAAATGAGTATACGATATGGCCATTTAATCCTTCATCCAAGTCTGTAGCCTGAACAGCTATAACAGATGTACCTGGCAAAACATTCTCGTAAATCTGTGCTTTGTAAAGTGATTTACTAAAAACTGGAATGTTGTCATTCACATCAATAACGTTGACCACAATTTTAACTGTTCCGGAT
The DNA here is from genome assembly GCA_027497455.2 of Sardinella longiceps. Classification (NCBI taxonomy): domain Eukaryota; kingdom Metazoa; phylum Chordata; class Actinopteri; order Clupeiformes; family Clupeidae; genus Sardinella; species Sardinella longiceps. Next base: position 13,783,090 of record JAODXP020000030.1, read on the forward strand.
CTCGGGGGCTTTCCCCCGTCTAAAGCCGTTAAAATTAATTCAATTAGAGCAAGTTTCTCTCTGTCTAATGGCTTTTGTAACACTAACTCAGCAGACACAGTATCACCTCCGCTATGCACATCGATGGAGAAATATTCATTTGGGCTCAGCTTATAGCTTTTCACCGAGTTACTACCTACATCAGTGTCGTAAGCTATTGGTAAGGAAAACCTCTGACCTTGAAAAGCAGATTCGGAAATATTTAGATGACTCGCTGATGAGCGAAATGTAGGTGAATTATCATTTATGTCTACAACATTTACTTCGAAACGATATACATTCATCGGGGACTTAACAATGGCTTCCAACTCGAAAGAGCATTTAGAGCTCCGTCCGCATAAGTCTTCTCTGTCTATTCTCTCCCGAACCTGGATATGGCCAGTTTTCACGTTCAAATCAAAGTACCTCTTATTGGGCCCATCCACTATCTGAAATCCCCGACGTTCCAGATCTTGCACATTAAGGTTCAAATCCTTTGCAAGATTTCCGATAGTTATTCCAATATTTGTCTCCTCCGAAACAGTGTAAACCAGTTGCCCTGACGTGATACTCCACAGACCGAAGACCAGAGAGAAACACACCACATTGTATCCGTGCTGCGAAATAGCCATATTCCATCAACTGTAAATCCTGTTGTTTTGAACACTGTTTATACACATTGCCATGTAAAATGTTTCCGAGCACATAACGCTACGATTGCGTCTCAGCTATGTGGAACAAAGACCTCTGCCAGGCCCAAAACCCTCCTCCCGAACAAGGCGGAGCCACGACAAGACAATATCAGACTGTGGATCTCCAGTGACACCGTGTGGAGAAATTCTAATTTAAGAAATTAAATGTAAATATCAATTTCCAACTGTAAGTGACCAAAAGGAAGCATGGTTTGAATGCTCATTTTGTTATATTGTTCATTCTGACAAAATAATTATTTTTCAGCATTTTGGAATGTGCTATAGGACAGTGCTTAGAAACAAGAAAGAAAGAAAAAAATAAAGAAAGAAAGAATGAATGAAAAAAAGAAAGAAAGAAAAAAAAGAAAAAGAAAGAAAGAAAGAAAGGACAATGTAGAGTATACAATTTCTACCGTGCAGCATGATTAAAGTCACCTTATGAAGAAAACAGAAATTTCTTACTGGCCTGTTATGACATGAACATGGGGAAATCAAGGCATGCAAACCTATAGATCAATGAGGCCAAGTCTTACAATCGTAACTTCCAGCACCATGGACAGCTATTAGCTGCACAGCCACACACGTGTATGAAAACTCTTTTCCTTTGAACTGACACGTTTTACAGCACTGACAATGTGTATCTTTTTTTGCAATTATCATTATGCAAAATGCAATTACCAAGCCAAATTTCTGGAACATTAATAAAATACATGGTTCTTGTGCATCAGCCGCATTTAAATAATGCTCTTACCTTCTCTCTGGTGGGGAGTGTTTGAGTTCGGTTCAAAGAGTCCCCTCCATTAATACTGATGAGCTCCGCATCAGCAGGTGGAAATGGTGTGGGGAAAACTACTACGTCACTCTTCAGTGTGTCTGAGCTAAAACACACGTCATACTGCTGTGTAGATTTGGAGTAAGACCAGCTCCCATCAGGGTGAGTAGTGATAACAGGGGCGCTGTAGCCACTGAAACTGCCATCTCTCCTATGACATTTCACAGCGATTAAACTAATGAGGCTCAGTAAAAATATAATGGACACTGAGGCGATGGCAATGAGCAAATATAGATTTAAATCTGTAAAGGTGTCATTCCTCACAGGCGCATGCCTGAATGGAGTTTGAAGCTCTCCTGTACTTTCCATGACTACAACATCAATGGACACGGTTGCTGAGAGCGATGGCTCTCCATGATCTGAGACCAGAATCACCATTGGGTGTGTTTTCAGGTCACTGTCACTCATTCTCCGCTTAGTCCTGATTTCTCCACTGCTGGTTCCAATGCGGAAGAGATTACTTCCTTTAGGCTCAGAGATGTGATAGGAAAGAAGTGCATTATATCCAGAATCCGCATCTACAGCCCTGATCTTGGCCACAAAATATCCAGCCTCAGCAGAATAAGGAATATTTTCAGTGTTTATAGATCCATGTTCTGAATATGGTGGAAGAATTCTGGGAGTGTTGTCATTCTCATCAAGAATGAATACATTCACTGTCACATTGTTACTCAGTGGAGGATCACCACTGTCTGTGGCCTGAACCATAAATGTGAAAGATTTTAAATCCTCATAGTTAAAAGACTGTATGGCATATATTTCTCCACTGTCTGAATTTATGTTCACAGCAGATGTTACAGGAAATCCTCTTCCAGGCCCTTCTGCAATTGCATATGCTATCTTTGCATTAGCATCCAAATCAGGATCAATAGCAGACACTGTGTATATCAACCCACCAACAGGGCTGTTTTCTCTAACATAAGCATTTAGTATGCTCTCTGGAAAACGTGGTGCATTATCATTAACATCTGCAATGTGCACAGAAATAATGTTTGTACTAGAGAGCGGAGGAGAGCCTTCATCCATGGCTTGTATGCTTATATTGTAGAGTGGGATATTCTCCCTGTCTAAGGGACCGTCCACAACTAACGTGTATTTGTTTTTATACGTATTTTGAATTTTAAACGGCACTGGATCTACTATGTGTAACTTTACTGCGCCATTTTTACCAGCATCTCCATCTACGACGGTTAACAACCCGACCATGGTACCCACCTTAGCATTTTCTTTTACCGACTCCGCTAATGAAGTCACTGTTATAATGGGCGGATTATCATTCATATCTACTACTTCTACGAGAACTTTGCAGTAAGACGCAGTTGGATTTGAGCCTTTGTCTTGTGCTTTCACCCGTATCTCTACAGCACTATTCTTTTCAAAGTCTACTTCCCCAGTGACGGTGATTTCACCAGATACCGAATTAATGGTAAATGCATCCATGTTATTGTCACCGTCGTGTTTAACAAAAGAATAAACAATTTCGCCATTCAGTCCTTCATCTGAATCACTTGCATGTACTACTAATACCGATGTGCCTGGAATTGCATTTTCATTCACTTTCGCTTTGTAAAGCTGTTTACTGCAAACTGGAATATTGTCATTCACGTCTATGATATTAACAAATACGTCCATCATACCGGATTTTGGAGGTTTCCCTCCGTCAACAGCGGTCAATGTGAGTTTAATAAACGGCTGTTTCTCTCTGTCTAAAGCTTTCTGAAGCACCAATTCAGCAGAGAGGCTCTCCCCAGCGCCCTGTACATCCAGAGAAAAGTGATCGTTTTGACTTAACTTGTAGTTTTTCAATGAATTGCTACCCACATCCGCATCATAGGCACGAGGTAATACAAATATTTGCCCCGGAAGGGCTGACTCTGAAATGTTAACAGACAAAGATGTTGAACGAAATGCTGGTGCATTATCATTCATGTCCAGTACATTTACCTCGAAGCGATACATATTGAGTGGGGAATTGACAATGGCTTCCAGTTCCAAACCACATTTTAAGCTTCGTCCACATAATCCTTCCCTGTCAATTCTGTCTTTAACATGAAGAATCCCGGTCTTCACATTCAAGTCGAAATACCTCTTATTAGGCCCATCTACTATCTGAAATCCTCGACCTTCAAGCTCATTTTTATCCAGATTCAAATCCTTTGCCAGATTTCCCACAGTGGTCCCTGTGTGCGTCTCCTCCGAGATGGAATATACTATTTGCCCCGGTACAATATTCCACAAGCAGAAAAAGGCTACAATCCGCAGATTATTCCCCAGTGTTGATGTCCGAGCCATGTTTTACGATCGCCGTAACATTTATAGCGAGAAAATATTTGTACATAGCGCTGCAATGTGATACTTTATGTCAGAGAACTGATGTCGACTTCATCTAAAGCACGTCCATCGCCAAATGAACAAAGGCGTCAGCGAGGCCACACACCCTTTTGAAAAATAAGGAGGAGTTTGCAATGCTACAGAGAAATTTTCTCCACGGATCGCCAGTGACACCATGTGGACAGGTCGGTGGCAATGCAGTTCTACACAAATACATCAGTAAACAACAGTATATTTGTGATATACTCATGAAAAGGTGTTCTAACGACTAATATAAGTGTTACATTATAAATAAAATTGACTTGACTTATATTATTTCACCAAAAGGTGTTTTCAATAGTAGAAGCCAACTATCCCTAACCGAAATGTGGAGGATTCTTTCCAACATATTTGTAAAACTATTAAGTAACCTATGCCAAAAAGGACAGGTTCTTCATGCCAAGAGGCAAAGAATGTGACACAGTTCCAAGAATTGCATAATTCAGCACCACGGAGAGCAACAGTTAAAATCTATGCTCCCGGCACTGAATAGAACAAATTAGTAATCACTTATTTTTTTCAGCGATTACACATTCCAAATATGTAAAAAAAAAAAAAAGTGAAGTCAGATAGTGCTGTGCTAACTGTGGTGAAGAAAACATATCCAAACACAAACACATGTGCGCACAAGAAGAAGCAAAATGAATGTACTATAATGAAACTGAGACAATATTGCCACAATATTGAATTCTGACACATAATAACTTATAAGAGAAGGTTACTAGGGTGAATACAGCTATAATAATCTCTTACCTTTTCTGTATTCGGGAGGGTTTGCGTTCTCGAAAAAGTGTCCCCTCCATTAATACTGATCAGCTCCCCGTCTACTGAAGGAAATGGCGCAGGGAAAACTACTACGTCACTCTTCAGTGTGTCAGAACTAAAACACACATCATACTGCTGTGTGGATTTGGAGTAAGACCAAGTTCCATCAGGATGTGTGGTGATCATTGGGGGATTATATCCATCAAAAGTGCTGTCTGTCCTGTGGCATTTGACAGCTATCAAGCTGATGAGGCTCAGTAAAAAGATGACTGACACTGAGACAATGGCGATAAGCAAATACAGATTTAAATCCGAAAACGTGTCATCCTTTGTGGGAACATGTCTGAATTGAGTCTTTATTTCTCCGACAGCTTCAGCTACGACCACGTCAATAGAAACTGTTGCTGAAAGTGAAGGTTCTCCATTATCTGAAACTAAAATGACGAGCGGATGAGTTTTCAAATCATTGTCACTCATACGCCTCTTGGTCCTGATTTCTCCGTTACTGGTGCCAATGCGAAATAGGTTATTTCCTTTTGGCTCAGATATGTGATAAGAAAGAAGCGCATTATATCCAGAATCTGCGTCTACAGCCCTGATCTTGGCCACAAAGTAACCAGCTTCAGCAGAATAAGGAACGTTTTCGGTGTTGACAGACCCTTGTTCAGAATAGGGAGGGAGTACCACAGGCCTGTTGTCATTCTCATCAAGAACGAAAATATTCAGTGTCGCGTTGGAACTTCGACGGGGGACACCAGAGTCTGTAGCCTGCACTTTTAACTGAATTGTCTTCAGTTCTTCATAATTGAATGACTGCAGTGCATAAATATCTCCTGTGTCTTGATTTATATTAACTACCGAGTTTACAGGAAATGTTTTTGTCGACCCTTCTATTACTGAATAAGATATTTTTGCATTGTCATCGACATCTGAATCGAAAGCAGAGACTGTATAAATTATAGCACCAACTTCACTGTTTTCTTTAACATACACATTAATTATGGGATTAAGGAAAACAGGTGCGTTGTCATTAACATCAGAGACATGCACAGTGATTACAGTGCTGCTGGAGAGAGATGGAGTGCCTTCATCCGCAGCTACGAGAGTGACGTTATATTGAGGCGCGCTCTCTCTGTCCAAAGGGCCATTCACAACCAAAGAATAATAATTTTTATAGGAGGTCTGCAGCTTAAAAGGAACAGAGCCCAATGTCTCTAATTTAGTCTGGCCATTGTTACCACTATCCTTATCAGTAACAGTCAACAGAGCTACCACAGTTCCCATCTCTGCATTTTCTTTCACAGGGCTCATAAGAGACGTTACTACTATTTCAGGAGAATTGTCATTGAGGTCAACCACTTCAATCAAGACTTTGCAGTGCGTGTTACGGGGAGAATGACCACGATCCATAACCTGAACACGTATTTCATATGCAGCAGTTTCCTCATAGTCTAAATTTCCTTTAACGGTGATCTCTCCTGTTGCTGAATTTATGGCAAACATGTCCGAGGAGCTCGAACTTCCTCTCCCAATTATAGAATAAACTAACTCTGAATTAACTCCTTCGTCCAAATCTGTCGCATTTAGTGTAATGATAGTAGTACCAACAGGAACATTTTCACTCACACGGACTTTATATAGAGGTTTGCTGAATACTGGAGTGTTATCGTTTACATCTACAACGTTAACAACTATTTGTAAGGTCCCCGTTTTTGGAGGTTTACCTCCATCAATAGCTGTCAGGGTAAGCTTAACTACAGATTGTTTTTCTCGGTCTAATGGTTTTTGAAGCACTAATTCCGCTGACACACTCTGTTCTCCACCACTCTGGACATCAAGAGAGAAATATTCATTAGGGCTGAGCCTGTAGTTTTTAACCGAGTTAGATCCTACATCCGCGTCATTTGCTATGGGTAAAAGAAATCTTTCACCCGAATAAGCTGCCTCGGTGATATTCAATTGATGGACTTTTTCTACAAAAACTGGAGCGTGATCGTTTATGTCCTGAATATTTATTTCAATTCGGTGAAGATGCATAGGATTGCTCAGTATCGCCTCTATATTTAAAGCGCATTTGACTGCATTTGGGCATAACTCCTCTCTGTCTATCCTGTCACTGACGTAGAGAACACCCGTTTGTAAATTAACATCAAAATACCTCTTGGAATGTCCGGACACTATCCGAAGTCCCCTTGAATGCAAGTCTTGTGCGTTAAGATTGAGATCCTTTGCAATATTCCCCACAAAGGTACCCTTGTCGACTTCTTCCGAGACGGAGTATGAAATCTGCGCCGCAGACCATCCACAAACACAAAGCAGAACAAAGCCTCGAATCCACAAGCTATCTGTTTGTGTCCGCGCACCCATTGCGGCACTGATCAAACGGGACAACTGTAAATATATCCACAAGGCATAGGTTTTCCATCCAATAGAGTCCAAAAATTAGATTAATATCCACGACTGAAACCGCCAGCAATCCTCCATTACACACATACTCAGGAATACTCTAACAAAGCACAGAAACACCCTACGGTTTAATATTCCTCCCATAAGGAGGAGCTTGATGAACTCGCATTACCACGGTCTACAGCGACACCTTGTGCCAATACAAGTATAATCACTTTCAGATAACATCTCTCTGAAGTAATATCAGAGGGGGATAAATTAAATATAGGTGAGGAAACATACATTTCTAATTTACAAGGTTTAATATATATGCTACAGCTCTCGAAATAAGCACAAAGCACGCACACATGCACTCACCATTGCCACCATGTCTGTATAGTATAAATACATGAAATAAGAAGTAAACTAATATTCATTTCTACAAAGTATTTATATTGAGAGAAATTACACTGCCCAGAGTTGCATGTATTTTGAACATGAAATGCATAGGATACTTCCCAATGGTAAGAGAATGACAGAATGTTGCAACAATTAAGAAAATTACTATTTTATGTCTGTGGTCTGCCTACCAAAACAAGAACACAAAATTTAGCTCTTAGGAAGTGTTTGCAGATAAAAGCAAGCCTGGATGCCAATGTACTCAACAACTGAGGTCTAAAATAGTTAGTTCTTACCTTTTCTTTATTTGGGAGGGTTTGTGTCCTCTGAAAAGTGTCTCCTCCATTGATACTGATGAGCTCCGCATCAGCAGGTGGAAATGGTGTTGGGAAAACTACTACGTCACTCTTCAGTGTGTCTGAGCTAAAACACACGTCATACTGCTGTGTAGATTTGGAGTAAGACCAGCTCCCATCAGGGTGTGTAGTGATAACAGGGGCGCTGTAGCCACTGAAGTTGCCATCAGTCCTGTGGCATTTCACTGCAACTAAACTAATGAGGCTCAGCAAAAAAATAACCGATACCGAGATGATGGCAATCAGCAGATAAAAATTTAAGTCGGTAAAAGTGTCATCATTTGCCGACACAGTTTTAAATGGTCTCTGCACATCCCCCATATTTTCAACCACCACAACATCAATAGACACTGTAGCTGATAGTGAAGGTTCACCATGATCAGTAACCAAAATGACCAATGGGTGAGTTTTTAGATCATTGTCGCTCATTCGCCGCTTAGTCCTGATTTCCCCACTGCTGGTCCCGATGCGGAAAAGATTATTTCCTTTGGGCTCAGAGATGTGATAAGAAAGCAGAGCATTATATCCAGAGTCTGCGTCCACAGCCCTGATTTTGGCTACAAAGTATCCAGCTTCGGCCGTATAAGGAATGTTCTCAGTGTTAACTGACCCGTGTTCGGAGTAAGGAGGAAGAATTACTGGACTATTATCATTTTCATCTAAGACAAACACATTTACAGTAGCGTTGCCACTTAAAGGGGGGATGCCTGAATCTGTAGCCTGAATTTTAAACTGAAATGTTTTCATTTCTTCAAAGTTGAACGATTTGATACTGTGTACATCTCCTGTGACAGAGTTTACATTTATCATTGAAGAAACTGGCATTGCATTGTTAATATTATTCTCCAAAACGGTATAGGTAATATGGCAATTTTCATTCATATCCAGGTCAGATGCAGTTACAGAGCTAATCAGAGCGCCAACTGGACTGTTTTCTTTCAGATAAATGTTTATAATTGGCTCTGAAAAGTGTGGTGCGTTATCATTTACATCTGACACATGTATATTAATAATTTTACTGCTATAGAGTGGTGGTGTCCCCTCATCCGTAGCTGTGATGGTGACATTGTACTGAGATGTTTTCTCTCTGTCTAGAGCCCCGTTTAAAACAAGCGAGTAATAATTTTTATAGTTTGCATCTAATTTAAACGGGACTTCATCCGATATAGCAAGGTTAACTTGTCCGTTTTTACCACCGTCTCTGTCAAGTATAGACACAAGCGCAATCGCTGTGCCTTTTTGCGCGTCTTCCCTGACAGTATTTAGAAGTGACGTCACTGTGATCTCAGGGGCATTGTCGTTGAGGTCCATTATTTCAACCAGCACTTTACAGTGCGCAAGCATAGGGGGCTGTCCTTTATCTCTTGCCTCTACCCGAATTTCAAAAGCACTAGTTTCTTCATAATCTATTATACCCTTAACAGTAATCGCGCCTGTGTTAGGATCTATTTCAAAAGCGTCTAAAATGTGGTCTTGATCAGTTTTCCTAAAGGTGTAGACAATCTCTCCATTTGCCCCGTCATCCGCGTCAGTCGCGTTGAGAGTGATTACTTTGGTCCCTAGGGCAACATTTTCAAAAAGGGCAGTTTTATACAAGGGAGCATTAAATACTGGAGCATTGTCGTTAATGTCTAAAACATCAATAATTATTTGAGACGTACCCGATTTGGGAGGATTTCCTCCGTCTACTGCGGTCAGAACAAGTCTAATCTCCGGCTGCTTCTCTCTATCTAATGCTTTCTGCAGCACTAACTCAACAGAAACACTTTGATCTCCTTTCTGTACGGTAAGGGAAAAATGGTCATTTGAACTTAGCTTGTATGTACTTACAGTATTTTTACCAACATCTGGGTCAGAAGCATAAGACAAAGGGAATCTGACTCCTGGTAGAGTGTTCTCTGCTATGCTCAGATGCTGTGATTTCGCACTAAAAGATGGAGAATTGTCATTCACATCAATGATATTCACTTCGATGCGATAGAGTTTCAGAGGATTATTAATCACCGCTTCTAAACTGAGGGTACATTTTGTAGCCTTAGCACAGAGCTCCTCTCTGTCTATCCTATCGCTCACATACAAAACGCCGGTTTTCAGATTTACCTCAAAATATTTCTTCTTTGATCCAGTGACCAGTTGAAACATGCGCGATTCCAAATCCTGCACATTCAGATTTAAATCCTTAGCAATATTCCCCACGGTTGTTCCTGCGCTCGACTCCTCGGACACCGAATAGGACACTTGTCCGTGCACCGAGACAACAGAGAATTCTACAATGGCCGTCAGTAAGCACGCAACAATACATTCCCGTCTCCTTGGTAAAAGCATTGTTCCAAGAAAGAGATCCAGTCATAGATCCAAATAGACGTCTTGCCCAACAGGAAAACCACTTATTAGTCAAAAACAAAATATATCCATGGTGTGTGAGAACATCATTTGGCGACGGAGAGCACTCTAGTTTGCGTACACATACTAAACCCTGCGCTACACTACAACAAAGCCCAGAAACGTCTCCCCACCCACTACAAATCGGGTGGAGCTTCGAAATCTGGTCCGGAACCTGTCGACCCATCGGTCTACAGCGACACCTCGTGGAAAAGACTATCATCAGCTGCTTTTGATGAGCACATTTTACTGTGACGTGCGGATATCAGTAGACAGACTATTTATAGACAGCTTCAAAACCACTAATTATGCGTGCATGGACCCTGGAAAAGCAGCAATGAAAAACTGTGTTCACTTATGAAAATGATTAGTCCAAAACTGTCCTCTCATAAGTATACAACTTACAACTGCGTCTATAATTGTGACGCTCAAGCATGCTTTGCCTTTGTTACAGTAACTTATTGAGGCCCGTACCAACCACTGTACCATTTCAGAACCATGGAGAGCTCTAGCAGCGCTAATGCCAGAGACGCCCTTCACACGTCTTCCACCATTTTCACACACACACACACACACACACACACACACACACACACACACACACACACACACACACACACACACACACACACAGCATAACAGAGATCAACTGCCATGTTTTCCATTTTAGCCATGTTATCCATTTTAGGCTGGCCACACACTCATTTTACCATCTCCAAGATAAAGCAAGCCTGGTATGCATATAGTGGGTCTACACAACATCTCCAGACAACTTTCTTGAATTAATAATAGGTTATTCTTACCTTTTCTTTATTTGGAAGTGTCTGAGTCCGCTGAAAGGTGTCTCCACTGTTAATACTGATCAGTTCAGCATCAACTGGTGGAAATGGTGTGGGAAAGACAACTACATCACTCTTCAGTGTGTCTGAGCTAAAACACACATCATACTGCTGTGTAGACTTGGAGTAAGACCAAGTTCCATCAGGATGTGTGGTGATCATTGGGGGATTATATCCATCAAAAGTGCTGTCTGTCCTGTGGCATTTCACAGCTATCAGGCTGATGAGACTCAGTAGAAAGATGACCGACACTGAGACGATGGCGATGAGTAAATACAGATTTAAATCCGAAAAAGTGTCATCCTTTACTGGGACATGTCTAAACTTTGTCTTAATTTCACCAGTACTCTCAACGACAACAACATCAATAGACACAGTCGCTGACAGTGAAGGCTCTCCATTATCAGAAACTGCAATGATTAAAGGATGAGTTTTCAGGTCATTGTCACTCATTCGCCTCTTAGTTCTGATTTCCCCACTGCTGGTTCCGATGCGGAAAAGATTATTTCCTTTGGGCTCAGAGATGTGGTAAGAAAGCAGCGCATTATATCCAGAATCTGCGTCTACAGCCCTGATCTTGGCTACAAAGTATCCAGCCTCAGCTGTATAAGGAACATTCTCCGTGTTAACAGAGCCATGGTCTGAGTAGGGAGGGAGCACCACAGGACTATTGTCATTCTCATCCAGAACAAATACATTCACAGTTGCATTGCTGCTAAGAGAAGGCACACCAGAGTCTGTGGCTTGAACTCTAAACTGAAATGTTTTCATTTCCTCATAGTTGAAAGACTGCAAGCAGGTCAAATCCCCCGTGACTGAATTGATATTCACCAGTGTGGATACAGGTGCACCACTATTACTGTTACTATCTAAAACTGAATATGTCACTAAGCCATTCTCATTGATATCAGCATCAGAAGCAGACACTGTAGTCATGACTGCACCGACAGGGCTATTCTCCTTAACATACACGTTCAGTACAGGCTCTGAGAATCGAGGTGCGTTGTCATTAACATCAGCAATGTCTATATTTATGATACTATAACTGGAGAGAGGTGGTGTACCCTCATCTGTTGCTGTGATGGTGACATTATAAACAGAAATATTCTCCCTGTCCAATGGACCATCCACCACTAACGAGTAATAGTTTTTGTAGTTCAGGTCGAGTTTAAAGGGAACTTTATTTCTCACGGCGCAGGTCACAATGCCATTTTTACCACCATCTTCATCTGACACAGAGACAAGCGCGATTGCAGTGCCGACTTTGACGTCCTCTTTAACCGTTTTCAATAATGAGGTTACTGTAATTTCAGGAGCGTTGTCATTTACATCCAAGACCTCCACTAGCACTTTACAATGCGCCGCCATGGGAGGCTGTCCTTTGTCACTCGCTTGTGCGCGAATCTCAAAAGCACTCCGCTGTTCAAAATCTATGTTACTCTTTACAGTGATTGCGCCCGTTGACGGGTCTATATGAAACATCTCTAAAATATTGTTTTGATCTTTTTTACTTAAAGAATACACAATTTCACCGTTTAAGCCCTCATCGAGATCAGTCGCGTTAATGGTAACTACGGTGGTCCCAATCGGCACATTTTCAATTACGCTTGCTTTGTACAGAGGCCTGTTAAAAACAGGCGCATTGTCATTATTATCTAAAACATTAATCCTGATTTGAGATGTACCTGACTTTGGTGGATTTCCTCCATCTATTGCTGTCAGAGTTAACTGTATGTGAGGCTGTTTTTCACGATCTAATGCTTTTTGAAGAATTAACTCGGCAGACACACTATGGTCTCCTTTGTGTGTGGCGAGCGAGAAGTGCTCATTGGCGCTGAGCTTATACGTGCTGACGGCATTTTTACCCACATCTGAATCTGATGCTGACAACAATGGAAATCTTAGACCTGGTAAAGAGCTCTCTGCGATATCTATTGTTTGCGAGTTTGTACTGAAAGTTGGCGCATTATCGTTCACATCCAAAACATTGATTTCTATGCGATATAGTTTTAGAGGATTGTTGATCACTGCCTCTACGATTAAGGTACATTTCAATGATTCTGCACATAGCTCTTCTCTGTCTATTCGGTCATTCACATAGAGAACACCAGTCTTTAGATTTACCTCAAAATATGACTTCTTGGATCCCGTAACAATTTGAAACATCCGCGATTCCAAATCCTGTACATTGAGGTTTAAATCTTTAGCTATATTCCCCACCGTAGTTCCTGGTTTTGACTCCTCTGATACGGAGTAAGACAGCTGCCCCGCCACGGCTTCTATACAAAGCACCACGATCCCAAACAGTAAATCCACGAATAACGCGTTTATTCCTCTTGAAAAATGCATAGTTTCTATCCAGTATTAGCGAGTCATGTATCCAGGAATGTGCTCCTACAGCAGCTGGAGAAAACACGGTAATATAAAACTATTTCCGTTCATACAACGGCAAACGAAGAAAGTATCCACCAGCACCATCGCCTCCCACTCGCATTACTGCATCTGACTGTAACAAAGCATCATTGCTAATCTCCACCCTCTAAGAACGGGAGGAGCCATCAAATGCAAACATGGCTCTCTCTTTCTCTCGGTCTGCGGAGACACCTTGTGGTCCGATAAAAGATGTGCACATTCATCTCGAGAATCCAGAGATTCACCCAGACAATACATAATTAAATGCATTAGCCAGATGCAGGTGCTACCTACAGTATTTATATATTTTACTTCAGCCACATGTACATCACAATGCTATAAGTTTCAACACTAACGATAAACACTACGCTGTGTGTGTGTGTGTGTGTGTGTGTGTGTGTGTGTGTGTGTGTGACAGATGTATTTAAGATTTAAATGAAAAAGGTTATAGAACTTCTGTTATGCCGCTTTTCAAAACAATCACAAAAACACCATTCTCAGAGATATTGCAAAATCAAAATGAACATGTTTAAGTTCATTTTGATCCACCATGTCATAATTAAAGAAAGACGTTTGTTATGGTGGTGGATACACCTTTCAATCACAACAAGCTCTTGCATGTTTTAATCTTTATCTGGGACAATTTGGAACCACTGGAAGGTGTCTCCACCATTAACAACCAAGCACATCACCATTTCAGGACCATGGATAGCTATAGGAACGCGTACAACACAGAGAGAAGAGCAACAGGGACCCCTTCCAAGTAAACACATTCTGTCCCTCCCATCACACAAACACATCCACATAATATAGACAGCCTGCTATATAGGAAATTCACTCTTTCAACCATTTCTTTGCCAGCCACACATTAATTCCGCTACATCCAACAGATAAAAGCCTGGTATTCATGCTATGTTTAAGTCTTAAATACACAATTTCTCCAAAAATACCTTTAATAAGTCACATTATTCTTACCTTTTCTTTATTTGGAAGTGTCTGAGTCCGCTGAAAGGTGTCGCCACTGTTAATACTGATCAGTTCAGCATCAACTGGTGGAAATGGTGTGGGAAAGACAACTACATCACTCTTCAGTGTGTCAGAACTAAAACACACATCATACTGCTGTGTAGACTTGGAGTAAGACCAAGTTCCATCAGGATGTGTGGTGATCATTGGGGGATTATATCCATCAAAAGTGCTGTCTGTCCTGTGGCATTTCACAGCTATCAGGCTGATGAGACTCAGTAAAAAGATGACTGACACTGAGACAATGGCGATAAGCAAATACAGATTTAAATCCGAAAATGTGTCCTCCTTTGTGGGAATATGTCTAAACTTTGTCTTAATTTCACCAGTACTCTCAACGACAACAACATCAATAGACACAGTCGCTGACAATGAAGGCTCTCCATTATCAGAAACTGCAATGATTAAAGGATGAGTTTTCAGGTCATTGTCACTCATTCGCCTCTTAGTTCTGATTTCCCCACTGCTGGTTCCGATGCGGAAAAGATTATTTCCTTTGGGCTCAGAGATGTGGTAAGAAAGCAACGCATTATATCCAGAATCTGCGTCAACAGCCCTGATCTTAGCTACAAAGTATCCAGCCTCAGCTGTATAAGGAACATTCTCTGTGTTAACAGAGCCATGGTCTGAGTAGGGAGGGAGCACCACAGGACTATTGTCATTCTCATCCAGAACAAATACATTCACAGTTGCATTGCTGCTAAGAGAAGGCACACCAGAGTCTGTGGCTTGAACTCTAAATTTAAATGTTTTCATTTCCTCATAGTTGAAAGACTGCAAGCAGGTCAAATCCCCCGTGACTGAATTGATATTCACCAGTGTGGATACAGGTGCACCACTATTACTGTTACTATCTAAAACTGAATATGTCACTAAGCCATTCTCATTGATATCAGCATCAGAAGCAGACACTGTAGTCATGACTGCACCGACAGGACTATTCTCCTTAACATACACGTTCAGTACAGGCTCTGAGAATCGAGGAGCGTTGTCATTGACATCAGCAATGTCTATGTGTATTAAACTAGAACTAGAGAGAGGGGGTGTTCCTTCATCTGTTGCTGTGATGGTGACATTATAAACAGAAATATTTTCCCTGTCCAATGGACCATCCACCACTAACGAGTAATAGTTTTTGTAGTTCAGGTCGAGTTTAAAGGGAACTTTATTTCTCACGGCGCAGGTCACAATGCCATTTTTACCACCGTCTTCATCTGACACAGACACAAGCGCGATAGCAGTGCCGACTTTGACGTCCTCTTTAACCGTTTTCAATAATGAGGTGACTGTAATTTCAGGAGCGTTGTCATTTATATCCAACACCTCCACTAGAACTTTACAGTGCGCCGCCATAGGAGGCTGCCCTTTGTCACTCGCCTGTGCACGAATCTCAAAGGCACTCCCCTGCTCAAAATCTATGTTGCTTTTAACAGTGATGGCGCCTGTGGACGGGTCTATCTGAAATATCTGTAAAATGTTATCTTGATCTTTTTTGCTTAAAGAATAAACAATTTCACCGTTTATTCCCTCATCGAGATCGGTAGCGTTAATTGTGACAACGGTGGTCCCAATCGGCACATTTTCAAAGACGCTTGCTTTGTATAAAGGTCTGCTGAATACAGGCAAGTTATCATTTATATCCAGAACGTTAATTTTGATTTGAGATGTACCTGATTTTGGTGGATTACCGCCATCGACTGCAGTAAGCGTTAAGAGTATGTAAGGCTGCTTTTCTCGATCTAATGCCTTTTGTAGAATTAATTCAGCAGATGCACTGTGCTCGCTTTTGTGTGTTGCAAGCGAGAAGTGGTCGTTGGGGCTGAGCTTATATGTACTGACGGTGTTCTTACCCACATCTGAGTCTGATGCTGACAACAACGGAAACCTAACTCCTGGTAATGTGGTCTCTACAATATCAATGGTTTGTGAACTTGCACTAAAAGTAGGAGAATTATCATTCACATCTAAGATGTTCATTTCAATACGATACAATTTCAAAGGGTTGTTAATAACCGCCTCGACAATTACAGTGCATTTCATGGACTTTGCACAAAGCTCTTCTCTGTCTATTCTATCACTAACATAGAGGAAACCGGTCTTCAGATTTACCTCGAAATATGACTTCTTTGACCCAGACACAATTTGAAACATCCGTGATTCCAAATCCTGAACACTGAGTTGTAAATCTTTGGCCAGATTCCCGACTGTAGTCCCTGTTTTTGATTCCTCTGCTACGGAGTAAGACAGCTGCCCCGCCACGGCTTCTATACAAAGCACCATGATCCCAAACAGGACGTCAAAGAATAACGCATTCCGAGCCCCTACGAAATGCATTGTTTCAAATCAATATCCGCAAACCATAGATCCAAGCCGTCCTTAACGCAAATAAAGTAAAAAAAAAAGTAATTCCGTCGATTCAGTGGGAAATCATGAACGTATCCACCAGCATCACTGTTCTCCATTCAGATCTCTGCGTATGACTAACAAAGAATCGTCGGTAATCTCCACCCACTATACCCGGGAGGAGCCATCACATCCACACGAAATTTTCTCTTTGCGTCGGTCTGCGGAGACCCCTTGTGGTGCAATGCAAAACGTACACCATTGTTTCGCTTTAGATCATACAGACAAGCTAAAATCCATCAATGACTGACTAAAAGTCCCTAGCTCAGGAAAGACGTTTGCTCGATTCAGACTGCATTAATATACATTTTCAATCATCACCAAAGTGGCTAATAAAGCTCTGATCTGTCTCTCTGTGTGTGTGTGTGTGTGTGTGTGTGTGTGTGTGTGTGTGTGTGTGTGAGTGAGTGAGTGAGTGAGTGAGTGAATGAGAGAGAGAGAGAGAGAGAGAGAGAGTTAGAGAGAGAGAGACGTATAAATGCATAAAGATGATAGTTTAGCCACAAAGATATTACGATTAATAATGCGTTCTTACCTTTTCTTTATTTGGAAGTGTCTGAGTCCTCTGAAATGTGTCTCCACTGTTAATACTGATCAGTTCAGCATCAACTGGTGGAAATGGTGTGGGAAAGACAACTACATCACTCTTCAGTGTGTCAGAACTAAAACACACATCATACTGCTGTGTAGATTTGGAGTAAGACCAAGTTCCATCAGGATGTGTGGTGATCATTGGCGGGTTGTATCCACTGAAACTGCTGTCTGTCCTGTGACATTTCACAGCTATAAAACTAATGAGGCTCAGTAGAAAGATGACTGAGACTGACACTATGGCGATGAGCAAATAAAGATTCAAGTCAGAAAAATTATCCTCTTCTACAGGAATATGCCGGAACTGAGTCTGCAATTCCCCAGTGTTTTCCACAATGACAACATCAATGGACACAGTAGCTGAAAGTGAAGGCTCTCCATTATCCGACACTGAAATAACCAAGGGGTGGGTTTTTATGTCATTGTCACTCATTCGCCTCTTAGTTCTGAGTTCTCCACTACTGCTACCAATTCGAAAAAGATTATTTCCTTTAGGTTCAGAGATGTGGTAAGAAAGCAGTGCATTATATCCAGAATCTGCGTCTACAGCCCTGATCTTGGCCACAAAGCACCCTGCTTCGGCACTATAGGGAATGTTTTCTGTATTTACAGACCCGTGCTCTGAATAGGGGGGCAGAATAGTGGGGCTGTTGTCATTCTCATCCAGAATGAAAACATTTACAGTAGCATTGCTGCTCATTGGGGGGACCCCAGAGTCTGTGGCTACCACTTTAAATTGGAAAGACTTAAGTTCTTCGTAGTTAAATGACTGTACTGCATGCATATCTCCTGTAATTGAATTTATATTAATCATCGATGTTAAAGGAAGCTCGTTGTTGCTGTTCAACACAGAATAGGTAATGTGGCTATTTTCATTTATGTCGGCGTCAGAGGCGGACAAAGTTGACAGGAGTGCTCCAACGGGACTATTCTCTCTGACATAAACATTAATACTTGGATCTGGGAAGCGAGGCGCGTTGTCATTAACGTCAGAGACATGCACAGAAATTATTCTCGTGCTAGAGAGAGGTGGAGTCCCCTCATCTGTAGCGGTAATGGTGACGTTGTACTGAATCGCACTTTCTCTGTCAAGAGGTCCATCTACAACAAGGGAGTAGTAGTTTTTGTAGTTACTCTCCAGTTTGAAGGGGCCTTTATTCGACATAGAACAATGCACCATGCTGTTCTTTCCACTATCTCGGTCTAAGATTGAAACAAGTGCAATAGCAGTTCCAATTTTTGAGTCCTCGCTCACTGTGTTAAGAAGTGAAGTAACAGTAATTTCCGGTGCATTGTCGTTCACATCGATCACTTCGACAAGCACTTTACACTGTGTTGCCATAGGCGGCTGACCACGGTCGCTCGCCTCTGCTCGGATTTCAAAAGCACTATTTTGTTCAAAGTCTATATTCCCCTTCACTGTAATAGCCCCCGTCTTTGAATCGAGGTCAAACATCTCTAAGATTCTGTCTTGATCTCCTTTGCTTATGGTGTAAAATATATCACTGTTTGCACCTTCGTCAGCGTCTGTGGCATTTAAAACCACAACTAATGTTCCTATCGGAGCATTTTCGACTATGCTTGCTTTGTATAAGGTGCGACTGAACACTGGGACATTATCGTTATTATCAAGAACAATAACCCTGATTTCCATTGTCCCTGACTTGGGTGGGTTTCCACCATCAACAGCAGTCAGGGTGAGGGGGATAACAGACTGCTTTTCACGGTCAAGAGCTTTCTGCAGAACTAACTCGGCAGATAAACCGTGATCTCCTCCTTTACTACTCTCTAATGAAAAATATTCATTTGCATTGATTCTGTATGTATTCACACTATTTTTACCAACATCAGCATCAGTTGCAATGGGAAGATGGAATCTTACTCCAGGTAAAGTGCTTTCAGCGATGTTTATGATTTTTGATTTCGAGCTAAAAGACGGAGAATTGTCATTAACATCTGCAACATTTACTTCTAATCGATACAGTTTTAAAGGATTATTAATTACTGCCTCTACACTGAGGGTACATTTGGACTGTTTCGCACAGAGCTCCTCTCTGTCTATTCTCTCATTGACAAACAGTACACCAGTTTTTAAATTTACCTCGAAATACTTTTTGCTGGCTCCACTGACAATTTGAAACATACGTGCCTCCAGTTCCTGGACATTTAGGTTTAAATCCTTTGCAATATTACCGACTGCTGTCCCCGTTTTAGCTTCCTCTGAGACGGTGTAGGAGAGTTGCCCTGATACCGGTCGACAACCTTCCAGCGTAATAATGATAAAAAACGTCACAAAAGACTCCACTCCTTTGCGAACAATCATCGTTCCGTTTGGTCAGGTCATGAATACATCCAAGGAAATGAAATGGACCTTTTCACCGATTATAAATCCGTTCATAAACTCAACGACATTCCACCCGATGAGAGAAATGTTCGCTCGTGTTCATACTCTGCTGCAGCGTCAGAGGTTTTCTCTAACAAAGCCTGACGATATCCCCCACCCTCCAGAATCGGGAGGAGTCTCATAATGTAAACGAGAAACTCATGTGTCGGTCTACAGCGACCCCAAGCGTTTCACTCTGAGTTGAATATCTACGCAGTCATGTCATCAACATGGCTCCTCTCATAAATATTGAATGGCCTGTCACTTATCACTGTTGTGAAATTATACCTGCAAATATATAGCATGAACTGTGACAACGTAATGTCAAAGTAATGTAAGGCTATAGATGTTTCCACACCACTCTAAAATAACTAATAAACTGTAAAGCAACAGAAGTCGCAAGCCGTTTTCAGTCACGCATTTAATTCAGCACCACGGAGAGCAACCGCAGCGGCAGCACCCTTCAGTCTGCTTAGGTCGCAGCGCACCTTCAATAACTCAGATTCCAAACAAAACAAACCAGCAACAACTAGCAATAACGATGGGCTAGTCATGGAACTGGATGCCCAATAAATTTACAAAAACTGACAGCCATACAGACTGGACAGACTGCAGTGTTTATACCAATAAAAATATTGTTTTAAGTTTGTGATCGTTCATCTGACAAAGCCAACTTGCATTGTTAAATAATTATGTCACAATCTTACCTTTTCTTTGTTTGGTAGTGTTTGTGTTCGTTGATAAGTGTCTCCTCCATTGATGCTAATCAATTCCGCGTCTGCTGGCGGAAATGGAGCTGGAAAAACTACCATGTCACTTTTCAGTGTGTCAGAACTGAAACACACGTCATACTGCTGTGTAGACTTTGAGTAAGACCAAGTTCCATCAGGATGTGTGGTGATCATTGGAGGATTATATCCATCAAAACCGCTGTCTGTCCTGTGGCATTTCACAGCTATCAAGCTGATGAGGCTCAGTAGAAAAATCACGGATACTGATACAATGGCGATCAATAAATAAAGATTTAAGTCAGAAAATGTATCCTCCTTTCTAGGAACATTTCTGAAGCGAGTCTGTACTTCAGCATTTTCAGAAACCATAACATCAACGGACACTGTCGCAGACATAGACGGCTCTCCATTATCGGATACCAAAATGATCAGTGGGTGTGTTTTCAGGTCATTATCACTCATCTTCCGTTTAGTCCTAAGTTCCCCATTGCTGGTCCCAATTCGAAAGAGATTATTTCCTTTAGGCTCAGAGATGTGATAAGAAAGCAACGCATTATATCCAGAATCCGCATCTACAGCCCTGATCTTGGCCACAAAATACCCAGCTTCTGCACTATAGGGAATGTTTTCTGTATTTACAGACCCGTGTTCTGAATATGGAGGCAGAATAGTGGGGCTGTTGTCATTCTCATCCAGAATGAAAACATTTACAGTAGCATTGCTGCTCATTGGGGGGACCCCTGAGTCGGTGGCCACCACTTTGAATTGGAAAGTCTTAATTTCCTCATAATTAAACGACTGCATTGCGAGAATATCTCCTGTAACTGAATCTATATTTATCATTGTCGTCAAGGGAAGCTCATTATTGATATTCAAAAAAGAATAGCTGATGTGACTATTTTCGTTTATATCAGCGTCAGATGCAGATATTGCCGACAGACGCGAACCAACTGGACTATTCTCTTTCACATAAACATTTATAATGGGCTCTGGAAAGCGAGGCGCATTGTCATTCACATCAGACACTTGCACAGTTATAATATTGGAACTGGACAACGAAGGACTCCCCTCATCCGTAGCGGTGATAGTGACATTATATTGAGCCATCATCTCCCTGTCGAGAGGGCCATCTACAACTAATGAATAATAGTTTTTGTAGTTTGCTTCTAACTTAAAGGGGGCTTTAGTCGACATAAAGCAATTAACGGCACCATTCTTGCCACTATCTTTGTCTTGGACTGACACGAGAGCGATAGCAGTGCCGACTTTCGCATCCTCCCTCACGGTGTTCAACAATGACGTCACGGTGATTTCAGGGGCATTGTCGTTTACGTCTATGACTTCCACGAGCACTTTACAATGCGCCGCCATGGGAGGCTGCCCTCTGTCACTTGCTTCGGCTCGGATCTCAAAGGCATTATTTTCCTCATAGTCAATATTACTTTTAACCGTTATTACGCCTGTCTTTGGGTCAACTTCAAAAACCTCTAAGATTTGGTCTTGATCTCGTTTACTTATGCTATAAAATATCTCACTATTTGCACCTTCGTCTGCGTCTGTTGCATTTAAAGTCACAACAGATGTCCCGATAGGCACATTTTCTGATACACTCACTTTGTACAAAGGGCGACTGAATACGGGACTGTTATCATTATTATCCAGAACATTTACATTTATTGCCATAGTGCCTGATTTCTGTGGATTTCCACCATCTACAGCGGTCAATATGAGAGAGATAACCGACTGCTTTTCCCGATCTAATGACTTCTGCAAAACTAACTCAGCAGACAAACTATGCTCGCTAGCTTTGTGCGTCGACACAGTAAAATACTCGTTTGGACTGAGCTTGTAAGCATTAACACTATTTTTACCAACATCGGGATCATTTGCACTAGGGAGAGGAAATCGAACTCCGGTCAAAGTGTTTTCGGCAATATTCATATCTTGTGATTTTGAACTAAATGAAGGCGAATTGTCATTAATATCCAAAATATTGACTTCTAAACGATATAATTTCAACGGATTGTTGATAACGGCCTCTACACTGAGGGTACATTTCAACTGTTTAGCGCAGAGCTCCTCTCTGTCTATTCTTTCATTCACAAAGAGCACACCAGTCTTTAAATTTACCTCGAAGTATTTCTTGTTGGATCCGCTGACAATTTGGAACATACGTGTCTCCAATTCGTGGACATTGATGTTTAAATCCTTCGCAATATTTCCAACAGTCGTCCCCCTGTTTGCCTCTTCTGCCACGGAGTAGGATAGCTGCCCCGACACGGATAGCAAAGAACACTCCAACGTCACAATAAAAAAGAGCGTCACAAAAGGCTTCACTGTTTTCTGTTCCAACATTATTCCTCTCATATTCACCTCGGACAGATCCACCGAGGTATACTCCAACAAGTATGCACAATTATTACGAACATATGATAAATCCAATCGACATTTTACCCATCACAGAACTGTCCACCGACCGTATCCACACTCCTCGTCTCTTTCAAACAAAAGCTCAGAGAAACCCCCACCCTATCGAACCGGGAGGAGCCTTCTAATGCGGCGGACAAAGTGATTATCGGTCTGCAGCGACACCAAGTGTAGCCTATAACACCGTGCACGCACATTTGATAATACAGGTTTCACATGCCTACTCACTTAAAGCCACTGTACATTATGATCAGTGTTCATTTTAAACAATCAGGCCAAGCAAAGTTACACAACCATAGGCCGCAAGTTCAACTGCCAGGCTCCGCTTGCTGCGTCAATCAGCACCATGGACAGTTATGGCTACGATACACGCATGCCACTGGGGTTCACGCACAATCTTTTCGTTAAGTCTGTAGTTACACACAGTAGTTTCAGTTGGCTTTCAAGAGGGGAAAAGCTATCATTGTGTACTTGGAGATAATATAACAATCTTACCTTCTCTGTGTTTGGAAGTGTTTGTGTGCGCTGAAACGTGTCTCCTCCATTAATGCTGATCAGTTCAGCATCAGCAGGCGGAAATGGTGCGGGGAAAACTACTACGTCACTCTTCAGTGTGTCTGAGCTAAAACACACGTCATACTGCTGCGTGGACTTTGAGTAAGACCAAGTTCCATCAGGGTGTGTGGTGATCATTGGGGGGTTGTAGCCACTGAAACTGTTGTCAGTCCTGTGGCATTTTACAGCTATCAAGCCGATGAGACACAGTAAAAAGACGACGGACACGGAGATAATGGCGATGAGCAAATAAAAATTTAGATCTGAAAAACTATCATCCTTTACTGGGGCGTGTCTGAACTTAGTTTGGACATCTCCCATGTTCTCTACTACCACCACATCTATGGATACAGTCGCTGATAATGATGGCTCACCGCTATCCGAAACCAAAATAATCAATGGATGAGTTTTCAAATCATTGTCACTCATTCTCCGTTTAGTCCTAATCTCGCCATTACTAGTTCCTATTCGGAAAAGGTTATTTCCTTTAGGCTCTGATATGTGATAGGACAAAAGTGCGTTATATCCGGAGTCAGCATCCACTGCCCTGATCTTAGCTACAAAATATCCTGCTTCAGCTGTGTAAGGAACGTTTTCCGTGTTAACAGAACCATGTTCGGAGTATGGGGGAAGAAGAACAGGTGCGTTATCATTCTCATCCAGAATAAAAACATTAACCGTCATGTTGCCACTTAATTGCGGGACACCAGCATCGGTGGCTTGAACTCTAAATTGAAAAGTCTGATTCTCCTCGTGGTTGAAGGATCGCATGCTGTAAATATCACCCGTTACTGGATTTATTTTAAACAGAGAAGTGATGGCCACGCCATTAACTACACTTTGTGATATCGAGTAAGTTATGTGTGCATTTTCTCCAGTGTCTCGGTCTAAAGCAGACACTGTGCATACAACGGAGCCAATTTCACTGTTTTCACGGAGATAACCTTGTTTTTCGGGGCTTTCGAACTGGGGCGGATTGTCATTTACATCAGCGACTGATATGCTTATTAACTTTTTACTAGACATAGGCGGGGAGCCCTCATCCTCCACAAGCACAGTGACATTATACTCTGAAATGTTCTCCCGGTCTAGCACACCATCTAAGAGTAGAGAGTAGTAGTTTTGAAAAGATGACTGTAGTTTAAATGGGCTGGACCCGATTAGGCGGCAATGAACCGCTCCATTTTTACCCGAATCGGGATCTGAAATGGTCATGAGAGCGATCACTGTCCCTTTGCTTGCATTTTCATCTACAGGACTTAGCAATGACGTCACTACAACCTCTGGAGGATTGTCATTTATGTCTTCAACTGCTATCAACAGTTTACAGTGGCCTGACATAGGTACTGGGCCCCTGTCAGTTGCCTGTGCACGGATCTCGAAAGCCCGGTTCTCTTCAAAGTCAACATCACCTTTTATTTTGACCTCACCTGTTCGTGCGTCGATTTCAAATGTATCCAGTATGTTTTTAGGGGTTCGGCTACTAAATGAATATATCACTTCCTTATTTAAACCTTCATCTGCGTCTGTAGCCTGGAGCTTTGTTATAACAGTACCCGCCGGTGTATGTTCAGGTATTGAGATTTTATACATTGGTTTACTGAAGACTGGTGCGTTGTCATTTATGTCTAGTACATTCACAGTAATGATTAGAGTGCCAGTCCTAGCAGGCGACCCGCCATCAACTGCTGTTACTAACAAATCAATCAGAGGAGTTTTCTCTCTGTCTAATCCTTTTTGGAGAACAAGCTCAGCAGACACTGTTTTGTCACTGTGAGTTTGCACATCTAAAGTAAAGTATTCATTTGGATTAAGTTTGTATGTTTTAATCGAATTGCCACCTATATCTGCGTCCTGTGCATTCTCTAAAGGGAAGCGGGCACCTGGGGCAGTGATCTCAGTTATATTCAAATGCATCGAGGTAACTGGAAAGACAGGGGAGTTATCATTAATATCAAGGATGTTTATCCTTACCCGGTACAGTTGAAGGGGGCTGTTCACTACAGCCTCGAGATTAACGGTGCAAGAGGCCTCGCCCGCACATAGCTCCTCTCTGTCAATGCGTTCACTCACCTGCAGTGCCCCCGAGTCCGTATTAACACTGAAATATTGTTTTTTAGACCCAGATACGATCCGAAAGCCCCGAGAGACAAGCTCCTTTACCGACAAATTTATATCTTTAGCAATATTTCCAACCGTGGTGCCCACATTCACTTCCTCGGATACACTGTATGATATCTGTCCCGACACAGGATAGACCAGATGACTTATCAAAAAGAATAGAGAGCTCACCAGCGTATGGATGCTGACTGAAACACGCATGTTGCTTGTTGAAGAGACTGTTTAGAAACCATAAACACTGTATCTAGAATCCACAGAGAATCACCATGCCGGGATGAACCGGAGATCCCCTGTCACAGGGCTACCGGAGACAAAAGAACTGCTTCATGTATCCTCCACACTTAATTCCCCACGACGACCACACACATCACTGTACATCCACCCTGCTCATATACATCCACAAGAGGCTCCGGATGAGTTTCTTTATCTTGCCCACGTCCAAAGCATCGAATAAAAATACATCCTTTATACACAGAGACGCTTTTCACGACAAGATCCTCATCGAGTGAACGAGTAAATGGTGAAGACACACCGAGGAGGAGAGGGAGAGAGAGAATGCAAACCCATGAGAAAGGGGAAGAGGAGGGGCATATTAGATTTTTATAACGTTGGGACTTATAGTGCAAGAGCGACACAATGTGGTGTCATTCTGTACTACACTGGAGAACAATATTGTGGAC
The DNA here is from genome assembly GCA_027497455.2 of Sardinella longiceps. Lineage (NCBI taxonomy): Eukaryota > Metazoa > Chordata > Actinopteri > Clupeiformes > Clupeidae > Sardinella > Sardinella longiceps. The sequence continues at coordinate 13,809,457 of JAODXP020000030.1, forward strand.
CAAAATTGCACTGAGCTGATTCAGCCATGGCTTATGAAACACTGTGGCAATCTTCAAAACCTAAAACATTAACCCACATAAATTGAATTTTGCCCTAATTATATGGATAGATTTGGATGAAATGTGGTTGCTTATTTCTATATTCATCTATTTCATAAACATGTTTATTGTATTGCTTCATCATGTTAAACTATCCACAACATTCATCTACTGTATTCATAATTCATAATATAAAAATCAAGGCAAACTAGCTGCCATCTCCAAATGACTGTAGAATGAACCAAACCTGTTTTGTAACAACAGCGCTGTATGCCAGTGGAAGCACATAACAGTGGGCAGTGAAAGCTGATCTTTTATTGAATAAACATTTAAATCAGAGAAGCAGTTCAGGTGTTTCTTTTTCTTTCTTTTTTTTAAAATAAGGAAAATGTAAGGAATGTACAGCGCATATGTAAGAGGCTGCAGTGGGCTAATTAGTCACACATGAAATGCATGCTATTGACCCACAATACATTTTTAAAGGAGCCAGCTCTAAAAATAGCTCACTTACCCACACCCTCCCTTTCCTTGGCTTATCCTCTCTCTCTCTCTCTCTCTCTCTCTCTCTCTCTCTCTCTCTCTCTCTCACACACACACAATATATGCATCCACACACTCTCAGTCGCTCTCTATCCCTCTCTGACACACACACACACACACACACACTGTACGTACATGCAGGCGTACATGCGCTCTCTCCATCAATATCTCTCTTTCTCTCTCTCTCTCACACACTCTCTCTGAGTAAATGGGAGGTTAGAGGCACAAATGTATTGCTGGTAGGAAAGTAGGCCATGCCAATTTGCCTGTGTCACTCTCCTCATCGATGCACTACTGCTGTGCGCGTTCCGGGGCTCTCCATCATATTTCCTGAATGTCCGGACCCTGCGGTTATGGGCTTACCGACGCTGCTCTGCGCCGTGTGTAATCCCGGGATTAGGCATGGGAGGCTGAGGCTCCTGTCCCATTTGCACTCATCAGAGAAACATGATTTCAAATATTCATAATCATAACCATCAGCGCGCACCGTAATAGCCTCCAACACCCCACCCCACCCCACCTCGACCTTTCCTCTGGGCCAAAAACAAAGACAGTTTATCAGGTCACCACAGAACAAAAACCGCTGGCATGGGAAAAGAGGGGCGTCTCAGCAAAGCCCCTCTGTCATCTGTCAGAAAGCATTTAGGGTCAGATTATAACACCCATCTGTGCCTTCATCACTTAATCAGGTGCGTGGTGGGATGATGAGATGATGGCAGTGTAGACAGGGCTTAGGCCTACTGCCTCAGTGCCTTTCTGCTACGCTAAAGGGTCACCGTTAGTGTACAACACTGGCTAACTTTACTTGAGGGTGGCCACATTAGAGTGATATCAGCCTGTATTCGGTTTTTGTATCGTCTGCATCCCAAACAGTGTCAACTTTAAATTACAAACAAGAAACTAATGACACTTAGTGACGGCATTCATATATATTTTTAAAAAGTGTCGTTAATGTCCATGAAACACATCATGTTATGTGTATGACAGGCTCATGTCACTCTAGTGCCGACACCCTGAAGTAAAGCATTAGCAGATACCGTAAGCAGATTTTCTGAAGTGCAGCCATATTCTTGCTTTTGCACTTCATTAGCTTAGCAGATGGGTTAAGTTCATAGTGTGCTTTACATGACTCCAGGCCAGTGAGTAACAACCAGCTGTAGTCTAATGATGACGGATACACAAGACAAATACCTACAACTGTGGCTTCAGCTCAGGGCAAATACCATATGAAGTAAAAATGCCAAGCTGCAGTGATGGATCTCTGTTGCGTCAAATAGAATCTAAGAAATGGCACTAAGAAATGAGTGCAAAGCAACTTGACTTTAAATCAACAAACTTTTACTACAGCGTGGCCAAATTCTCTGAATGGTTTAAAATACACACACCATGTGAACACAGGATACATAGCCGTCAGATAAAAAGCATTTGTAAGTGGCCTGGGATCCACAGACAAACCAAAACAACTGTAGAATGACTACTAAACTACTACTCAAACCAAGGAAATTCGATGATAAATCAAATGTGTCTGTCAAACTTCTGTCAAACATTATACAAAAGTTCTAAAAAGAAATCCATGCAACTTAACAACCTAATGTTCATGTACTCTATGAAGGACATACTACATACTTGACTGACCTCTGCATTAACTGAACGACCAGTACTGTATAGCTTACTACCAAGCACCAGACACTCACCAAAAGCCAGAAATCAAAAACCAACAAAAAAACACTAAACATATAAACAAAAGCTCCATTTCCATCAGAAACAACAAAGACTGCTAGATTTCCCTCACTCCATCAAAACAAATTCATGAAAGTAATACTGTAGTTTGCTGATTTGACCTCTGCCCTCACTGACCTCTGCCCTCAAGGCCAGTATGCTATCAAGCACCAGAAGTGATGAGGCAGAGGTGTGCTAGCGGCGCAGCTAGAGATAGCCCACACCCAGGGCATATGCTCAACCCAACCATGCTCCTTCTCTCAGTGCAGGACCAGGCACAAAATGTCAACAATGTTTAACGTCAGTCCTGCTGGTCAGACTGCAGTGCTGTGAAAATACGCCCAGGAACACGTGCAAGTACACGAGCAACCGCAACCACACACACACACACACACACACACAAGGCAAGTTTAGACAAAGCGGAATGATTCATTCATGCTTGCCAGACTCTGAAGTTCATTACAGCGCTGCTCAAATTAGGCCACACGTGGTACAGTAACCACACATGCTTTCTCTGAACCAAGCGCTGGCTTAGCTGTCTGTGTCTGTGTCTGTTTAGAGTAAAGGCTTGGGGACGGCAGACTTCATGTTGCGGTGGAAACCTGAGACAAGCAGAACTATCTTCGGCCCTCTATGGAAAACTATACATTGTTTCTGAGCATGCTCAGTGAGTACTGCAGGAGATTGATTAAGGGAGAGATGGGCGAGGCTTCTCTGCAGGACAAACACACACCTTGCTGGATGTACTGTACACAAACACATACACACCTTGCCGGACGTACTGTACACACACACACACACACACACACGCTGGACACTACTGTACACACACATCACTTACAGGCACAGACATACACACATACTCACTTCTCTCTCTGGCACACTCACTCTATCTCTCTCTCTCTCTCTCTCTCTCTCTCTCACACACACACACACACACACACACACACACACAAAAGTACAATATCTGTTTCCACTGTTTTAAAGCCCTCATTTTCATGACTTAAAACTTTTCCCCTTACTCATAGATATTCTTTTGTGAATGTGCATAATTCTAAAACTCTTTCATCACCCACACAATTCTTCTGAGGCATTTACACAAATATGAACAAACAGCTTTGATCTCAGCTCCGTGTCCAGAGGGCTTAAAGACTAAACCAGCTACATTTTTAATTTGGAGGTTAACTGTGGGCAAACGCAGAGTCATATTACTACTCAAAATGCAGCCGAGATACAGTAGGTTGTTTCAACACTGATCTTGTGCTATTGTAATTTAAAGCATAAAAGCAAACCATATTATTCTGGTATTATTTGTGCCATGGCTGAGCATTAGAGGGGTTTGGACACAAGAGGGGGTGAGTTGCATGCTTGATTTCATGTGTGACGGGAGTGTGTGTGCTGCATCTTGCACGCATGTCTGATAGCAAGGGATTTGTCACTGGGGATTGGTTGAGGTATATGTGTGTGTGTGTGTGTGTGTGTGTGTGTGTGTGTGTGTGTGTGTGTGTGTGTGTCTGTGTGGTGTATCAACCTTAAATAATAGTGCTAAATGCTACTGTGGTAAGATGGGTTGATTATACAGAAGAGTGTAAATCCTAAATAGCAGTGTGCTGTATATATTATATACTGTATCTGTGGGCAGCATGGACATATTCCCAAACATGGCTGTTAGTTTGCTGGAGCGTGTAGTCTATTCATGTGTGTGTGTGTGTGTGTGTGTGTGTATGTGTAGCCTAAGTGCTACACATGGAGTGAGGGGGGAGGGGTGATGCAAGAGAGCACTGGCAGGAGAAAGCCCCCCGCCTCTCCACACCACCCCAACCCCCCTTCTCTTCGCCTTCTCCTCTGCAGAGACCACATGTTACTATGGCAACCTCATTACAGTGGTGGGGGCGGCGGCTGCTGATGCCTTTTCTTCCCCCTTTAGAAGCAGAGACCGGTCAGGAAGTAAAAGCAAGATGGAGAGATAGAGAGGGTTAAAGAGAAAGAGAGAGGGAGATAAAGAGATAATTAAGAAGAGGAGAAGGAATTGTGTGTGTGTGTGTGTGTGTGTGTGTGATTCCTAATCACGAGTGGATTAGCTCCAGCGCTAAGCAAAGAACATTATCTCTAATTCACTGCTGCCTCTCACGCCGATTGGAGCTACTGCAGGTCTGCGGAATGCTTCAAGCACCTGTCCGATAAATTCTGTCAGGTTTATGGGCGATACATCCTGCTTATTGTTTACACAAGAGCCCGGGACAAGGCGGTGAGAGGATTTCAGCGGATGCTTTTCTACTGATGACTACAAAAACATGCCAGCAGAGCAATCCTTAAAGAACGCACCCATGCCGAGCACACACAAACCATGGGAATGATATCACAGAGCTCTCATAACAGCAGGAGCAAAAAAACGAGGCAATATGCTATTTTTTGAATGAGCCCCTCTCTCTCCCTCTCCCACACTCTCTCTCTATCCCCCTCTCTCAGACAGGGCTCGAGCCGCGTGGGGAGACACAGAGATAGTCTGACACGAGCAGCACATGAGCCATCACCTCCCCCAGCGCAGCGTCTGCCCTTTCTCCACACACTGACCTCAGACACACACTGTGCCCCGCCATGCCATGCCATGCCACGCCACAACACACCACACTATACTACACCACGCCCGTAATCTGGGTTAGGAGAGGGGAAGAGAGGGGAGGAGAGAGGAGCTGAGCACACAGGCTGCTGTCGCCGCCTCCCTCCATACGCTCCCTTCCTCCCCCTTAGGGAGCAAGTGTGTTGGCTAGGACACACTACACACACTACACACACACACACACACACACACACACACATAATGGTGTGGGGGAAACCACTGAACCAGGGGCTTTGGCCACAGCTTTATGCATCTAATGAGGCACAGCATAAACACACACACACACACACACACACACACATATATACATATAATGTGTACACACCACCACATAGATTCCTTCTGCTGTTCTTCAAAGCAGATGACAAGATTAGGTCTGAATGCAGCCATAGCCTAGTACACAGTGTACCCAATATTCTGGCACATCTGTCTGTGACTGCTTGTGCACGTTCATTAATCGCCTTTAAAATTATAACGAGCACACGAGTGCTGGTACTTATAAATTCAATTAATATGCATCGTCTGCCTTTAATGTATTTTTGATTGGCAGAGAATACACCTCACCATATGCGGCTCCTTCGCAATAACGATGGGAGAGGATGATCACACACACACACACACACACACACACACACACACACACACACACACACACACACATAGATAAACGTCTTGAGAAAGATGAAATTGCTCCATGAATTATAATCCAACTAACACTTAATGATTTATTTCCAAATCTGCACACTGATTCCCCCACATCCTGGAAGGAACTAGGACAGGGGCGTGGCTATCGGCATAAGCATGAAAATCAGGACACAGAGATGCACCCTAAATTGAGAGCGTGTACACAAACACACACACACACACACACACACACACACACACACACACACACACACTAATAAACTGATGATAAACTGAGGGAGAGATAAAGAGAGAGGGAGCGGAGGAAGAGGGATGAGAGATGAAGCGGTTGGCAGAAGAAAAAAAGAGAAAAATGTCAGCACAAGTAATTCCTTCTACTGATACTAGATAAAACCGAGCAAACACACACACACACACACACACACACACACACACACACACACACACACACACACACGCACGCTACACAAGAGTCAAGTGCAACAGAAACACCTCAAGACAACATGTGGGTCATAGTCTCTAACTCCATGACCTGCTGCCCCTGCCTTGCCTATGAGAGCATCACTGAGAGCATGCATCCCCAATCAGAGAGCACAGGCAGGGCAGGGCACAGGCAGGCAGGCCAGGGCACCTCATCATAGTTTACACTAATCCAGATCAGAGCCGGGCGGTGAGCTGCCACGTGTTCGCCTGTCTGC
>JAODXP020000030.1:13820717-13823217 GCA_027497455.2 Sardinella longiceps
TGCATGAAATCAGTGTGACCCAAATGTGTTTGTCATTCATAAACCAGTGCTCTTCAACAGCACTCTGTCTATTTGTTCCATTTCCTCTCTGGCTCTCAGTCCATCCCTTTCTCTGTCAATTGCCTCTCTCTTGTCTTGTCACTGCATGTCTTTACTTCAAACTCAATGCACCCTTTCTTCATGTCTGTGAGTATCTCTATTCACAAGCCATCCCATCTCTCTCTCTCTCTCTCTCTCTCTCTCTCTCTCTCTCTCTCTCTCTCTCTTTAAACAAAATATACCCTTTCTTCATGTCTCCAAGGCTCTCTATATTCTCATGCCATCCCATTTCCCTCTCTCTCCCTCTCCCTCTCCCCCTCTCCCTCTCTCGACCGTTACACATTCCGGAATGGTCCATATCCCTTAAGCTGCACCCTGTGAGAACACCATCTTTCACTTCCCACATCAAAACTTAATCATGAAGCAGGGCCTGCTCATTTCATTTTAACTCATGCACCATCAAAAGCTTCTTTTTTTAATCCCATCCCATCATGCCATTTTGGGAATAGATTGAAAAAAAATAAAAATAAAATGAAAAATTCAAAGAGGTACCCAGAGATAAGCCAGTGTAGGTCTGCTACACATGAGCAAAGACTGGCACTGCTTCCCCTGAATAGGGGAGTGGGCTAGTGACACACCTGCACCATCAAACAGGCTTAAAATACAGAGAACAGGGGCTACAGAACCCAGAGAAACTAGGGCACCAGGTTAGAGCCAGGAAAGAAAGAGGGGGGGGAGAGAGAGAGAGAGAGAGAGAGAGAGAGAGAGAGAGAGAGAGAGAGAGAGAGAGAGAGAGAGAGAGCGAGCAAAGACTGTGAGGTGAAAGACCGACACAGAGCTGAGCTGAGCTGACACGGACACACAAAATGAATAGAATGAACGACAGAATGAAAAGGGAGGAGAAGGTGGAGAACTCCCTTCGGAGGCTCCTCGCCTCGCTCTCTGGCAAAGAGTGGTGCAGCTCGTTGTCGTTTTCTTTTCTTTTTTTGCAGGAGGAGTTTTCACTCTCCCCTTCATGCTGCCATTAAGATGATTTGCTTCTAATCGCATTAGCAGGCTCCGAAGTCGAATTACGCCCTACGCTATTACACTCACGGCCTAATCCCGCTCCGCTGTGGTGGCTACACCAAGGGACGTGGGCACACACTCAGGTCCGATTATCGGGCAAACACCTGGAGGAAAACAACAAGGCAACAAACAACAGCAAAAGCAAGCCAATGAAACATGAAAGCAATGCATTCACCTCTATTCCACTAAAAAGGTTATAGGTGAATGTGAATAGTCTTGTAGGGTCTGTAATACTGTTAGTGCTCGTTGCCCAGCCAATGGAAGATAAGAGCAATGAATTCACCTCTACTTTGCTATGTATATCAGAAAAAGGTAGAAAGGTTTAGGTAAATGTGAAATAGAGGGTCTGCATTAAGTGCAAGTTGCTAAAAACAAAATATGGCGTTGGTCTGAGGAGAGATGCTTTTAGAGTACACAAGAGTTTTTGTTTGGACTGACAGTGAGGCTCTCCCACTGGGGCACTGTGACAAGACACTGTCACTTCAATGTCTCTAGTTCAGTGTCCTCAGATGCCATGTCCTTGGCAGAGCAAAGATTAAGGAACGCAAGAGAGAGAGACCAAGTTTTAAGAAAGGATTATAAAGTAATGAATGAAACAGCCCAAACTAAAACAACAAACAAAATAAAATAAATATATATCAAAAATAAATAAATAAAACACGGCTGCTTCTGAAGACCGTTCTGTCAATGTCATTTTGAAACTAATCCTTTGTCGTTACCCCTTTCTTCACCCTAGTGTTGTCATTTTCATTTGGTGTGTGGCTACTGAAATCTCATTTGTTGGGGATTACTGTGGAGTTGACATAAATTGTCATCTCGGCGCAGCCCCCAGGATGAGATTAACACCTGATGTCAGTCACAGTGACCGCTATAGATCCTCCCGGAAATAACGCTGATGACAACAACCTCAGTCTGATGCCGGAAATAGAACAGGCCATACTTCAATGCGACAGCCGATGAAAGCAGGCAGTTAGTTTATATATCTAATTTCATTCTGTCCTGCCCTTGGCACTGAGCTGTTTTTTTTTTTTTTAAAATCAGTGCTTTTATTTACAGGCAAATGACAACCGTAAGATGGAGATACTGCTGATATTGGTTGGGTGTACCCTGTTCACACGCTGAGCGCTGGTGCGTGCGAACACTATAGATGGAACGAGTGCTGATAAAGCCTTCATGGAGCAGTCACGGCTGCCATGGCAACAAGGCGCGGGAGCGAGAGAAGAAAACTGGAACAGAGCCGAGAGGTCTGTCCGACTCGGGGGGCTGCATCTGCGGGCCTTCTGTGTTCCTGAGCTGTTGCTCGCCGCACCAACACCCCCCCCCCCCCCCCCCCTCCTCTTTTTCCCGAGATTCATTCCTAAAAAGGTCAGCTGAACTGATGAGCATCACGTGA
>JAODXP020000030.1:13825717-13882719 GCA_027497455.2 Sardinella longiceps
ACGTCAAGCTCTACAGTGTGCATATGTAACAGTATGGCCCACGCGATTCTTTTAGGTCACTGACCACAATGGATAAGACACATGAACACATGGCTACTAGTGAATATTCAGACAGGACTATAAACAGACCTGTGATCAGTGACATGGAAATGCACTCTATCAGGGTCGGAGTTTACACACAAACACAGTAAATAATGTATGTTGTTATGTAAACACTTTGTACATGACAATAGGCCTTATGATAGGCCAATAGGCCAAAAAAATTACAAGCCTTTTGGGTCTTTGGGCTTTTTTGCCCTCAAAGGCACCTTTCCTGTAGCGATGCCACTACCCCTCGCAAATCTAGGGTTTGGGTGAGCGTTAAGGTGGTTAAGGTAGTGCCTTGCAGGCAGTACTGCCTGGAGGATGATACCATTGAGCACTGTTTTGTCTCCACATAATAAAGATGAGATGCACTAGACCCAAAACTGATTTGTTACACAGTGTGTCCCAAAGCATTTAATGAGACTCCGGAGGACAGGACATTCAAATGAACACTCTGTATGGCTCTTCATGCCCATTGTCTCTACAGTAAAACAGATCTGAACTGACACTGAGGAAAGAATGCAGACCAAAGAGACTGAAATGTGTCAAGACACGGCTGAAATATTTCTGGTCATATAGAGATATAGGCTATAGACAATGGTGGTACAAATTAGATTGTGTTGGGCATTGTAAAGTGTTTTGATATGTATTGTAAAGCGCTTTGAGTGTTCGTAGCAGTAGAAGAGCCATACAGCCCATCTGCATGGGATGTATGGGAGACACTATAGGCTACACTACAAGTCCACTAAGTGTGGACAAGGAGAATACAAACTACTCCTGACACAAACACAACTACACAAAACAAGTACTTCACTTCACAAGGACATCACAATGAAATCAAGGACCATATTCCTCTGCAGAGGAGAGGACCTGATATCAAGTGTCGTAGTCTTTGCTTGCAGCAATGTCTGTCATAGACGTTATACACATATACACAAAGACAGAGACAGGAATATACAGGCCAGCATTTAGTCATCTGGTTGTTACTCACTATAAGACACTTTCCCCCCCTAACCCATGTCTCTGCCCCTCTCTCTCTCTCTCTCTCTCTCTCTCTCTCTCTCTCTCTCTCTCTCTCTGTCTCACACACAGAGACACAGACACACACACACACACACACACACACACACACACACACACACACACACACACACACACACAGGCTGGAGCAACCATGAGAGGTTAAGTTTTAAGAGTGGTACCAGGCTAGGCAGGCTGACAGTTGCGGTGCACAGTGAGAGGTCTGCCACGCCCACAAAGCCGTCCTCATTCCCATATGACAGTGAGTCAGCTCACAGTCGGAGACTTTTGCTGTCCGCTCTTTCTGTGGCCTAACTGGCGGCCCTTCTGGTATGCTGAACTATGACAGAGACTATTTTATATCAGCACAATGCACTAAAGCTACCATGGACATTTAAAGCAGTATCACAAATAATTTTGTGCATCACATAATGGCTGCAACTATAAAGAAGGCTATACGGTGACATTTTACCTTCAGAGGTGTTATTATGCAACAATGTTGACTTCACAGGAGCCACTGATAAAACATGGGTCAGTTGTCTCTAACAATGTGAAGAATACTTTGCATGCAATCTCTCACTCTCCCTCGCTTACACACGTACACACACACACACGGACACACAGACATACGGACACACACACACACACACACACACACACACACACACACACACAGTGAGTCACCTGGCAGTCAGATCTTGTTAATGTCCTATCCCGCTCTTCATCTCCCTCCATTGTTCTATGCACTGTGCTAAACCGCATCAGACAGTTAGGACATCAGATATGCCAGATGTGGGCAGTAAGCACCGTCAAACAGAGTGCATTTCACTGCCACTTCCACACCTTTCTACCTGTGTGCAAGGCATAGCAATCTCTTGCATTTTGAAATAAATAAAACAATCTGGATCGATGACATACAAAGTACTCATCCATCACGGCATCTTTATGAAAAAGCAACTGACAACAAGGCCTACTGCTCCATTATAAATGTGATCTGACAGCCCTTATCAAGCATAGTTTTGATCTGATAGAGCTTATCAAACATAATTATTAAAGAGCTCTGGAAGTACTGTTGGAATCACCATCTGATGGCCCAGCTCATACTGCAGTGCTGTATGCACACTAGCCATCGAGACTGGGGCAGTGCTGCTGTATACAAGGTAAGAGGGGAAAAGAGTGCAGTGTGCTGATTGCATAAGGGCAGGGAAGCAGAAGCTATGCATATTTCAGATCACTGTGCACTTCTAGTTTTACTTCTTTTATTGATGATGGGAATGGTGTGCATGGACTAAAAGTAGAAGTGTTGAGGAAACAATAATGGGGGGAAAAAAACACTTTCTAGAACCCTGCAGAGGAAGCCCTTGTGCTCCATGACAGGTGTGTGCTCCATCAAATATCAGTCCTGCTGAGTTATCCATTAACAAAGCTCAGCTACTGTTTATTCTACGGCCACCTTTTTAGAGATGAAACTATAACTGATGATGAAATCAGACATTATTACTGAATGCACTAAGCACATAAGAGGCAAAAGTTATGTAATGGCATAACTAATGACAATTGTAATCTAAGGTCTGATTACAAGTGAAACGTGACGCACTTTGAGAGAAAAATCAGACTGCATGTCAGAGAAACACGTGAGTACATGATTATGAAACCTGTATATGCCCCAACTGATGATTCTATCATGGCAAACATATCTAACAAGCTGATTTTTTTCCCCAATGCATTAAAATAACAGCCGGTGGAGTATTCCTAATGAATGTGTATTAGGCCCGAGAGGAGAGATGTTTCAATCAGTTTCTGTTTAAATCAGGAAGTTGCTGTCAAAAAAGAGCAGAGAGGGCCTTAGGAGAGGCTAGGATCTATGACACATCAGCAAAACAAAGGACACACACTTTAGGGTGCCCCTTAACAAAGGATATGCCAATGAAGATTCAAAATAAAAAAAAAATTGACTCATTACTGACCCCTTGAGGTTGGCGTGCTGGAAGAGGGGTGTGGTCACTGAGACCAATAAATCTCTTTGTGTCAGTGTGGTAAGAGGCTACTTCAAGGACAAGCACAGGGCATTCAGAGAGCCTGATATATCATACTGTGGGGGGATGCTCTTTTGTGGCGGGTTATGATGCACTAGGGTCCGAATGAATGCGAACAGAGAACAGAACAGCACACAGGCTCTAGAGGGAGCAGGCCTATCTCTGTGTCTCTGTACTGACAGAGGGCTGTATTCAACAGAAACAAGGATGGAAACAGACTACATCCATACTGCACAAACAGACGCTCTCTCTCAATCTAGATGGATTTGGGCTCTGTCTTGAGGGCGTTAAGCACCACAGCATCTGCAAGACACAGCAGCAGCTGCAGTTTAAACAAGTCTGTAGTGTGAGTATAGATCAAAGAGCATCACTGTGCACTAAAAAAACCACCTCTAGTTACTACTTAAATATAGAGCCCAGCTAAAGCTTCACTCCTACAAGCATTTGCATCTACATAGCCTTTGCCATCTTCCCTTCCTTCCTCTCTCACAGTGGCCACTGGTCTATACGAAGGATGGGAATAATACAAAGCAAATCAATCACTCACAATATTAATCCTCACACAGGCAAAACAACTGCCGTCATACTTCTATAATCTATCCCCGTCGTTTGGAAGCCAAAAAAACAAACAACAATGACAACACAACAAAAGATGAAAAAATAAAACAAAGAGGCAAAGTGGCCTCAGTGTTAATGGCGTGAAGAGAGTGTGGGAAGTCACAAATGTGAGTCACACACATGAATATGTAAATGCACTTGTTTGGAGCGCACATGTGTGTCCATCTCTGTAACAGAGGGAGCAACAGTAGGGGCTGTGTAGGGCCAGAGACACGCAACGGATTGATTCCAAACGCCTGGCTGAGAATTACCCAGAGTGCAAATGTGAGGCGAGCAGGAGAACAAGTGCCCACAGGGGAGTAGTGACCTGGCAGCTGAGGACCTGACTGCAGCCAAACAAAAAAAAGAAAAAAAAAGTGACGAAAAAAAGAAAGAATTGCTCAGACACTGCAGCAACAAACTGCACTGCATCGAATAGCAAATGCAGCTAAACCTGTTCTGTGAAAAAAAAAAAAAAAAAAAATAGCAAGGCAAAGGGAAATTAAATTGCTCCTGTTCAGTATAGTGTATGATCTGCTGCACTGAGGGATTATGGTTGTTCGTGCCTTTGAGACTGTACCGTTTGCTATTTTTGGGACAGTTCTGGGGAAGGATGGATGCACCATGCAGGGTGTTCTATCTGCAAGACCAGCCCATGTGTCCTTGTGGATGGTTGCAGCAAAACTCATTTAGGTCTCGTTAATAATATAGTCGTGTTTCACTGCCATTACATTTGCCGCTTAGTTAATTTACAAAGTCGGCACTGAGTGCTTGTTAGAGCCGAGCAGAGCCGTGCCGAGCGAGAGAAAATGTCAGTGAAATTACTGATAAGTTATCTAATGCCAAAGCACCAGCACCATTCCAGTACTCGACAAAGGGACAAAGGAGTGCTGCAGGATCACAGGCCTAGTCTGACCCACTGAGGGAAGGGGCCTTTGATGAAACATCATTGGATGCACAGAGACTGAATTAAGTCAGGGGGTTATATAAGCCACTGTGGAACTACTGGACTGCATGTGTGTGTGAGTGTCTACAGCACTGTCACAAAAAAAGGACTAGCCTAGTGTAGAGAGGAAAGGAGAGAGAGAGAGAGAGAGAGAGAGAGAGAGAGAGAGAGAGAGAGAGAGAGAGAGATAAAAAGCTGGAGAGAGAGAAAGAGAGAGAGTATAAAAAGCCATGCACTTGGGGCAAGCTGCAAAAAGTGAGATAACAAGGGCAGACCTACTTATATCAGACCAGAGCAGAACCAGAAAAGTCTTGACCTACTGTAGCCTCAAATTAAAACTGTTCTGCACTGACCCCATGTGCTTTGCCAAAATCAGACCTAGAACTGGAACTCGTGAAGTTTATCGTTTGAGGTCAACACTGAAGATCACATTACACAACATACAGTAGCCTAGCCTGTACTTTTTTCATTTTTTTTTCTTCTTCTTCTTCAAAGAGTTGCCTATTACCAACCATGACTAACACGTAAAAACAAACCAAGCTTTGACAGGCTTTTAAGGAAAGAAATGCAGAGAGACATTAAAAAGTTACTGAAGGAGGGACAGGGAGAGAGAATCCTTGAGGGTTTAGCCTACCTCATATGGGATGTTATTTTAAGGCAGACATAGACCTAAAAGTCAGAAATATAGGCTAAGCATTGGTTTGCCTACTCATTCTCAGGTACATATAAAGGCATAATGCATTATGATTAAGCATAGGGGAACGTTCCCAAATTAACTAAAGAGCTTGGATTTGCAGGGTGAACTTCTACTACACCATCTGTCTGGTAACATCATGTTATGGATGAATTAATGGAATATCACATCTACAGCTAGGAATACTGGTAATCTCCATAAGATTATTTGTCAAAAATAATTATCATAGAGACCAACATAAAACAAGCACCATCCGAAGGCCATAGGCCTATCTGAAAATTCAAAAGGTTGTAAGGACAGAGGATGACAGCAGCCTATCTATCATAACACTTTTTTGTTTTGTTGGTGTGACAGAAATATAGGCCTAGCACATTGTGTCCCAAGTTTTCTCAAAATGTGCACATGGCTGCACACAGATTGCTCAAGTTGTTCAAACACGTACACCTAGGTAGGCCTTAATCTAAACCACACTGAATATTGCACAGAATTTGTCCTCTGACGCCTACCTTGGCCTAGGTCATGGATCACAGTGGCTTCATCAATAGGTCATCCCATAAAAAATTTGACCTCTTTCACAAACTAGTATGATCAAACTCGCTAGCAATATCCCCTTCTCATACGAGTAAGTTAGTCCATTGACTGTCGTTCTTTACTGTGCCTTTAGTTTATTTGGGAGAGTGATGGATTTTTACAGTTTACTCATGTCGGAAAATACATGAAACCGGAAACTGCCCTTTCTACAGTGCTCACCTCGTTTTCCAGACAGGCGCAAGCAATAACGCTACAATGTAACGTTAAGTCTTTCGGTACCTGGCGTTGAATTAGCTTGTAAAAGTTCAACATGAAGACATTCAAAGTTGTTAAAACCAAACATTAGCACAACCCATTAACACGGGGTTGATATGTGTTGCATGTGTGCATGACAAATTATTAGCCAACATTTAGCTTTACTACCTGAACAGCTGCTGCCGCCGAAAATAAGTTCTCATGACGCCAAATGAAGTAACTTTAACGTTGTATTCGTCTCGGACTATTATAACGTTACGTCCTGCAAGATAACGATGGAAGATGGGAAGATGTAGACCGTCTGCTCACCAGGAAACATTGCTTCTCTCCATTGAAAAATAGCCTACCTATTTGGAGGTAAGTAAGTCAAGTTAGCCATGCTTGTTTTGGCATCTCTTACGCCAGATTCGTAGATCCACGCGGGAGTAAGTTAGTTTGCGGGCGGGGAATCGTGGCCTAGGCAGGTGGGACCTCTCTGACCACAATAGCAGATCATGGAATACTGCCCCGCTTGAATCCTCTCTGACAATAGTGTGTAAAAAGGCCAACATAGTTTTTACTTAAATAATTATCGTGCAGAGCATAGGCTACAACAGTTATCTGAAATTAGTCTGGATATCATGTTGTCTCACATGTCTGACCATTTAGGTTACTTCCTTGAATTGCAGTTGTCCGTAAACAAACAAACACAGGCGTACACTATCCTACTGTTTAAGACTTGGGCTAAATGCTTGAGTCCTCAGGGAAAGCGATATAGTGCTGTTTCTGTTTAAAATGTGCAGCTGTGTCCCTCCAGATTAGCTGACCTTCACACAGCCGGTACTCAGATGTGCTGATCTGTGCACTAGATGGATGTGCCACCACTGCAGCAGACACTATAAAACCTGAACTTCAGCAAACCCAGGGACTTAAAACAACAGCCGCATGCAAGCAAGCAAGCAAGTGTGATAAAACCGTAGATTAAAGCCAGGCATCAGGGTTTAAGGGGTTACAGGGTTTAGCCTAAGTTCATCAGCACTGAAAAGATAACATAACAAACAGAGCCCACAACAGAACAGCAGGGCTTAATAAGACTTAAGTGAGAAAAACAGTGGTGCTGGGATGTTCAAGGAGAGAGAACTACTGTATCTTGCAGTCTTAGTCTCATTCTGAACTTGAACAGAGGGATTCAGGATGAGGAGGGGGAAGATAGATGGGAGGGGGTCTGGGGACGCTGAAAGTGTGTCAATTTGGCAAGATGGAGCGTTACATAATGTGCCCTCTGTCCCTCCGCATGCGAGGAAGTGTGTGTCAGCCCCAACGCATGTCCCCCGTCATCAGAACGATGGCTCTCCAGAGCCGCGCAGAGAACAGGCACAAATGTGTGTGTGTGTGTGTGTGCGTGTGCGTGTGCGTGTGTTCCCAAAATGTGGCTGATTGAACTCCTAGAATCACAAAGCTGACCCTCTCGCAAGCTGATTTTGTGCTCTTGAATCAAACCCAACAACCGTAAAGCATACTTGCCCTACTGACACACTACATGTGCTTACAGTGCACTGAGACAGTTAGAATCTGTCAAATTCAAACAGTTTAAGGGGACAGCACACTCAAATATTTCTATGCATGCATTTTATCCTAGCCTATAATATTAACACACATAAACAAATCTTTAGTGTGTTAGTATTATAGGCTAGGATAAAATGCATGCATTTATAGATGGGAATTGATAGGATTTTATCAATATCAACACTATTCTGCTTATTGGTCCAACTCTTAATCATTCTCTCATCAATTCTTTTCTGTTTAGAGGCTATTCTACATAGCCTTTCTGTATCAGCAAGTAGGCCTGTAACAAAGCTTAGGCCTATACTTTTAAGATGACCATATTATTAGAATGAGGAAAATCATGTAGAACTGTGACATCTATTTCAGTTTTGTATTCAAAAATATCTATTGACCATGGTCTAAAAAACATGCTGGCATTGGTGAGAGAAACTGAAGATGTAATTGAGGGTTTTGCTGTCAATTGAAGCATTTGGTTCTTGATTTCCACCCTATGCATTCTATGCATCTCATTCTGCCTGCTGTTACATCAGTCTGTTTCCCACGATCGTTAATTACAATTGCTCAATCAATATTTAGGCTTAAGCAACAATTAAAATTCACATTTCTATTGTTATGCCTGTTACTTGACAGAGAGAGTTGAGGACAAACAAGACATGGAGATGTCAGACATGTAGGTGGACTATGGAGAAGAAACTAAGCCACATAAACAACTAGAAAAGTGCTCAGAGAGCGCAGACCTCCGCCAAGGCAATGTGGTCACAGACACAATGTAAATTCCAGATCATGTTCTGGATCACCGATCACCACCAAAATCGAATCAGTTCTTGCTTGTCCCAATATAGGCTACACATTGTCCGAAAATTTCATCCAAATCCATGCAGTACTTACAGAGTTATCCTGCTGACAGACAGACAAACAGACAAACCAACACGACTGAAAACGTAACCTCCTTGGCGGAGGTAATAATAATAATAATGATAATATTTAGGCCTAGGCTATTTTGTAGAGAAATGTGTAAGAGCACAATACTCATAGTCAGGGTACAGCCTGGGTTGAAGTAGATTTATTCAGATTTGCTCCATCAAGACTTAAAGAAGTGATTTCACTTTCCGTAATTTAACTTTGGATTATGCAAGTCAGGATAAGGGGTTCTGGACTTAATACTAAACGATTTTGGGGTCTCCTTAAGAGGCTGCAGTGGATTCGTCCTCCCCCAAAGGATTTATTGTTAATAACAAATATATCTCAAGAACAGCAAGAGTCTCGGACTCGGGCCCATATATCCAATGCTAGCCTGCCAAGCCAGACTGTAACATCCAAATGTATACTCATACGAGGCTATGAAAGATTGACTGGGCTCAATCCAAGGGGTGAAATCAGTGGTTGTATTTCAAAGTGACATAGCCTCATAAGTTACTGCTAGGGTACATACTGTATAGTTTTCTCTCTACAATGATACAGCAATGTGATTAGGCCAGCCAAACTTGGGGAAAAAACATACAGAATCTCTAAGCTTTGTTTCTAGGGGTACCTGCATTGCATAACTATTTACTTTGGCTAGTCTGAATTTCAAGGCTAACTGAATGGAGAGAGTGGGAGGGAGAGAGAGAGTGGAAACGGCCCAGCAGGAACAGAACAACAAATCTGCTACTGAACACAGGCTAGTATGGAACCACTATGATTTGACATTTTGATGTGGAAATAGGCAGTGCCATTTCCATTTAGTGGGCTAACACAATAATTGAACACATCAGCTGCTGTAATTAGTCTGCAGTGGAGACATCCTTCACTGATGGTTCTATGGAGCATTTCTGTCAGCATTTCTCAACAATGAAAGAGTGGTCAGGTTCACGCCAAGTTGAAGAGCAGCTACCTTCCAAAATAGTACATATCATGAAATCACATCGGAGCTTAGTTGCTAAATATATTAGACTAGGCCTTGGCCTAATGCAAATTCTCTGTTGTTGTGTCAATAGGGCAAATATATAGTAGGCCTATTCCATCTGCAAGAGAAAAAATATATATACAATTGTGTAGAAAGGGTTAACACCCATCCATGGAATATTTAATTTTGTTAAACGCTGTCTTTCCTGCTCAACTTTATTTACCAAGCATATATTTCATGGTCTGAAAGACAGGGTACAGTGAAACATTTATGCATGCCAGAGCTGTGCATTCATTCCCTCTTTATACAGTGCAGTCCAGCATGAATGTTCCAGCTGTGACTAGCTTTAGGCTATTAACAACTGTGGAAATCAAATACTGGAAGTTAGCTTGCATTGAAAATGATACAACTGTTAGGCAACCATATGCTGCGCAATTCAATTAAATTCAGTTTGATGTATGATGAAAATCAGCAGGTTGTTTTTTTATATAAAGAAATATTTGTGTTTAGGTGAAGGTGAGTTGGCATTAAGTCAGGTATTTGTATTAGATAACAGAATTAATAGGTCATCTAATTTCAGAACAGTGACGTCAATAACATCCTGTGTAACGATTGCCAAGAGCCAGAACCAAAGCACCAGTAAGTATGGATAGATATACAGATAGATAGTTCAGGGTAAACACAGGTCCAGTGCCATGGCCTAGTGACACAAAAAGACCCCCACCCCACCCCTTATCTTTTTCTCTCTTTCTCTCTCTCTCTCTCTCCCTCTCTCTCTCTCTCTCTCTCTCTCTCTCTCTCTCTCTCTCTCTCTTTGCTCATCTCACTTGCTCTCTCTCTCTCTCTCTCTCTCTCTCTCTCTCTCTCTCTCTCTGACATATATGTACACACACCAATTGATAACACAGCAACACTATAGCTTAGCAGCCTAGCCTACTGACACACAGCTGCTTGCTCCAGACACACACAGCAACATACCCTTGGGCAGCCGCGCATGCAGACAATGAGACACACAGAGCACAGCAAACATGAGCATAAAAAAACATGAAATATGAGGGGTAGGAAAATACTGATTCAAAGCAGAAACATTCTTAGGAGTAAATGGGGGATATACAGTAGGTCTCACAATAATGAGGAATGTGGTTGAAGGTGAAAAATATATCAATACACATGTTAAAAATAGGAGAAAGGAAGAAAGATGGGGGAGGAGGAAGGAGTTTGCGTGAGGAGGAGGAGAGAGAGGGAGAGAGAGAGAGAGAGAGAGAGAATGAGAAAGAAGCTTGTTTGTGAAAAGAGGGTCAGACACATGCATAAAAAAGAAATGTGTAGGAGTGTGCTGTAGAAAGAGGCCAAGAGAGGGAAAGGGGAATTGAAAAGGACAGGGGCTTGGGGAATCAGTGCTGTGCAGCAGCATAGAATAAGGTCGTTTCTGTCAGCCTGATGGTGCAGAATATGCCAGTGTAAAAGCCTGAGGTGCTTTTTTCCCCCCTCTTGCCTCCAAAGGCATACTAATGCCCGGCTCGTATCACAGAGGGTGCGATCAACACATTTCTCTAACTAAATACAATGATGATGTGCTTAAATGTACAGTGTTGTCCTAAGGAATTGCTCTACACTAAACAGGCAGTCTCTAAATGAATGAGAGAGCAATGCTTGGCACACTAACACAATTACACAAACAAACTGAAATGCACCAGAGCGTGATGTACCACACCCAAATAGGCAACAGTGAGACAACAGCCCCCCATCCCTGTCCCCTCCTCATCCCCTTTGCCAGTCTAATCATATAGGAGTGGGGGGAAAAAAGGCAAACATTTTATTACAGTCGAAAGGATCACACCAGATCTTATATTCATGCTTTTTCTGTGATGGCTTGGTCATCACCATCTGTTGCCCAAATTAAAATGCGGATTTCTCTTCCTAACGTAATCCATCTGGTTTGATCAAAATAAACCCATTTCCTTTAATTCGTTCTGAGCGTGAGGGGGAGATCAGACAAAAGACACCCCGGACACAAGCACGCACACACACACACACACACACACACACACACACACAAATGCACACATCCACTCCTCCTTTTCCTCCTCCTCCTCCTCTCTTTCTCTCTGCTACCAGGGCTCTCCGTCATGCAGACAGACCCACACAACCAATGGCATCGCAGGAAAGAAACGAGTGTGTTTCCATGGGAAACCAGAGCAGCATCCACACTACTGCCTGCTAAGCTACCCAAAAAAATAGCACACAGCACAGACCAGACCGTATAACCTAAACCAGATAATGGGTTATAAAACTGGCACACAGTCATATACAGGCACAGGGTAACTGGGGAAAAAGGGGCTTTTTCTGCAGAGCACTCGGCCTTCGTGTTCGTCACACGTTAGCATGCCACTCATGCATAGGGAAAGGTCCACCCCAGGCTGGTAGTGAGGCAAGCTCGTGGATGTGAATAATGAATGGAAGCCACACAGAGAGAGAGAGAGAGAGAGAGTCAGCAGGAGACAGAGAGAGGGGGAAAGAGAGAGAGAGAAAGAGAAGGATAGAGGGAACAGGGGAGAAAGATAGATAGCGTGGGTGGGTGAGGGAAGGAGAGAGAGTGGTCAAGAGAAAGATGGAGAAAGAGAGAGAGAGTAAGGAAGAGAGGGAAAGAAAGAGAGTGGGCAAGGGAAAGATGGATAGAGAGAGAAAGAGGGAGTGATGGAGAGAGGACAGAGGGAGGGAGAGAAGGAGAGAACATTGTCCCCTCCCCCACCCCAATCCCCTGCGCTGCCTGACTGACTCATCCAGAGCCTGTAGCGAGTGGCATCACAGGCTCAGCAGCACAGCCGCGGCTCCAGTTAGCGCTAACAGCAGAGCCTTGGCTGCCTTGCCAGTCACACATTAGGGAAAGGGAGTAAATAAAACAACAGCAAGGCCCCCTCTGCTCCTGAACATACAATAGGATGTGACAGATGTGTGTAAAGATTTTCATGCTAAAAAGGGGATGGCTTTATTAGGAGGCTGAGGCACATAATCATGTCAACTCCTATGATGCAATACTACAAAAACAATCCATAGGTACTCCAGGCTAGTCTTGCATTGTGTTATGCTCATATTGCAGGGTTTACACACACACAGAGACACACACACACACACACACACACACACACACACACACACAGACCCCTACGCCAAGAGGAAAAAAGAAAGAGGGAAATGCATGTCTCACACTTAATTGTGTCCTCTCTGTAAGCCACAGCAGACAAGACAGAGGGAAAAATTAGGCCTATTGAAAGGCCTGTCTCAGGTTCTCCTGCCTGCTTACCTCTACTGAAAGTCTCCTCCTGCGATCTGGCACAACTAGTGTATTGCCATTACTGCCTGGTACTATTGTAGATCCGATACTCATCCTAGGCCCCACTAACATGTAGCGTTTGTCCCCAGATCTGTACTGGATGCTGTGGCACAGAGTGCCATCATAGTTTGTATCCTGCAAGTATTTGGATGAGTAGTCTGTGGACTTGGAGCACTGCATGACGATCAGTACAATGATGCTGATGAGAAACAGGGTTGAGACTGACCCTAATGTAATAATTAGGTAAAACGTGACATTGTTTTCATCCTCATCTTTCAAAATGCCTTTCACATCTGAAGCTGCAAAAGCTTCTTTGGGCTCCACGAGGTTGACAAGTATTGTGGCTGTAGCTGAGAGTGATATGTTTCCATTGTCTTTTACCAAGACGACCAGTTTGTGCTTAGCCTCGTCCGTTTCAGTGAATGGCCGAAGAGTTCTGATCTGACCTGTGTAGCGGTCTAAACCGAAGAGGGTGTGGTCAGAAACTTCATGCAGTGCAAAAAGCAACCAGCCGTTGTATCCTACGTCGGGGTCATAGGCTCTAACTTTAGCCACTAAATGGCCTGCGTTTACATTCCGCGGTATTTCCTCCACACCTTCAGCAGACCCGTTACTACTGAGAGGAGACAGAATCAGCGGAGAGTTGTCGTTCTGATCCAGAATAAAGACTGTTATTGTGACGTTGCTGCTACGCACAGGTGTTCCAGAGTCTGTGGCTAGAACATGGAACTGAAATGATTTCTCTGTTTCAAAGTCAAAACTTTTTAAAGCATAAACCATACCAGTCTCTGAGTTGATATTTAGAGCGGATGTGTATTTACTATCGTCGTCACAATCTCTGCATATTTGATAACTTATCAGGGCATTTTCATTTAAGTCTCGGTCAAATGCTGAAATTGAAAACATTGAATTGCCTGGAATGTTGTTTTCCCCTACATAAAAAATATACGGGGTTGATAAAAACTCTGGACTGTTATCATTAACATCTGATACTATCACTTTAATGGTTTTGACAGATGACAGCGGTGGTTCTCCTCCGTCCTTAGCAACTAACAAAATGTCATACTCATACGTGCTTTCTCTGTCAAGTGGCAACTTTGTCACCAAGGAATATACATTATCTTTTGTAGATGGCATTAATTTGAAAGCTGTATCTTCGGGAAGAGAAAGGGATATTTTCCCATTTTGGCCATCATCTAAGTCATGTAGACTTATAAGGGCAACGGTTGTTCCTGGTCTTGAATCCTCAGGAATTGCCCTAGAAAATGATGTCACATCAATTTCTGGTAAATTATCATTGACATCAACAATCTTGATCACAACGCTTTTATCTGCTGTTAAAGGAACTTGGCCCCTGTCTGATGCCTGAATGTCTATCTCATAGCTTTTTTGTTCTTCAAAATCTATGTTCCCTTTCACGAATATTTTGCCAGTGACTGGATCTAAGTCAAAGAGTTCTCGTAACTTGCTGTCAACGTCGTTTCCAAATGTATAAAATACTTCCCCATTTGCACCATCATCCAAATCAGTGGCGTTTACTTGTATGACTGTTGTTCCTGCGGGTGAATTTTCATTTAAGGTTGCAGTGTATACATCCTTTGTGAAAACAGGCATGTTGTCATTGATATCTAACACATCTACAGTTATCTCCATCGTGCCAGATTTAGGCGGACGACCACCGTCAAGTGCAGTAAGCAGTAGTTTATGAATTTTCTTCGATTCCCTGTCTAATGCTTTCTGTAAAATAAGAAAAGGCATTTTCCTATCTTCGCCTCGGTCTTTGACATCTAAACGAAAATGGTCATTTGTGCTTAGCTTATACATCTGTATGGAGTTAGAGCCGACATCAGGATCGCGAGCAGCCTGAAGCTGATAACGCGCGCCTGGCATGGCTGACTCTGATATCTCTAACCGTTTCTCTCGTTCAGGAAAGCTCGGAGCGTGATCGTTGACATCCACAATGTCCACTGAAACATAGTGGATTTCCAGAGGGTTTTCCAAAACTATTTTTAATTCAATCAAACACACACTGCTTCTCTCGCAAACTGCCTCTCGGTCAATTTTCCCTTTCACATACAATATGCCATCATTCTGATCAATCCGAAAAAGAGACTCTCCCGAGGTTGATACGATACGAAATCCTCGTTCTTTCAATGTTCGTGGATCAATCCCTAAATCCTTTGCGATATTTCCAACAACAGCCCCGTCCTTCATTTCTTCAGAAATAGAATATCTTATCTGTGCAAAAGACCCTTGAAATATGAAAAGCAGAAAGAAGACGAGCAGCTCTCGCCATGCCCCGCGCCCTTTATGTCCCATTTTGACGAAAATAAACGCTCCACCGCGTAAAAATGACTGGTGCCCAAGAATAACTCTGTTTACATCGGTGATGGGTAAAACAGGTATGTTAAACGCTAGAAAAAAACGCGAAATTAATCCAAAATATCTGGTCTTCACAAAGGATGTAACCAAGTTCGCTCTCTCCAAGCCATCTACGTAGTAACGTAGACCGGTTCAACGAAGTGTTCTGCCCAATTGGAGGCACTTATCTAGATGTACAGCGACACCATCCGATTGTTTCTAGCATAGATATCATATATAGAATTTCTATATAGGAATTCTATGATATCTATGCTTTTTAGTCCCACTCACGAGAACAACAGCGGCCCATAACCTTCCCGCTACTTGTGGGGAAAAAAATTCAGCACTGAAACTGTGGACAGCAACCCGAACTGTTTACTGCTTTGTTGACGGATACAGCAAGCTCCTACCCCAAGTCTATTTACGTCATGCTGTTTAGGGAACTTAAAAACTATTGGAAACAGCTCTATAGATAATGGAGACAATATAAATGTCTGTTTAATTACAAGTTAAAACTTAAACCTTCTTACACATTTCAGCACTGTTGGCAGCGACCAGTATTGCCTCTGTACCTCTATTATGTAATATTGTCCCAAAGGTAGTAGGCCAAAAAGAGAAACTCTTTAAAAATAGCGCTTGTGGTATAATGCCAACTGAGTGATTGTATGGGAAACAACAAAATATTACTGTCAGTTTGATGGTTCAACTTTATCTTACCTCCACAGAAAGCCGTCGTCTTCGATCTGGAACCACTAGAGTATTCCCATTACTTCCTGGAACTATAGTTGATCCAATACTCATTCTAGGCCCCACTAACATGTACCTTTTATCACCAGATCTGTACTGGATGCTGTGGCACAGAGTTCCATCATAATTTGTGTCTTGCAAGTACTTGGACGAATAGTCTGTTGACTTAGAACATTGCATGGCAATCAGCACAATGACACTGATTAAGAACAGTGCTGACACTGACGCCAATGTTATGATGAGATAAAATGTGACATCAGTCTCCTCATTGCTCAGTGGGTTTTTAACATCTGAAGCAGCAAACGCCTCTTTGGGCTCCACCAGTTTAACAATAAGAGTAGCAGTAGCAGAGAGCGAAATATTTCCATTGTCTTTAACCAGTATGACCAGTTTGTGTTGTGCTTCGTCGGTTTCAGTGAATGACCGAAGGGTCCTGATCTGTCCAGTATAACGGTCCAAACCAAACAGAGTGTGGTCAGTGACCTCTTGCAATGAAAATAGCAACCAGCCATTGTATCCTACGTCGCCATCATAGGCCCTTACTTTTGTGACTAGGTGACCTGCGTTCACGTTCCGAGGGACTTCCTCTACACCTTCTGAGGTGCCATTTGCACTGACTGGAGACAAAATCACTGGTGCATTATCATTCTGATCAAGTATAAAAACCTGAACTGTGGCATTGTTTCCTCTAGATGGTGTCCCACTGTCACTTGCCAACACTTGAAACTGGAAAGATTTAAGTGTTTCAAAATCAAAGCTTTTCAATGCATAAACATTCCCATTTTCTGAATTAATGTTTAGGAATGATGCATATTTACTGTCATCACCACAGTCCCTACAGATTTGATAGCGAACCATAGCATTTTCGTCAAGGTCTTTATCAGAGGCTGATACTGTGAAAATCGATTCACCAGGAACATTATTTTCTGCCACATAAAATGCATATTGACTGACTGAAAACTGTGGACTGTTGTCATTGACATCTGATATTACTACTGTTATTGTCTTTTCAGATGACAGAGGTGGCTGTCCTGAATCCATGGCAGTCAGAGTGACATCATATAGAGACACTTTCTCCCTGTCCAGTGGTGAACTAGTGACTAATGAATATATATTATCTTGGGTGGATGGCATCAGCTTAAAAGGTAAGTTCTCAGGTAAAGAACAAGACACTTTGCCATTGACACCAGAATCTAAATCATTTACACTAATGAGTGCAACTGTTGTTCCAGGTCTAGAATCCTCTGAGACTGCTCTTGAAAAGGATGTTACCTCAATCTCAGGTATGTTGTCATTAACATCCACAATTTTTATAGTAATGCTTCTGTCTGTTGTGAGAGGAGCAGACCCTTTATCTGAAGCTTGTATATCTAGTTCATAATTATCCTTTTCTTCATAGTCTATGTGCCCCTTCACTGTGATTTCACCACTGACTGGGTCTATGTCAAACAGCTCAAGTAGTTTACTGCTAACAATGTCGCCAAAAGAATACACAACCTCACCATTTGAACCTTCATCTTGATCTGTTGCATTTACTTGTATCACTGTTGTACCAATTGGAGCATTTTCTTTTAGCGTCACCGTGTATATCTCCTTTGTAAAAAGTGGCACATTATCATTTACATCCAAAACATCAACATGTATCTCTGCTGTTCCCGACTTCGGAGGTTTCCCTCCATCGATAGCTGTAAGCACTAGCTTGTGGGTTGCGGCAACTTCCCTATCAAGTGCCTTTTGTAAGATAAGAATTGGAATTTTACCATCTTCCCCACGATCTTTTACTTCTAAGCGAAAATGGTCGTTTTGACTCAGTTTATATTGCTGAATTGAATTCAATCCACCATCTGGGTCGCGCGCTGGCTGAAGCTGAAATCTCACCCCACGGAGTACAGATTCTGATATCTCCAATCGTGTATTTTGTTTAAGAAAACTCGGGGAATGGTCATTGACGTCAGTCACCTCAATCGAGACATAATGGATCTCTAGTGGGTTTTCGAGAATGGTTTTAAGATTAATCAAACACGATGCGCTTCGTGGGCAAACGTCTTCCCTGTCTATTTTGCCATTCACATACAACATACCGTCGCTTTGATTGACTGTGAAAAGAGAACTGTTTGAGCTGGATACTATACGAAACCCCCGTTCTCTCAGTGTCCGTACATCGATCCCCAAATCCTTAGCGATATTCCCAACGACAGCTTTCTCGTGTTCCTCAGAAACAGTGTATCGAATCTGTGCCGAAGATCCTTTCCCAGACAAAAAGGCTGCAAAGAATATTAGCCATTGCCATCTCTCCCACCATCCACTTCTCCTTTGTTCCATGTTGTCGTTATAAATGTGCCGTTTTTTCTTATATCATATCTAATTCCTAATAATGTTTATTCCTTGGCCATAGAACTCCGATGGATAAAAGTCCCGTTAACAGCAATATGGTAAACTGAATTTGAATTATCGTTCCTCTGTGCGGAGTAGCTATACGCTAGTGTACTTGAACACCTCTGATGGGCAGGACCGTAAAACCATGATGCCCTTCCCTTTATAACGGGAGGAATACTAGATGTACACTGACACCATGTGTCTGTCTGTGCATTGCAGTGCAAGGCGTGTACTAACTTTGTAATCACAATATTAATAGACAACTCAGACAATGAGTGGTCTGAATTGCATGGAAGCTATCGGTTGCGATAAATTCTAACAGAGGGATAGGCTATATGTAGAGAGAGGTCTCAACTGCTTTATAGCCTATAGGCCCTAAGTAAATTGCATTGTTAAAGCGCAGGGCATGGAGGAAATAAGGACATAAAGAAAATGAAATTCCACACGTACGATTATTGCTTGAACAGTCATGTAGCCTAGTATTTGCCGTGTCCAGACATGCCGTAAACCCGTGTTCAGCTTTAAACGTACAAATGCAAAATAATATTGAACCAAAAAAGTTTCCCTATCTTGCTCTAACCTGCATGCCACCGATCAGCTCATCACATGATCACATGAAACATCAAAGCACGAGGAAACCAACCTGCTGCTCAACCAACCCAGTACAAAGTATTAGCTTACCTCTGCAGAAGGCCGTCTTCTATCTGGTAACATCAGTGTATTGGCATTACTGGCAGCGCCAATAGTCGAACCAATGCTCATTCTTGGCCCTACTAACATGTATCTTTTATCTCCAGATCTGTATTGAATACTGTGGCACAGTGTCCCGTCATAATTCGTATCTTGCAAGTACTTGGAGTTATAGTCTGGTGATTTTGAACATTGCATGGCAATCAGCACAATTATACTAATGATAAAAAGTACTGAAACAGACCCCAATGTTATTGTAAGATAAAATGTTACATCGCTCTCCTCGCCCATGTTTACTGGGCCCTTAACATCCGAGGCTGCAAACGCCTCCTTCGGCTCCACTAATTTAACAGTCAGTGTCGCTGTTGCAGAAAGTGAGACGTTCCCGTTGTCTTTGACAAGAATGATGAGTTTATGTTCCGATTCATCAGATTCCGTAAAAGCACGAAGAGTCCTTATCTGCCCAGTATATCGATCCAAACCAAATAATGTATGATCAGTAACTTGATGCAATGAGAATAACAGCCATCCATTGTATCCTACGTCAGAATCATACGCCCTCACTTTTGTGACCAAATGACCAGCATTCACGTTACGTGGAAGTTCCTCTGTGCCTTCATAAGAACCATTTGAGCTTACCGGGTACAAAATAACTGGTGCATTGTCATTTTGATCCAGTATAAACACGTGCACAGTCACATTGCTTTCTCTATGCGGTTTTCCACTGTCACTTGCTAACACTTGAAACTGAAACATTTTCATTGTTTCAAAGTCAAAACTTTTAAGTGCGTAAACATTTCCAGTCTCTGTATTAATGTTCAAGAAAGATGAATACTTGTTTTCGTCTCCACATTCTCTACAAATCTGGTAACGAACTAGTGCGTTGTCATCTACATCTCGGTCAGTAGCAGTAACCGAAAACATGGGTTCTCCAGGAACATTGTTCTCCGACACATAAAATGTATATGGATTATGGGAAAACTCTGGACTGTTATCATTGACATCAGACACCATCACTGTGATCGTTTTCATAGATGATAATGGTGGCTTCCCTGAATCTGTTGCCATCAATGTAACGTCATATTGATACACAGCCTCCCTATCTAAGAGTGAAGATGTTACAAGAGAATACATATTGTGTTTTAAAGAGGGCATTAATTTAAAAGGTAAATCATCAGTTATTGAACAGGATACTTTTCCATTTTCACCTGAATCTAAATCAGTGACGCTTATGATTGCTACTGTAGTTCCAGGTCTTGAATCCTCCTGGATAGCTCTTGAGAATGACGTTACCTCGATCTCAGGTGTGTTGTCATTTACATCAACAATCTTTATAGTTACGCTTTTATCTGTTGTTAAAGGTGCAGGTCCTTTATCTGATGCCTCTATGTCTACCACATACACATCGTTTTCTTCAAAATCAATATGGCCTTTAACAGTAATTTCTCCAGTAATTGAATTCAAGTCCAAAAGGTCGCGTAATTTACTGTGCACGCTATTTCCAAATGAATAAACTACCTCTCCATTCAAACCGTTATCCAAATCTGTGGCATTTACTTGAACCACAGTTGTTCCGATCGGTGAATTTTCCTGCAAAGTTACTGAATAAACCTCCTCTGTGAAAATGGGTGCGTTATCATTTACATCCAATACATCAACTATTATATGCACAACTCCCGATTTTGGAGGTTTTCCGCCATCAGTGGCTGTAAGCACTAACTTGTATGTAGGGGTGGTCTCTCTGTCTAAGGACTTTTGTAAGACTAAAATTGGGATTTTGCCATCTTTTCCACGATCTTTCACCTCTAAGCGAAAGTGATCGTTTTCGCTAAGTTTATAAACCTGAACTGAATTGGTACCACCGTCAGGATCATGTGCTGGCTGCAGCTGAAAACGTGCACCCCGCAAAGCCGACTCTGATATTTCTAAACGTTTCTCTGATTCTAGAAAGCTGGGCGCATGGTCGTTAACGTCTATTACTTCTACTTCTACGTAATGGATCTCGAGAGGATTTTCTAATACAGTTTTTAGGTTAATCAAACAAATGCTACTCCGGTCGCAAACCTGCTCTCTGTCAAGTTTGCCATTTACATACAGTATACCGTTATTCTCGTTTACTCTGAAAAGAGATTCGCTTGAACTTGAGACGATACGAAATTCTCTCTCCTTTAGTGTTCTGATGTCAACTCCCAAATCCTTTGCGATGTTGCCCACGGCTGCTCCATCCTCCTGCTCCTCTGAAATGGAATATCTTATTTGTGCTAGAGACCCTCTCCAGAACAAAAAGACACAACAGAAGACCAGCCACAGCATTGACTTCCGACACGAAGGACGTCGCCTTTGTTCCATATTCCGAGAGGTAAGTCGTAACCCTTTCTACAGTGTGTTGTGGAATGTAATTTGTAAATCCATTTGCAAATATGTATCTCCAGTCAAATAGTATGATAGCCACCATGCAGTAAGAAAATGTATTTCGTCAGTGGAATAGCACATATAGCCAAAATCTGTTCAGCCCCCTTTTTGTTGCCTGATTGGATGAGCTGAACTGATGACGTGCCCACCTCTTCTCTTTCTAAGAGGCGATACTTTAGATGTGCACTGACACCATGCGATACCAACTTATACTACACTTCATTACAGTTGTAAGAACGAGGCACTTCTCAGCGCTGCAAATTTCAGCACTGGACAGCAACCGTTTTTAAAGTAAAGCTATCAATACTTTATTTAACCAGTAGGACAATTGGAAGAAGGCTAGAACAGGCAGAGAACCACCACTCGTTTCACCAAGTATGAAATAGGTGGCTGTTCTGTAAGGTTATGTTCCTTATGCTACAAACTAGATGCACCCTCTCTTTTAGCCATAATCTTACCACAATAAATAACCAGAAGATGTCTTCAATCCTTGTAGGAAAATCAGGTGAATTAAACGTGCAAAAGTACTGTAAACTGTTGTTACTTTTTGCCATGCATGATTTTGTGCTACTCTTATAATAACAAACCCATACAAACAAGAGATCACCACAGAATGACACTGAAAGCCAAAGCACTATGTGCCAATATCGTTTCTGCACATTATTCCAAAAATCTGTTGTTTCCCCTTCACTTGGTAAATTTACCATAACTCGAATGTCAGTAGAAAAATATAATGTCTATGTATTTCATTCCCAGAACTAGATCATATAACTTTTTTTCATTTGCGTCTTACCTCCACCGAGGCTCTTCTCCTTCGATCTGGAACCACTAGTGTATTCCCATTACTGCCAGGCACTATGGTAGAACCGATACTCATTCTGGGCCCAACTAGCATGTAGCGTTTATCTCCAGATCTGTACTGAATGCTGTGACACAATGTCCCGTCATATGTTGCATCTTGTAAATACTTGGATGAGTAATCTTTTGATTTGGAGCACTGCATGACAACCAGAACAATGATACTGACGAGGAACAGCACAGAAACTGCTCCAAGGGTGATGATCAGATAAAACGTAACACCACTTTCCTCGTCTCCCTGTGCCACGCTTTTGTTGTCAGATGCTGCAAACGCTTCCTTCGGCTCTACGACTTTTACTGCCACAGTCGCCGTTGCTGACCGTGAAACATTTCCATTGTCTTTTACTATTATAACTAGTTTCTGTTCAGATTCGTCTGTTTCTGTAAATGACCGTAGGGTCCGTATCTGTCCTGTATAGCGGTCCAACCCAAAAAGAGTGTGGTCAGTAACTTCTTGTAATGAAAATAGAAGCCAGCCATTATATCCCACGTCGGCATCGTAGGCCCTTACTTTAGTCACAAGATGGCCAGCGTTTGCGTTACGGGGAAGTTCTTCCACGCCTTCAGCAGAGCCATTGTTGTTTATAGGAAACAGTATCACAGGAGGATTATCGTTTTCATCCAAAATAAAGACGTTTATTGTAACATTGCTGGCAAGGGAGGGAGTCCCACCGTCAGTGGCTAAGACGTGGAAAGTAAACATTTTAACAGTCTCAAAATCAAAGCTTTTTAGTGCATAAACCATACCATTTTCCGAATTTATATTTAGGAATGATGTGAATGCATTATCGCCACAATCTCTACAAATTTGATAGGTGACGAGGGCATTGTCACCTTGATCACGGTCAGAGGCAGAGACGGAAAAAACGGACTCTCCTGGTACATTATTTTCCTTCACATAAAACGTGTATGACTTTTGCGGAAACTCGGGACTGTTGTCATTTACATCTGAAACTAGCACTTGGATTGTTTTCTGAGATGACAAAGGAGGCTGCCCTGCGTCTTTTGCACTTAACGTAATATCATATTGGAACATATTTTCTCTGTCTAAAGTGGAATGCGTAACTAAAGAATATACATTATCTTGTAAAGATGGCGTTAATTTGAATGGCAAGTCCTCAGGCAATGAACAGGACACCTTTCCATTGATGCCAGAATCTAAATCATTCACACTTATCAAGGCTACAGTGGTCCCTACTCTGGCATCTTCTGGAACAGCGCTTGAAAATGATGTGACTTCTATCTCAGGCGCATTATCATTTATGTCTACAATTTTTATTACCACAATTTTATCAGTTGTCAAAGGAGCAAGACCTTTATCTGAAGCTTGTATATCAATTTCATACACCTCATTGTCTTCAAAATCGATTTGTCCTTTTACAATTATGTCTCCTGTAATGGCATCTATATCAAAAAGCTCTCGAAATTTACTGTTAACGTCGTCGCTGAATGCGTAAAAGACCTCCCCATTTGGGCCATAATCTAAATCAGTAGCGTTTACTCGCATAACTGTTGTGCCAATTGGAGCATTTTCGGTGAGAAAAGCAGTGTAGACATCTTTGATGAAAACTGGTGAGTTGTCATTAACATCCAAAACATCAACACTTATCTCCATTGATCCTGTCTTGGCAGGTCGTCCTCCGTCACTGGCAGTAATGATTAATCTGTGATTAGGAATAGATTCCCTATCCAGTTGCTTTTGTAAAACTAAATACGGAACTTTACCATTGGCACCTCGATCTTTCACCTCAATTCGAAAGTGTTCATTTTGGCTGAGTTTATACTGCTGCACAGAATTAGTGCCTCCATCAGGGTCTTGGGCGGGTTGGAGTTGAAAGCGGGTTCCAGGTAATGCAGACTCGGAAATTTCCAACTTTTTTACTTTTTCGGTGAAATACGGAATGTGGTCGTTAATATCCAGTACCTCAATTGCAATGTAATGTATTTCAAGTGGATTTTCTAGGACCATTTTGAGGTTGATCAGACACACGCTGCTTCGATCGCAAACCTCCTCTCGGTCAATTTTCCCGTTCACGTACATTATACCATCATTCTGATTCAACCGGAATAGCGATTCACCTGAGCCTACGATACGGAAACCTCGCTCCTTTAAAATTCGCGGATCAATCCCTAAATCCTTTGCAATGTTCCCCACCACAGCTCCGTCCTTCTGTTCTTCCGAAACCGAGTACCTTATCTGGGCAAAGCAGTCTTTCCAAAACAGAAACACGAAGATGCTCAACAGCCACCATCGTGGCTTCGGTGCTCCACATCCTCTTTGTTCCATCTCCGCTAAAGGCAAATATCGTTCACCCTGGTCGTCACAGCAAAACTAGAAACACTCGATGTATATCCATTAGGCAGAACATGTGCAATAAATCCCAAAAGTCAGTAGAATTCAATCCGAAATGTGGAGCGAATATTTACCACGGCTACTGACTGATGCAGCCAAAAGCATTTGGTGCGTCTCAGAATAGGCGGGATCAAAGCGCTCCAACCATTTCTTTCAGTTTCTTGCTATTCTAGTTTGATACTGACACCATGCGATCAGACAGAATATAGCACTACTGTGTAAAGGTAGTCAACATTTTTTTTTTAAATGACAAGTGCATTAGGAAGATAAAGGTGGGGGGAAGCGCAGGAAGGGTAAAATATTACTGCATTCAGCACCAGGGAAATGGACAGCAACAGTGTTTTGTCACTTAAGTGTATGAATGTACGTCTAAATGCAACACCACATCTTTTCAGCGATAATCTTTTAGGCTACTATGCAAAACTATGCACTACTTCTTTGCTTTGTATAGCAACATAGCAATTCTCCAACATGTTTACAAATTTAAAAACATGGTATTCGGAAAGCCAAATATTGTAACCTGTTGCTTCTTACCTCTAGAGAGGTTCTTCTTCGGTCTGGAATGACGAGAGTATTCCCATTGCTGCCTGGGACTATTGTGGATCCAATACTCATCCTGGGCCCAACTAGCATGTACCGCTTGTCTCCAGATCTATACTGGATGCTGTGGCACAGTGTCCCATCATAGTTCGTATCTTGCGTGTATTTAGAGGAGTAGTTGTTCGATTTGGAGCATTGCATAGCCACTAACACAGCTATGCTGATGAGAAAAAGCACTGACACGGATCCCAAGGTAACCATTAAATAAAACGTCACATTGGACTCGTCGTCATTAATGCCTGCGCTTTTTACGTCAGAGGAGGCAAAGGCCTCCTTGGGTTCCACCACCTTGATTTTCACGATTGCTGTTGAGGATAATGAAACGTTACCATTGTCTTTGACTAGTATGAGTAATTTATGTTCTGCTTCGTCAGTCTCTGTGAATGGACGTAGAGTCCTAATCTGTCCTGTATAACGGTCCAAGCCAAAGAGAGTGTGGTCGGTAACTTCCTGGAGTGAAAATAATAGCCAACCGTTATATCCTACATCAGCATCATAGGCTCTCACTTTTGTTACCAAATGCCCGGCGTTCACATTTCGCGGAATCTCCTCTACCCCCTCAGCAGAACCGTTGGCACTGACTGGATACAGAATCACAGGAGTGTTGTCATTTTGATCTAATAAATAGACAGTCACGGTAACATTACTGCTAAGCGATGGGGTCCCAGAGTCAGTTGCTAATACTTGAAATTTAAACATTTTCATGCTTTCAAAGTCGAAGCTCTTGAGAGCGTAAACATTTCCGTTTTCTGAGTTTATGTTGAGAAAAGATGTATATTTATTGTAATCGCCATCACAGTCTCTGCATATTTTATAAGTAACGATTGCGTTTTCATTAACGTCCAGATCAACTGCAGACACTGAAAAAACTGGATCTCCAGGGACATTGTTCTCAGTTACATAAAAAGTATATGGGGTGTGCAAAAATCGTGGAATATTGTCATTCACGTCTGATATCAATATAGTTAAGACTTTTTCCGATGAAAGTGGTGGCTGTCCTGCATCTTTCGCAAGAATTGTAATGTCGTACCGGTCTGTGGTTTCTCTATCAAGTGGTGCATTTGTCACTAAAGAGTATGTCTTGTCTTCAAGTGACTGCATTAATTTAAATGGTATGTTATCGGGTAAAGAACAAGCCACTTTACCATTAAGACCAGAATCTATGTCATTCACACTGATCAATGCTACAGTTGTCCCCGGCTTAGAATCCTCGGGGATGGCATTTGAGAAAGATGTTATTTCCATCACTGGTATGTTATCATTTACATCAACGATTTTAATGACTACGCTTTTATCCGCTGTTAAAGGAGCGGATCCCTTATCAGAAGCCTGTATATCAATCTCATATGTATCCCTCACCTCAAAGTCTATCATTCCTTTAACAAAAACTTCACCTGTATTGGAGTCTATATCGAATAGCTTGCGTAGTTTACTGTTTACATTTCCCCCTATGGAATACACTACTTCGCCATTTGAACCCTCGTCTAAGTCAGTGGCATTTACCTGTATAAGTATAGTGCCAATTGGAGCGTTTTCATGTAATTTAGCAGAGTACACGTCTTTTGTGAAAACAGGCGTATTGTCATTAACATCCAATACGTCCACATACAGATTCATTGTTCCTGACTTGGGAGGTCGCCCTCCGTCAAATGCAGTCAGTAGTAAGTGTTGGGTTTTTGTAATTTCTCTGTCTAATGTTTTTTGTAATACTAAAATCGGCATTTTGCCATCCTCGCCACGGTCTTTCACCTCAAGACGAAAATAATCGTTGTTACTGAGTTTGTACATCTGTACCGAATTCAAACTACCATCAGGATCATGTGCAGCCTGAAGCTGGTATCGCGCACCTGCCAGTGCCGATTCTGATATCTCCAGCCGTGTTTCATTTTCTGTAAAACTGGGTGCATGGTCATTAACGTCAGTCACTTCTACTGTTACATGATGGACCTCGAGTGGATTATCTAAAACAAGTTTTAGACTAATTAAACACAAACTACTTTGATCGCACACTTCCTCTCTGTCTATTTTCTCATTCACATACAGAGTGCCGTCGTTCTGATTTACCCGGAAAAATGACTCGCTTGAACTGGACATGATACGAAATCCTCTGTCCTTCAGTGTTCGGTGATCAATGCCAAGATCTTTGGCGACATTTCCCACTGCAGTTCCTCGCTTTTGCTCTTCCAAAACTGAGTAACGCACCTGGGCAAAGTACCCATTGCTTACCAGCAATATGGTTAGGAAAAAAAGGTAGACCTGTGTATTCCTCAATAAGACCCGTTGGCTTTGATCCGTTACGTTCCACATAATTCCTAACGCGCATTAATCACAACTCCATTGAATGTCCGTGCATATTGTCAATCCGTTAAACGTCAACAGTACTGTCACAATGACTGAAATGCAAGAGATGTTGACACACTTTTCTCTCCGAAGCACTAACAGCGAGCACAAAGAAAACGTCTGAAGGGGCGGATTCGGGAGGCTGTGATGTATTTACCTCCGACAAAATACCATTTGATTTGCTGACAGTGACACCACGCGATTGCGTTCTGTATTACGACTTTAATGAGTTATATTCACATTTCGTAGCCAAGTGGTCATTACACAAAAAGAGAATATTTATTTTACCCCAAACACTCAGCTTTAAAATATTTCGCTACATTAAATGCAACAAAGTGTGGCTTGTTTTCAGCACCTATACAGTGGACAGCAACATACCCAGAAATAGATTTTCATGGAGTCTCGTTTGAAATGCTTTCCATATCAGAGTATATAGTCAATGCTAAGTTATATAAATGCATGTCCTACCTCTTCAGAAGGTCTCCTCCTGCGATCAGGTACAACCAGCGTATTTCCATTACTTCCAGGCACTATAGTAGAACCGATACTCATTCTGGGCCCCACCAACATGTATCTTTTGTCACCAGATCTGTACTGGATGCTGTGGCACAGAGTTCCATCATAGTTTGTGTCTTGTAAATATTTAGACGAATAGTCTTTTGGTTTAGAACACTGCATTACAACCAAGATGATGATGCTTATGAGAAACAGAAAGGAAACCGATCCCAAAGTTATTATCAAATAAAATGTAACATTGTTTTCGCTAGTATCTGCCGCAGCATTAGTGATATCAGAAGCAGAAAAGGCCTCTTTCGGCTCCACGGTGTTAATAATAACCGTAACAGTAGCAGAGAGTGAAGTATTCCCATTGTCTTTGACCAGTATGACCAATTTATGTCGAGGCTCGTCTGTTTCTGTGAATGGTCGAATAGTCCTAATCTGTCCAGTGTACCGGTCCAAACCAAAGAGCGTATGGTCGCTGACCTCTTGAATAGAAAATAGCAACCACCCGTTGTATCCCACATCAGCGTCATAGGCCCTCACTTTGGTCACCAAATGCCCAGCTTTAACATTGCGCGCAATTTCTTCCACGCCTTCAGCTGACCCATTACTGCTGACCGGTGACAGAATGACGGGAGCATTATCATTTTGATCAAGAATAAACACATTTACTGTCACATTGCCACTCAGAGGCGGGCGTCCAGCGTCTGTGGCAAGCACGTTGAACTGAAATGTCTTCATTTTTTCAAAGTCAAAACTTTTCAGTGCGTAAACATCACCATTCTCCGAGTTGATGTTCAGAAAGGACACTACTGATTGGGCTGCACTCTCGCCTTTTATAATGCTATAAGCTATCTGCGCGTTTTCATTCTGGTCTAAATCTGATGCGCTGAGGGTAAATAAAACGGCACCAGGTGTGTTGTTTTCCATCAGATAAAAAGTATATGGGCTTTGTGAAAATACAGGACTGTTGTCGTTAACGTCTGAAATATCAACATTAATAGTTTTTTGTGAGGACAGGGGAGGATCTCCTTTATCTACGGCAGCTATAGTGATTGTATATACAGAAGCAGTTTCTCTATCAAGCCGTGATTTAGTAACCAAAGAGTACATGTGTCTTTGAAAGGATGGCTTTAATTCGAAGGGCACGTCATTTGCCAAAGTACATACAACTACGCCATTTTCACCTGAATCCTTATCCGACACACTGATTAAAGTTATAGTTGTGCCAGGCTTCACATCCTCTGGAATTTCACTGGAGAGAGATGTAACATCAATTTCTGGTGCGTTATCATTTATATCCTTAACATTGATTATAACACTAGAATGCCCAACCAACGCCACTGGACCTTTATCAGTAGCTTTCACATCGATCTCATAACTGCTCTTCCCTTCAAAGTCAACAGCCCCTTTAACAGTTATTTCCCCTGTCAAAGCGTTTATCTCAAATATATCAAGGGCTTTGTTTTTCAAACTGTGATCAAATGCATACATGACCTGTCCATTTTCGCCTGCGTCTGTATCTGTGGCTCGCATTGTAACAACCGATGTACCTGGGGGAGTATTTTCTGCTAGGTCGACTGTGTATACTTGTCGCTCAAAGACTGGTGCGTTATCGTTTATATCTAAAACAGTTACTGAGATGTTTACATATCCCGATCGTTCTGGCTTCCCTCCGTCATATGCCGTCAGTGTCAGAACAATTTCTGGTTCTTGTTCTCTGTCTAGCGGCTTTTTCAGGATTAAGAAAGGTATTTTTTCCTCGTCACGGGATTTCACCTCTAATTCAAAATGATTATTCGAACTTAGTGAGTACTTACGAAGAGAGTTAACTCCTACATCAGGATCATGCGCTGCATCTAAGGGGAAACGCGTACTCTGAAGTGCAGCATTCTCAGATATTTCCAAACGCTTTTCCTTTTCAGGAAATATCGGAGAATTGTCGTTGATATCCATTATCTCTACTTCCACATAATGAATTTCTAAAGGATTTTCGACAGCAATTTTTAGATTGATAAAGCACTGGGTGTTTTTCTCGCACATGTTCTCTCTGTCGATATCGCCAGTGACATACAACGCACCATTGTCTTGGTTTATCTGTAAAAGATTGTCTTTTGAGTCTGACACAATACGAAACCTTCTTTCCGCCAGTGTGTTTACATCATATCCCAAATCCTTCGCAATATTTCCTACGAAAGTGCCCTCCTTAGACTCCTCTGGAACCGAGTAACGAATTTGCCCCGATGCTCCCTGACAAAGGTACAGAGAAACAACACAAAGCAGAACCACCTCCACGCTCCCGAAAGTCGGTCTTGTCCACCTGATCACCATGATGCCATGCATTCTGTCTTCACCCACATCACCGGGTCCTAAATCTAAGTGAAACACTCCGAACAAACAAATCACATATATTATACTAAAAAAAAGATACAAAGGCTTTCCGTCGTCTCTGTTAGATTAGGATGCAACCCAATGGATGTGCAGCAAAACTGATTCTGGGCACGCGCAAAAGGTGGGAGGAGTTCTATACGGAAAATCATTCTGCGCCCTAAGTTATGTTGTAGCGACACCAGATGATACAATAATAGAAACACAGTCAGGCACAGTAGAAAATCCATTTAGACTGCAAATGAATACCACACAAATAAACAACACACAGCTTTCCACTGTATCATGTAGTATGCCCATCCGAAATGTCCACACCCCTCAAATGGGTAAAATAAACACCAATAGTTGACTCACCTCTAAAGTAGACCTTCGGTGACTGGTTGCAGACTTTAAAGTGTTCATATTGCTTCCTGGAACAACGGCTGAACTTACACTCATCCTTGGACCAACTAACATGTAGCGTTTATCGCCAGATCTGTACTGAATGCTGTGGCACAGGGTCCCGTCATAATTTGTGTCTTGTAAATACTTTGAGGAATAATCAGTCGGTTTTGAACACTGCATGACGACTAGCACGATGATGCTTATTATGAAAAGTACAGAAACTGATCCAAGTGTAATAATCAAATAAAATGTAACGTCGCTTTCCTCATCGTCATTTGCTGTGTGAACATCGGAGGCTGCAATTGCCTCCCTAGGCTCGACAACATTAACAAAAACAGTTGCTGTTGCAGATAATGAAACATTGCCATTGTCCTTTACTAGTATGATTAGTTTGTGCCGTGCTTCGTCAGACTCTGTGAATGCACGGAGAGTTCTTATTTGTCCAGTGTAGCGGTCCAAGCCAAACAGTGTATGATCGGTAACTTCTTGTAAGGAAAATAGTAGCCAACCATTGTATCCGATGTCGGCATCATAAGATCTCACTTTACACACCAAATGTCCTGCGTTCACGTTGCGTGGAATCTCTTCAATGCCCTCGGCGGAGCCGTTTACATTGTTTGGAAATAAAATCATGGGCACATTGTCATTTTGATCCAGAATAAAGACATTGATTGAAACATTGCTGCTGAGGGGAGGGTTTCCTGAGTCCGTAGCTGCTACACTGAAATTGAATTTTTTTATGACTTCGAAGTCAAAACTCTTTAGTGCGTGAATAACTCCGTTCTCAGGGTTAATGTTCAGAAATGATGCTATGCTATTGCGATCTCCTTCATCTCTAATGATGTTATAGGAAATTACAGCATTTTCATTTATATCCTTATCGTGTGCACTTAAAGCGAAAATAGATGCACCTGGTGCGTTATTTTCCATCATATAGAGATCAATTGGATTTTGAGAAAATTCTGGCCTGTTGTCGTTAACATCTGCTATTTCTACGCTTAAGGTTTTAACTGCGGACAGAGGGGGCTCACCAAAGTCCCTTGCTGTGATTACTACATCATAATGAGACACTGCTTCTCTATCCAAATGCCCTTTAGTTACTAAGGAGTACATATTGTCTTGAAATGAAGGCTTTAATTCAAAAGGAACATTTTCTGACAGATTACACAGCACTTTGCCATTGATACCGGAGTCCATATCTATAACACTAAGAAGTGAAACAACTGTTCCAGGTTTTGAATTCTCCGGAACTAAATTGGACAGGGAGGTGACTTCTATTTCAGGTGCATTGTCATTAACGTCTAAAACTTTTATCAGCACCCCACATTCAACTGTTAAAGGCGGCTGGCCTTTATCGGAGGCATGCACATCCAGTTTAAATACATCCGTGTCTTCAAAGTCAACCTTGCCTTTAACACGGATCTCACCGGTGGTGCTATCCAGTTCGAATACATCACGCACCTTTTTATTTAAATTCCTCCCTAAAGCATATTCTACCGCACCATTTGAACCTTCGTCTAAATCAGTTGCATTCACTTGGACCACAACTGTGCCAACTGGTGAATTCTCAAGGAGAGTTACTGTGTATGCCTCTTGGTTGAACACAGGCCGGTTGTCATTAGAATCAAGCACGGTAACTATAATATTGAGAGTGCCTGTTTTGGGTGGACTACCTCCGTCAATTGCAGTTAAAGTGAGTTTATGTATTATTTTGTTTTCCCTATCTAGAGCTTTGCGTAACACTAGAAATGGCACTTTTTCTTCATGCCTTTCACGTACATCTATTTCAAAATGCTCGTTATGGCTTAGTTTGTAATGTCGAACAGAATATGTTCCCACATCTGGGTCACGTGCTGCCTGAACCTGAAAACGCGTCCCTAGCAAAGTGTGCTCAGCTATTTCAAAATGCTGATCTGTTTCTGTGAAATATGGCGCATTATCGTTTATATCGGTAACTTCTACCCTCACATAATGAATTTCCAGGGGATTCTCGAAAACTATTTTAAGATCCATATAACAAGCCCCATTACCGTCGCACAGCTCCTCTCGATCGATTTTCTCACGTACATGCAACACTCCTGTGCTGTGGTCTATATGAAAAAGGGAATCCTTAGATCCAGAAACGATACGCAGATGCCTTTCCGACAGACTTCGAATGTCAAGACCCAGATCCTTTGCAATATTTCCAACCGTGTATCCCTCATTTACCTCCTCTGGAATCGAGTACCTTATCTGTGCCAGCATTGGTTTCACGAAGCACAACAACAAAGAAATGCGTAAGACAGTCCCCCAATACTGCTGACTGCTTTGTCTATGACTCCACATTGTAGAATCCGATGTTTAAAACTGGGTAGGCTATTCACAAAAAGAACGTCCGTCCATTAAGATTGTCCAAACGATGTCCCCTCCGCTAAATATCCTTTATGCCAACCGTGTTCGCCAGCAACCACGCACCCACTGTGTTCGTCAGACAATAAAATGGTTTGTGAACTAGGGCTGGACTTTACGATTAGATGTGTTCTACTGACACCAGCCGGCAAGGGCGGTTAATAACAATTCGCACATATGCTCATATGCTCTAATTTGAATTAACAGTGAATGTTCACTTCAATTTGTGAGGACAAGAGTAGCCTTTCTTTCGCCAGACTGATTCAACCTTTGGTTTACACAGACACCACAACTTTCAGCACCATGGACAAGGACAGAGGTCAGCCGTTGCTTATGCGCAGCGTGACTACCGTTGCTAATTATTAACAGAAAGAAATTGTTAAAGTGTTTTGTATGACATCTTATTTCTTCATCCAGACAATCACATAATGAGTGTACTCCATATGCCATTATATGTCATATCTATTTAGTTAGTGATCTGCACATGGTAGGCTACAGACAGTAGGCTAAATGGACAGGAAATCTCGTGAACATGTTTCAGAGAATACACAGTCTACACTTCTTACCTCGACTGAGGCTCTTCTCCTTCGGTCTGGTACAACAAGAGTATTTCCATTGCTGCCTGGAACTATCGTTGATCCAATGCTCATTCTGGGTCCAACTAGCATGTACCGTTTGTCTCCAGATCTATACTGGATGCTGTGGCACAGTGTCCCATCATAATTCGTGTCTTGTAAATATTTTGATGAGTAGTCTGTTGTTTTTGAGCACTGCATCACAATCAGTACAATGATGCTTATAATAAAAAGGCCCGAAACTGAACCCAGAGTGATGATCAAGTAAAAGGTCACATTGTTCTCGTCCTCAGTTGTCACTGTGTTTTTAGTATTGGAAGCAGCAAAAGCCTCTTTTGGTTCCACTACACGTACAATGACTGTAGCTGTTGCCGAAAGTGAAGTGTTTCCGTTGTCCTTGATTAGAATAACCATTTTATGTTGCGGTTCATCTGTTTCGGTAAATGATCTAAGCGTTCTTACTTGTCCAGTGTAGCGATCCAAACCAAAGAGCGTGTGGTCAGTTATTTCTTGTAAAGAAAATAGTAGCCAGCCATTATAGCCAATATCGGCATCATAGGCCCTAACTTTGCTCACTAAATGGCCGTGATTGACATTTCGCGGGATTTCCTCAACACACTCCGTGGATCCATTAGCATTAATTGGATATAGGATAACTGGGGCATTATCATTTTGATCCAAAATATACACGTTAACAGTAACGTTACTACTTAGTGATGGGGTTCCTGAGTCCGTGGCTACTACGTGAAACTGGAAACTTTTCAGAGTTTCAAAGTCAAAGCTTTTCAGGGCATAGATATTCCCGTTATCAGAGTTAATATTAAGAAAAGCTGACATATCATGTTGTAAACCGTCACCTCTAACTAGATTGTATGTGATTGCCGCATTTTCGTTTAGGTCTTTATCAGTTGCACTCACCGAAAGTATACTTGCACCAGGACCATTGTTCTCCATTAGATAAAGCTCAAGAGGGTTTTTAGGGAATTCAGGTGCATTGTCGTTTACATCTGACACCTGCACGTTCAGTATCCTGGATGCTGACAGAGAAGGCTGACCCAAGTCTGACGCTGTGATTGTGATGTCATAGAAGGAGGTTTCCTCCCTATCCAAGCGTGCCTTTGTGACAAGGGAATACATGTTTTCTTGAATCGATGGTTTCAACTCAAATCCAGAGTTTTCTGACAAGCCAACAGTTATTTTTCCATTGCTAGCAGAATCTTTGTCTGTAACACTGATCAGGGCAATAACAGTCCCTGGTTTGGAATCTTCTGGTACTAGGTTTAACAGCGACGTAACTTCAATTTCTGGCTTATTGTCATTTACATCTTGTATTTTTATGATGACTCTGCTCTCCGCTGCCAAAGGAGGCTGGCCTTTATCTGTGGCCTGTACATCAAGTTTAAAAACTTCTGTATCTTCGAAGTCTACTTGTCCTTTCACTGATATTTCTCCTGTTATTTTATCTAGTTGAAAAATGTCATAAACCTTACGTTTCAACGTTTTTCCGAGGGCATATTCAACTTCCCCATTCAAGCCTTCATCTACATCCGTAGCATTAACTCTAAGGACTATGGTTCCAGGTGCAGTATTTTCATTTAGCGTGACTACATATGTGTCTTGACTAAAAACTGGACGGTTATCATTCGAGTCCAGCACGGTAATGCTTATATTAAGGCTTCCAGACTTTGGTGGATTTCCACCATCTATTGCT
Source organism: Sardinella longiceps (assembly GCA_027497455.2). Classification (NCBI taxonomy): domain Eukaryota; kingdom Metazoa; phylum Chordata; class Actinopteri; order Clupeiformes; family Clupeidae; genus Sardinella; species Sardinella longiceps. The sequence goes on from JAODXP020000030.1 coordinate 13,861,329, forward strand.
GTTAGCAGCAATCGATGGGTACCTTTAATCTCTCTGTCCAGCGGTTTTTTCAACACTAAAAACGGTATGTTGTCTTCGTCACTCTTTCTGAAATCTATTTCAAAGTTATCATCCCTGCTCAGTTTGTAATTGCGAACCGAATGTACAGCAGTGTCAGGGTCTCTGGCTGCATGCAGCTGGAAGCGTGTTCCGAGAGCTGTGTGTTCTGCTATCTCAAAATGTTGCTCTTTTTCTGGGAAGGTAGGAGCGTTATCATTTACATCCATAATCTCCACTCCAACATAATGTATCTCGAGAGGATTTTCGACAACAATTTTTAGATTTATCAAACAAGCTACGTTATCACACAGCTCCTCACGGTCGACATTACTGCTAACGTACAAGACGCCATTGTTCTGATTTACCTGAAACAGTGCATCCTTAGACCCAGAAACAATACGGAATCGCCTCTCTTTCAGTGTACTAATATCAAGTCCTAGATCCTTAGCAACGTTTCCCACGGCGAATCCATCCTTCACCCCCTCTTGTATAGAATACCGTATCTGTGCCGATACATGATCAAAGCAGGACAATAACAAAATCAGTCGAAGAATCCGCCAGCAATCCATTCCACGTCTTTGTCCCTCGCCTCCCATCACGAATGGTGGAGAGTTGACTACCTAGCTGTGTTCAATGCCTTCAATTATCACTCATCCCAAGATATGAATGCTGTATTCCCAGCGCATCGTCGTTAAATATGATGTGAATTCATGGGAACACACTGCAAGCCTGTCCTTACCAGAAGTGTACTGCGAGTCTGCCTGGCTTTGTGCGCGTGCTGTTCTGTTTCACGTAACTAATAAGGCAGAGCAGAGGCAGGGGGAGGTCGTGGTCCCCTTTACTTGTGTAACACTGACACCACTTGGCGTAAAGCAAGAAGTACCAAATTTCTCCAAAGTGACTGTATTCTCTTGATAAAATCCAAAACATACTTCGAACATGTTTTCAGATACCAAAGACCTCATAGCATAGCTCAAATCTGCAAATATAACGTGTCTGCAAATGACTTTGTGATATTGCATGTTATGCGTGTGTGTGTGCGTGCGTGTGTTTCAGCGCGCATATGTGCTTTTTTGTGTGATTTTCTATTACCTTTGCATATTCGTGTTATTATCGTACACGTGTCATTGTTTACATATCTTACCTCTAGGGAAGTTCTTCTCCGGCGATCTGGCACGACAAGTGTATTCCCATTACTCCCAGGAACAATCGTAGACCCAATGCTCATTCTGGGCCCAACTAACATGTACCGTTTATCTCCAGATCTGTACTGGATGCTGTGGCACAGTGTCCCATCATAGTTTGTGTCTTGTAAGTATTTAGAGGAGTAGTCCGTAGATTTAGAGCACTGCATGGCTATGAGCACTATGATACTGACGATAAAGAGCAATGACACCGAACCCAGGGTGATAATCAAATAAAATGTGACATTACTTTCATCTTCGTTATTTACTGTGCTTTTGACATCAGAAGCCGCAAAAGCTTCTTTTGGCTCAACAACAGTGATGATTACGGATGCTGTAGCTGACAGTGAAACATTCCCGTTGTCTTTGACCACTACAGTCAGTTTATGAGTAGCATCATCTGTCTCTGTGAAGGAGCGAAGAGTTCGTATCTGTCCTGTGTAACGGTCCAGTCCAAAGAGAGTATGGTCAGAAACTTCGTGAAGCGAAAATAATAGCCAGCCATTGTAGCCTAAGTCTGCGTCATAGGCTCTCACTTTAGTAACAAGATGCCCTGCATTCACATTGCGTGGAATCTCCTCAACACCTTCTGCAGAGCCATTGGAACTTACAGGGGATATAATGAGTGGTGGATTGTCGTTTTGATCAAGAATATATACTTTTACTGTAACATTACTGCTAAGAGGAGGGCTCCCGGAGTCCTTTGCAAGAATTTGAAACTGAAACGTTTTTACTTTCTCAAAGTCAAAGCTTTTCAAAGCATGGACATGCCCGTTATCTGCGTTAATGTTTAGAAAAGAGGTTATGTCATTCTGCATCTCCTCAGTTCTTACGATGTGATATGTGATGACTGCGTTCTCATCCAAGTCTTTGTCGAATGCAGTAACAGAAAATATAGACGCACCAGGGGCATTATTTTCCTCTAGATAAAGTTCAAGAGGATTATTTGGAAATTGTGGACTGTTATCGTTGACATCTGCTATTTCTATTTTCAAAGTTTTGGTGGTAGACAGGGGAGGTTGACCAAAGTCAGTTGCTGTTATTGTTATTTCATAGTGGGATGTCACTTCCCTGTCTAACTGACCTTTAGTCACTAAAGAGTACATGTTATTTTTAAAGGATGGCTTCAGTTCAAATGGTATATTGTCTGGCAGAGAACACGTCACTTTCCCGTTGTCACCTGAATCTTTATCTGTCACACTGACGAGTGATATAACTGTTCCTGGTTTGGAATCTTCAGAAACAATGTTCGAAACTGAAGTAACTTCGATATCTGGTGTGTTGTCATTTACATCAATTATTTTTATGATGAGCCCAGATTCTACTGTTAAAGGTGGCTGTCCTTTATCTGAAGCTTCCACATCCAGTTTATATATTTGAGTATCTTCATAATCCACATTTCCTTTAACTGTTATTTCACCGGTTTGGCTATCCAGCTGAAATACTTCATACACCTTACGATTTAGATTTCTGCCGAGAGAATATTCAATATCGCCATTCGAACCCTCATCTACATCTGTAGCTTTTATTTTAATAACAGTTTTGCCAACGGGGACATTTTCTTTTAGATCAACAGCATATGTCTCCTGACTAAACACAGGACGATTGTCATTTGAATCAAGCACTGTAACTGTAATGTTTAAGATTCCTGATTTCGGAGGGCTTCCCCCGTCTATCGCTGTCAGCACAAGTTTGTGAGCATTTTGTGTCTCTCTGTCCAGTGCTTTTCTCAAAACAATGAAGGGTATTTTTTCTTCATGTCTCTCCCTTGTTTCAATATCAAAGTGGTCATTTTGGTTAAGCTTATACAAGCGAACAGAGTTCATACCCACATCTGGATCCCGTGCGCCCTGAACTTGAAAACGTGTTCCTACAATGGTCTGCTCACCCATTTCAAAATGCTGTTCACTCTCTCGGAATTGTGGTGAGTTGTCATTTACATCCGCGATCTCCACGTCTACATAATGAATTTCCAGCGGGTTCTCGACTACAATCTTTAAATTGGTCAAACATGCGCCGCTTGTATCACATAGTTCTTCCCTGTCAATATTTCTATGCACGGACAAAACCCCATTGTTCTGGTTTACCTCGAAAAGAGGGTCTTCTGATCCAGAGACGATGCGGAAACGCCTTTCTACCAAAGAGCCAGTATCAAGACCCAAATCCTTTGCAATATTTCCAACCACAGATCCCCTTTTCACTTCCTCAGGAACAGTGTATCGAACCTGGGCAGAGACTGGTTTTCCGATGCAGAACAAAGCGAAGCACACCGCAACCTCCAAGCAATTCCATTTTCGTGTTTTCCAGTTTGCCATCCTTCGCGAGTTATCCAATCACGCCAGTATAATGAAATAATATGTTAAATAACTAACTTGCATGGTATCTTTAGATATTAAAGCTTTAGTTCATCGAGTAAACAATACCGAATAGAGGTTTCCATGCCAGATAGCCTGTTAGCACAGCACAAATGATAGAAGGAATGGTATGGAGAAAAACGAAAAAGGGGGCAGGACTTTGCCTTCCACCTTTACTTGGCTAACACTGACATCCTGTGGTTTACGAAATTGTTTCTGAAAATTCAAAGTGCAATTTCTTATTTCATGGTTTTGTCATTAGGGCAAAAAAAGAATATGTCTTCTCTACAATCTCAAGGTAAGATAGTACAAAAAAATGAATAGACAGATCCAACAAGTGTCGAATCAACCTTGATTTGTACTTCAAATGAAGCGCAACTGCAAAGGAATGCGAGGTTCAGCACAACGGACAGTTCCAAAGTTGATGAGCCATTTTACAAGATAGCCTAGCTTAAATGGGTGGAATCTGATGGAACCAAGTAGGTCCCGCTGAGTCATGGCTCATGGCATTCCCCATATTAATGCAATACTGCAAGTGCTACCAATGGGAGGGGTGTTGATTCCATATGTTGCCATGTGTGTACAAGCACAACAAACCTTTATAGTTTAAGCCAGCGCAGAGAGCAAAACATACCATACTGCAAATTGACATGGCGGCGAGTGAATGTAAGGACTCTTACCTCTACGGATGCTCTTCTCCTTCGATCTGGAACAACTAGAGTATTTCCATTGCTGCCTGGAACTATGGTGGAGCCGATACTCATCCTTGGCCCAACCAACATGTATCGTTTGTCTCCGGATCTATATTGAATGCTGTGGCATAAAGTCCCGTCATAGTTTGTGTCTTGTAAATATTTAGAAGTGTAGTCGGGAGATTTTGCGCATCGCATTGCAATCAGCACAATGATGCTGACTACGAACAGACTTGAAACGGATCCCAGTGCGATGAATAAATAAAATGTAACGTTGTTGTCCTCGTCATTGCTTACACCACTCCTAACATCAGATGCTGCAAAAGCCTCCTTCGGCTCCACAAGGGTGACTATCACAGTAGCGGAGGCTGATAGAGAAACGTTGCCATTGTCTTTCACTAGTATAACAAGTTTATGTTTAGCCTCATCTGTTTCCGTGAATGGCCGAAGTGTTCTTATCTGTCCAGTATAGCGGTCCAAACTAAAGAGTGTGTGATCAGACACTTCTTGTAGAGAAAACAGTAGCCAGCCGTTATACCCTATATCAGCGTCGTAGGCCCTCACTTTCGTTACCAAATAGCCTGTATTAACATTGCGCGGAATCTCTTCCACACCTTCAGCTGAACCGTTAGCACTGACAGGTGGTGATAAAATGACTGGAGCGTTATCATTCTGATCCTGAATAAACACTTTAACGGTAACATTGCTGCTAAGCGGTGGGCTGCCAGAGTCTTTGGCGAGAACCTGAAACTGGAATGTTTTTATAGTTTCAAAGTCAAAGCTTTTCAATGCGTTGATATTTCCGTTTTCGGGGTTTATATTCAAGAAAGAGACCATGTCCTGCTGCGCTCCCTCACTCCTAATAATGTGATATGTAATGGCGGCATTATCATTCACATCCTTGTCAGATGCACTTACAGAAAATATGGAAGCCCCGGGAGCGTTATTCTCCACCAGGTAAAGCTCCAGAGGACTCCGGGGAAACTCTGGAGAGTTGTCATTAATATCAGATATTTGCACTTTAAAAGTCTTTGAGGTGGACAGCGCTGGCTGACCAAGGTCAGTAGCTACTATGGTGATATCATATTCCGGTACAACTTCTCTGTCCAATGCCCTTTTGATCACGAGAGAATACATATTGTCTTGAAATGAAGGTTTGAGCTCAAAGGGGACATTTTCGGATAGGTTGCAAACAACTTTGCCATTTACACCAGAGTCTTTGTCCGTGACACTAATCAGAGAAATAACGGTTCCGGGTTTAGACCCTTCAGAAACGACATTAGATAATGATGTAACCTCTATGTCAGGTTTGTTGTCATTCACGTCTATTACTTTTATCATCACTCTACAGTTTGTGGTCATAGGAGGCTGTCCTTTATCTGACGCAGTAACATCAGCTCTGTATACTTCAGTGTTCTCAAAGTCAATCGTGCCTTTCACTCTAATTTCTCCTGTAGCTTTGTCTACTTCAAAGGTGTCATACACCGTTTGTTTTAAATTTCTATCAAACGAATACATCACGTCACCATTTAAAGCATCATCAGCATCACTGGCGTTCACTTTTAATACGAATGCATTGACTGGGGTATTCTCTTTTATGGATGCTGTGTATACATTTTGACTGAAGACTGGCCTGTTATCATTGATATCTAACACTGTTACAGTAATATTTATACTCCCCGACTTGGGCGGGTTTCCACCATCTATTGCAGTTAAAACCAAATTATGTTTGGATTTACGCTCTCTGTCTAACGGCTTCTGTAATTTCAAAAGTGGAATTTTATTCTCTTCACCGTCGTCTCGCACTTCAAGTTCAAAGTGTTCGTTTTGACTGAGTTTATATAGACGAAGAGAATTTACACCGGAGTCAGAATCGCGGGCCGCCACCAATGGGAAATCTGCACCCGGTAGAGTGTTTTCTGCTATTTCCAAATGTTCGTCTTTCTTTGAGAAGCGTGGAGCATGGTCATTCACGTCCACGATCTCAACCGACACATAATGTATCTCCAGAGGGTTTTCTACTGCTATTTTCAGGTTTACTAAACATGCTGCATTGCCTTCGCAGAGCTCTTCTCTGTCGATATTTCTATGAACATGCAAGACGCCGTTGTTCTGGTTTACCTGAAACAGAGCGTCCTTAGACCCAGAGACAATTCGAAATCCTCTGTCTGTCAAACTGCTAACATCCAGGCCCAAATCCTTTGCAATGTTTCCGACCACATATCCCTCTTTCACTTCCTCTTGGACAGAGTACCGTAACTGTGCCCAGGCCGTATTTTCCAAGCACAAAAGAAGAAAGAGCTGTAGAGCAATCCATGCAAACTCCAGTCCGCTCCTTTGTTTAACGGCTCCCATAGCGTGCGATACTGTGTTGGTTACCACGTAACTAGTTACCACGTAAATGAGTCTCGAAATCCTGTTTCAGTACCTGTATTCACCATTTTCTGCTCAACGTAATTTCATGGCCTTGCACACGTACGGCATCGTTTTCTATTGCTGAGCTCTGAAATATCCCTCTGCGTCTGAAACAAAAAGCTGAACGGCGACGTAAATGGGCAGAGCCTATACGTCATAGCCGGTTAGCTAGTACAACACTGACATCATCTGGTCCACAGAAAGAAGTTTAATTCATATGTTGATGTTGCACTGCCTCTTAAACTGTTAATTTAAGTAATGGATTTACTCAATTTCAGCACCAAGGACAGAGACATATGCTAACGTGTATCACGTTGGGAATCAGTCAGCTCTGCCTCTGCTCATAGTTGTTGATATGCAATGGGAAGAAGTTTTCGAAGACAAATTAACACCAACAACCAAGCAGATTAATTACAATAATTCACTTTGAAGCTTACCTCTCCAGAGAGTCGTCTTCTGCGATCAGGTACAACTAAGGTATTCCCATTACTTCCAGGTACTATGGTGGACCCAATGCTCATTCTTGGTCCAACTAGCATATAACGTTTATCTCCAGATCTGTACTGAATACTGTGACAAAGTGTCCCGTCATAGTTAGTCTCTTGTAGATACTTGGATGAATAGTCTGTGCGTTTAGAGCATTGCATCGCAATCAGGACGATGATACTGATGATAAAAAGCACTGACACTGACCCCAGAGTAACAATAAGGTAAAAAGTGACATCATTGTCCTCTGTCTCCCCAATTGTTTTAACATCAGATGAAGCAAACGCTTCTTTGGGCTCCACTACTTTGATGTAAACGGTGGCTGTTGCAGACTGCGAAACATTTCCATTGTCTTTTACAAGTACAACTAGCTTATGTTCAGCTTCATCTGTTTCTGTGAAAGATCGAAGAGTCCGTATCTGTCCAGTATAGCGGTCTAAACCAAAAAGAGTATGGTCTGTCACTTCATGGAGAGAAAATAGTAACCATCCATTGTATCCAACATCTGCGTCATAAGCTCTCACTTTGGCTACCAAGTGGCCTGGATTCACATTGCGCGCAATTTCTTCCACTCCTTCAGCCGAGCCATTTGCACTAACAGGCGACAAAATGACTGGGGAATTGTCGTTTTGATCTAAGATGTATACATTCACCGTTACATTGTTGCTCAGTGAAGGGATTCCAGAGTCATTCGCTACCACTATGAATTTGAATGACTTTGTCATTTCATAATCAAAGCTTTTTAGCGCACTGATTACTCCTGTGTCAGAATTAACGTTCAGAAAAGACGCCATATCATTCCCTTCGCCTCTAAAAATGTGATACGTGAGGGCAGCATTTTTATCCAAATCATTGTCAGTGGCAGTTACCGAGAATATAGACGCACCAGGCACATTATTTTCTGGTAGATACAATTCAAGAGGGGTTTGAGAAAATTGTGGAATGTTGTCATTTACATCGGAAACTTCTACAACCAAACTTTTGTATGCAGTCATCGGGGGCACTCCAAGGTCTGTTGCCTGTATAGTGATGTCATACTGTGACATTTTTTCCCTGTCCAAATGTGATTTAGTTACTAACGAATACATATTTTCTTGTATGGATGGCTTTAACTCAAATGGTAAAGTGTCTGAGAGATGACAGACAACTTTACCATTTACACCAGAGTCGACATCCCGAATACTAATAAGTGATATGACAGTTCCAGGTTTAGAATCTTCAGATACCACATTGGACAAAGAAGTCACATCTATCTCTGGTTTATTGTCATTTTCGTCTTGTATCTTTATCATTACTCGACAGTCAGCAGTCATAGGGGGTTGTCCTTTATCAGTGGCTTGTATGTTTAAGCTATAAAGTTCGTGTTCTTCAAAATCAATTCCACCCTTTACTTTTATTTCACCTGTGACACTGTCCAATGCAAAAATGTCATGCATCTTCCGTTTTATGTTTCTGCTAAAACTATATTCAATTTCCCCATTAATACCTTCGTCATCATCTGTAGCGTTTATGGTCATAACAAGGGTACCAACAGGTGAATTTTCCGGTAACTGTACTGTGTACACGTCTTGACTGCATGCAGGGCGGTTGTCATTGGAGTCAAGCACCCTAACAGTAATGTTAAGAGTACCTGACCTGGGTGGAATTCCGCCATCTATTGCTGTTAATTGAAGTGCATGCTGTTTGATATTTTCTCTATCAAGCTGTTTTTGCAAGACTAAAAATGGAGTTTTATCTCCATAACCGCTGTCACGTAACTCCAAGTCAAAGTGATTATTTGGAAGCAATTTATATAATCGTATTGAATTGATACCAACATCTGGATCACGAGCACTCTGTAACTCGAAGCGTGCGCCCTTTGGTGTATTCTCCGATATTTCTAGATACACGTCTTTTTCTGGAAAACTCGGTGAATGATCATTTACATCAGTAATTTCAACACCAACATAATGTATTTCGAGAGGGTTTTCCACAACTATTTTTAAGTTGATCACACATGTTTCGGTGCCATCACAGAGCTCTTCTCTGTCTGGTTTTCTACTAACAATTAAAACGCCATTGTTCTGATTTACCTCGAACAGTGTGTCTTTCGAACCAGACACGATACGAAACCGTTTGTCCACCAAAGTAGTAGGGTCCAGACCCAAATCCTTAGCAATATTTCCAACAACAGAGCCTTCTTTAACCTCCTCTGCAATGGAATATCGGATCTGTGCCGAAGACTGCCTGGCGAAACATAACAGCAAGTAGAATCCCAACGCAGTCCAGCCATACCGCCATCCTCGTCTTTGTTGTCGATTATCCATGGCAAACGTGTAAGTATTTCATCTGATGCTTATAATAAATGTTATTTTCCTCCTACGTACAGAGAAACAAATCAGCATCTCCGGTCAGACATACCATTTCAAATGCAGATAGCCGAATGGAACGTGTCATTAGGCTATACTGACGACCATTTCTCCATCAAAGCTGCACAAAGAGCTCAGAGACGTACTGAGAGGGCAGGGCTTTATCTCATAAAACTGCATCCTTGTGTAACACTGACATCACCTGGTGCTCCACTGACAGTATTTCAGACAAGTTTTATGCTGTAAACGAAGAGGATGATTTCAAGACTGTCGGCCACTCGGGTACAAATATGCACAATTAACCATTAATTTACCATAATAGAAAATAAAAACTTTTTGAATGCTATATAGCATAACATTCCTACCGAGGATAACTCGGACGAACCACTCAGAGTACTCAAAGGCAAGTTCAGAGGGTCCAAACAATGTAAACGTTTTCTAGACAGATAGCCTAAATATTGTCCCGGCTGAAATTACTCAAAGTATAGTGTAAGTGCCATCTATCTTACCTCACGAGATGCTCCCCCTCTGTGGTCCGGTAATACAAGGGTATTTCCGTTACTTCCTGGAACAATCGTGGAGCCGATGCTCATTCGAGGGCCAACTAGCATATACCGTTTGTCACCAGATCTGTATTGGATGCTGTGGCATAATGTTCCGTCGTAATTTGTGTCTTGTAAGTATTTGGAAGTGTAGTCCTTGCTTTTTGAGCATTGCATTGCAATTAAGATAATTACACTGATGATAAAAAGAGCTGAAACTGACACTAAAGTTATAATCAAGTAAAATGTTACGTTAGTCTCGTCATCGTCTTTCACTGCGCTCTTCATGTCAGAGGCCGCAAAGGCCTCTTTTGGCTCCACAAGCTTTACTACCAAAGTTGCTGTTGCTGAAAGTGAAATATTTCCATTGTCTTTGACAAGTATGACCAGTTTATGCTCAGCATCGTCTGTTTCTGTGAATGCACGAAGTGTCCTGATTTGTCCTGTGTAGCGGTCTAAGCCAAAAAGAGTGTGGTCTGTAACTTCTTGAAGAGAAAAAAGTAACCAGCCATTGTAACCAATGTCAGAGTCGTACGCTCTGACTTTTGTCACTAGATGTCCTGCATTGACATTGCGTGGAATCTCCTCCACACCTTCAGCGGATCCGTTGTTGCTGATTGGATAAAGTATCACAGGAGTGTTGTCATTCCGATCTAATATGAACACGTTCACCGTCACATTACTAACAAGAGAAGGAGTTCCTGAATCCTTAGCAATAACGTGGAACTGGAAAGTTTTCACTTTTTCGAAGTCGAAGCTTTTAAGCGCATGGATACTTCCGGTATCAGAATTAATGTTCAAGAAAGATGTCAGGTCATTTTGTGAACCATTTCCTTTTGCTATCTGATAAGAAATTAGAGCATTTTCATCGGCGTCTTTATCTGACGCGCTGACAGAGAATATAGATGAACCAGGGACATTATTTTCTGCTAAGTACAGATAAAGAGGGTTTTGTGGGAATTCTGGACTATTGTCATTAACATCTGACAATTGCACATGAAGAGTTTTGAATGATGACAGAGGTGGTTGTCCTAAGTCTGTAGCTGAGATAGTAATATCATAGTGTGACACGGCTTCTCTGTCCAACTGGCCCTTTGTCACAAGTGAATACATATTATCTTGTCCTGAATGTTTCAGTTCAAATGGTACATTATCTGATATGCGACACATTACTTTGCCATTATCACCAGAATCTTTATCCACAACGCTAATAAGTGAAATTACATGTCCTGGTTTGGAACTTTCAGAAACCATGTTGGAAAGCGACGTTACTTCTATTTCTGGTGTATTGTCATTTACATCTTTGATTCTTATCACAACCCTGCAATCAGTAGTCAGTGGAGGTGTTCCTTTATCGGTAGCCTGGACATTTAAACGGTACACCTCATTTTCCTCAAAGTCAATTGGACCTTTTACTCGAATTTCCCCTGAGATGCTATCTAAAGTGAATAAGTCGTTTGTTTTCAGAGATCTTCCCAAACTATACTCTACCTCTCCATTTAGACCTTCGTCAGCATCAGTTGCATTCACTACTGTTACAGCTGTTCCAGGTGGAGCGTTTTCTTGAAGTACTGCTGTGTACACTTCCTGGCTAAATAAAGGTCTGTTATCGTTTATATCGAGAACAGCAACAGTAATATTTAAAGTTCCAGATTTTGGAGGATTCCCACCATCCACTGCTGTCACATGCAGTATGTGTTTAGCATTTTTCTCCCTATCTAAAATTTTATCCAACACTAAAAACAAGAATTTGCCTTCGTCCTCATTATCTTTCAGTTGCAGTTGGAAGTAATCGTTATGACTTAACTTATAGTGGCGGACGGAATTGATACCAGCATCTAGATCTCTTGCCAAAGGTAGATCGAAGCGTGTGCCTGGAAGAGTATTTTCGGATACTTCTAAACGGAGATGATTTTCAGAGAATGATGGGAGAATTGTCATTTACATCGGTGATCTCCACTCCTATATAATGTATTTCGAGGGGATTTTCGACAACGGTTTTTAGATTTATAAGACAAACTGCGGTACTATCACAGAGTTCCTCTCTGTCAATACTCTTGTCCACGTATAAGGCGCCATTGTTCTGATTTACCTGAAAGAGAGCAACATCGGATCCGGACACAATACGGAATTTTCTCTCTTTTAAAGCAACGACGTCAAGACCCAAATCCTTTGCGATATTCCCAACAATAGATCCTGTTCGGACGTTTTCAGGAACTGAATATCTTATCTGCGCAAAAGCATGTCCCCGAAAGCACAGAATCAGAGATAGACACAGAGCAATCCACCAGCACTCCCGCGTAAGTCTTTGTCCTCCGTTTCCCATTGCGAAGCAGTTATATCCGATTAGTAGACCGAAAAGAACGCAGCATTGACTTTTAGTAAAAAGAAAAATATTTCCAGAGCACTAAATCTGCCATTGTAAGTGATCAAATGTCTCTACGCCATAAATACTGCTTTTCCTCTAGTCTAATCTATGACGACTGTGTTACCTAGACGAGAATGAAATAGCACCAATGTCTGCGAGAGGGCTGGGCTTATTTTTTCAAACCTTTCTTTGTATCATACTGACCCCATCTGGGCTACATTGGCAATATCCGTGATGCAGGTTAAATTCACGTTTAGAATTCACTTTGTGTAAAAACGTGTAGGGCTGCATAAACCATGTTGATAACATGATGATGCTTAAGCAAAAGTGCGTACTGATACTCTCCCAAATCCCCGACAACATCTTTAGACAAACATAATATTTTACACTCCTCCATAACAAAAGTTGTACATATCAAGAAAGTAGCTGTTGTTTCAGCACCATGGCCAGCGCATCAACTGAAATTTTTTGTGGCCGAGTTCGCCACATGCTTCTAAAAGTGACTTGTAACAGCATAAACACAACATCCTTAAACTTATAATGACAAACTATATGGCTATTTGTAATTATTGTACCGTCCCTTACCTCTACAGATGGCCTCCTTCTGCGATCCGGAACAACTAGAGTATTTCCATTGCTGCCTGGAACTATAGTGGAGCCGATGCTCATTCTGGGGCCAACTAGCATGTAGCGCTTGTCTCCAGATCTGTACTGAATACTGTGACACAAAGTGCCGTCATAGTTGGTGTCTTGTAAGTATTTTGATGAATAGTCTGTTGACTTTGAACATTGCATCGCCACTAGCACTATGATGCTTATAAGGAAGAGTGTTGAAACGGCCGCAAGGGTTATGATTAGGTAAAATGTAATGCCGTTTTCTTCGTCATCTTTTACAATACCATTCATATCAGAGGCTGCAAATGCTTCTTTAGGCTCTACAACTTTGATGGTCAGAGTCGCTGTGGCTGAAAGTGACACGTTTCCATTGTCTTTAACGTGAATAACAAGTTTATGTTCTGATTCGTCCGTTTCTGTGAATGAGCGAAGAGTTCTTATTTGTCCAGTGTAACGATCCATTCCAAATAATGTATGATCGGAAACTTCATGGAGTGAAAATAGTAGCCAGCCGTTATATCCAATGTCTGCGTCAAATGCCCGTATTTTAGTCACCAAATGTCCTGCATTCACATTCCGTGGAATTTCTTCAACACCCTCTGCGGATCCGTTCGCACTAACTGGGGATAAAATCACGGGGGCATTGTCATTCTGATCCAGAACGAATACATTTACTGTGACATTATTACTGAGGGCTGGAGATCCAGAATCTGTGGCCATCACGTGGAATTTGAATTTCTTTATAGTTTCAAAGTCAAAACTCTTAAGCGCATGTATACTTCCAGTTTCAGAGTTGATATTAAGAAAGGATGATTGATCATTTGCTGTTCCCTCGCCTCTAATAATGTGATATGTAATTGCTGCATTTTCATTCATGTCCTTATCTGATGCACTAACTGAAAAAATTGATGCTCCAGGTGGATTATTTTCTTGTAAATATAGCTCAAGTGGATTCTCTGCAAACTCCGGACTGTTGTCGTTCACATCTGCAACCTCTACAGTTAAAGTTTCTGTTGTTGACAGAGGTGGTATGCCTAAATCCGTTGCAGTTATAGTAATATCAAAGTGAGATTCAAGTTCACGGTCTAACTTCTGCTTGGTTACTAAAGAATACATATTGCTCTGCACAGATGGTTTCAACTCGAAGGGCAAGTTTTCAGGAATACTACACTGCACTTTGCCGTTGTTACCTGAATCTTTATCCACAACACTGATCAGAGAAATCACTGTTCCTGGTTTTGAATCTTCGGGAATTACATTAGTGAGGGATGTTACCTCTATTTCAGGCTTGTTATCATTCAAGTCTACAATTGTAATAATAACTTTGCAGTCATTATTCATTGAAGGTTGTCCTTTATCAGATGCTCTTATACTTAACCTATACATTTCATTGTCTTCAAAATCGAGTTTACCTTTCACTCTTATCTCACCTGTTGCCTTGTCCAGTTGAAACATATCTTGTATTTTATGCTTTACCACTCTACCAAAGCTGTATTCCACCTGTCCGTTTATACCATCATCTGCATCAGTTGCATTTACAGTAGTTATGACTGTTCCATTAGGGGCATTCTCTTCGAGGGTGACTGAATAAGTGTCTTGACTACATACTGGGACGATTATCATTTATATCTAGAACTGTAACCGTAATATTTAGAGTGCCAGATTTTGGTGGATTTCCACCATCCAGCGCCGTTAAACGTAATGTCTGCTTTTCACTTTTTTCTCTGTCCAGTGATTTTTTTAACACCAAATGTGGACTCTTATCTCCATATATACTGTCACTCATTTCTAAATCAAAATGTTCATTCTGGTCCAGTTTATAGTGACGCACAGAATTAATTCCTACATCAAGATCTCGTGCTGTTTGGAGTTCAAAACGTGTCCCTGTTATCGTACTTTCTGCTATCTCTATAAACATCTCTTTTTCAGGAAACGATGGCGAATTGTCGTTTATGTCTGTAATTTCAACCCCCACATAATGTATTTCCAGAGGGTTTTCGACCACAATCTTTAGGTTTAGTAGACATGTGCCACTGCCATCACACAGCTCCTCTCTGTCGACAGTACTGTCTACGTATAATTCTCCAGTGTTCTGATTTACCTGGAAAGGAGCTTCCTTGGAGCCAGAGACGATACGAAACCGTCGGTTCACCAAAGAACTTATGTCCAGACCCAAATCCCTAGCAATGTTACCAACAACTGAGCCCGCCTTTGCTTCCTCTTGAATCGAGTATTTTATCTGTGCGGACACCCGCTCCATGAAACAGAGCAGCAACGAGAAACACAAAGCCGTCCACCAGTATCCCGATCTGCGCCTTTGTCCTCTTTTCTCCATGGTTGAAGGGAAAAACGCAAACCTTTTGTAAACTGAATTCGTGAGAAACATCACAGACAACGTGTAAACATATTTTCCAAATGATGAGGTGCAATATCCGAAAGCTGTTTATTTCCTTAGCCCATCGTTTTTCCCCGGCTACTCGGTCTGTCTGCTCGTGTCCATCGCTTTATGCAGAAATAAAATTCTGTGTACAGATAAGGGGCTGGGCCAAACCTGAAGACAAGCTCTCTGCTTGTGTAATACTGACACCGTGAGGTGTGTAACCAGTTTGCTGTGCCTTGACTGTTTAGAAACACTCCTCTGAATGTTTACAAAACATCTTAAAGCACCGTTGAACGTATGATTACATTATGGCGCAGATGAGTGAGAGAAAGATAGAGAGAGAATATGAAAGGGAAAAAAAATCACACATGAAAAATGCCATTGACTACACCTAGGCAACAAGTTAACACTGTCAGAATTCCTCACCAGTGCTTTGGAGCGGTCATACTTGCCATTTTTAACATTGCCACGGCAGCAAACAAAAAAACAAGCAGGTGTGAGGCAAATATCACCTGTCATCAATCAATCTAATTAATATAATGTAATTTCCCCCCAAATAGCTCTGCTTTTTGTAGGATCTAACAATGCATCGAATGACTGAACAACACTACTTACCTCATCAGAGGTTCTTCTTCCACGATTTGGCACAACTAGTGTGTTGCCATTGCTACCTGGTACTATGGTAGATCCAATACTCATTCTTGGCCCAACCAACATGTACCGTTTATCTCCAGATCTGTACTGAATACTGTGGCAAAGGGTCCCGTCATAGTTTGTGTCTTGTAAATATTTTGAGGAGAAGTCTGTCGATTTTGAGCACTGCATGACAATCAGTACTATAATACTGATGAGGAAAAGGGTAGAGACTGATCCCAAAGTGATTATTAAATAAAAAGTCACGCTGCTTTCTTCCTCGTCGTTAACTGCGTTTTTAACATCCGATGCTGCAAATGCCTCTCTAGGCTCCACGACATTAACAGTCAGGGTTGCCGTGGCAGAAAGTGAAATATTTCCGTTGTCTTTAACTAGAATGACAAGTTTATGTTGAGGCTCATCGGTCTCCATAAACTGTCGTAAGGTCCGAATCTGTCCAGTGTAACGGTCCAAACCAAACAGTGTATGGTCTGTCACTTCATGAACCGAAAACAGCAGCCAACCGTTGTATCCGATATCTGAGTCATATGCGCGAATTTTAGCAACCAAATGCCCTGAGTTGACATTGCGCGGTATTTCTTCTGTCCCCTCAGCTGACCCGTTCGCGCTCACTGGGGACAAGATCACAGGTGGATTGTCATTCTGATCTAGAATGTAAACTTTTATTGTGACGTTGCTGCTCCGCGGTGGGACCCCAGAATCTCTGGCGATCACTTGGAACTGAAAAGTTTTCACTGATTCGAAATCAAAAGTTTTCAGTGCATGAATATGTCCATTTTCGGAATTAATATTTAGGAAAGAGGTCATGTCATTTTGTGTTCCGTTGCCACGAACTATCTGGTATGTTACTGCAGAATTTTCATTTAGGTCTTTGTCACTGGCACTAACGGAGAATATAGAGGCACCTGGTGCGTTGTTTTCCATTAGGTAAAGCTCTAAAGGATTTTGAGAAAATTCTGGAAAGTTGTCATTCACATCTGAGATCTCAACAGTAAAGGATTTTAAAGTGGATAGTGGTGGATGACCCGCATCTGTGGCCGTTATTGTTATCTCATACGAAGATTTATGTTCTCTGTCTAAAGTACTTTTGGTCACTAAAGAATACATGTTGTCTTTAAAGGACGGTTTCAGCTCAAACGGCAGACCATCAGACAGACTGCACTCAACTTTACCATTTTCTGCAGAGTCTTTATCCGAAACACTTATGAGAAATATAACTGTACCTGGTTTTGCATCTTCGGGGACTACATTAGACAGTGATGTAACATCTATGACGGGCTTGTTGTCATTAACGTCAGTTACCTTTATAACAACCTTACAGTTAGTTGTTTTAGGGGGTTGTCCTTTATCCGATGCTGTAACGTCAGCCCTGTACATTTCAGTGTCCTCAAAATCCACATTACCCTTAATGGTGATTTCACCTGTGTCTTTATTCAAGTCAAATGTATCATAAACTTTTCTTTTGAGACTTTTTACAAACGAATACAAAACCTCGCCGTTTAAGCCTTCATCTATATCTGTCGCGTTCACTGTTAGTACAACAGAGTTCTCGGCAATATTTTCTGGAATTGTTACAGAATATGCGTCCTTATCAAACACTGGTCTGTTGTCATTGTTATCTAACACTACTATAGTTATGTTCATGCTACCTGACCTCGGTGGAGTTCCTCCATCTACAGCCGTTAATGTTAAATGATGTTTAGATTGGTGCTCTCTGTCCAAAGCAGTTCTCAATTTCAGAAAAGGCATTTTCGCATCTTCTCCGTTATCCCTTAGCTCAAGTTGAAAGTGATTAGTTTGACTCAGTTTGTAATAACGGACTGAATTTTGCCCATGATCAGGGTCGCGTGCCGGATGCAATTGAAAATCCTCGCCTGGCGCTGTCGATTCCGCTATCTCAAAATGCTGCTCTGATTCTGGGAATATTGGGGAGTGATCATTGACATCTGTTACCTCGACCTCTACATAATGAATTTCGAGAGGATTTTCAACAACTATTTTAAGATTCATGTGGAGATAAACGGTGTACAAATGAATTCATTGTGTAGGCCAGGCCTATTATGGAAACAGTTTTACATCCCAACTAGCCACTTGTGATCATGAGGAAGGCAGTCAAATAGGCTACCTACATTTCAAAAACAGTGGAAGCCATAAGCCTATCTGTTTGCTACTGTTAATAACACCACTTCACCAATCACAGTTGATTTTGTAGTCTCAAACTGAAGATGTAGCCTATTTGTAAACAGAGAATTGAAATTTTTGTCAAAGAATCCCCTGTGCTATTTAGGCTACTCCTACAGATTAGGAAGCACAACTTGGTCTAGGCTATGCCTTTCAAGGATTAATACTTATTTTCAACAAAACAATTTACAATAAAAAAATAATCAACATAGCAAATTGAGAAGCCAGCCTGCCCCCCTCCCCTCTCTCCCATTATGGTCAGGCTACTGTCAGATTAGCTACAATAGGAAAAGACTGTGTGAATCACATCAAACTTTTGTTAACTATAAATGCCTCATTTTACAGAGGTGTGCAGTGAAACAAGTCTCAAATTTTTAAATTGACTGCAAGTTGGGCTCAATTGTAAAAAAAAAAAAAAAAAAAAGATTCCTGACTGACTACTAACTAACTAAATTGGATAAAAACATCTGCTAAATGCATAAATTTAAATGTAAAACAGTTGGCCAACACTCAATCAGGGTCATTGTCAGTATAATTGTCAGTATTAGCCTACCTCACAGAACACTCAAATAACATGCATTGGAATTAGCTAAGCCATTAAATTAATTGCAATAAGATGTGATCTTTCAAAATATTACAATGCACCAGAATGCAGGAAACGACTATTAATTTTTGAAAAATTTCCTGGGGGAAAACCCCAGACCCCCTCAGTTGCTTATAAAAGGAAGTTTTTCCTTTTCAGTATGATTTTTACAGTTGCTTTAAAATGTAGTTGATAACATGCAGCATAGTGATGTATACTACAGGAAAGGAAGTGCCATCAGGTCAGTAACAGTTCTATACAGCTAACACTGCCATCGCACAACTCTTCTCTGTCGATTTTCCTAAGCACATATAAAGCTCCGTTGTTCTGATTAACCTTGTAACGTGCGTCCTCGGATCCAGAGACTATTCGGAACTGCCGCTCAGCTAAGGAGCTAATGTCAAGACCCAAATCTTTAGCAACATTTCCAACCACGAAACCATCTTTCACTTCCTCTGGAATAGCGTACCTTATCTGTGCAAGTGCATGCTGCCAGAAGCATAGCAAAAATGAAAAATGCAAAACAACGCACCAGTCTACCCATCTGCGCCTTTGTCCACGAAAATCCATCGTACATTAAGAGCTGTATTCCAAAGATCAGCGTGACTCTAGTACCCGGCCTTCACAAATAATGAAAACTCCATGCAGCTTGAAAATAGTTTCATATCACATATTTCATATTCTCATGCCATATTGATTTTTTTAAAAAATCCCTTGGAGCTGGAGCTTCCACCCTGCTTACCGAACGGCATACGCCGCTATTAAGAGTGGCTGCAACATTCACAAAGGAAGGAGGAGGGTTTACACAACAAACCATTTCCTTGTATAATACTGACACCGTCTGGCGTGGACGATCATTTATTACTAGCTTAACCGAAATGTCTGACTGTCTTTTCTTTTACAGTTTAGCCAGAAGACGCGCCCCTGTTGGACATACAAAAAGTAAGTAGTTTAATTAAGTAGGCCTAAACAAGGTGATAATAAGTTATTTCATTCGTCATTTTTATATTTGGTAATTGATAATAAAAAAGGTCACATGTGTTAAATGCATAGACATAAGGTGTTCACCTCTTACTCTCTTTAAAAAGCATGGTCATGTCATTCAGAAAATGGTCATAGCGAAGGCGTTTCGCTTCAGTCACATATATTAGTCAGGCAGTCTTTTAAACAACAGCAAGCAATGAACTTGAAGGTTTCTGTGAAAATGCAAACAATGCAACAGTATTCAGCCAATAATAATGCTCAACCGGAGCAGCCTTTCAGCACCATGGACAGCACCACATCCCGCATTCTTCGCGTCAGACAAACACTGCCAATAACACAGCCGTCATTACAAAAGTGAGCTGGAGTTAAGAATAGAATCGGCCCTTACCTCAAGAGATGTTCTTCTCCTGCGATCAGGTACAACCAGAGTATTCCCATTACTCCCCGGAACTATTGTAGAACCGATACTCATTCTTGGCCCGACCAACATGTATCTTTTATCACCAGATCTGTACTGGATGCTGTGGCACAGAGTTCCATCATAGTTCGTGTCTTGCAAGTACTTGGAGGCGTAGTCAGTAGATTTGGAGCACTGCATAATAATCAATACTACAATACTGATAAGAAATAACGTTGATACCGATCCTAAAGTAATGATCAGGTAAAATGTAACATTATTTTCCTCGTCGTCTTTTATTATGCTGTTGACATCAGATGCAGCAAAAGCCTCTTTGGGCTCAACAACACTGATGATCACTGTTGCTGTTGCAGAGAGTGAGACGTTTCCATTGTCTTTCACGAGTACAATCAGTTTATGGCGCGAGTCATCGGTCTCCGTGAACGCACGTAAAGTTCTTATCTGTCCAGTATAGCGGTCTAGACCAAAGAGTGTGTGATCACTAACTTCTTGAAATGAAAATAGCAGCCAGCCATTGTATCCAACATCAGCATCATACGCTCTAACTTTAGTGACTAGGTGGCCTGCATTCACGTTTCGCGGAATTTCCTCCACTGCCTCTGCTGAACCGTTTGCACTGACAGGTGACAGGATAACAGGAGCGTTGTCGTTTTGATCCAAGATAAAAACACGAACAGTCACGTTACTACTGAGAGGTGGTGTCCCAGAGTCGGAAGCACCCACTTGGAACGTGAACGTTTTAGCAGTTTCAAAGTCAAAACTCTTGAGCGCATGTATGTTTCCATTTTCAGAATTAATGTTGAGGAATGAGGTCATATCATTTTGCATGTCCTCACCTCTGATAATATGATAAGAGATAACCGCATTCTCATTTAAGTCCTTGTCATTGGCACTCACAGAAAATATAGATGCACCGGGAGAGTTGTTCTCTACTAAATAAAGTTCAATAGGATTTTTAGCAAATTCTGGCCTATTGTCATTCACGTCAGAAATCTCTATATGCAATGTTTTAACTGTAGAAAGTGATGGTTGCCCCATATCCGTTGCTTTTAATGTGATATCATAATTTGATATGATTTCTCTGTCCAAGCGTTCCTTTGTTGTTAAAGAATACATATTATCTTGCACAGATGGTTTTAGTTCAAACG